>JAEIFT010000095.1:0-600000 GCA_018904225.1 Lordiphosa mommai
ATAAAAAAAATAGTGTTGATGCAATCATTTGTTACGAAATAACCATTCGTATTGATGCTGTTATGTACGTAACAAATATTTTTGAACATCAGTTTGCAAAATAGATTAAGTGCTGAAAAAATAGAACAAAAACAAATGAAGATTATGCAAACATCAGGACAAAATGATAATACCCTCTGGATGAGTAAACAAAAAATAAAAAACATTTGATGAAGTGCTACGCATGTCAACAGAAATTTATTACAAGCCCAACGTAATATAATTTAATGTACAAAATGGTGCAAACTTTATTAATTACGCTGACGCGGTTTTATTAGGTTTTAATAAAACCAGCGTCAGACCCTTGACTCGTGCCTCCGCGGCCTCAGTTTTAATGACAGAAAATGAGAAGCCAAGTAAAGTAAAGTGATTAATGCTGAGAAAATAAGCAATAAACATAACAAAAATGACATGGAACAAAAAACTGAAAGTTTAAATTGAAATTAGGATGCCTTTAAGCGGCGGTAGCACACAGAAACAGAAAATAATACAAACCGAATAAAAAGTAAAAGCAGAAGTTGCGCAAGACGAAAACTTTGAAATCACACAGGACGCACACACACACACACACACAAGTGGAAAGAAGGCGTTACATGGTCGAAAAACTTGAGCCACGTTGAACTTTGGTCTGTGGAGTTTGGCCGCGTTTACCTTGGCCGTAAACTTGTCCCGGTGAGTTGTTGGCAATTAGTGCACCTTTCACAACACCGCAGTGTGTGTGTGTGTGTGTGTGTGGGCGTGGCCGTTTAATTCATTTTCAGGTCTCGACGCCCCGACACTGTCGCTTTTGCACACAATTTCTCATTCAGAAGTTTTGTGCGCCGCTCGCGCTTACAAGTTTGTAATTCTTAGCCTGTTAGCAAAGTTCATAAATACTTGAGAAAGTAACCAGCAACAGCAACGACTCCTGCTTTTGCCATGCTTTTGTAATTGCATTTGTTGTTGTATCTAAAAATCTGTTGCAGTTCATTATCAAATCGGAGTCATAAAAATCCTTTGACCGTTTGCAATTCACTTTACGTTTAAAACTTCCGCTTTTGATATATATATATAACCATTTTGTAAGAGTCCTGGTTTCCAGCAAATTGAATAGTTATTTATTATCCCTCCGCTTCTTCTTGATGCAGCTTGTGCAAAGGTGAAATATAAAATACCCATAACCTCATCTCTCATCAATATCTATGTTGGGTGGGTGCGAACCCCATTCATTGTGTTACAGATAATTGTTGCTTCGCCTTTTGGCTGGCAATTGAAATTTTAATTATAAAATATAGTTGGCAAAGGTTTTTGTAAACTGCGGCACACACTCGACTGTGCTGACGTGTTGGATGTTTGCTGTCAAAAGGTGTTTACAAGTATACAGTGCGTATACTATATAAAAGACGGTTGGATCCTTGAAACATATTTTAATTCAGTTAGGGGAAAACCTATTCTACATTACCACGGGCCGGCTAACGCTGGAAAGGTCGTTTACACAGTCACATTGTGTTCCTAACTAAAATAGGTACAATTATTACAAGATTCTTCGGCTTAAAACTGGTTCAAAGGTGGTTCAGAGACATATCACAGAAATTATTTAAGCTCACTTGAAACATGGTGTGTAGGTTGTTAATACGTGGGTTGCTATTTAAGATTCTGGCCTAGGTCACTTCTAGCCAATTTTGGACCAATTGGCCTTTTCCCAAAAAAAGTTTGGACTTTTATCGATTAAAGCTCCATACAACTCTTTTATGTGTGACCACGTTTGATATCGATTAACGATTAATCAAAAACTTACATCGGCAGAAAAATGGAATTAACTCGTGAACATTTTCGTGCAATCATTTTTCACAACTTTCGACGTGGATTATTACGACAAGAATGCAACGATGAACTTAAATCATTGTAAGGCGATGAAGCACTGTGAAAAATTGGTTTAATGAATTCAATCGCTGGCGACGCTCGTTCGAAGACGTAGGTCGTCCAAAAACAGTCGTTGTGCCAGAAAACATTGATGCCGTGCGTGAACTGATAATGCAAGATCGTCATGTGACATACCGTGAGATAGAGTCATCCTTGGGCATTTTTTCCACCAGCATACATTCGATATTGTATGAACACCTGGGCGTAAAATAGGTTTGTTCTCGTTGGATCCCCGCACAATTTGACACTCGTAAAAAAAAGGCTCGTGTGGATTGGTGCAAAGATATTTTGAAAAAATATAATCGCGGTGTTTCAAAAGACGTTTATAAGATCCTCACCGGTGACGAATCATGGATCTATGCTTATGAGCCCGAAACAAAACAGCAATCGACCGTGTGGGTCTTCGAAGACGAGCCAAATCCAACGAAAGTCGTTCGTGGAAGAAGCACTTCCAAGCAAATGGTCGCCAGTTTCTTCGGTAAAACTGGTCATGTGGCGACTTTTCCGCTTGAGCAACGTAGGACGGTCAATTCTGAGTGGTACACCACAATTTGTTTGCCTGAAGTCTTCGGAGAAATTCAAAAAAAGAACAAGAGAAGACAGATCATTGTGCACCATAACAATGCGAGCTCTCACACATCAGCTCACACCAGCGCCTTTTTGACCGCCCAAAACGTCGAATTGAAGGGTCATCCGCCGTACAGCCCTGACTTGGCACCCAATGACTTTTTTTTATTCCCACAAATCAAGGGAAAAATGCGTGGTCAACGATTTTCGTCGACAGTAGATGCTGTTGAAGAGTTCTAAAACCATGTTTTGGAGGTGTCTCAAGCGGAGTGGAAAAAGTGCTTCGACAATTGGTTTGAGCGCATGCAAAAGTGTATAAATCTTACTGGAGAATACTTTGAAAAACAATAAAACCATTTTTGATGATAAATATTCGCGTTTTCATTATTAGGCCAGAAATATATTTAGCAACGTACGAATAATCAGAAATCAAATCAAGGATTTTCATAAATTACATTTCGACATTTCGCTTGAGCGAAAATTTAAAGGCACACGAGCCAAGAGATTAAGAGCAGCTTGGAAGGTTGAAACAGCCTATTTTGAGTTTTACATTTTACATTTCGATTTATTTACAACAGTTGGCAACAATACAATCATATTTTAGCTATATATGTGCAAGTTGCAACCGATACGAAATTAACAGCAGCGCAACGTGCTTATGCTGTCGGTTTGCTGACTTAGCACTGATTTACAAGCATGCCGTATAAATTATTATTATTATAATAACTTTTTCTGTGAAATATAGCTTTGATGCCCTAAAGAAGAAGAAGATGGCTAAGTATATAAATAAGTAATTGATTATATGAGTTCGCGTTGCATTCATCCACCATACTGTGACTTTCCTGTGGCCACCATTCGCAATCATATAACACACTGACACTGTCCAAGTTACAGACAGAAGGCAGCTGGAGTCATTCCATCGATGGTTCGTTATCTGGGATTGGGATTGACGCTAGATCAATGTGGCATAGGTGAGTGCTTGGGTTGTTGCAGTTTGGCGTTGGCAGTACTTCAAAAAGTAATTGTTTGCGATTTGGAGAGTGTGACGTGTGCCAGCACCAGTGCAGTGCATCATTCAGCCAGGCTGGCGAGACTCTTGAGACATTTGAGTGGCCGTTCGCATGGAGCTGGGGCGAGAACAACGATGACAGCAACGAGCTGCAGTTAGTGCTGGCCCTGGGCCCTGACTTGGACAGAACTCTGGCTCGGGCAACGAGTTTATTTGCAGTCGAAATATGTCCCCAGACAGCAACTATAGCAATTAGTTCATTGTCAATAGTTTGCTTGTTGAAAATTTCAATTCTGGCAAGGACAATTGCCGCCAGCGGGAAGGGAGACACATTTAACTAAATTGTAATTGGAATATGCGCATGCAAATGGCATTAGCTGGAAATGCAAATTACTTTATGTCATGGCAGTCGGAATCAGCAGACGAAAGATGGCCAACGATGATGACGAGGACCGGGACTGTGCCTGTCGGCATACATAGTTGCAGTCAAATTGCCAGCGATTAAGTGAAGTAAGCTAATTAATTTTGCATTGTGTGTCATCCGACTGTGGCATTGCCCACACTGTGATTGGGACACACGCCCCCACCCACAATGCGCGAGTGAAAAAAGAAAGCAACTTTGTGAGCGCCTCCCAATAAAAGGCCGCCTGGTTGTCTGTTTACTTTTCATTAATTGAGCTGGCGCCGCAACCCAGAGTTGCCGCTAATGAAGTCGTTGAGAATACGGCCGAGTATATGCATATTATTATCGACATGGCCATTATGGCCCGAAATGCATTTCCCCCCCTCCACTCCAAAAGTTGCTCAAGTCTGTGAAATCGATCGCAATTTGATTGTATTTCCATTTGGAAACATTGCATTGACTTATCTGGGCACAGATACTTACTTGACTTGGCTGTGGTAGTTGTATCATGGCAGCACTGCCTTGGGGATGGCCTTAATTTGGAATTATTCAGAGAAAATTTAATATTGTTGCTTATTGTTCCTTTACTACAGACAACTTGTTCGTCAGTTTGTAATCTAATAATTTATAATACAGAAATGCTCTTAATTGGCGCTCAAAATGTTGATGCGCAAAGTTAGGGAACAAAAGGTGAACTTTAAGTAGCCAAAAGAAATATACAGAAAATTGTATAAAATTATTGGTTAATTGCAGTCTCAACGTATTGATTTGATTTATTTTAAATAATTCACAAGACAGGGACATTTATATAAATTATCCTGACATCAAATTAATAAAAATTATAAGGCAAAGCTAACTTTGACTGTGCCGAAGTTGTAATATACTGGCAAAAGTTCACTTCAGCTAATTTAGCCGGTAGAATATATATGGGATATAGATGTCAGATATTTATGAATACAAAATCATTAAGAATCTGATTGCTGACTTTAAAATTTTGTCACGCTACCATCAAAAAATAATTATTTTCTTAGTAAGACACATTTTCCGACCGATCGGTTCTATGGCAGCTATAAAATATAGTTGTCTGATTCCGACCCGATTTTGCAAAACATGTATGAATCAGGGCTGCAAACCTCCGAAATTTTGGTAAAGGTTCGGTTCGGAGGTTCGAACCAGTGAGGAATCTTTGGGTTCGGTTCACGGACCGGTTCCTGGATCCTCTGAACCCCAGGTTTGGGTTCGAACCTCGGTTCACTTAAAACAAAATAATACGATTCAATTAGTTTGATCATCTATTATTATATTATATAATAAAGGCGACCTTGCCTTGTTTAAGGTAATTCAAGTCCCGAACTTTGGATTAAAATTTCAAGAAATTTCATAAAATCTAGAATCCACCATCAACTGACATTTGTTGAGATTGATTTTAGTCCGGATATCTTTTTTCATCTTTGTAGGCATTATATCATTCTGGAACTGTTATTTTCTACTAATTCTTACATTATAAGAAACAGATTTTAGTGTTGAAAATGCTCGTAAAACCAAGTTAGAAGAATATTTTCAAAAGACCTTTCCAAACAATTACATTTTTCGATGTATATTCTCTGGACAATTTTAGAAGGAATCTATAACTTCATTGCTCTCTATTGATCTTATAAACTTCCCTTCTTTACAGTCAGTCGTAGAGTCATTTAAAGATAAAATTTTAAATAAACATATGAAGAATTTCCTCAGGCTGAAAAATTACTTAATATTGTGAACCGAACCTTTTTTTTTGAATAAGTGGTTCGGTTCGGGTTCAGGTTCGAGGGATCAAAAATGTAGAAGGTTCGGTTCATGGTCCGGTTCGGCCAATTTAAGAAACCCGAACCGAACCGGTTCTTAGGGGTTCGGTTCAGGACCGGTTTGCAGCCTTGGTTTGAATGCTTATAATTGTCATAATACCTGAGTTTAAGAACGCTGTCATGGAAAACCAGGAAGTTTTTCTTACTTAGACACATTTTCCGACTAATCGGTTCAATGGGTTCTATAGGATATAGTCATCCGATTTTTACCAAAGTTTCCAGATCTTTTTGAAAGCATATATATTCATAGTTCTTGAGTTTAAGAGTGCTTTCATTGAAAACAAAAAAGTGTTTCTTACCACGATCTATTTTCCGATCGATCGGTCCTATGGCAGCTATAGAATATAGTCATCCGATCTGAACAAAATTTTGTAGAACTGTTTAAAGGGATATAATATTCAATATTTAAACCTAAGAGAATTTTATCATGGGAAACAAAAAAATTGTTCTTACTAAGACCCATTTTCCGACCAATCGGTCTTAAGGCAGCTAAAAGACAAAGTCATCCGATTTTTACCAAATTTTGCAGATCTGTTTGAAAGCATATTATGAATATAATATAAGTTCTTGAGTTTAAGAGTGCTCTCATTGAAAACAAAAAAGTTGTTCCTACAAAGACCTATTTTCCAATAGATCGGTACTATGGCAGCTATATAATATAGTCATCCGATCTTAACAAAATTTTATAGAACTGTTTTAAAGCATAAAATATTCATAATTCCTGGCTTAGAGAACCTTATCAGGAGAAACGAACAAATTTTTCTTATTCCGATCGATTGGTCCTATGGCATCTATAAGATATAGTCATACGATTTTAACCAAATTTTGCCGACATATGTGACAGCATATAATATTCATAATTCCTGAGTTTAAGAACCATTGAACCATATCATTGAAATCATAAAAGTACATATCACCAACCATTACACCGATTTGCCATTTCATAGCTTAAATATTTAATCAGAAATGGTTTTGAAAAACTTTAAACTGACTTGGAACCAATTTTGAACCAATGCAATCGGGTTCGGATTCGTTGCTCCGTTTTCCAATCCACCACCAAAGTTTCTATAATTTTTTTTGAGATATGTTTAATCTGGTTCGGAACCAGGTTTATAGTTTCTGACATTGTTGACGACTTTGCATCCCATTTTCGGTTAAAATTGAGAATGTGGCCAGTACACCACATTCATTTATACGACCCCTTCCAAACTTGACTGGACCAGTCTTCACTATATACATAAATATTATACGATTGCATTGCCATTTTACAACTGAATTTTTGCTTTATTTCCCTTTAAAAAGTTGTAAAATCATAAAACCTTAAAAAATGTAAGATAAATAATTGCTTGAACCAAACCTTTTGCAACCTGAAGACCCGAGCGGATTCAGGTTTGAAAGGTCATTGAGGTCTGTTCTCGTTTCCGAATTCGATCGATCGGAATTGTTAAGAGTTGTGATCACTAGGAATCAAACTTTTTGGCATCAAGAGATTCAAATGAAGATAAACGAAAATTTTGAGTTAGAAGTAAAATAACACAACTAGTTTTAGAAGCGAAAACATTTAACAATTCCGATTCCGCAGTTTTTGATCAAAATCGGAAACGGGAACAGACCTGAATGAAACGGTTCGGTTTATGGTCTGATTTGACGGAACCAAAGAATATAACCAAGTCGGTTCGGTTATGGACCGGTTTACAGTCTGGTTTATACTATACTAAACTATACTATATCATAGGATTGATAGATCAAAGATCTGGCGTTATTATGAATTATTATTATTATTATATTTGCTATTTTGGAATTATCCCAAATTTAGGTGGAATCTTATGGCTATAGCAAATTTCAGCTATTGGAAAATTCAGTCTAAAAGGTTGCTCCCATACCTTTAAAGAGTTGTTTTTTCAGTAAAACTGCCGCCAGCTTTTCGGGCACGCAATTGCGTCGCTTCGAAAAGAAAAACAAATGTTAAATTCAAGCAATTCATGGCGTCAGATCACAGAAGCAGTAAAAATAAAATACATGCAGTATGCGCGCCCTAGACTGGGGCTGACAGACGGCTGCTCAACTCGAGCCTCGCTCAAAAGGGACGCTTTTTTGTTAGTTGCTGTTAAACTGGTTGGTCTTAAAATTGGTGTTAGTGAAGAATTTTTTTGTTTTTGTGTATTAAAACACACTTGCATTCTTAAAGGCCTCTTTTCAGATGACATACAAATTTATTTCGGCACATAACTTCATATGAATAGAAACACTTTTGGAAAGCTCAAAAGCTGTATGCTTTTTATAAGCTGTCTTATACAAAATTTTTATGCCATCTGGAATAAGGCCTTAACAGTTCTGAATTTAGCTAAATCTGATATCTATGATTTTAAAATACAAATTTTGTTTTAACAGTTAAATGGTTTTTATATAAAAATTTTTGAATAACAGTTAAAACTATTTTTTTATAAAATTTAAATTAATTTTTTTTGTATTTTTATAATAAAAATTACTTTTTAATTGTTATGAAAATTTTTTTATAAATTTTTATAAAAATACTTATCTAGTAGGCGTTTGTAAATTATAGAATATCTTTGATAGAAGGATACAAAATTTACTAAACCTACTAGATTAGTAATTTTATAAAAATTTTTATATTAAAAAATTTTCATAACAATTAAAAGTTTTTTATTATAAAAATTACAAAAAAAAATTAATTTAAATTTTTATAATAAAAATTAGTTTTAACTGTTATTCAAATTTTATATAAAAATTACCATTTAACTGTTATAACAAAATTTTTATTTAAAAATTATAATATAAAAATTTCAAAATTTTTTCTGATAAAAATTGCAAATAAAAATTTATCCCATTTAAGGACTCGCCATTCAAAATTATGAAGATTCATGTACTCCATTTTATCAGGGGATCCATATTTCGTGGTAATTTTTTTCACTTCCATAACTGTTATTTTCGGTCCCTGCTATATATCCTTTTTCCATATATATAAATACAATCGTAAAATTGAGTTGCAACGAGCATTTGCGCAATCAAAGTTAGCTTTGCCACATAATCGGCTTTATGGTTATAGGAATCAAACTAAGTGCCATAGTTGTAATTCCTTCCACGATTTATTTTTTTAACATATGCCACATCTAGCACATTTCTACTTCATTACATTCACAACAACTTTACTAGTGCTTCGCATTGTAGAAGATTTTCTTGCATTTACATTTACTGATGTTGTTTTTTGCCATTAAATTGGCCAAAATGGATTGAGAGAAAGAAATGAATCAAAATGTTGTCTACAACATTTGTGTAACTAAGCACTAAGGGGAGAGGGGGGTGGGGGGAGGTCGCGCCCAAGACGACAAATTGAGCGAATGGATGACAATTTCGATTTGTGTTGTAAAAACTGCAGTAAAATGCAAAAACATCATCAACCAATAGAATGAAATGGGAAATTGCCCAAGCACCTACTCACAGTTGTTAGTGGTTCTGGGATTGGGAGCTGGGGGGTGGCCACTCTCGCATGTGCATAAACATTCCCTTGTTATATGTTTAACTTTTTCCGTATAGCACAAAAACATTTTTATAGTGTTTTGTTTTCATTTTATTTGCCATGTTTGTTTATTTTTATTTGCTCTGCTCGTTGTCGTTTGGTCCTGTTTGTCCTTTCGTTGTTCCTTGCTGCCAGCGTCTCACTATCTTTAGCTATTTCTCTTATATTTTGTAATTTTTTGTTTGCCCCTTGCCTGGGCCCCCTTTTTTGTTCGGCGCATCGGGCAAATGAAAAATAAGCTTTCAAAACATTTTGTGCCATTTAAAGAACAACATTTTGTTGCTGTCTTCTTGTTTATACCCTATATTTAAGGTACAATGGGTATGATAAGATTAAGCAAATGTATGTAACAGACATATTGAATATAATCACAAATTTTCCAATAGGGACAATAATTTTTAAATATTTCATTTTGGGATTCACGCAGTACCCAAATTGAAATGCTTTCTCAGGCAGGTCAGAAATTTTTCAAAATCTTTGGGACATCAAAAGTTGAATTTATAATTACTAAATTAAAAAATGTTCATGTGATTTCCTACTGAAAATAAATTATTCAAGGTTCGGAAAGTTCGAAATAGTTCGGGATTCCCGCGCCCATCTCTACTCGGAATCACTTGACTTGGAGCATTCAGTGATTTTTGACCACTTTATGATTTTAACTTTTGTTTATATGCTGCTCGAAAGAAAGAACACTAACTGCCAATCACCATAGAAAGTTGTCAATATCATATGTAGAGAAGGGAATCCTACCCAACTCCCCATTCCTAGCTACAACCTTGAGTTTAACTCTTCAAGAACCACCACCTTTTTTTGGTTCATTCATTTCATTTTAGAAAACAATGAAATACTTTCTAATGTCAGCTATGCTCTTTTTCTGAGAATCCAACTCGGTACTTTGTACTTAAAACGAATGAAAATGCATCGAGAGTGCACCATCGCACACGCTTGTTGTTGGTACACTCAGAAACAAAATACGTCCTTAATTTAAATCATCGTTACTTATCAATCCACCATACACCGTTTTCAGATCAAATTACCGATAGTAGAGTTGCCACCCTTGCATTTTAGAAAAGGAGTGTGTATCGTGAAACACACGGTACGAGCAAAGCTCTTTACGAAGAAAAAATTAAAATCAAAATAAGAATTCTTGCATAAAAATATAAAGATATTTTATTATTATTATTTTATATAAAATAGTGTACCTGTATCAGTACCTGATCCCAAAAACCAGATCCTTGATTCCAGATCCCTAATCAATGATCCCAGGCACCTGATCCTAGATCTCTGATTCCAGATACCTGATCCCAGATACCTGATTCCAGTTACCTGATCCCAGATACCTGATCCAAGTTCCCTTATCCCAGATCACAGATCCGAGATCCAGTCCCAGATCCCTAATCAATGATCCCAGGCCACTGATCCCAGACCCCTGATCCCAGATCCAAGATCAATAACAGATCCCTAACCCCAAAAACCAGATTCCAGATCTTTGATCCCAGATCCCTAATCAATGTTCCCAGGTCCCTGATAACAGACCCCTGAACTCAGATCCCTGATGCCAGATACCCGATCCCCGTTCCTTTATCCCAGATCACAGATCCGAGATCCATGCCAGATCCCTGACCCCAAAAACTAGATCCCTGATCCCGGATCCCTAATGAATGATTCCTGGCCCCTGATCCCAGATCCAGATCTCAGTTCCTAGATCACAGATCCGAGATCCATCCCTCTTCCCAGATCCCTGATCCCAAATCCCTGATCTCAAATACAAGATTCTGGATCACTTATCCCCGATTCCAGATCCCTGATTCAAGATTCCTGATCCCACATCCCTGATCCCAGATCCCTGTATGTGTATGTGCTTTTTTGTGCTTTTTAATGCAAACGAATATCAGCACAAATAAAAACAAAACGCAAAAACAAAGATAATCTCACGCAAAAAAGCTTTCGCCAAGAAATCAAAGTCAAATTGTTTCTCGGTTTAGTTCTACCATTCGAACGTCCGTTAAAGAGCTTCGCTCTAAAAATACAACATATCTTCCTCAATTTTGAAGTAAGATTGTTGGAACCTTTTACATATTTATTTGAATCATTATTACTTATCGATCTACTATACAATGTTTTCCGATCAGATGACGTATAGAAGAGTTGCCACCCCCGCAATTTAAATAAATCTCACATTTTCCAAAATTTTAAAGAAAGATTGTTCGAACCTTTTAGTCGTATACTTTAATCATCATTACTTATCGATCAACCATACACCGTTTCCAGATCAGTTAAGCGGTCGTCGAGCTATAAGCAAATCAAATAATTACGCTGGGCAGCACTGTCCGCAAACGTGATGGGCAGCACTTACACAGTTTGTGTTTCTTGATGGGCAGCACTTACACAGTACAGAAACCACACTTAAAATTGATCATTTATATGCCAACTGTGGCAGATACAGGGTAAATTACAGTCGGGCTGGACCTTCTTTCTTCCTTGTTTTTCTTATATTACAAGTTGGTCTCCAAAAAGCTGGACATTGTTATTGCTATTGTTTTTGTTAGCCATCGTTTGTCGTGTGTCCAATTTGATTTTTATACGGGGTTTTTGTTGTTGTCCTGAGCCATAGATGAAATGAGTTTCTGTTTCCAGTTGATGTGCTTAATGGTGTTGCTTTTACAACTTTCCATTTTTTGTTATTTTCCTGGCATATTTATGCTAATTTTTATGTGTCAGTCAACAAAGATGCTTTCCTGATAGATGAGAGGGCAAAAATCGGGTAAAAGAAATGTGGGGACACATTGTACTAAAAAATTTCAGTCGGCTGCAGCTGCTTTTAGAGTAATTAAAAATGCAGTCTACAAATTTGGCCGCCCTTCTGCCACTTTCCTTCGCCTGGCTGGTTATTTTCTTTTACTTTCCTCTTTGGCTTTTGGCACAGCTCCGTTGTGGTTTACTGGGCGTTCCATTTCGCTGTCCATTTTAAAGAGAGAGCTTCAAGACAAGTGAAAATGATTTAATTTGCAGCATTTTGCAACTGAATGCAGGTCCTTGAAATGGGCACAGCAAAACACTAATTGCATTTTTCACGCCATTTTCTGTTGATAAAGGGATCCGGATTTTGCCGAGTTCATAGAAAGGGAAGGGCGAGAGACAAACTTAATTAAACGCCAGTGCCAAGGGCCTACGGTGATAAGGAGGAGGAGAGGTGGGGGGTACTAACCAGCGTTGGCCAGCATCTTTAATAAAGCGTTGCTGAAGCCAACTTGGCCGCAGGTAATGAAAATCCTGATGACAATTTTTAGTTGCTGCAATGAAAACATTTCAATTGCGGTTGCCAGGCGTTGACGCTGCGGAAGTCGTTGCGCCTGATTGCCAGGACGCGCCCAGGACTCGCCAGTACACTCGCAACAACAACAGCAATAACTAGTGCAGCAGCTACAAACAAAGCGGATAAAGTCAATTCAAGTAAATGCTTTTCTACTTTGGTTTCACTTCCCTTTTTTCCTTTTCTAGTTTTGCCCTTTTTTTCCGTCTGCCAACAATTGCAATTGTCCTTATTGTTGTTGTTGTCATGCTTTGGTTCCCTGTTGTAATTGCAGCACTTTCCATTTTGCAGCTTTGTCTTTATTTATCTTTTAGCCGCTGCCTGTGGCAGGTGATGGCGCCTCTGCCGTTGACAATCATGAGCACTTCCCCTTGTCGCTCACCTGAGTGCTTCAATTTATATTTGCAACATTGGACAACACATTAATACACAGAGAAAAAACTCGATTAATATCAATGTGATAGGGGCTGGTTAGTCTGGCATTATCAAATTGATATGAAAATGATCTGAATGATATTACAAATGGTTAAAGGGATTTCTTTTTGATTTCCGAATTCGATCAATTAGACGAAGGAAAGCGTCAAATAAAGTTACACTTCGAAACTCCAAGCAACGCAAAGAAATATATCAGAAATATGTATAAATGTAAGTAGTTTCTTAGGCTTGTGACTACACGCGTGTGCGATGCTGCACTGCAAAAAGACGTAATTCCTTCAATTCTTCTTTTTTGTTCAGGGACTGTTCACTCAGTTTAGTTTCTGTATACTTAGTAAGAGAGTTTAGTAACTCTTTGTTCTGCTGTTAATTGCTACGCGTATCGTATATTCCGAACACAGCTTTATTTAGAATCGTTCCAACACGACGGCTAATAAAATGTAAGAATTGAGGCGTTTTTTTTTTTAACTTTTTACTTCCATAGAAAATAATATAAATTTTTTCCATAAAGGTTTTTTAAGGATATATTTTAAGTGTGGTTTCACACAAACTGTGCAAGTGCTGCCCATCACGTTTGCGGACAGTGCTGCTCAGCGTAATTTATTCTTTTGCTTATATAAATTTTGAGTGTGGGGACACACAAACATTCAAAGTGCTGCCCAGAGTAATTATTTCCTTTGCTTCTTACTCTGATCTTAAAACGATGTATGGTGAATTGATAAACAATGATGAATAGCAAAAATATTCAGGAGGTCCAAAAAAATCTAACTCTAAAGTTGTGGAAGATATATGTTTTTTTTTTCAAATTGCGGGAGAATTAAATACATTTTAAATGTCTAGTTCTTACCTTCGTTGAAATCTCTTCGTTCATACAGACAGACGGACGAAAAGACAGACGGAAATAAATCATTCAAATTCATGAATTTCTTTCCGATCTATCCAAATCAGTGGTGCCCACTGAAAGCTTATGAAAGAGCAGACACCACAACATATAAAGAAAAAAAAATTATTTTTAAGAAATACCGAGTTCGATCCCCAGACAAGGCGACAGATTTAAATTAAGAAACAAAAAATATAAAAAAAAAAAAACTTCGACTGTGCCGAAGTTTTAATACACTTGAAAAACTTTACTCCAACTGTTTAACTGGAAAAGATATAGATAGATATTTAAAAATTTTAAATCGTTGTAATAAAATTTCATACCATAAAAACTTTTCTTAGTAAAACACATTTTCCGACCGATCGGTCCTATGGCCTATATGCTATAGTCATCCGATCTTGATAAATTTTTAAAATTATTTGAAGCTTATAAAACTATATATACTAAGTTGGGGACGCTACGATAAAAACAAAAAGTTTTTCTCACTAGAAGTAGTTTTGACCGACCGTTTATATGGCGCTTGCTATAGTCATCCGTTTTAATAAATTTTTTCAGAATTGTGTGGAAACATTTAAAACAATATTTACTACGTTGGAGACGCTACGATGGAAATCAAAAAATTTTCTCACAAAGACTTATTTTCGACCGATCGTTCCTATGGCGCTATAGTATAGTGATCCGATTTTGATACATTTTTTCAGAATTATGTGGAGCATATAAAACTAACATACCAAGACTAGTGACGCTACGTGGAAAACTAGAACTAGTTGTTAGACCGATCGTTCCTATCAGCATATGATATAGTCATCCGATCCGGCCGGTTCCGACATATTAATTGCGTGCAGTAAAAGAAGACTCTGTGCAAATTTTAGCTCGTAGCTTTAAAACTGAGAGACAGTTCGCGTAGAAACAGACAGACGGACAGACAGACGGACGGACGGCGCGGAAGAACTCGCTCGTCGTCCTGATCAGATATATAGTTTATGGGGTCGGAATGAATACAGGGACCTATAAGTATAGACTGAACGACTGCTCGGTAGCGGCCTGAGTCCCGTTCATTTTCTCGATGCTGACGGTGACTGCCTTCGAATTTTCGTGTTTATTAAAAATCGCTGCGTTAGAGCGGAGCAGCTGCCGCAGACATCGACAAAGCACCGGCCCCCCAACCTCACATCTACAATTTAAGAGACTTGAGTGCTTAAGTGCCTGAGCATTAACTGTTGCGGGCGGCACACTGTCGCCCTCACAGCATCAAACCCCGTGCTTGAAATCGTCGGCGAAGAGAAGCGACGATAGTTTCTTTTCTTTATGATGATATTTCTATGCGTTACAAACTTCTGGGCATAATATACACTTTTCTGTATAAAAATGATCTTATTATTATTTTCGAACATATCAAGTTAATCTTCGTCTTATCCTAGTAAAATTGATATAAAAAATGTGTAAATGACTGCCATTTCATATCAATTTTTTTTTCTGTGTATCAAATTATGCTCATTATAAAATAATCTATTGTCTTTTTTGAATTATTCCCTGCAATGTTAGCCAGCACTTTGTCAAACTATAATTTATAAAAATAAAATATTTTTTGAAATATTTTTTGTATCTCTCCTAAAACCGTTCCCATGCGTGTAAATATTGAATGCAATTATTTCTCTTTAACTTAGATGCGTTCTCCTGTTCCGTAAGAAGTAAGCACTTACTCGCACACATCCCCCTGTCAATGGTTCATTAGTTGCGCTGGCTAAGAAATGTGCTGCCAAAGCACAAATTGTATGCAATCTCAGCATCAGCAGCTTGAGGCCACCATTTCTCTTTACTCTCTCTCTCTATCTTAAATAAATAATGCTCATACGTCTTCGGGCATGAAGTCGACCGATGGAACAGCTGACAAGTCTTTCACTGAATGCGTGCGTCTTTAAAACGCTTAATTTTCATTTGGCAAACGCAATTCTTTTGGCTTTACGGTTAAGAAACACATTTTTTTTCTTAGATGGCATAAATGCATTAAAAACAATAAATGTGCAAAGTAGAGCGAGTGGCGTTGAAATTCTCGTAAAATGGAGCAAACTAGACAAGAAGCCAGCAGGATGGCCCGTTGCCCGCCGCCACGGTCATTGCAAATTAATGGCCTTCAAAGTGGTTAAGAAGAAGAAGGAGATGCAGCTCGTTGGACTCTCGTTTTGCCGGACGCCAGGAGTTCATTGAGTCCACAAAGAGCAGCAGCAGCAGCAAATTTTATGAGTTTCCACGGTAAAATAAGAAATTTTGCACAAAATAATATTACCCGGACGGAGCGGAGAGATACTTGTACGTAAACCGGGGGCAAACTGCTGCTGCCTTTTCCGTGTTGCCATTAAGTGCAAAAGGATTTTCATTCTTATGCGCATCCTGTGCATAATACAGCAGCCTCGGCACACGCAAAACTCATTGCCTGTGTGTGTGTTTGTGTGTGTGTGCCAGCTAGGATATGCCAATTTATTGCACACACGAGTGCATTAGAGTGCCAGAAGGACTTCTTCTCGCTTTCTTCCCAGTTCTGGGCAAAAGTTTTTGTGTTCATTTGGCGATTGTGGCTGCTGCGTGTCTGGCAGAAATTACTTAATCCTTGTGGTTTTCTGGAGCGGCAAGTGCATTCTGTCAGTCTCCCCCCCACCACCCACCAGTGGCCATTGAGGCACTTGTAATTGGCATTTGTTGTTATTTAAGCAGCTAGCCAAATCATTTATTTGTCCACTAACAGTTCCCACTTTAAAGCCCCATTCCCTTCACATTGTCCGCCCCTTAGCGTCTTTAAATATTTGCTGGGAATGCTCCTGCCGTTTTATTACCCCACGAGACGAGCGAAATTCCTTCTGCTGCAATGGCTTGGTCTACTCCTTCCTTCCAGTCAGTGCAGCAGCCAGCCGTCCACGTCGCAGATTACAAATAAATTATCGCTTAATAGTCTTTTTACTGTGCCTCCTGTTGTTGCTGTTGTCGGCTGGCTGCTCCTTTGGATGGCACTGGCTCGCCAACAGCTTTGATCCCTCATTTTTATACTCTGTACCGAAGGTACACAGAGTATATTGAGTTTGTGCAAATGTATGTAACAGCCAGAAGGAAGCATCTCCGACCCTATAAAGTATATATATTCTTGATCAGCATCAACAGCCGAGTCGATATAGCCATGTCCGTCTGTCCGTCTGTCTATCCGTCTGTCCGTCTGTCTGTCCGTCTGTCCGTATGAACGAAGAGATCTCAGAAATGGTAAGAGCTAGAGGTTTGAAGTGTATGGAACATATAATTCTTATACCTGCAGGCAGATCAAGTTTATTTTTAATTTTTGCCACGCCCCCTGCCTCCACCGCAAATTAAAAAAAAAACGAAATAACTCCCACAATTTTCAAGATAGATAGTTCGAACATTCTAGACATATATTCTACTACTTATTATGAATCGACCCGCCATACATCGTTTTTCGATCAGATGAACGATATAAGAGCTATACGTAAAAGAAAATAAAAACCAACGACAACAACAATTCCACAGCGATTGGTAGAACTTACGAGAAAGACAACTGGCAATTTCCCAATTGGACCTTGCTTGCGCCGCTCTCAGTTATCAGTTACATTCAAACAGGTACAGAGTATATTACAGTCGGGCTTGACCGACTTTCTTACTTGTTTTAAATGAATGTGTATAAGCGAGTTGCTGTGTTTCCACTGCTACTGCCTCGAAATGGATGTACCTTAATTGTTTGTCCTTTGACTCAATAAACTAAAAACGATTTTCGAAACTTTCTTTAAACCAGCGGTGTGCATAAAAATAATTTCGAAAATTTATATTTCAAGTCAAAGAAATATGCTGCGGCTAGTCAGTGGAAACATAACATCAGAGCCCAATCGCCTCAATCATCGCCCTCTGGATGCCGCGTGCCGTTGTAACGTACGCCGTAACGGCTGCACTGCTGCTGCATGTTGATGCTGGGCATCCTGCAGACAAAGCTGTTTCCAGATGGGCAGCGCACAAGCTTTAAAGGAATGCATTAAAAATTAAAGGTGTATGAAAAAAAGGCAAAAAGCGTTGAAATCGTTGTCTATGGTGGAATGCAAACAGAAATCAATCTCAGCCTGCCGCGAGAGGTAACCGATATGCCAGGGCAGATGGGAGAAACACGGGTCATGTGTTGGGCTGGTAGAAAGGGCGATAATGTAGGCGCCATTACTACATGGTGTACGTTTTCACAGCCACAAACTTGCGTATGCAAAAGGGAAATGCAATTGAATTCATTGAATTCGGCTTAAAAAATAAATAAAAGCGGAGCGAATGAGGTGGACATGCACATACGTGGGTCGGCTGATAAGTCGTTGTTTTAAGTAAGTAAAGGCAACTTTTTGAATCAAATTATTAATCAGTTGGATAGCTGATTAGCTGGTTAAGTTTCATGAGGTATAAACAATTTTGGCAAAATTGTATATGGCGAAAAATTATTAATCAATCATACACCACTTTTTAATCCGAATGTTGAATACATCATTATTATTTTATAAATATATCGCGAAAAACCGCATTAATTGTTGTGTCATGCTTTGTTGCAGACTAAGATATAAACAGATATAATGGTAGAATTTTATTCATTGTTAAACTGAACTTTTAATAGACAAAAATTCTTGATTACCTCGAGCTTATTAGATATTTATTTCAGTAATTGAAATGGCAATGTGCTTTTTTGAGAGATCGATATCAGCAACTTCGCTTTTTGAATTGAACAGAATAGTTGAATTCATCGAATGGAGATCAAAATAAGCAATTTTCGATAATGCAGTCGAGTTATATATTATAATTTAATAACGGGGTTAAATAATTTTTTGTAGTTCAAATCGCGCAGAATTTTCGATGCCTCAAGATACACACTCTTCAGTTATTCGTCACTCTCTCTTTCTCCCTCGCATAAAACTTTCTTCTCCCACTGTTTCAGTTATTTTAGCTCTGAACTGGCCACGGCATAACCAACAGAGGCCGAGCGCATTTGTGTTTTAACACAGACGATGAGACGAATAAATGCGCACTAAAGCGTTCTTTTTAATGCAAAAATGGAAAATCACAGGGGCTGCCCTCTAAAAGGACTCTTTTTTTTTATATTTTAATAAAATGTCAAAAAAGATAAATTTAATTTTCAGATTTAGGGGGCGCGACGGGGACATTTAGTTTTATTTAAAAAATACTTATACGCCTCGTATGCAACACAAATAATTTAAAGAATCAAGACATTGCAACATCAACATCAACAACTATCCCAGCCAACCAGCAGAGTCCGCTGGGTACCCCTTTAGGACTCCCTATACACTCCTAGGAGGGCTTCTAAAACAGTCCCAAAGGTGCATATCAGCCAAAGAGGAGGCCCAAAAAAAAAAAACATATAATAAAATTTCTGGCGACTGTTACAAACCACAGTGGCCATGCCGAACTTCTCTGAATCTCTTGGTTTGTTGTGTGTACAGTAGAGTTGGGCGCTGGACAAAAAATTCGATTCCGTCCCGATACCGACCCGTTCCGATCGCGATGCCAAATTTTAAATTCAGTCCCGTCCCGATCCGGACCACCAATTTTAAATTCATTCCCGTCCCTAGACCGAAGATTTTTGGCGATGACCATTCAGTCAGTTCGATAAAGTACATTTCTCCAACAAAGTTTCATTCCTTTGTCGAAGCTTGCTTGGGTCATTTAAAAAATGAAATCCGAAAAATAAACCGGGACCCAAAGATTAAATTCGAACTCTAAAAATTTTTGGATCAAGAATCAATCCCGTCCCGTTCCGATCCCGAAGCCACATTTTAAATTTAATACCGCCCCGTCTGGAAAATTTTTCGGTATCCGCGGGAGACCCGAAAATTCCGGTCCCATCTCTAATGCACAGCTGCTGCTTATCACCGAATCCGAACGGCAAAGATTGACTGGCTACATTTCTTCAAATTTGTCAACCAATAGCTGGTAAAGGTGTCCGGTTGTGTAAAAGTTTTAAAGAAAAAACTTGTTTTATAAAATTGTTCTTAGGCGAGCACATGATCTCCCGCACAGTAGGCTTACACACTACTCCTTACACCACTCCCAATTTTATTTACAATTAATATTAATGGAATAAAATTGGAAAACTGTGAAAATGATTTAAAATTCTCAGATACGCAAATCTTCGGCGTACTTACGTATTTTAAAAATCCATAAACCCTCCCATGCTGTTCTCTTGTGGACCCCATTTTTACTCTTACGTAGGAGCGCTTTAAAAACACTCCTAATGGGAGCAAGGGACTCCCGTTTCACTTCTATGAGCGCTCCATAAACAATCCTAAGGGGTGTTTGCTAGGGACTCCAGGTTCAATCCTACTATGAGCGCTCCATAAACACCCTAAAGGTGTAGCTGTGGAAGTCCCTTTTTAATCCAGTTTAGGAGCGCTCCGGATATGGTTGGCAGGGTCTTTATGTTTCTTTCATTGTCCGCCTGTTTGGTTTCTGGTGTTCAGTTCTTAAATGTTTCCACGCGAGTTATGTTTTCAATGACCACCAAACAGAAGCTTAGGCCATCAATTCCATAATTGATAACAATAACAACTGCCTGCCGCAGGGAACATTTTCGTTTATTTAGGCGTTGTTAACGAAATTACTCTCACGAAAGCTCGAGTAGATTTCTTCGATATCAAAATTAAAGATGTACTAAGAAGAAAAAAAATTTAAAAAAAATTAAAAAAATTATTTTCGATCAGGAGTGCGCAGTTTGCCATATTAAAAATCGTATTATTTGGAAGGCATATTAATTCGCTTTAAAAGAATATTATGTTGAAAATTAAATTTATTTCCATTCCAAAATGCAGCGTTTTGCAACTTAGGTCAATGATTCGTCAGGTGCCCCTTGTACATTGTACGTACAACAACTAAAAGCAAGGGCAAAGGAAACCAGTAAATTTTTTGTGTGCCTGTGTGATACCAAAACAATTCCAAAAAAAATTGGTATCTCGTTTTATTCGGTTTGCTTGTTTATTGATAATTTTGGTAAGTTCATTGCATACTTATAGGCTATTTACACATTTAGCTTGCCTTGACATTCGTTTGTTTATCCAGTGACATTCATTACTTATACAATATGTTTTGTTTTTTTTTTTATGTATATTTCGGTTGTTTTGTAAATTCTCACGTGCATTTCAGTTGCTTAGAGCTAGAAAAGGTTTAACAAATACAAAAACCAAAAAAAAAAGGTAAACAAATACATTTTTGCATGTCAAACTAATGCCATGATTCCATTTGTGTGGTTGACATCATTTTGTAGCGCGCCGACTTCCGAGTGCCATATTGAAATGTCAGCGGCGTCAAGAGTCGCGCTGCGGTTGAAGCGACCGCCATCAGCAGAAGCAGCTGCAAGTGTAAAGCGCATCCCGGCAATGCGACGCCTGGCGTGGCCACTGCGAGGAAGTGAGGAGGAAGAGAGAGAAAGTGGGAAAACAGAGTGCACTTTTATTTATTTGTGTTAAAAATTGTCCAAATATGCAACCGCGCTGGGCTGTCAGTCTGTTTGAAAATTTATTTATTTTTAATTAGCGGCCGCTGCAATTGCGGTTGAGGGCATTAAGGTTGCAAATGGATTAAAGCTTCTTTAATAGAAAAATAAACATTATAATAAGTTAAAGGGCCGTTTTCTCATCTTCATGTTTTTCAAAACTAGGTGCTTTTTGAGAGAAACTATGGTGCCTATTTTTAGGCGGCTTTAGAGCATAGATATTTTAAAAGCGGCCACGCTAAATTTTGCCAAATAGCACCTAGTTTTAAAAATCATGAAGATGAGAAAACGGCCCTAAGAGCCTTTAATAACTGAAACTCCGCTTGTCTGATAAATGCTACGCTTAAAGCTAGTCTGCTTAATTTTTTCTGTGTTTCATTCTTACCCGATCGCGAGTTAATTAACTTCTGATTCTTCAGGTCGATCTCATCGCGAAATAGTTGTGCATACATGCTCGCCTCCCGCTGCAATTGTGGATATCTATCAATCTCGGCCACGCAACGCAGCTCCAATCCCAGACGCGGTGGCGTCATGATACGTTTTTGTTGCTGACGCTGGAGCAGCATCTGTTGTAGCTGCGGCTGATGGAAACGCGGATCGTTGGCATAGAAATTTAGCTGCGATATAATGCGACGCAAGTTGTATTCGTGAGCAGTAATTGTGGTCTCAATGCTGGGTAGCAGATCAACAAGAAAGACCTGCCAAGTAATTAAATATTTTACATTTTGTAGGAAATCAAATTGTCATAACTGTGACCTTACTTTTACTCCATTGATGTACCAGGTGATTTTGGTGAATAAACTGGAAAAGTCTGTGCTGCAGTTGACCTGAACAAAATCATCAAAATGATACATCGAGTGAAAACTGCTGATAAGCGGATTATTCTGGGGCAGCGCTGAAAAATTTAAAAAGAAAAAAAAATACATTTATAACTAAGGCGTTAGTAAACATCGACCCCGAGCGACTTCGTTATTTATTTAACCGTTAAATTACAAATTGTTTATATTAACACAGCACTCAAAACCATGTGCAAAGGTAAAAGACCCCCCTTAAATCGGTTCAAAGGGGGTTCGAAGCAAAATCTTAGAATCCTTTTTAAGCTAGGTACTCAGACACGAATAACATTCTCGCTGCTAGAATTGTTTCATAATTCGAAGAGCGGCCTCTTAGAATGTAGGGTGACCAAACCACACCGAAAAGGCTGTAAACAATCACTGAATCCGAAATGGTCACTCTGGTCTTGTCAGCTGTTCTTTGTTTACAAAATAAGCGGGCAACAGAGATTGTAAAATAAATGTTTATAAAATTGAAAATGGATGGCTCTATGTGAAATGCAGAGGTTATGGGCATTGCCATGGTTGATTTCTTGTGTGTATTTCGCGTATCACTGAAAGAGGATGCAATAACCTCAGAGCGGCAAATTGTTGGCCAAATCCCTTTAAATAGGTATCATCCTGACCGCTTTGGGCACCACAACTTGTTCATCCTCCGCAAAGTTCTCCAAATTGTTTTTGTTTTGCCTTTTGATCTTCTTTGAATCCATTTTTATACCCGTTACTCGTAGAGTAAAAAGGGTATACTAAGTTCGTGCAAATGTATGTAACAGGCAGAAGGGAGCATCTCCGACCCCATAAAGTATATATATTCTTGATCAGCATCAATAGCCGAGTCAATAAAGTCGCTGTCGTCCGCCGTCGTCCGTCCGTCCGTCCGTCCGTCCGTCCGTATGAACACCTAGATCTCAGAGACTATAAGAGCTAGAGCTACCAAATTTTCAGTGTATACTTGTATTGTTTGCAGGCAGATCAAGTTTGTTTCAATTTTTGGCACGCCCCCTCCCGCCCCCGAAATTTGAAAAAAACCTCATATCTCCCACAATTTTGAAAATAGACAGTTCAAATCCTCTAGACATATATCTTAATCATCATTACCTATCGATCCGCCATACATCATATTTCGATCAGATGAACTATAGTAGAGTTGCCACCCCCGCAATTTGAAAAATACCTCATATCTCCCACAATTTTGAAAATAGATTGTTTGAACCTTCTAGACATATATTTTAATAATTATTACCAATCGATCAGCTATACATCATTTTCCGATCAGATGAACGATAGTAGAGTTGCCGCCCCCGCAATTTGAAAAATACCTCATATCACCCACAATTTTGAAAATAGATTATTCGAATCCTCTAAACATATATTTGAATCATCACTACCTATCGATCCGCTGTACATCGTTTCCTGATCAGATGAACGATAGAAAAGTTGCCGCCCCCGCAATTTGAAAAAAACTCATATCTTCCATAATTTTGAAAATAGGCTGTTCAAACATTCTAGACATATATCTTAATCCTCATTACCTATCGATCCGCCATACATAATTTTTCGATCAGATGAACGATAGTAGAGTTGCCGCCCCCGCAATTTGAAAAATACGTCATATCTCCCTCAATTTTTAAAATAGATTATTCGAACCCTCTAGACTTATATTTTAATCATCACTACCTATTCATCCTGATCAGATGAACGATAGGAAAGTTCACGCCCCCGCAATTTAAAAAATACCTCAATACCTACCTTTTCAAAATTGTGGATGATACAATTTTGAAAATAGATTGTTTGAAACCTCTAGACATATATTTTAATAATTATTACCTATCGATCAGCCATACATCATTTCCTGATCAGATGAGCTATAGTAGAGTTGCCTCCCCCGCAAATTGGAAAGAAACTCATATCTCCCATAATTAGGACATGTTTATATCCTGAGTAACGGGTATATCGAAGTCGAGCAGGGCCGACTTTAACTTACGCTCTCGTTTCCAATTGTATTGCTTGATTCTAAGAGGTACCTCTTCGAATTATCAAACATGTTTCATAATTCGAAGACCCCCCTACGAGAATGTATCAGCTGTTTTTGACAAACGATCTGGCAGCCCCATGCACATTATACGAGCGCATTCTAGACGTCTGAGTACGGCCTCTTAGAAGGCTTTGAGAAAATTCGAAGAGCACATTCGAAGAGCTATGTAATTAGATAGGCAGCTAGAATGTTATTCGTGTCTGAGTACCTTTAAGCTGTATGTAGGTTGGTTGAAGCTAATTATTTTCCTGGTTCAAAACTGCTTCCGGTTACTTTTGGAGTACCCCAGGGTAGTCACTTGTGTCCATTGCTTTTTTATTCTCTCCATTGATGATCTACCTTCAGTCCTGGCTCACTCTCGAGTTATGCGAAGCTATGTTTATCATATAATGATTGGATCTCTCGCTATTATTTGCAGACTGTCTTGGATGCATTTCCGTCATGGTGTTAATTGAATATCCTAAATATTAACAGTTCAAAGTGTAAGGTTATGATTTTTTATAAATGTTAATGTGGTATTAGAGCGCTTAAATGATACTACCAAAGACGCTTGATCACTGATCAGCTTTATAAAACTACTCTAATTATTTAGCGTACTTTTCGGAGATCTTGTTAAATAGACATTTGACAAAGCTCCATGTAAATATCATATTAAACACAAGAGGACAAGAAGGCTACGTAAATTAGCTAGAAATATATCATTAATTAGAGAGCATATTGCTCTGCTGAACGCGGTCAATTATCTAGGTTTGGTTTATGATCATCAACTTAAATTTGACTCTCATGCTAGAGCTACTGTAAGCAAAGCCAGAAGTGTTCTTGTTCTTAAATTCTTTACCCTTCTCTTGTCCGTTCAATTCTTAATTCAACGTAGAGTTATGATTGGATTAATCTTTATGCGTAGGCTAACACATAATAAAATCGACTAATCAGAGTTTATTCGTCAAATTAATCTTAGTCGGGATTTACACCATGAAGCAAACTTCATGAAGTTTTCTTAGTAGGCGTGGAATTTAAAGGAAATCCTTCAAACCTTTTAAACGAATCCTAAAGAAATACACATAAATCTCTCGCCTACTAAGAAAACTTCATGAAGTTTGCTTCATCATGTAAGTCCCGTCTTAGTGTACTTTTAGACCGCCTTGTAAATGTATCCCCTTATCTCTAAAACGTTGTTCGACTAACTATGCTTTGCATGAAACGTATCGTGTACTTTGTGCTAATTACAATAAACTCTCCTTGCTATACAAATTTGTATTTTAGCGTATTTAGCCCGGAGTTTGCCTTAATTTATTCTTTTCCTAGGCGTGTCACACGTTTATGGCTGCGGTTCGGCTCTGGTTGATTGTGCGGGAGGTGGGCTGCTATTTTGCAATCTTCTGTAGAGTGTACAAATTAAATTTTATGCTATTTAATTTTGGTTTTTCTTGATGAGCAAGAAAACAGCAAAAAGAGAGAGTTAACTCGCTGCTTTGTATCTGCTCGGATTTTCTTACAAAGTGCGGATCCCAGCAGCAGGATTTGCCATACAAATTTGTATAGAAGCATATATTCCATATACTGTTGAGGGCTTAGGTGGCGTCTTTGAGTAGAGTATTAAATGACATAAGTAAAATAAATTATAAATGGGGCTTTTATGCAGCTGCCCAACTCTTATGATAAGTCAACAAACACAAGTGCAAGCCTGACATTTCTGTAGCTAATATTAAACGCTCATTACACATGCAAATGGCGCACCTTGTTGTTGTTGTTTTTGCTACTGCTGCTGCTGCTGATGTTCCTTTGCTTGTTGTTATTGTAGCTTATTTTACAACTTCTCTCTATTTGCTGTTGATAAATTTTTAAAAATATTTTTGCTACAACAGCAGAAAGACCCAAAAGCTGCCCCCGCCCTGCCTTCCGGCGCCACCAGCAACAAGATATTTATTTTATATCAGCGGAAAAATAGATGATCATAAAACACATGCAGAGAAACATCCTGTGTCTGTTTGTTGGTATGTGGGAGCAAAAGTAAAAGCGAAAATAAAAACAAGAAAAGCGAACACGCATCCTAGAGAAGCAGTTGGAGCACTCGGCAGCGAAGCTTTTCATTTTAGCGATATCCTTTTTAAGCATAAAGTGCTGCCGTAAATCACAGAGGCGACACACACACACACACACACTCGAGGGACGAGGCGTCCTTGTATTTGTGTGTGTGTGTGGCTGCTGGCTGTGCGGATGGGAATCACATGCATCTCTTGGTTACTTTTTATGAACATTCGCTGCTCCACTCGCGGGAACATCCTGCTGCTGCCTGCTGCTTATCCTGTGCGTGCCACCACCTTGCTTGCTTGCTGCAGCAGCAGCCACTTTGCCAGCTCGTCATATATGCAAACGGCTCTGCATGTTTCTTGCAGTTTTCTCCCTGTGCTGTTTACTATTAAAATATCACGGAAATTACACATTTTACTGTGTTTATGCTCTGCAGGGCAAATGCAGCGCAGGCAGCATGTAGCGGCGAAAATATTTGCATTCAACACTCATTCAACCCATTCGATTAAACATTATCTTTAATTTAAGACTAACAATTGAAATTGCATTTCATTACATACCCTCGACGCTCATGTTGGCTGCGCGTGCCGTTAGCTTGAAATGCGGGGCATCTCCGGACACTTCGCACCTGTAGACACCCGACGATTTGATGCCCAATAAATTAAGTTCCACACGACAAGAGAAGTCATTGCATTCGTTGCTATCATCGATCAATTGGACGCCCTGCACCTCGAATTTCATGTAAACGGGCTGCATTAGCGGCGAATATCTGTGGAGAGAAGAAATTGAGAGAGAGATAGAGGGTGTAAAAGATGGCAAAGTGGCCGCAAATTGCGCAAGGAAACTGATAATCGCAGGCTTGGGTTAAAAGCTTTCGGGCCATAAGCGAAAAGAAAAGGAAATGAATACTTTTTTTTTTTCTACAGACAAGTGGCTTACATGCACTCAACTTTAACTGATTGCCAATGGCGATGGGTTGTGTGTTGGATGTGTGTGTGTGGGCATCCCTTTAATTTGTTTTGTATTGGGGCTTGATGCTCATTAATCCCTCAAATGCTTCGAAACATGTAAAAAAGAAATCGACAACCAAAAAGTGTTCAAGTGGAAAACTTGTCCAACACACACACACAAATACACACTCACTCAAAGTGGCCCCTAAGCACATAAATAAAATGCCGGTCCCAATCGCCATCTGACCAAAAAAAAACGTTGCCTACTTTTGTGCGCTGTCGTAGTGTTGATAAGTCGCTTTGTGTGCGCTACTTGTTAATAGCTGTTTAGCTACAATAGAGGACCCTGGGTCGAAGGAGGCGGACAGTTGCGCATTATTTGCGGCTTAGGCGGCAACTGTGGCAGCAAATCAACAAATTTGATAAGCAATACAAACGGCTGTTGTTGTTGCCAATGCTCGTTACAGGGGATTTGTGGCTGGGTCTTTTTTTTGTTGCTATTTTTCTCCACTTGGATTTTAGGGCTTTTGCATTAAAATAGAAAGAAACTAAAATGTTAAAATTGCATTGTTCAAGAGCTTAAAAGAAAACAAATTGAATGTATCAGCACAGCAATAAATTTTTTACATTCTCTGTGTTCAATTAATGTCAATTTTTGAATGATTTTTAGGCTATGTTTGAGAAGTTTAATAAAACACTGATACAGTGATTTCAACGATATAAATTATGGGCTAAAGAACAAGTGAAAATGTCGGTTAAGCCCAATTGAAATATACTCTGTACCAGCCAAAGTTTCCTATGGGGGTTTGCTGTCAGTGTAATGCTTCCTCCCTCAGTCTCACTCTTCAACTACATATTTGCTCTGATCAGGGATTAACCCCGAAACGAATATCGGTTCTGAAACCAGTTTCGGTACGTACCGAAATGAGAATTTCGGTTAAAGGTCCTTTTTCTTTTTTCGGTTTTCGGTTCCGATACGGTACGATACGATACCGGTACTAGTATATTTTTTTCAATATTAAAAAATATAATTATTTTAAGATATAATTATAATAGTAAAAAATTGTGATCTAAGAATATCTTATATAATTTTTTTTTTAATACTTGTATTTCTTTTCTGACGTGACGTGACATTCGTACGATAAAAAAAAATTAAAGACAAGTTTTTTAGTTTTTGTTTTATATTTAGGTAGTAATTCAATAGCACTTTATTTAAAAAAAATTACAAGAATCGACACAGAGGATTCAAAGATATACGTAAAAATATGCCCTGACGTGACGTTACTTAACTTGGATTACAAAATTGCAAAACTCTGCGAATTGAGAATTTTTTTTTCGGTTTTTGGTTCCTTTTATAAAGTTTAACGGTTTTCGGTTAAAAAAAAATTTGAATATCGGTCCGGTTTCGATACTGGCTTGAAACGGTTTATTTCGGTTAACGGTTCCGGATAAGATTACGGTATTATTCCTTGGCTCTAATCTTTTCATAAATGAATGATTCGAAAAATAATGCTAGTTAGTGAGAATAACTTTTTGTTTTCAATGATAGCGTTTATATTATATGCTGTTTAACAGTTCGAATGTCAATATCCTATAGCTGCCATAGGACCGATCGGTCGAAAAGTGGGTCTTTGGGGGAAAATCCTGTTTGTTTTCTATGATATCGTTTTTAAACTCTGCAGTTAAGAATATTATATGCTGTTAAAGAGTTCTGCAAAATTATGTTGAAATCTAATGTCAATATCCTATACCTGCCTTAGGATCGATCGGTCGGAAGGTGGATCTTTGTAAGAAAAACTTTTTGGTTTTTTGGAATTATGAATATTATATGCTTTTAAACAGATTTATGTTTATGTTTATACACAAAAAATGTATCCTGATAAATGCCCATAAAAGTATGCAAACATTATTTGATTCAATAATTATCTATTTGAACGAGTCGGTTATGGAAACGTCGTACATAGTTTAAACTGCGCATTTGTTCATATTGTCAGAGAGGTTATAGTTATACAAAATAAATAAGTGTTAAGGCAAATATGAAAGAAAAATGTTCCTTAATAAATCCAATTTATGGACATAGCATATTTTAAAGGGCATTTATCATGATAAATTTTGCTTGTATAAACGAGGTATATATCTCAAAAAATATGCCTTAAAATGCTTAAAAAATTACAATTGCTGAAGGCTTAAAGCGTCAGAAACCCCTACCACTCCTTCTTATTATATGGTTTGCTCATTAGCTGTTCAACGGGTTTTCAAGTCAGTTTTTGTATAATTTTTAAATATGACGAATTGCGGCAATCATTATAATTCCTTCTGTCTTTAGCAACTTTGGGAACATTGTATGACATTTTATTCTGTTTAAAGTTGTATTTACTTTCATTTGCATTTGCAAAAGCAAGTTCAAGTTAAATTGCAATTTGCCTTCAGTTGACTTTTACGTGCTGCTGTCTAATTAAAACTTTTTCGCATCCCTATGGGGCATGTTCTTTTTTCCAGTTTTTACCCTTAACTATGAGGGTGTGTGTATGTGTGAGGGTGTGTGTGCATATCTATGCACTGTTCATTTTTAATTAAGCAAAACGCGAAGCAGTCACTTGAGATTTTTCATTACGCTGAAGTGGCCCAAGCCCACTCCGACTTCCTCAACATATGAAGGCGAAACTTCCAACTTGCCATTTCCACTGGCTGGTCATTTAATAATCAAGTACAGTTTATTCTTGGGAAGCCATAAACAAATGTGTGTTCTTCGCTCTGAACAATTTGGGGCATACATAATAAATGCAGCCTAACAATCAAGTCGAAGAGAGAGTCAACTGGTAGCTGGGCTACCGCAGCCGCACGACACAACATTTAAATTAATTTGCCGTAGCATAAACGGACCAAAACCAAATTAATTTATTTAATAATTAATTGCGCAAGAAAGTCGCTTCGGCTGACAATAAACATATTTATGTGGCGCTGCTTACACAACCAACTGCACCATCCCCCCTGGCCCTGGCACAGATTTTTCATGCAACTGACAGCTCTGAGCTGAAATAAATGTCATAAATTATGTGCACACACACACACACACACACACAAACAGCAGACCCACATTGCCATCGCGCTTTCAGCTGTGTACTTACCTAAAAAACTCCTTTCCGTTTTTGTACCACTTAACCGAATTTAACGTGTGACCACTTATGTCATAGCTGCAGGATAATGTCACGTTATCACGAAAATCAACAATTTGTGGCACATTGATGTCAGTTACAAGTAGACACTGAATGCGTCGCATGGCTGCCAAGAGAAAAAAAAAAAGGAGAGAGAGAGATAAAATGATGAAAAATGTCATAAAAACGGCACCAAAATGTTGTGAAATAAAAATATTTTGCATTTATCTGCTTTAAATGGAGGTGCCAGGTAGGAAAGAGATTTCGAGGGGACATTTAATATAGCAATTTTGTACACAAATGAAAGGTTCAGTTGCATAAATATATACGCCACAAGGTATGCTACAATATTTGCATTCCCTTGCAGAGACTTTTTGTTAATCAAAAATAAAATGTTCATTTTAATTGGCTTGGGGGCTTTCTACAAATTATGAAATACCACATCTACAATTATAAAATACACCCACAATTTTTAGAAACAATTTGTCTTCTATGTATGTCTATGAAAAGTCCGTTGGTATTTATAAGCGGATCAGAGAATGCTTTAATTAGACTGTGATACCACAAACCAGCAACTTTTGTCTATTATTGCCTTAGCCTTCTTTTCGGCCAAAGAAAGGAGAACCTTCCCTTATCGAATAATTTGTGACAATCAAGTTTTATTCTAGCCTTAGACAAAGTAAAAGAAAAATAACCTTTAAATTTCTATCTTTTCCTTCCACTTAATACGTAGGTTGCTATACGTATTTCTGGCCTAGTATTGAAAACGCGAATATTTATGATCAAAAATGGTTTTATTGTTTTTCAAAGTATTCTCCAGCAAGATTTATACACTTTTGCATGCGCTTAAACCAATTGTCGAAGCATTTTTTCCACTCCGATTGAGACACCTCCAAAACATGGTTTTTGAACTCTTCAACAGCATCTTCTGGCGACGAATATCGTTGACCACGCATGACCCTTGATGTGCGGAAATAAAAAGAAGTCATTGGGTACCAAGTCAGGGCTGTACGGCTGATGACTCATCAATTCGACGTTTTGGGCGGTCAAAAAGGCGCTGGTGTGAGCAGATGTGTGAGAGCTCGCATTGTCATGGTGCACAATGATCTGTCTTCTCTTGTTCGTTTTTCGAATTCCTCCGAAATCTTCAGGCAAACTAATTGTGGTGTACCACTCAGAATTGACCGTCCTACGTTGCCCAAGCGGAACAGTCGCCACATGACCAGTATTACCGAAGAAACAGGCGACCATTTGCTTCGAAGTGCTTCTTCCACGAACGACTTTCATTGGATTTGGCTCGTCTTCGAAGACCCACACGTTCGATTGCTGTTTTGTTTCGGACTCATAAGCATAGATCCATGATTCGTCACGATCTTATAAACGTCTTTTGAAACACCGCGATTATATTTTTTCAAAATTTCTTTGCACCAATCCTCACGAGCCTTTTTTTTGAGCGATTGCCAAATTGTGTGGGATCCAACGAGAACAAACCTCTTTTGACGACCAGGTTTTCATGCAATATCGAATGTATGCTGGTGGAAGAAATGCCCAAGGATGCCTCTATCTCACGGTATGTCACAACTGATCTTGCATTATCAGTTCACGCACGGCTTCAATGTTTTCTGGCACAACGACTGTTTTTGGACGACCTTCGTCTTCGAGCGAGCGTTCACGAGTTAATTCCATTTTTCTGCCGAGGTAAGTTTTTGATTAATCGTTAATCGATATCAAATGTGGTCACACATGAAAGAGTTGTATGGAGCTTTTATCGATAAAAGTCCAAACTTTTTTTTGGGAAAAGGCCAATTGGTTCTAAAATGGCTAGAAGTGACCTAGGCCAGAAACTTAAATAGCAACCTACGTAGAACTAGGTTTTGGACCGTCCGTTTATATGGAAGCTATATGCTGTAGGCATCCGTTTTTATTTAATTTTTTCAGTATTATGTGGAAGCAAATAAATCTTATATATACTAAGATTGGTGATACTGAACGTCCTGATCAAGAATATATATAGTTTATGGGGTCGGAAATGAATATTTCTATGCTTTACAAACTTCTGGGTAAACGTCTAAAAGATTATTTATATTTTGTATGAAAAAATTGATATTTTTAAAAGATCATTTTAACCAGCAAAGATTAAATTGATCTTGAGCTTTTTTTCTGTGTAGATTAGCCAAGCTGAGCTTTTCTCAATCTCTTGACTCTTCTTAGAGTAGTATTGGGATAACCATTCCACTCAAAACCAGAGTTCCCTGAAAAAAAAAACTTGGACTGGGATCGGGATGGGATTGAGTACAAAAATCTGAATGTTTGTTTGAATGTTTGAATAAATGATTATTGAATGTTTGTTATTTTAAGTGCTTTTTAGATATCACCAACTACAAATATGGCGAGGTAGTGTTCAGCTAATTCCGTTGGTTGAAAAAGCGCTGTCCAACCTAACCATCTAGACAAGATAACCTTGCAAAAAGCGACGCTGCATCCCTAATTGAATGGACTTGTAAAAAATGTTCAACACCAAAATTGAGACAGAAGCAAGTGCAAAAAAAGCAACTGCTAAACGCTTCTTCCAACCACGGCAAAGCACGCACTCGGGTTTTTACAATTTGCTCAGCGTTTTTAAGTGCAAACAGACAGTCAGTCGGAAGGGGAGATGAAAAAAGGAAATGCCGGAAAAAACGGTTAATATCATTAGCTGCAATGGGTTTTGCTGCTTTCTTAGTGCACTAAATGCCGACTCCACTTTCCCGCTTCCCAGCTACTGCTTCTTGCTGCTTGGCTGTTTGTTGTGCTGCAGTTGGGTTGCGAAATTTCCATAATCTTGGCCATGTCGCTGCAGTTGAAGTTAAAATTGAAGTACTGTGGGGCATGATAAGCAACAAAATTTAAGCGCAAGCAGCCAGCCAACAACTTGTGCATAATTTTTGCGCAAATCGCATTTGGTAACCGGCAACAAGCGAAACTCGCGAATTTAATTTGTAGCAGTTTTGCAGTTGAACTAACTTGGGACTGTGTCAAAAGTTGCAGTCGCCAGAGGCGAACTCGTTGTTGTAAACTTAGGCGCACTTTGATTACCTTCTGGCAGCAAAAGAATTGCAAATAACTCGAACTCGTACAGCTTGACAGTGGCAACAGGCAAACAAACAGACAAGCAGCAAACTTGTTTAAAGTTTCAATAGTCAAACAAACAAAAGTGACTGGCTGCACTCACTGCAACAGAGTCTGAGCCTGAGTCTGACATGGGTCTTTCGAAGCATGCCAAAGCTGGCGACATCCACGACAACAATGGCAAACACATTTGCAAATGGCAGCGACAACCGCAGCTTAATGACAGGCTTAACCATAGAACGAGGGCTGACTAGATGGAAAACTTCACCTGCACGACAAAATGCCTGTCTACGCAAACAAATGCCTCTCCCCATTCGTCTGTGTGTATGTGTAAATAATAAAAATAAATACATAAAATACAGCAGCAAACGAAACTTCTTTTTGCACGGCAATCAACGCACTTGAGTGAACTTCGCTGCCTAACAACCAGAACGTTAAGGCAACACATCAATTTCTGTGTGTGTGTGTGTTCCAAGTTTGCTTTAGTCGGATTGCCGTACAGCTGTTCGCTTGTGGTCTGGAAAACCGCTGAAAACAAAGAAGACGAAGGCGGCTTGTGCACTTTCCAAATGAAAGCCAAGGGCCATAGGAAATGAAGCGAAATACGAGGCTTGTTTCAAATTTGGCGGGCTAAGTATATTTGATTTTTTGTCAGGTTGGTTCAGGGTTAAGCTGTATTTTCACTTGTCTGGGATCTCATATGAGATGGCTGAGAAATAAACCAGGAAGTAGTAAGTTGGCTGTCAATAACTCATATATGAAACTCAGTGCAAAAACCTGCACTAAAATTTTACACATTTGAACTTCTAAAATTGACTATTACACTATCTGAGCAACTCATATGATTAGTCAGACAAGTGAAAACTCAGCTTTAAGTTTGTTTTTGACGGTGCAAACTGTCTTGGGCCAAAAAATCATTAAAAAGGCAATGATATGTGAGGTAGTCCCATTATTTTGTTGGCATGATTGTGACTTGATTTCGTAGTCAAAAGCCTTTTATAAAACCTTATATTCTGCCTTTGAAAATAATGTTCCCAATGCCAAAGTGGCACTTTCATCTAAACCTCCCTGGCTCTCACCGCACAAGAAATTAAAACTGTAGAAAAATTTCTCAAATCTGGTTCCTTTATTGACTTTGCATATTATTCTTCAGATCGTTCTAACCAAAGCTATTAAAACTATTTCAAACAATGCAAAATAAATTTCCGAATCGAACCAAAACAATTTTATTCATTCGTTAACTGCAAATGCAATGCTTGTCCACCTGTCTACCCTACTAATATTGAGATTAATTTGCCTTCTTTACTTAGACGACCTTCTCCTACCATTTGTCACCCATAGCCCCTGGTGACTGCCTACATTCAACTATTCACGGGACGAACGCATGCCGAGGCTTATGCCAAAAAAGCAGGGTCAGTGGTTCATGGAGGTTTTTTAATAATCTGTTCGGTTCATAGCAAGGTTTATGGAGAGAGGTGATCCACGGATTCGGTTCACTTTTCGTTTTCGAGCATTATAATTTCCAATTCTAAAATTTGGAATTTTAGCTATTATTTTCAAAATTGAAGTCGATTAAAAACATATGAAGATCGTCAAAATATTAATAACTATGCATGGTAGAATATGCAGACGCCATCCATAAGTTTCAGGCTTATCTTGTCGAGGAGGAACACATCAGATATCGGGAACGACACTTTCCAATATCTTTACAAACGGTCAATGGAACAGTAAAAATACATTCCTGTTTATGTTAGATTAGGGTGAAAAACACTTAGGGTTAAACTTGCTTATTTGATAACCTATTGAAAAATATTTTATCTCTCTGTGACCCTAGTAATTTCTTTTATTAAAACTCAATAAATTAGAGCCCTATGATTTATTTACGTTATTTAAAATCTACGGTAATGTTATATTGTGATTGCATTTATGTAATTGCATCGTTAAAAGGTTCTTAGAACAAAAAAAAAACCGACCTTCCTATTGAACCTTTGTTGCTTCCCCTCTCACAGCTTTGTGGGCTTTATAGTGCGCTTATCTCAAAATATTACAATTCTCACCTATAGTACACACTGTTTGAGTGTTACCAACTGAATTATTTAACCAGGCACCACTGACCCACTCTAGCTGGTGATGTCACTTTTTTTAGTACTTTTTTGTTGGAGATTTCATTTCTTAACAGGTTATCTATTAAGCAAGTTGTCGTGAATCCCCTAACTACTAACTGAAAAATATTCAGAAAAAATGAAGTACTCGCAACAGGATACTCAGAAAAGAGATTTCAATTGCAGATAATGGATAATGTCAGATGGTTTAAAAAACACTGGAACCTGACTGCAACCCGATAGCTTACTGACCTTTAACAAATAGTTGTTAAAAATCGTCTCCACTACAGGTTAATTAGGTATATTAGTGGCCTACCTTGTTGGGGGTCAACAGGCGTAACCGAACCTAACCGAAAGTCTTTAAAAAGTAATTTTAATGATCGGCTAAAAAGATGCAATGCTTGCTATGTCATTCGCTTTGCTGGGCACCTCAGCTCTAATCGATTCTGTTTTAAACAGTTTTAACCATTTTTTAAATTGGGATTCTAGTAAACATTTACCTTCTAACCGATCAAGGTTAAATTTGATCAATTTACAATATATTTATTACGGCAGAATATGCAATTAGTTCTTATTCGTCCACAAACTTAACTTCTCACTTAGATTGATCTTGCATTTAACTCGAGGATCACTCAGTACACTAATATTGTTACTCAGCCGGGTCATGACACTTTTCGGGTCCTGTGATCTAATTATAATTAAACCTTTGTAGAGGATATATTAGAATTAAGCAGATGTTTGTAACGATGAGTTGATATAGATATGTTCTCCTGTTCAATTATCTCCCTCACTTAAAAAGATATCTGGTTGAAACCTGCCACATGGTCTTCTTTTCTACATACGCTGCACATAATAATCAAGATCAGAGAATTTCTAATACAATGAACCCATCGAACTAAAATTTTTACTATCGATTGGGAAAACCCTACTGCGCATAATTTTTTTTAGAAAAGTCTGGAATTTCGGGTATCTGCATTTAAAATAAACTTAATATTCATTAAATTTCAGTAAGCGAAATAGTTGAATTTTAAACCGAACCAAAAGTTTGGGTTCGGATTGCTTCTGCTTCTCTTGTTCTCTTTTCGGTAACACACAATTAACTAAATAAATCGAAAATAGAATCACGTCGACCTTGAGCCGGCTAGCCACAATTTCTTAAATAAACAAAGAACAGGTACTAGATATATATTTAGAAATAAGCATTTCCGACCTCATAAGCCAATTAAGAAAACTTAGTAGTCACTCAGTTTGAAGCCATCGAGGTGAAGTTTTCACATAGTTTTATTTTGAATGGGCGCGTTCAGCAGAGACACTTGATCACTGATCAGCTTAATAAAGCTGCTCTTATTATTTAGCATACTTTTAGGGTGTCTTGTTAAACTGACATTTGGAAAAGCTTCATGTAAATATCATATTAAACACAAAAGAAGAAGTAGGCTACGTAAATTACCAAGAAATAAATCATTGATCAGGGAGCAAATTCTTCTGCTGAACACGGCCAATGCTCACTGCTAATATTTCGGAATCGCCAGGTACGAATGACTATAGCTTATCGCCCATTGGGTGGAAAATTAGTAATCGTGGAAAAAGGCGACTTTCAGTTTAAGATCGGGTAGGGACTTAATACAAATTACTACGTATTCCACGCCCATCCTACAAACCTAAATATTCAACTTAATTTCGGTATACATTTTATTTCGCTGTCGTAATCTTTTCCAGCTACTTTCATAGTTTATTATGGCTGCCTTTAAAAGTAGGCAACATACAGGATTGCCAATTGTCCTTGTCCTTGCTCTTTGGTTATTTTTTTCATCACTTCAAAATCCGCTTTAAACATTTGCTGCTTACGATAAACGCCACAGCAGACAAATCTGCACTGGCCCAAGCTAAGAAAAAAAAAAAAACAAACAAAAATAAACGTCCAACCGTCTATAATTTGCATATAAATGCGGGGCCAACGACGACGACGACGATGAGCAGCAGCAGCAGCCTAGAAGTTTGGACTGGAGTTGGGCCTGAGTTTGTTTTGGTTTAGTTTGGGGGCAAGTTGCGTTAGCTGCGCTGTGGCAAACAAACACAAATAAAGATGCTAATCTCAGCAAAGCGCAGCAAGAAAAAAAATTGAGCAGCTAAATGGCACACAAAACGGGCAACATGAGAGTCTCGCCAGCTATGCCCCCCCCACCAGGCTGAGATTCTTTCGCAGCCGCTACTATTGTTGTTGCTGTTATTTGCTGGGTTTTTGCCTTTTGTTTAAATCCCATTTGGTATGCAGCCGAAGCGGAAGCTGAAGCGAGAGCGGAAGCTAAAACTATGCAAACGCGTGGAAGTTTAAACTTGATTTGCCGCATTGGCTTTGGCATCGACTTTGGCTTAGTTTTGCCTGAGGCTTTGTCTGGCATCACATTAGTGTCAGTTCTGGCCACATGACAGTTGAAACTCTTGCCTTGCCACCAGCAGCAGCATACGTTATCGTTTGTTGCCGCCTGCCCCGTCATCTTGACAATTTCATGGAACAAGTGTAATTTTGGTGTATGGCAACATGGGAGACATAATTTAGTCTGCCACTGGCATTGCCACTTCCTCTGGAGGCTCCTTGGAGAGCCCATAACGCACACTTACTAAAATTGAAGACACTTATAAAATCGGCAATTTGTTTAAATAAACTTTATGGCACTTGGCCCGAGTGACGGAGTGAGTGAGTGGGTCCGCTGGCCCCAGTTGCTGCTAGCCAAATATTTATTTTCCGAGCAACTCCTTACTAGCTCAGCAATTGCCTCCGCCACCGCCTCACCGCCTCAGCGCCTGTTGGCAGTGAATTTTAAAACGTCTATAAATTTTAGAAAAGTGCAAATAAAATATAGCGCAAGTATTTTTGCGTTGGAAAATCCTTTACGACGCACGCTGGTATGAAATTGTCACATTTATGTATGGCTTATGTAAATGACTTTGAATGGCTGGAGTGACTGCTGTTGCTGGGGCAGTTGCACATTAAGCAGACATTTGTCAGATGCTTTTTCTTTGAATCTACGTAAACAAATTGCGCACTTTTTTTTGCCAAACAAAAAACTTAATGCTAAAAATGTGACGGTTCAAAACCAAACAGCTCGGAAGAGGTTTGGCTTTGATTTTCGTACTAGGGCGTGTAAGCGTCCCGAATACATGGATAATCTGACCCGTCCCTATCATGATTTTTATTAAGAAATGCCTAAACTATATTCTGTGAACAAAAACCATCAACGAACATTTGGGTGCATTCAACAAAAATCTTGTAATTAGTTATTTTTGTATAAAAAAATTCACTCAGTAAAATCTTATCAAATATGATCAATTTATCGAGCTGTTCTGCTGAATGCAGCCATTGTTTAAATTTTTAATCATTCTAAATGTGATATAAACTATGGCAGAAAGATTTTTGGGTCTTATAACTCAAAGAAAGGCTATAATAAGTTTAACTTTAGACTAGATAACTAATAAATGGACTGCGGTAGATCAATGGGCGCATTCACCAGACACATTTGATTACTAATGAGCTGCTGATTAATTACATAAAACATGTAGGACATGGAAATTATTTTCATAAGATTAATATTATATTGATTATCAGTTATCAATGAGTTTTGCTAAATAAAATTCAATTTAAGTTAGCGGAGGATCATAGATCAAGTCCGAAGGAAAAAATCTTATGTTATGAAATGTATTAAATTACTGGTACATAGCTCTGAACCTAGATTTTTCAATCTGTTAAATTTTGTGTTTTATGTCTTTTTGCAAACATTTATCCAATATTTGAGTATATAATGAAAATCAACATTAAGTTGGCTGACTGAACGCGCAGTTCATAGGAAACAACATGAAATTGTTATATATCCGCTATATGTTATATATTTTGCGATTTCAAACCGGTTTAAGGAGCAAATTTGGTCTCTAAATCGCAAAATGTTTGCGAAAGTGAATATGGGACTTTTTTCAGATTCGATTCCACATATTATAGATATAGAGCATATTTATATGATTGTAGAAGTAGAGCTTGATTACCGTAAAACTGTTGGAGTTATTTAACAAGAAGCCGGAAGCGCGTATCTCGCCGCACTAGAATACACAAACACATGTTGCACAAGGGAACTTTTACTTACACACGAGTACAAATGAAAAGAAAAAATATTTTACAAGCCTGTAAAATTTTTTTTTTTAATATTTTATATGTGTGTAAAATATTTTGTGTAAAAATATTTTACATGCCTGTACAAAATTTTCTAAAAAAAAAATTGTTTTTCCTTTTTTTTTTACAGAAAACAGCTCGAAATAATCACAGGCATGTAAATAACAAGCGTGTAAAAAATACTCGTGTAATTTGCCAAAATTTTAATGAAAATTTGTCTAAAAAGGCCAAAATTGGGAATGTTTCGGAACTATTTGAGCAAATTACTTGCTTGTTGTTCTATTGCTTTAGTTGTCCTGTAAAATCTTTAGGAATGGCTATTAAGACAAATTTTCCTCATTATTTGGACAAATTATTTCCCTGTGGGACCTTAGCTTTAGTTACATGAAAAACTTTTTTATTTACATGTCTGAAAATAATTTTTTTTTACAGCTTATATATTTTATTTTGTGTTCATAAGTCGCGTGAATAAAAAAATGTGGGTTATTTATGAGGTTTCTTCAAATTGCGCGGGCGGTTGGGGTTTTTGCAAAAATTTAAATTAAAATTGATCTGCCTGCAAGTATCAGGGAGTCTACCTTCCCTACACATTAAACCTGGCTCTTACCATCTCTGAGATTTCTTAGTTCATACGGGCAGACAGACGGACATGGCTATATTCACTCGGCTGTTGACCGCTAATTCGTGCTCGTAAAACGAACCGCGGAAATAATCTTGGATCGACTTTTCAGTTGAGTAAATTTTTTCAAAACATGATTTTTCTCAAAAAATCATTTCGCTCTATTGTGTTTAAGTTTTACGGCCTTATCTGGATCGAAAAGTTCCTTGGGGTTCGTTAATTTCGAATACAAAATTTATTTGAACATAGATATCAATATTTAGAAGGTATTCGATGTGTTTTGACTTTGGCAAATCTTTCCTCAATATCTCAACATTTATATAAAATGGGTTTAAACCAGGGCTGCAAGCCGGTCCGGAACCGAACCCTTCAGAACCGGTTCGGTTCAGGTTCTGGTGATGCCGACGGCGGTTCCCGGTTCGGTTCGGCATCACCAGAACCTGAACCGAACCGGGAACCGAACCCCATTGAAAATAATCACGTGAACCCGAACCCGAACCTAACCCAGATTTCTAATTGATGGGGTTCGGTTCTAAAAAAAATTCCAAGCACAGAATTTATTTTTGCACTTTGATGATAAAAAATATTTTATAATGATGAACAAAAATGTATCCATTCTTATGCCCATGCATGGACGGCGACACTTTTCCCGTCCGCAACAAAAGACTGGACAAAATAACACAACCTCAAGCAATTTGCATCCGAAACCGTATTTCTGGGTATTATTTTGTTCGTACGGAGATGCAACGGCACGGTGAATACAAGGAAAAGTTGTACGTCATTTAAATGTCTTAATTTTTTTACACAAGTCACAATTTAAATACTTTTAGCATTTCACTCTCACAATATGCCAGTCAAAGTCGTGCTCTGGTGGTCCTATTCCTGGAAAAAATAGCTCTGACTGGAATTCGCGGAAATGTATAAACGTGTTCGGTCACACTATAAGTTAGGGATGAGACATTCCGGCGTAGCTGTGATTAAGTCACTGGTCACTGGCAATCATCAAATCATAGTGACTGCATATAAAAAGCAACAGTGTGATTTGGTGACTACAAGTCACTGTGACTTAATCACAGTTACGCCGATATTTTCAATCACAGTTACTAAATCACGGATATGCCGATAAATGTCATCTCTTATTTATAAGCCAGAAGTTGCCGTGTTTTTTGCAGGTTTCATGGCCACAAAAAGCACATCAGTTTCAGGAATCCCACTACTGTGAAAGAGAAACGACTTTCGCTGAGAGTGCAAGTTGGCAGTATCGCTGAACTCTTCTAAACATACATACAATGTCTGATTGTCTAGTCAATTTAGGCAGATCATTTATGTGATTGACTGCCAAAAACTGCAGCAGTTTATAAGGCATCTCTTCTTCAAACTCTATTTAATTATTTATTATGTACATAAATATATAAAATGCAATCCGGAACCCAAACCCGAACCGGAGCCTCGGTTCTCAATTTAAAGGGAACCGGTTGTGGAACCGAACCCCTAGCGTAGGGTAAGGGTTCGAACCCCGAACCGAACCCCAGTCGAAATTGGAGGGGTTTGCAGCCCTGGTTTAAACTTGATAAAAATGCTCTTTCCATAAGATTTTAGAAAAACCCGGTACAAAGTACTGACTTGCCAATTCAAGAGTTTTGGGAGGTTCTTCCTGTACAGCTAGCTCTTAGATAAAGCACGAAAAACTGCGTATCGATTTTTCGTTCGAATTTTCTGGTTTGCAATCCAAAAATAACCACGAAAAAAAATTAACATTTCCAAGTTTTGGTGTATAGTTTATCCATCTGTGAATGTTCTGAACTGCCGGATTTGGTAAGGCTTGAAAAATTGATTCAACAACTTCATCAGACAAAAATTCCCCTGCCAAAGACGTACGCCCTTAATCAAGAGTCGAATAGACCTGCTCTTTCTCAAGCATTTTCCTCTTAAAATCACTTTTTGTTTTTGCATCTAATATTAGCTTATCCTTTTCTTGAAAAAATTTTAAAATGAAAATTGCAATTAACTTTTACTTTATGTCCAGACGGCAAACTTAAGCCAATCACCGAATGCAGGAACAATGCCCTTTGGTTAACTTATCAGCCGGCAGACACATAAAAGCTAATTGAAATTATTTTAATGTTCAATTCTTTCTGTTGCCTTTTTTTGTTTGGTAAACTTTGCCCTTCATTGGGCAATAATTAAAAGTGTATTTAAAAAACAATTTCTGTGGCATAAAATTAACATAAATTTTTGCGGTCGAGGTCAGACAAAGGCGACACCCAAACACATTTATTGCTATGCTAATTTTGAATTGTGTTTTGGGTCACCGACAGAGGCAACAAAAGCCAACTGCACAAAAGCGCAAAAGCGGAAACGGAATTGCCTAAATGACTTTTCATGGTGTTGCCATCGCCCTTTACATATGTATTTGTGTGTGAACGCGTGAGTGTGAGGCAAAGCCAACCGCAAAGTTGTCGACATCGTTGACTTTGCCGTAAAAAAGGTTGCGGCGGCTTGAAAGGATTAAAAGCAAAAGGCAATAAAATGAAAAGTTTCAAATATTTTCATTATTATTATAACCAAAAAGCTTTAACTTACCCAGCAGCATGTGCACGACCAGCTGCAACAACCAGCCGCCATAGTCCATTGTAACGAGTCGCCCTTAAAGGTCCTTGTTGCGTCTTTGCCACACACAGAAAAAAAAATATAAAACTTTGCTCTCTGGGCCAGCTCAATGCGCGGTCATATTTTTTCTATTAGTCCAAACTTTTTACATGTAACTTTGGCGTACTTTGGACATCTTATGATTATGTATGATGCATATAGTTTCGATACCGATAAATGCCATTGGCAGGTCAGCGGAGCTGGGAAAAAAAATGTTGAGTTCTAGTTTGGGAAAAAACGTCATATTATGTTTTAAGGTTATTAAATTTGAAAAGTTTGTTGGCGTCAAAGTCCACACAGACTTTGTCCTTCTACCGCCCGCGTGCGCCTGACTTTGACAAAGTTTCGCTTTGACATTTTTTTCTTTCTTTTTTTTTTTTTTTTTGCTATTCTGTTTGGCCACTGCATTTGTTTATTGTCAGTGTCAGCGTTATTTAAACATTGACAGTTCGAAAATTTCGTGTGGCAAAAAAAAACACAACTTTGTCTGGCTATTTCCAGTGGCAGACCCAGTTCTACTCCCATTTCCAGACAACAGTCTGAGGCCAGGGCGCTTCAGGCTTCGCCTGGCAAAGTCCTTTAATGCTCTAATCAAATTGTGGCTTCTTCTTTTTTGTGCACCGCCTCGCTCTTGTGGTCGTTGCTGTCGTCATTGTTTTGGTTTCATTGACGCGTTTATTAAAATTACCGTGGCAAAGTTTTGCTACAACGACAAAGCATTTTATTTTTTAATCACAGACCAAGGCAACAGAACAGTTTGACAGGCGCGGTGGGTAGAAGTAACAGAAAGTTTAAGTTGACTTTATCTTTGGCTTGTTAAGCTACTAAAAAAAAAAATATTGTTAAAGTCAGCGAAGGCAAACGGAACAGGAAAGGACTGAATCAATTTGCAGAATATAAATATGTAAATACTTGATGAGAGGAAGCGACATAAATTGACAATGAGAAGAAAGATGTCATCTACAATAGATTTAAATGGGCGAAGGCAAAGCTGTTCGGCAACATTTTAAGAAAGCTATAATCGTTTTTGTTTTGATTTTGTAAGGTTAACAGAAAGGTCCAGTCCATTTTTTTAATCGTTGCTTGAATCCGTATAACAAACGATTTTAATGAGCGAATTGCGAACTCCAGTCGAATATGCGGCATAGGTTTTATTTTGTATCTTTAATGGGAATTGAATTATTTTCAAAGGCTTTAGGGCAATTTACTCATCTTGATGTTTTTGAAATATAGGTGAATATTAACAAAAGATTATGTTACCTACTTTTAGGCCGCTTTTTAAATCACACGCGGGTCGTTGCTGTAAGAGCAAATCGGCCTAAAAGCAGGCAATATAAATTTTCTTAACATCCACCTTGATTTCAAAAACATGAAGATAAACAAATGGCTCTCAAAATCCTTTAAATTATTTTCAAAACGTCGTTTTTGGATTATATAGCTATTAAGGTGACTTTGCCAAAAAGTGGTGCAATTATTGCACGAATGGCCTGTTTAGCTTTCATAAAATGTAACAAACCTGTAGGTTATTTCTTGATAAATTTTGTATATCTTTTTAAAGGGTATTATAATTTTGTCCGAACATTAGTAATGCTCAGATAAAAGCCTTAACGAGTTTAGTAAGCATTTTGCTTTGTTTTAAGTCGGCTTCAGGTCTAATGCTTCTAAAAATGCTCTTAAAATATTTTAGTCGAAACTATTTTTGGGCTTATTCAAGTTTGGAATTTGACAGTTGCTTCGCCAGTTGACAAATACCTTTGACCAAAATAAAGAAACAATATGGGGAGCTTTAAGCTCAAAGAAAAAAAATGGATTTGATCCCAACTTATGAAGTTTTAAATTCGAACATTCAAGTCGAACTTGATTTTACTTGGAACAACCCCAGAAAAAGCTCATATCAAATTCAAATCCTACCTAATGCTTAGTATCCACTTTAAGAAAATTGTTGCCAAAACAAAAATCTCCATACAAAATTGTGACACAAGAATTTTTTAACTGACATCAACTTGCAGAACTTACACGAAAAATAATGCGAAGCAAACCTTCGCTGACCTACTTCATCGAACGCTAAAAAAATGTTGGCTCTCTTGGCATAAGCCTCGGCATGCGTTCGGCTTGTGTACGCTCGCATAACCGAGTGTGTTTGGCCCTCATGGCAAACACTGCTTTCGGGCCGTTTTCTCATCTTGATGGTTTTCAAATCTAGGTGATTTTTATACAATTAATATTGCCTACTTTTAGGCATCTTTAAACTATCTAATACTACGATTATGCTTAATAAAAAAATCATGTTTTTGCCTCTCAAAGTATGCAAAATTATTTTTTGATCAAGATAATTTAAGGTCAGTTATTGCAGAATCTTACATAATCCACATTGAGCATTCACTCAGAATGTCGGACAAGTCAAAGGTATTCAAAAATAATAAGTGTTAGGGCTACTAAGATCTAAATATTTTCCCTAATTATTTATATTTATAAACAAAGCATACTTTAAAGGGCAAAAACGATTTTTTTTTATTTGTGCATAAACGTGGTATATGTTTGTGTTTACATCGACCCGCGAATAATTTTTTACTTATTCTTTAAAAGTGCCCAGACTTGAAACCGTGAAGATAAGAAAACGGACCTTACATTACACTGTATTGAGTAAATTTTTTGGAGTATCCATTACACTCAAAACCAGAAGTCGGAAAATAACAAGCTAAAGTTAATCTTGTCTGTTGTTGAAAAAAGCTTATTTCGAGCTAAAATCAAACTGAACTCAGCCAAAGACGCGATCAAGACAAGAATTTTGGAATTGGTAAATTCCAGGGCTGCAAACCTAAATAATTTTTCCGAAGCTGCGGTTTGGGGGTTTCGAACCAAAATTAACCAATGGTTAGGGTTTAGAAATTTTAGGTTCAAGGTTTCTTTGATAAGGTTTTGTTTCGAACCTTGGTTCGTCCCAAGATTTACCAAATTTTCAAAGAAAGCAATTAATTTTTTAAAAATATAAAAAAAATATTCCTAAATTCTGGATTTTTGTTTATTTATATTTTTTATTAAATTTTAAAAAATATATTTTTCGAGAAATTTTTGGTCTATTCTTTTTATTTGATCAGACAAAAATTAACTAAGACTTTTGCTGAACCGAACCGAAAGTGGTTCGGAACAGGTTCAGCTTCAATTATTTTTTTCACGAGAGGTTCGGTTCAAGGTTCGGTTCACAGTAAAAAAAATCGGAGTTACGGGTTCGAACCAGTTCGGTTCCAAACCGGTTTGTAGCCCTGGTAAATTCGTTCTCAAGTTAATCTTTTCGTACTTGGTTTAAGAAATTTAGGAATCGACATTGTTTTGGATTGACTATGGTCTGAATAACTTGGATTTTTTTTGTAAAGGAAAATCATATTATAATTCTGGATTTTAGGACTTTGATAAGGAAAATAAAGCAAAAGTCAAGTTGCAATATGGCAATACAATCGTTGCATTTTGAAAGGGCGTATTGAAAGTATGAATGATAACAATAATGCAAGATTCTATTTCTGCAGCTTACCTCTGGGGTTGGGTTTGAACACTTTGAAGTTTACTAGTGCTAATTCGGTATAAAGAAGGACAAGAAGGAGTCTGATTAGAGAAGTGATTATCTCGAAACAGTCTGTTACTTCGAACAATTGTCGCCTTGCTTTCGAGCAAGCTTCCGTGTCAGTTTATTTGCAATCTTCTAATTTGATTTGAATCCAAGGACGCCAGCATGTAATTAAATGCCTACACTCAGAGAAAAAATCGAGCAGATCGTGCTTGATATCAAGCAGATTTCGTGTCAGAAGTTCGGCAAGACAGAATTTTCTTGGATTCAAGAAGAAAATACTGAAATCAAGCATGAATTTTCAAGCTCTATTTTTTTGTCTCACCTCCCTTGCCACCAAACACACAAAGTTTTCTCGATTTCAAGCAGATTTCTTCTTGAAAATTCAAGACGAAAAAAAACTAAATCGAAGCAGATTTCAGTCTTGCCGAATCGTGCTAGATTTCTCTGGGTGTAGAAGTCTGTCCGTCCGTCCTGCCAGATTCAGGCCCGATGAGTCTCACTCTTGTGGGGACCTGGCCCTGACCCGGGGCGGCGGAAACTCGTTACTGAGTCAAAAAAAAAAAAAAAAACCTAAAGACGCTAATAGCTCTTCATATGTTACAATGATGAAAGAAGTTTATTCAACTTTAGATTGAGGCTTGGAGGAGGGCACTATTTAAACCAATTTGCGTTTAACGTTCGAAGAAGATATAGACCAAAGTACGAACCAAAACATTTCGTACAAAAAGTTTGGAAACTTTTCGAGGGGTTCAAACCTTCTGCAGAATTCTGAAAAAATTATACAAATTATATCTTAGAATGACAATTAACCACGTTTATTATAAAAGTGTTACCTCAACTAAAAGTCTAAAATAATTGGAGTTATAAATTTCGCAGAAGTTTGTTAGTGGCGAATTGCACTTTAAAAATCAGAAAAATTATTCTGGCGGAGTGTTAAAATGGCTTTAAAAATTAGGGAATTTTTTGAATGAGAATTAGGCCCAAAAAGTCTTGTGTTGCAAATTCGGGGTTGGTACTAGAAGTATAAATTACTTTTAGTTGATGTACTTTGAAAGTGCATACTTGAAATATAGATAGAATTGGGGGCCGATAACTAGCTATGCCTTTTCTGGGACTGAGCACGAAATGAGCGGATTAATCTTCTCCTATATAGCACTATCTCTCACATAAACTAAAAAATAACTGTGCAGCTAAGTATCTAGAAGTTAAGATATTGACCCTTAAAATTTCAAAGCTTGTTTAAGTTATGATCCAAAAATTTATTTTGAGTAATATTTGATTAAAAGCAGCTTAAATTGGCTTATTTTAATAATCGGTATTAAATTGATATTTTCTTGGATTTAAATGAAGAATATTTTTATGACACCGTTAGTACTTGTGTCTTAAACTTTTGAAGTTTAAAAATTAAGATTTAAGACTTAAGACAGAGCTAGTGAATACCCTAAATATTCTGATTCATTTTGACATCTCAAACATTTTGTTAGAAATAATTTGAACCCATCAATTATTTTGTTTGAGTTTGTTGAAATTGGAATAAAACTTGCCATAAAAGATTTGAATTGATTGACCAATTGATTGATTATTTTGAGGAAGGGAAATAATTAAACAATTGGAAACTCAAACAATTTCATTACTCATATTTCCAAAGTAAAAGCATTTCAATGCAAAATTATATCAGTTTCTGTCAAAATAGAAATGGAAAATATTCAAAAATGTTGCATCATTGTTGGTAAAATGGCATAAATATTCAAACAGACAGAAGACATTTGCCATTTGATGCCTGTCACTTGTTTGCAGAATTGTGTAATTAAAAATATGTATTTTGTTGCCTTTGGGCAGCAATTATGATTTCAAATAAATCCAGTTGTAGGTCTTCTATTTGCCAAATCAATTTGTAGGCAATTTGTGGTGCATTAAAATTGAGTATACGTCACGTGTGCCAGTCAACTGAGACAATGTCAAGAACATACACACACACACACAGCTGAGCTTGTAGCTAAGTTAATTACTTAATGGTAATGTAATGTATACACATACATAATTAACAAACATTTCATTGACTGGCCTAACACACACACACACATATACGGAGTCTCTAAATTCTACTCGTGCATTGAGAACTGTAACTGGCTTTTAAATATTTACGAGTTTTGTGCATCAGAATGTTTCAGTTGTAGTTTCTGTTGTTTTTCTATGCCTTGATTTGCATAAATGCATTATTTCACACACACACACACACACATATGCACACTCATGTGTATTTTTTCTTTTAATAATTATTTATTGTATTTCCCAGTGTCATTGGCCGCCTCACGTCATTTTCGTCGATTTGTCACAAGCAAACGCACCGTGCCGCTCTCGTACTGTACCACACCAAAGTTGCCGTCTAACTGACAAACGGCTAGGCGGCAGCGACGCCTGCATGTCCTGGATTTAAACGCGAAAGAGCATCAACTCTTTGATGCTATGGACATGGCTTGCCGGCAGAATGGCGCTAACACTGGCCCCAGCATCAGTTCGTTTCAGCTTCGTGCTGTTCTCGATGGTCAAAGGCCAAGAAGAGAGAAGGCATAAAGAGAGAGCGAATGCCGATGCTTTGGGCGCGCCTTGTAACGTTAAGAGATTTATCTCTCAAGAGATGAATGCTGACTGATGAACAGCTTCTGTGCTCAATTTGTTTCTGTTGCGGCATTTGTCGCCATGTGGCGCCTGTTAGCCAGTGAGGGGATGTTGCCTTAAACAGTGTGTAGAGATTTTAACCTGTAAATATTTAACATTTTATATTCAAGTTCAGCATAGCTGGGGAAATCTAACAGGTTGCTCCTCAATCGGTTTAACAGAGTCGTTTAAGAGCCCATTAATATTTAGGTGTAAATTAACGCGGCTTACGAAAAATATTTGCCTTGGTAAGAGTACAAAATTTGAAGTTTAATAAAAATATTTAGAAGAATTTCGATCGAGGGACGCAAACCAGATTTGAACCTAACCGAACCGTACCGAATCACTTGTTTGTGCTCTTAAACCGAACCGCGAGCCGAACCGGTGCTTTTTTTTTTTTGGAAAATGCTGAACTGACCCGAAAACCGCATATGAAAACGAATGGGTTCAGTTCAGTTTATTTAAAGCAGGGGTGCCCACTGAAAGCATACAAAAGAGCAGACACCAATAGATATGAAGAAATAAATTTGGTATACCCTTGCAGAGGGTATATTAAAATTGTCACGAAGGAAGCATCTCCGACCCCATAAAGTATATATACTCTTGATCAGCATGACGAGCTGAGCCGATTTAGCCATGTCCGTCTGTGCGTCCTTCTGTTCTATGCTATCTCCTCTCTCAGTTTTAAGGCTATCTTGACCAAACTTTGCAAAAAGTCTTCAAATACACATAGGCTGCACATTTGTCTAAATCGGCCGGATTGGATGACTATATCATATAGCTGCCATAGGAACGATCGGTCCAAAAACTAGTTCTAATAAGAAAACCTTGGTTGTGTTCCATCGTAGCGTCACCAATCGTGGTATATATTAGTTTTATATGCTTCCACATAGTTCTGGACAAACCTATTAAGGGAAGCGTCTTTCAAAAACTGCAAGGTTATTTAAAACATCGGCGTAAACGATGTTAGCCTTATTTTTTTTTTTGTATGCTAGCGTAATCAAATTTTAATTCTCAATTATTTTGAAATTATAAATATCTGATGTCTATATCCTATATATATTCTAACGGTTAAATCATTTGGAGTAAACTTTTGCAAGTGTATTTCAACTTTAGCACAGTCGAAGTTAGCTTTGCCTTCTCGTTTTTTTTAACTAAATCATTCGTTGGTTCTTCGTTGACTTTCTTAGGCACCAACAATCTGGTTCTTGTGTTCGAGTAGCTACTGTCACAGGAGAGAGAAAAAAACACAAGATATGATGTTGTTTTTGCTAATGACTCTCGCATATGCCGCAATCTCTCAATTTGACTTTGTATGCTCGTGACTGTAGCGGCGAGCTAAGCAACAACAAAAGAGCCCTGCGAGTATAGGCGTTGGGCACCACTTATCTAAAAACAACAATATTGTACTTTTGAATTTATAAATTCTTTTAAGAAAGTGGTTGTTTCCTCATTAATCTAAATATAAAAACTCTGGAGTAACTTTAAGTTCTCTATTTAACATTTATAGAAAGATCTCGTTCAGAAGATAGACTGACGCTTTTCCGACATTTTCTTTTTGCTAATGCCATTGTAACTGGGAATCCAATTGATATGCGCCGTTTACGAAATGCTTTGGTTTATCCCAGATTGAATCGGGAGTCCCTAGCAACCACCTCTTGGGAGTGTTTATAGAGCGCCCCTATGTAGGAGTAAAAATTGGGTCCACAAGAGAGCGTTGATAGAATTTTAAAATACGTAAGTAGGCCGAGCATTTTCTTTTCTTGGAATTTTTTTTTTATCTTCTTCACAATTATCCAGTGAGCCTACTGTGAGGGAAATTCTGTGCTCGACCCCGCCATAGAACATTTAATAAAATGCAGCAAGTATTTTCTTTTAAACTTTTATACATCCGAACACCTTTACCAGCTATTGGTGCGACAACTGTGAAGAAGTGTAGCCATGAACAAGATAATCGCAAACTTTGCCCGTTCGGATTCGGCGGTAAGCTGTGCACAAGCCAAGAGATTGAGAAGAAGTTCGGCATGGCCACACTAATACTTTGGCTTGGGACAAGCCCGTCAGTTTTTTTTGTATGGTTCAATAGCAGACCACAAACACTCCTTCTGAACTATCTTAGGATGATTGACGGAGTCCTTTTTAAAAATCATAGGCGAATAGAGGAGTCCGCTCGGTTTGCATCCTGTGCGGAATGTCAAAAAAAGGTATTTCCAATTCACATTTCAAACGTTCAGTTTTTTGGTTGTGATTGAGTGTAATAAATTACCAATAAGCACATTTAATATCGAATAATGGTTCTCTCCCAAAATCCTTTAACTTTAAGATTCGGTCAATGAAAAAAAATGAAATCTAATGATTTTGGCTCATTCATGGTTTAGGTTGTCAAATCTAAACAACTCTCTCACTTGCCTTTGTCCATCACAGGCGACATTTGTCCTTAGTCGTAATACTAAAATGTCGCATCAACTGAGTTTGATCCGGTGTATCCAAGTGTGCAATTGAAAATCCCTAAACTAAAAATTCCGGTTATAGTTTTTAGAGATTGTGGCCATTCTTTGTGCCAGTGGCGAAATCCTATAAGCCACATGCCCGTCTTTTGGCGCATTTTGAACAACAAACAAACAAGCGCATAGCAGCGGAAATGCATTTTTCGTCGGCAACTGCATTGAAATAGAAATAAAAATTGCGCCAGCAAGCCGCTTAGTTTCTTATCGATTTCATTTGTTGTGCCTGGGCAGCAGCAGCAGCAGACAAAACAAAAGCTGAGAGCAAATGAAAGTTGGATACAAATTGGCACTGGCTGCACTTATCAGTCACTGGCAGTGACGCAGCTGTGCGGCGTCTGGAAGAGGTTGCAGCAGCCAACTAATGCTCCACGATTTGCACTTGACAGCTGAGTTGATGTTAATGCACTGTGTATGTGGCTTGTTGATGTCACTGCCGGAGTGAATTTTGGGCGGCAAAATTCAGAATTAAATTTTTGTTTTCCAAATTTTGCAGCATCTATTTAATGTGCTATAAAAGGTAGCCCTTTTTGTAACTATTCACTTTCTATAATCTGTTCGATTTTCATAAAGATCGGCTTATATATAGTGGAGATTTAAGCAAGTACATCTGTCCTCTATTATAAGAGTCAGCAAGCGCACAGTCTGCCCAACTGCCAACTTAATATTAATGCTCTGTTGATTGTTATAAGTAAAGGCCATTCGATTTTTCCTCCCCTGAGTAACGATTATACTAAAGTCGGGCAGAATCTACTTTAACTTACGCTCTCGTTATATTTCCTCTATAATTTAAAGTTAATTCAAATTAATTACACGCTGACGGAATGGCGTTAATTAATTTTTGTAAATTGATGCCGAGAATATTTTAGCTTGTTAAAAATCAATAAAGATTATTGGAGTTTAATGAGCCTTTGGATGCCATTGCCCTTGCTTGTATATGTATATATTTAAGAGCGCAGGAATTAAGCTGATTTTATTTTCAGCATATTTACTACAGATATTTTTTTGAAAAATTGTTAAAGTTTGCTGCAAATGGAACAGGGTGTTGTTTTCATTTCAATATTTACTGAATCCTGTTTGCCTGGAAGATAAAAATGAATTTGGTGAAAAATATGCAACAGAGTTTTATGGCGTACCTAAAATTAAGTTTCACACTTTAATTTGTAGTACCTAGAGAAGGGCGAAGGAGGGAAAACTTGTTTTGGTCTAATGATAGGGCTTACCGCTTAACCGATTATGATGGGTTAAATATATAACCATATATAAATATATAAAATGTTATTTGCAGATTTTTTTTTTTGGCAAAACTTAGGTCCAAAAAATTAGTTTGAATTTTTAAATTAATTTTTCTCACCTCCAGTTTTTTTTTTTTTGCTGTTTTTTGATTAGGAAGTTCCTAACAATATTTAATTTTGACAATCTGACCGCCATAGTTCGTCATTATGAAAAACACACAAAAAAAAGAATATAGTACTTTACGTATACTTAATATTTATTCTGCACACTTTAAATGAACTAAAATGAGGTCAAAGAAAATTTTTAAAATCTTCTGCATTGATCAAAAAGTTTCATTGTAATGCTTAAACTTAAAAAATTCGTGATCTGGAATTAATACCGTTCCGTCCCATTTTCCATTTACCATTTTCCCGTTAAGTTTGTATTTAAACATAGATGACTAACGCACAACTTATTTGAAGTAAACACATTCCCAACGACCACCCAAGCATCCTACTGGCACAGCAAAAATAATAAACGAACATTTCTAAAACTTCACGCTATTTTGAACAAAAATAAACACACACATCTATATGAATGAAACTGCGGCTTTGGCAACTAGCGCCGTCTAGTTCCCTAAAGTGTGAAAGAAAACTTCAATTTTGCACGCCTTCCAGTTAAATAATTGTTTGTGTTTGAGCCTAAGTGCATTCCGCGAAACGAGGCTCCAACAGCAGATGAATGGACCCCAAGCTGTGTTTTTTTTTTCACATCCAGACTGCGACCAGCTGACAAACGGAATTAACGGATCTGGAATTAATACCGTTCCCATCCCATCCCGATTTTGACGCCACATTTTCACTTCAATCCTGCATTTTTTTTTTTTTTGTATATTTCGGAACCCGGGTTATCCCACGCCCATTTCTATTCAATATTCTTTTTCAATGTTACGTCTCGGAATTGGCTTCTGAAATCAGATTTTTCTCGATTTACGACCTTTGAATTCAGAGGCCTATTTGGACACTTTTACCTGGTCAAATATTGCGCTTTTGATTTTTTACAGAAGCATTGATTAGTTGAAAAGGCAAGATAAATCCAGTAATTGGTACCTACTGTGACCACAGGAAATTCCTGAGGGCAACAAATACTAAAGATCCGTTTTACGCCATATCTCAGTAACAAGAGCTGATGGAGCAAACTCAAAACCAAGGCTGCACCTCATTTTGTTGCTCTTTGTAAAAGTTCATCTCATCAAATGTAATTGCGTCTCTGACAATTTAAATATCACAATTTAAGGTAATGATATTATTTTTGTGTTTAATTGATATTTGAGGAATGTCTTTATGTGTTTTTAAAAAGAAAAAAAGAGAAAAAAAGAATTTTTAGACATCTTTAAATAAAACAAAATTCTTTTCCATTTAAACGTATGAAAATCTAGTGTCTGTTTTACACTCATCGAAAAAGCCTACTTACAGGCCTTCTTACAGTAGCTATCGCTTTACGCCAGCATTTCTATCATAAAATCATTTCTATTAATAAAGCGTTTCATTTGGAAGTTAGGAAAATATGATTTCTGCGTTTATTTCTGAGTCTAAAAAAATATATTTTTCTGTTCTTTCGGTTCTTTCTGAGCAAAGCAAAAAATTTCTTTAGCTAAAATGAAGAACTTAAAATCTGTTCCCTCTCGATTCAGCAGGCGAATGTATTCACAATTGCTGCACATAATTTAACAAAAGTGAACCACAACAACATCTCCGGCAGGACCAGTAATAATGGCCAAAACTACAACAATCCGACTCCATTTTGTTGTGGTTTTTTTCTTTTTTCAGCTCGGGCAATGTACATAAAACTTTTTCGTTGGTGGGGGGAAAGAGGGTTTGGGGGGGCACTACAATTTTTAATGCACTCTCTGACATTGCCCGGGCCAGAAAACAAGCAAATGAAACTCAAGTGCATGTAGCGCTGGCCAAGTGGCACAGAAAAACGACCAAAAAAAAATAAGAATGAAATAAAACAGGCAAAGAAAAACAACAACAACAACAGCAACAGCAACAATAATATACAAGTGGCCAAAGCGTGGGGCAAGCTCCAAAATTTTTAATAAACTTGCCTGCCCAAACAGGCTGGGCGCCACTTTAGTTGCAGCGACAATCGTTCCTGCTGTTGTTGTTGTTATGCTTATTTACGAGTATTTGCCTAGAAATGTTGCAAAAGGCACTTGGCTTTGCCAAGTGGCCATACCCCACGTCGCCATAATGAGCCAAGTCGGACGGCAGTTCATAAAATCAACCTTTTGCAAAATGAAACTTTTAGCAGCTGCAGCCGTCCAACTTTTCTTTACTTGAAATTCGAAGTATGGATCCCACCTACGACACGTCTGCTGCAGCTATATTAACCCGCTGAGACCCCAAGATGACACCCGCGTTTGCATATATGCGAAGTAACAAAAACTATAGCATACTTATTCGCGCCGCAAAGCCAAACGCTTAGTGACTTGGCCAGCACGTGCTGTTGCCACTGCTGCTGGTGCTGTTGCTACATTTTTAAAATACTTGCACACATTTTCACAAATGACAACAAACGGCGCCAAGTTTAGCAGCTTCGCGGCGTTGGGCACTGTAAAATGCAAAAAGAAAACCCACGTTTTTGTTGTTGTTGCTGGCTGGCTGGCTTTTGGCATAACATTTTTAGCATATTTGTTGTAGACAAAACACGTGACATGGGCTGAGTCTTGTGTGTGTGTGTGCCATTAGTTCTTTAGTCATGTGCCGGCTGCAGAAAACTCACGTGCTGTATTTGTTGCTTGCCAAAAACTTTGCCGCAAATGCGTCGCAGGCGACTGCTAAAATATATAACCCAGAGTTGCTTTACTAGTAAAATACTTGTGGTCATATACTTATTTAGCAAATGTTTTAAATTCCATTGGCATGCATACCTGTGGTATTATTTAAGTTATTTCATAAATGAGACAAGTGTTTGCTAATTGCTGCCAATCAAGTAGAGTTTGAGCGAAAATAATTGAAACTGTAAATGTATTATTAAGCAAAAATAGAAATAAAAAACAATGGTATACCTATTCGCCGGTTAAGGGATTAAATTGGGACCGAAAAAGCTGTCCGTAAACTAAAATGCCATTTACTAAGGGAAAAGTAGAACAAAAACGATGAAAAACTCTTGAAACAAAAAATTTATTCGTTCTTGAATTTTTAGGAATTCCGTTCTTGAAATCGATCATTTTTAATTCTAGTATTTTTAAGAATTTCGTTTTTATAACCGATCATTTTTCATTCTTGAATTTTAAAAAATTTCGTTCTTGAAATCGATTTTTTGGCGGTCTTGATTTAAGCGTAAGAGCTCTTGGTTTGAGAATGGATGATTCTTGAACTTAAGAATGGTCAGCTCTTGATTCAAGAATAGGTGATTTTTGTTTTTGAAAATACTTTACTATTTATTCAAGAATATGAGTCTGCCAAGCTCTTGATTTCAGAATTTTCTACTTGGAATAAGAACTTTTCATACTTAGATCATGCATGAAAATTCTTGTTTCAAGAAATTCGTGCTCAAAAATTCATTCTTGGATCAAGAAATTTACTCTTAGATCAAGAATTTTCACTCTTAGCGTACTTTCGTGCTCGAATGCTCTTGATCCAGATATGAAATTGCAAATTGAGGGGCAAAATATCATGATATTTTTTTAAGCATAAACGTACACTCAAAAAAAGAAAGAAATATTTTCTAGTTGGAAGAAAATGCTTTTTAATTTTTAGAAAGAATTTTTATATTTTTCCGAAAAATTTTTCTTGTACTCAGGAAAGACTTTCTTTAGTTAAGAAAAACCTGGTTTAATTTAAGCAAGAGTTTGTACTGTTTTTAGAAAATCATTTTCAATTTCTAAATTTAAGGGCAATTTTGGACTGTTTTTTTTTCGAGTGTAGTATATCAAATAACCAAGAACATGAATGCATAAGTTTCATAATGTTAAGAATCCAACTGCTACATGCAACACTTTGGTACACTTAAAAAAAAATGATTGGAAAATTCGCTTACAGCAATTACTTATCATTTATCACGTATTTCTACCCACTTAAGTATTAGCAACAATTCTAATTTAATTTGGGATTACCACTAATAAAACTTTTTCATTTCGCTAACTTGATGAGGCCAACCAGAAAAGAATATATTCCCCCGCCTTGAAGCGTTTGTTCAAACAAATGCATGGCAAAATCTTAATTAACCTTGGGGTGCTGAGCATAAACCAGCAACACAATCGTACTTCCACTCACACACACACACACACACACACACACACGGGGATTGTCTATTACGCGAACGTTGCGAATGAGTGAAGGCAAGCTGAGGCTGAGCAAATAAAACTATGTACGAGTATGTAAGCGGATGTGTGTGTGTGTGTGTGTATGTGTGAGCACATATTCATGCTGTATGTTGCGCACTTTACTTCATCTAACTCAAAGACAAACCATTCAGCTAACCAGACTCCCGCCGCCGCTCCTTGCTCCCTGCTCCCTATCCCTACTCGCCATGTGATTTGAAAATTTCGCTGCTCGGGAATTACATTAAGCGTTGGGCATAATAAATTATTCCGTATGATATGATTCTGGTACATGATAAGCGTTTGTAATTTTAACTGTCAGTTAAATGAGTAAATGGCGCAGAGTGGGCGTGTGTGGAGCTGGGCGTGGCATGCCAACGATTTAGAATACTTCATATTTATCTTTTGTTGGAAACTTGAACATTTGCGCGCGTAAATAAAAGTTGAGCGCCAATATTTGCACACACACATACATGCACATAGGCTACACATCCCATATAATTACAACTCTGGCCTGGGAGCGGCAGTTACATAGGTTGGCTGGTTGGGTGGTGACACGTACTACGTGACTATAATCATCGCGACTTTTGCCGCCCCATAATCTGTAAAGCGTCACGCCCACTTCGCCCCCAACTGACCCAAACTCCCCGCTTGATATTTGCTTTGAAATTAAAAAACTTTTCACTCTGCTCTGTTAAATTTTTCGCTTTTGGCTCTGCCTTGATTTACATGTTAAATAATTTTGTACTAAGCCTCCACCCCCCGCCCTGCCACCCCCTTCAGACTTGTTTGAAACGCACAGCATAAAAGCCAAATATGAGCCGTTGTCGACAGTTTCTTTTGGACCTTTGGAGCTTGTATATTTGCCTTTAGCAAATATTGAATATGCGAGGCGAGTGCCGACAAAAATTTACTCACGCGCATTTGCCAAATCAACAGTTCATTAAATCACGTAGCCGGGCTAAGCTGAAGTCGGCCATGTCCAGGCAGCAGGCATTAAAAGTTGTAAAGAAAGGCATTGACCAAAACCGGGAAATAGAAAAAGAAAGCGAATAAAATTCGGAAATATTTTAGCCTCAATATCAATGGGAATTGGTGAGGTGAAATATTTGAGGACAAATTGAAATCGGGGTTTTTTATGCAAGGTAACTATCAAACTCAACGCATACTTTTCTTCATTGCGTACCAAGAATAGGAAGGAAAGAGGCAAGATAAAGTTTTTATTGGAAAAGCTCTGGAATTACTTATTATAAAACAAAAAGATAAAACTTTGATCAGATACATTTAAAAACAAGACTCCAATTTCTTAAAATAAACGACGACGATTTAGGTATAAAAAAGTCGATTTCATATAAGAATTATTTAGGCTTATATGAGAAGTGACAATCTTATTAGCGGTAACTAGAACTCACCCCAATATAAAACTTAGAACTTAGAACCAATAAGGCAATACTAAAAAAATTAATTTGGCTTCATTAAAGTCGGCCATATTCCATTCTATTGAATTCATTAGCATTGAGCAATCGGTTTCAACATCTAGAACAAATGCGATCCTACTCAAATCAAATCTTACAGCCTTACATATAATTGTCAACTTCTTTATATTAATATAAAATTTGAACTCGAAATAGACACGTTTATAAAAAAATCGACCCGGAATTCGGAACATAGCCGTTTAGGTTACAGCAGAATATAATTTTAGTTGCATTAGAACTTAAAAGAGACGGAAAATTTACTTATTTGCAAAGAAGAAAATAGAAAATAATATGGTGTTCCCGTTCTACATCTTGGTTTCAAATAAGGTATTAACTAGCTCTGTCTAGTCTCAAATTTAAAACTTCAAAATTCTTCAAAAAAATTTAATACTTTAAAGGTATGCAATTAGATTGTATATTAAACAGTCCTACTATTTTCGAGTGTTCGATCAAGTGTTCGGTCAAGCCCGACTGTCAGTACCTCTTAAAGTTTGTATATAGCTGATAGCTTTAAAGTGAGGGGTCACACAAACTGTGTAAGTGCTGCCCATCACGATTGCGGGCAGTGCTGTCACGCGTAATTATTTGATTTGCTTATAACTTGACTATCGTTCATCTGATCCGGAAAAATGTATGGTGGATCGATAAGTTATGATGATTAAAATATATGTCTAGAGCGTTCGAACAATTCGAAGAAAAGTGAAAAGGGAAGCACAACTGTATTTGCATTAAAATTTCTTAGTGGAACATTTTGCATATAGCCCATTTATATTCAGTATCATGACAAGTACCAAGTGACCTATCAGCATACAATACCCACTTAATAAAGCAAATGCTTCAACTGATATGGGATTGTGTCTTCTGTGAATCTCTGCAAATGGAGGCATAATCTTTAAGGCGGGGGAAGCAAGGAAGTCTTCATATTAGGTTAAGAAAAAGTATGGTTTTGATTCATCATACAATGTATAGGGCAAAGAGGAAAATTGAATTTTACTTTGGGCCGGCCCGTTTTCTTATTTTGCACTGTTTTCATTGTGAATAGCTTGTCATGTGACATTCAAAGCAATACAACATGTAGGCTTAAAAGATAATTATGTCTCATGCGTCGAACAATGTGAACTTAGCCTAACAGTTCGAATCCGTAAATAATTTAACATGGACATGATCGTTATGGATCAGTTGGACAATAAAATAGAACTTACTTTTAATGACACGCAGCACTTGACGAATACGACCAACATTAAAAAAGGTCTGGCCACCCGTACGTACCATTAATATAACAATGACAGTAATAGGCCCACAGCCTATTAACATATGTTCCACAAATATGCTGTTAAGCGAAATATTACTTCATAACATGCCTATATGCTGTTATGAAGTAATGTTTCGGCTAAGAAATTATAATAATTATTACTATTGCTTCTTCTTTTCACTTCTTTTATAAAAATATTCGGATTACTTCGCAGGTTAAGAGAACTTGTGAATTCTTCAATCATTAAGAAGACACTAAAAATTTTAATTATTACCAACCTTAGCAACCAAAAATATACAGTTCACTTACATAAGTAATATGAAGTACCTAAATTATCAGAACGATTCTCACGAACAAATTGCTACGAAAAACAAAATATACAAAAGACTAGGAGCGTTGTTTGTTAGGCAAGGCTGTAGATAAATATGATACTAATTTCTAGTAACGCGTTACAGAACGGCAAGACTTATATGAGATAACAAAACGATGGTCAGCTTCACCAGACAGAAGTTTGCAGAATGAACAACACACTATAGCAAGTTCGGCGGTTCATAACAGAGCGCAGGTTGATTAGGCGCAATCTGTGTTCGTAAGTTGGAAGATGAAAAACAGGATCCCAGTTTAAGCCGAAGAGAGCGAAATCTAAGAACTGTTTTTAAACGTATTGCAGTTGATCTTGATATTTATGATAATAGGGCGACCAGACACACGACCCATATTCAAGAATTGGTATTACTAGGGAGACGGTCAGTTGCTTAGTGTCATAGGGGTCATTAAATTTCTTAGACCATCTTTTAACACAACCAAAAACTCCCATAGCTATGTTTGTGATGACTGATAAATGACAGCTAGACAGAAACCGGTTAATTTTGCTTTGTCACAACAACAGCGCTGCACACTTCTCTTGCTTTCTACTTTATTGCCTTCATCAACTTGTTTAACAATTTCATAACCTTTAACACTTACTCAACCCTCCCTTTTAACACCTCTGACCTACTTGCTGGAGCATATTGCTCCACGACTGGATAGACCCACAACTAAAGCATGCCCATGCATATATGGTTCCAGTGTGATCTGTTCGATTGGCTCCAGCTGCTCCATTTTTAGACGATTCACCTCCGTGGCATAGGACACCTCCGGCGGCACAGTACCGTCAATTGTAGCCGCCTGCAAGACTATGGCAAAGTGACCGCTCGTCTTAAGAAAGTGGCGTGCATTGAGCATCAATGTGCGCACTTGATCCGGTTGTGGCATATCGCAAAATATGACATCCACACAGCCCACAATAAGCATGCGATATTTGTACGGCATGGTGGCGTCCTCAATAATGGGCACAATGTTGTGACGTCTGTTGGACAAGGCCAGTAGTTCCCTGCCGGCCCAGGGACCACGTTCGACGGCATATACCATGCCCGTCTCTCCCACTATATCGGCAATGTGCGAGACAGTACGTCCGAAGCCAGCACCCAAATACAAGACCTTCGAGCCTTGGCTAATGTGTATATTATCCACTCCGCCTAGAACAGCAGCGGCCAGTTTCGACTGAAAAGGCGACCAGGAGCGATACTCGGAACGCTTGCCCCCCGAGTCAACGCAGAAGATCTGCTCCCCATAGTCGTCGACGCCATGTGCTATATTCCGAGTCAGCAGTTGAATGGCATCATCCTTGCCGCGTGCCAGGTAGATGCCGCTATGACGATGTGGCTCAATTGTCACTAAATTCTGTGAACTCCCAGCTGTTTTGCCTTTCTGTTTGTGGCTTGCTTCTGCAGCCGATGCGACAGTAGCTTTAGCTGCAGTCACCACAGGCACGGCCTTACGACCACCCCGTTCTTTGCACCCTTTGCCCTTGGGATGGGACACGGAATCTTTACCCATAGCTTAGGAATATTTTAATATTTTTTTATTAAACCAAGTTATTTGTTTCGCTCAACACACACGACTGGCTTACTCGAAGTGTAAATTTATAAAGCAACAAGTATTGAAGTCGATTTCAAAGGCACAATAACAAAAGGTTTAATACCAAAGTTCGGACTTATCGATGATGATCCAGAATATACATATATGCTTTACAGCAGCGGTGGGCAAGCTCTTACGTAGATTGGTATATATATTTCTGGCCTAATAATGAAAACGCGTATATTTATGATCAAAAATGGTTTTATTGTTTTTCAAAGTAATCTCCAGCAAGATTTATACACTTTTGCATGCGCTCAAACCAATTGTCGATGCACTTTTTCCACTCCGATTGAGACACCTCCAAAACATGGTTTTTGAACTCTTCAACAGCATCTTCTGGCATTTTTCCCTTGATGTGCGGGAATAAAAGAAGTCATTGGCTGCCAAGTCAGGGCTGTACGTCGGATGACCCATCATTTCGACGTTTTGGGCGTTCAAAAAGGCGCTGGTGTGAGCTGATGTGTGAGAGCTCGCATTGTCATGGTGCACAACGATCTGTCTTCTCTTGTTCGTTTTTCGAATTTCTCCGAAGACTTCAGGCAAACATATTGTGGTGTACCACTTAGAATTGACCGTCCTACGTTGCTCAAGCGGAACAGCCGCCACATGACCAGTTTTACCGAAGAAACGGGCGACCATTTGCTTCGAAGTGCTTCTTCCACGAACGACTTTCGTTGGATTTGGCTCTTCTTCGAAGACCCACACGGTCGATTGCTGATATGTTTCGAGCTCATAAGCATAGATCCATGATTCGTCACCTGTGACGATCTTATAAACGTCTTTTGAAACAACGCGATTATATTTTTTCAAAATTTCTTTGCACCAATCCACACGAGCCTTTTTTTGAGCGATTGTCAAATTGTGCGGGATCCAACGAGAACAAACCAATTTTTCACAGTGCTTCATTGCCATACAAAGATTTAAGTTCATCATTGCACTCTTGTCGTGATAATCCACGTCGAAAGTTGTGAAAATGATTGCACGAAAATGTTCACGAGTTAATTCCATTTTTCTGCCGATGTAAGTTTTTGATTAATCGTTAATCGATATCAAACGTGGTCACACATGAAAGAGTTATATGGAGCTTTTATCGATAAAAGTCCAAATTTTTTTTGGAAAAGGCCAATTGGTCCTAAAATGGCTAGAAGTGACCTAGGCCAGAAACTTATATAGCAACCCACGTATTTTTGGGCAACTGGCTTCACTGAGTGGCACAGGTATAAATTCGCTTTGGAAGGAATAACAAAAACAAATCTTTTGCATGCAATTTCATCGCCAGATCGCAATAAGCAGACGGCAGCAAAAACAAAATACATGCAGTGTGTGCGACAGAAGGCTGCTCCAGTCGAGCCTAGCTGCCTTAAAGGGTTGGAAATGGTTCCTTATTATACCCTGTAAATCTCTGAAGCAGCTGCAGTATTTAAGCATTAGCGAATTGAACATATCAAACGATATGTTCTGCTTCCGGGCAGCAAAATAGCAGATGTCTAGCGTATTTTCATTGCAAACAGGCACCAAAGGAGTGCAGGACCCCAGACCCGCAGCAAAAATAATATCTGCATTTGAGTTGAGCTAATAAGTTCGAATCGAATGTGGAACAATTGTGGAAGTATATTGCCCCACAGTCAAACTGCACAAAGCGTTGGTGAGGATTTGCAGTTGAAGGCAAATCAAAGTAGTCGGAGACAGCACACAAAGGGGTCGATAGACTGGAGCAATGCAAAACAACTCAAAATATCATATAAAATTTGTAGCGTTACTGATTGCGTGTGCTAAGGGAAGGTGTCGTCCCTCACACACACACACACACACACACGCACACACGTGGCAAGCACCACGGGACAGCGCATAAATCCAGTCACGCCCTAGCTCATGGGATGCCGAAAGTTTGGGGCGTTCCGGGATAAAACAAAAAAAATCAAAAAAAAAATGCCACGAAAGCTTGCCGGGGCCGAAAGCGAAACGTGCAAAATAAAAACGAAATGCGAAAAATCACAAATTCCACAAAATCTTTAAATCCCACGGATTTATGCATTTTTACGTTGCATTTGCTGCCATTGCATGTGGGTTGTCTATCGTCTCCCCTGACCCGCCCCGTCCGTCTGCTCACTTATTCTATGTGTTTTTGCGATTGTGCAACTGTGTGGGTGGGGGGGGGGGAGTCTACGGGGGGCCCGGCGCATTTACGTTTATGTGATTTCTACAGTTTGCCAACAGCGCCTCAAGGTGTCACTGCACTGTGCGTCCTCCAACCTCTGCTATAAGAGGTGATTTTGTTCAAGAGTGGTGCCCAAATATTGTACAAAAATGTTGCTATTATATTAAGTATAAATCGTGTGGTCCGTTTCAGAACTAGTCAAAACTTGAGCATCGTTAAAGAAATGCATGCTGAATTCCTTGAAGAATAGTAAACATTATTAGTAAAACAATTTACCAAGTAACAAGAAATAAATTTGGTTTGAACAGTCCAAAGCAGCGCACCGAGCTTCTCTCATTCTTTTGGCTTGTATGTTTTTAAATTTTAGCCCAAACAAGTTCGAAATACTGTTGAACGCTGAGTCTAAACGGAACAATTTTAACAACAGATCCTAACTATATCATGGCTTTGAAGTTGACGATTGTGTAAAACGAATTTTTGGGTCATTACAATGGTTTTATAAATTTATCACTCATACGCAGCGTTGCTCATTTTGCCATTTTTCAGCCAGATCCAACTATTTTGTGAGGTCAAAAACCGGAAGCTATTCAGATTTGCCAGAATCAGAATTTCTAGTTAATTTTAAAATTTAATTTCTTTTCATATGTTCAAAATAATAAATTTTACATAGAAAGTTTTTCGTAATCCACACAAAAATTTATTTTATTAGTTTAATTAAAACAAGGCAACAAAATAAACTTGAATTTCCGTCTGTAACATATATGTAGAGAGCTATGTTTGGATACAGATTCTCAATATGTGTGGTCAATAATAGACTTGAAAAAAATTATTGATTGAACTGTTGATTAAATTAAAAAAAAATTCGTCTCTATTACGGCAAGAATAGGCATAATAAGTATTTAAATGATATTCTTTACGTTTAACTGTGAAAAAAATAGTATAGTAATGTTTTGTCATAAAATTGATTTTAGTTTTGTTTTATTTTGAAGTATTTTAGTTAAAATTTCTATATAGCGAATATCAGGGACACTAAACAAATTTATCATACTTAAAATTCGTATCTTAGAATTGTTTGAAACAATTTTGTTTTTGTGTTTTCTTTTATACAGGCCTGAACATGTTTCCGATTTCGATCAAATTATGCGGAATCGAAATCGGAATCTTATTCGGCGAAACCTTCAAACTTCCATTTATCTTCATTCGACTGTTTTAATGCCAAAATATATAAACCGAATTGTCTAATCGATTCTTGAAAAAAAGAACCTTCACCAATTCCGATCGATCATATTCGGAACGAGAACAGACCTGATAGTTTTATTTGGTAAGAACTTGAAAAATACATCAGTCTTATGTCTCATCGACATAAAATATTTCGAGTTAGTCATACTTTTATATCAAATTTAAAGGCTCTTTTCTTTCTATTTATTTATTACTTTCCCTAATTGATAATTTTTCAACAATTTTTTTTTATCTTATTAAAGATAAGTGTTTTTTCTTGCGTTTAGAGCTGAATTGTTCACCGTTCTTCTTTTTTCACAAATGAGTAGTGATTACATTTTGATAATTAATTGTTATTGCTTACTTTTAAATTCGAGACTTTCTTCAAAAACAATTTACATTTAATTTGGTATACAAAAACAATCGAAATAATTTGATTAAAAATTCGTTCCAGGTAGATTGAAATCGCATGAGCATTTGGTGTTTGGGTGTAGACAAATTCGTAGTAAACAAATATTTGCTAAAAGCAATTTTGTTCTAAAGAGAGCAAGTCGTTCTTAAAATTGAACTCAATTGCATTTTTCTGGAAATGAATTTCGTAAAAGAGAAGTCCGACTGTATTAATAAATTAATAAAAAACAATAATGTTCTGTATTTTTTTGTTGTTCGCGATATCTTTTAAATAGGAATGGAGCTTTTTTAGGAGCTTTTTTTCTTTAATGGATCCTTTTTAAATTGTTTTTGGAGCATTTTTATTTTTTTAAGTGGCAACCGTGTTTATACTCGCACAAACGGCTTCTGGGATATTTTTACTTAAAGTTTGATAACATTGCGTAACGTATTAAACTTAAAATACATTTTTTTCGTTTTAAAATAAATTCATTGCATTTTAGATGGAGAGATTAAGTTTTTTTCCTTTTTACTTTAACGAAATCCGCTTAACTAAACATAGCAGGCTACGAATCTATTCGATGCAGCAAATTCGAACTCTTGTGTTTTGGCTTCTCTCTGTCTAATAGCCTTGTTCCACTGTTACATCCGAGTGGATGTTGATGTTGTCAGGATCACAGTGTAACTTGAACAAATGGCACAGGAAGATATTGCCAAAAACATTCTTCACTCTAAAATAATAAAAGTCCTCACACATTTATATTTTTGTCAGAGGAAAAGAAAAATTGTCGACAAAAAAATAACGATGGAAAATCCTTAGACTAAAATTGATATTCTTAAAATCAAGATTAATCATCTCTCTCTATGTTTTAGTTTGGATCAAAACCGTTTTCGTAAGTTAAAACGAGAAGGCAAAGCAAACTTCGACTGTGCCGAAGTTTTAATACACTTGAAAAACTTTACTCCAACTGATTTAACCTGTAAAATATATATAGGATAGAGATATCAGATATTAAAAAATTTTAAATCATTGATAATTAAAATTTGATACTATAAAAAAAAACTTTTCTTAGTAAAACACATTTTCCGACCGATCGGTCCTATGCTAGCTATATGCTATAGTCATCCGATTTTAATAAATTTTTTCAAAAATTTGTAAAATCATATAAAACTAATATCTACCAAGATTGGTGACGATACGAAGGAAAACAAAAAAATTTTCCTCACTAGAACTTGTTTTTTGACCGACCGTTCGTATGGCAGCTATATGCTATAGTTATCCGATTTTGATAAATTTTTTCAAAATTATGTGAAAGCATATAAAACTAATATATACCAAGATTAGTGACGCTACGATAGAAAACAAAAAAGTTTTTCTCACTAGAAGTAGTTTTTTGACCGACCGTTTCTATGGGAGCTATATAATATAGTCATCCGATTTCGACAAATTTTTCCTGAATTATGTGGAAGCATATAAAACTATCATATACAAAGATTAGTGCCGCTACAATGGAAAACAAAAAAGTTTTCCTAACTAGAACTAGTTTTTCGACCGATCGTTCCTATGGCAGCTATATGATATAGTCATCCGATCCGGTCGGTTCCAACATATTAGTTGACTCTGTTCAAAATTTCAGCTCGATAGCTTAAAAACTGAGGGACTAGTTCGCGTAGAAACAGACAGACAGACGGACAGACGGACGGACAGACAGACGGACAGACAGACGGACGGACGTACAGACGGAATTGAACTCAGCTCGTCGTCCTGATCAAGAATATATTTAGTTTATGGGGTCGGAAATGAATATTTCAATGCGTTACAAACTTCTGGGCAAAATTAATATACACTTTTCAAGTGTATAAAAAATAAGGTTTTCATAATATTTATTAACATCTAAATTTTTTAAAAATTTTTACAAAAAATTAAATATTTACAAACTAAAATTATGTTTATTTTGGGCGGATTTTTATAAGGTAAATAATGTTCTTCAGATGTTAGCGAACGTTCAAAACCGAATTTCTGTATATTTGTTTACTAGAACTTAAGATTTCATTCATTTTCAATTTCAATTTATGTACTTATGATTAGTTTGTATTCGAGTATATGTTGGTCTATTCAACTTGATCATGCAAATTAAAATTAATAATTTAATATTGGTACGGAACAGGTTTAGGCTCAACCATTTTTTACAGTTAAAGACATGTCAAAATTCCGAGTAAGAACAGGTTCGTTTCAAAACTGGTTTGCAGTCCTGCTATGATCAGTTTTTGTATAATTTTTATTTTTAAGCACCAGCCTAATGCACCTACCATAATATAGAGAGCAGTCATTGATGACGCTCCTGCCACTGTGGGTCTTTCTGTCCGCTATCAGAACGACGACAGCAGCAGTTCCCTCGCCTCGTTCACTCCCTTTCCCTGCAGTCCACACTTAACGCCACCGAAAACAAAGAAAAAAAAAACACAAAAAATTCGCACAATCGATTGGCGCTGCTTCCAACTGCGCCCACAATCACCAGCAGCAGCAGCAGCAGCCATCAGCGAGGTAGCCTGGTTGTTCTTGTTCTTGTTGTTGCCTTCGTTGTTTTTATGGCACGCTGCAAACTATCTGTCGCTTTTGTTTTACGATTCCTTTTGCGCTTGATGATCGTCACCGTCGTTGGCGTCGCTGCCACCGTTTGGCCATCGGCGTAATCGTGTTGCTGTTTGCTGCAGTGGATGTTTGTTTGTCTCCACTGCTTCACCCGCCTCTGCTTCCCTTTTTTCCGCATTTGTGCTGCAATCTCTGTGTAATATTTTATTTTCAATTCGCATTTAGTGCAGCCGTGGCAGCATCTAAGGGAGGAATAAATTGTATCTGACAATTGGCAATTGGCCTATCCGCCCGTTTGATAGTGCGCCAGACCCAAGCTCAAGCCGAGGGCTTGCCAATAAATCCAGGGTGTGGGTGCGTCCCACTGGCACTTTATGCTGAGGCACGATTTACATTAGGCGAGGCTGGGATTTGGTTGCCAATTGGATTAGCACATTTGCTGGACCAATGGTTAGCGGTTGGCATTAAAATTGCGTTTGGCATATTTGAACGGCTCCATCAATGCCAAATCCACTTCCCGGCCAGCTGCAAATGGAAGTCGCCGCTGCAGTGATAAATGTCAAATCAGCTCCGAGTGTCCTTCTCTCGTTATGCCGTGCTGAAATGCCTTTTAAGCACTCGCATGAACCGATGTGAATGTGACGATGTCCCTGGCCATGTTGCGGGCACATTACGAGCAAACAAAAATTGTCGCTGTCAACTAAATGTCAGGAAAATGCTTGGGCATCGCCCATGCCGGCTGCTGTCCCTGGCACGCACGCACTTGATCAATCATGCGAGGACGATGACAACGACGCCATCGATGATGTTGATGGTGACAAGTGCCCTGCGTTGTTGTATTTGCATTGATGACAACTACACGTCCGCAAAACGATTATGGAGCACCTTGGCAACGCTGAAAAGTAGGCAATGCTTTTCTGTCAACCATCTTCACCTTGCACACGGAGCATATTTATAAACCGTTTGGCAGACACTGACATCCATAATAAATGGCCTGCCATTCATCTTGCCCAAGCATTCGACAGCCATTAGCCAACATCCAGTTGAAAATAATAGCCAAAAATTATATCAAGCAAAATATTGGAAAGTGACAAGCAAATCCAAACAAATGTTTGAGCTTTTAACCAGGATTATCGGCGCTAAATTTATGTGTAACGGTTTTTCTTAAGCTCAATTGGCGGTTACTTGTAAGGGGTGGAGCAATGCTTGTTCTAATACAAATTGTATTTTTAAAGTTTAAACTGTCAAAGCAAGACGGTGACTTCGTTTAAATGTGCCACCAGCCAGAACCAGCATTTTTTTTTGCTGGTCCGTTCTAAAAATGTGCCCATCACAATTGCGGCCAGTGCTGCCCAGCGTAATTATTTGTTTTGCTTATAACTCGAATATCTTTCATCTGATCTGGAAATGGTGTATGGTGGATCGATAAGTAATGATAATTTAAATATCATATCGTTCGAACAATCTATCTTTAAAATTGAGGGAGGTTTGGACGTTTTTTTAAAGTCTGGGGGTGGCAACTCTATTATCGTTTATGTGATCGCAAACCGATGTATAGTAGATCAATAAGTAATGACGATTAAATTAAAGTTCAAACAATCTATCATTATAATTGTGGGTGATATGAGATTTTTTCTAAATTGTGGGGGTGGCAACTCTAATTCCGTTCATCTGATCGGAAAACAATGTATTGGGGCTCGATAAGTAATGATGTGTAGAATATATGTCTAGAAGATTTGAACAACCTTACTACAATATTGTGGGGGATTTAAGGTGTTTTCTTAATTGTGGGGGTGGCAACTCTATTATAGTTCATGGGGGTTTGATTAATAATGATTTGAATATAGTCTGAGTTGAAAAATTTCAAAATTGTGGGAATTTATAACGGGGGTTTGATAAGTAATGATAAGAAGAATATATGTCTAATAGGTTCAAATAACAAATCCTAATTATAAAGCTTTAAAACTGTTTTTTAGGAGGATATGGCAACTCTTTTTTTATTCTGAAAATTATGTGGGGTTCGATAAGAAATGATGAGTAAAATATATGTCTAGAGATTTGTACAATCTGATCGGAAGACGAGTGTTTTCTAATTGTTGGGGTGGCAACTCTACTATCGTTCTTGGGGGTTTGATAAATAATGATGTGTAGAATATATGTCTAGAAGGTTCGAACAATCTATCACTAAAATTGTGAGAGTTTTGAGTTTTTTTTTTAAATTGTGGGGGTGGCAACTCTACTTTCGTTCATCTGAGCGGGAAGCGATGTTTGAGGGTTTGATAAGTGATGATGGGTAAAATATATGGCTAGAAGGTTCGAACAATCTATCTCTAAAATTGTGGGAGTTTTTCAAATTGTGGGGGTGGCAACTCTACTATCGTTAATCTGATTGAAAAACGATGTATGGGGGCTCGATAAGTAATGATGAGTAGAATATATGTCTAGGAGGTTTAAACAACCTAACTCCAAAACTGTGGAAGATATGAGGATTTTTTTTCATATTGCAGGGGCGCCAGGGGGCGTGGCCAAATTCAAAACTATAATTGATCTGCCTGCAAGTATAAGAATTATATGTTCCATACACTTCAAACCTCTAGCTCTTACCATCTCTGAGATATCGGCGTTCATACGGACATGGCTATATCGCCTCCGCTATTGATGCCGATAAGGAATATATATAGTTTATAGGGTGGGAGATGCTTCCTTCTGGCTGTTACATAAATTTGCACGAACTCAATATATTTCTTGTACCTTCGGTACAGAAGATACAAATTTAATTAACATTTTTGAAATTACTCATACGACACGTTGACCAAATTTGTTCATGGGTTCTAGAGAGTTCTGTTCTAAGGTATTTTTTTTAAACATATTTCTAAAAACCTCTAAATTATGTTGAATGTTTAAACAACGTCAACTTTGAATAAATAAAACAAATCCAACACTGCGTATGAGTGATATAAAAAACTTAAGAGCCTGCTTAAGCCAAATAAAATTGCAAAACTTTGATTTTTTTTTTGTGGATTATAATGAGCTTTTTGTCTTACTCTTAGGACACAGTTGTATGCATTTTGCAAAAACCCTCCCAATTAATGTCATTACATGCTCTCTGACATATAATCCGTTGCACTTTATGCCCACTCAAATCACTTAAATGGTATCCCTCTACTCATAGCCAGATGGTCCACTCTAAGTCTATACCGACTGTGCACACTCCGGCCATCTAATTGAAAGTGGATTAGCGGCGAGCTTGGCATGTTTTATGCTCGTGCACGTTGTGACGCTTTTTTGTGGGGGATGGTACTGGCTCTTCTGTTCTTCTGTTTATCCAACACGCAAATACATTGAAAATTAATTAAACCGCATGCTGAAACCATGTTAACAAGATGCTTAAAACAAAAAAATGCTGCCTATCCCCCATTGGGGTTACCTCCGATTACGCATACGCAATGTGGCGCGTGTGAAAAATACTTTGGCAAAAGTTTTACAGCAAAAGAGAAAAGAACTGCTAAGCCTAAACTGGCAAGACAAAGGCTCACAAAGCCCTTTTTCCATTAAGGTGAATACCTCAACTTGGGTCCTGAGTACATGGGCCAAACACTTGAGCTTTCCTTTTGGAGCAACTTTATCAGACACCCAATTAAAAGGGCTTTATAACAATTAGAGCTAATAACACGCTTCAATTGTGCCAGCAACACCCGAGGGCAGCATCAACGACCAGCGACCGCTTGCTTTTTATTTTCATTTCGCATTTTTCCGGGCACTTTTTATATTCCGTTTGGGGGCGAATTTTTGGGACGCAACCACAGCAATTAGCAAATTGACAACTAGATTTGTTTATGATGCCCATTGTTTGGGCTTTAATCAGGCAGCCAGCCAACTGTAATCTAAGCTAAACTCAAATGTACAGAACAAATCTCTGAAATTTGATAAATTAGTTGTACAACTAAAAAACTTTCTTTCGCCTAGCTGCCGAGCGGCTTATCCGTCTGGGGCTGGCTGGTTGAAACTGAGCGAAAACTTTTTGTTAGCCAAATGCAAAATCCAATTTTTCGAATGAAAAGTCAAACATGAATTTAACTTTTGATCCAACAGTTTCACAACCATCAAATCGATAACCATTTCAGTTTAGTGCACATTTTCGACAGCTAATTTGCAATCAGGAGAGTTTTGTTAATTTTAATTTAATTATACGAGTTGCTGGGGCTGCAAAATGATTATCGGTGCGAGGACGCAGCAGCACATTGCAACAATATTTGCCGATGTGACGTTTTATTTATTTTCAATGGCGAAATACATTTTCTAAATTCAAAACTAATTAACATTCGGCGCATAAATGTTTATAATACCCGGCCGCAGCGATTGCATTTGATATAGAATTTGAATTTTAATGAGCATCAATTGGCATTAATTGTTGGTGGTTTTTTGGGTCTCGCGTATAATTTAATATATGTAAATGCCCTGCGTGTGTATGTGTGAGAGTGGAATCCGAGAAGTTGGACTCAAATCGAGTTGTATTATTGGCAAAGCTGCTGTATCGTTTTCAACCCATAAGTGACAATGCAACAAGCGAAGCAGCAAGAGCGCAACAATGCCCAGCCCCTTACAATAGTACATCAGCATACTCACACACACACACACACACTCATAGAAGCATATGCATGAGCCGATGCAAACACATGCTCAATTGAATTGAAATTGAATTTGCAATTCTATGCGCTGCAGCTAACGCCATTTCCTTTGCCGTGCCACAACCCCCAGCACGCATATACATCTTTTTTTCTCTTTAAATACCCTAAAGGAAAGAGTATTGTGATATTTTAATAAAATTTACCAAACTTAAGTTGTGTCTGTAAGTATGCTTTATCAAATTTAAGAGTTCTATTCATCGCTTAGTTTAATAGTTCTAAGTTCAGATACAGAACTTACTTCAATTGTACATTAAGTACACTCAAAAAAAAAATGAGGTTAGAATTTATACCGTTTTGTTCTTAAAATATCAAGTATAATTTGTACTTGGTTGTACTTATACTGAGTATGAATCAGTTTTAAGTTTCTAATTAACCCAAAATGTTCCTTAAATGAGTACAACATCAAGTATGACATACTTAAATCAAGAATTTGTTGTACTCAAACGTTTTAGCTCGAATGGGATAGAATTAATACCAATTTTTACTCAAAATAAATTATATATGGGTGGATTCCATAGAAAAATTTACCACTAGAATTTTTTTTTGGGTTGAGATAATTTTTTTAGCAATCTTTGTAGAAAAGTTAGGGATATGTATTTTCGGGGTTTTCCCGAAATATGACTAATTCACGGTCAAACAATTTATTGAAATTTTTTTGAAGGATATTATTTTAGTTTAATTATTATTAATAATTGCTTGCTACGGAAAACTATTGGTAAAAAAATATGGAAAAAATCTGTAAAATTGCACCAGATCCCATACATTTTAGTTACTTTCACTTTAAAATTTTCCAAATTTATTTGTCCACACAATCACGAAAACTTTAACACAAAAATTAATTTTCGCGAAAAGGTATATTTTTTTCCTTAATTATACTCTGTACCGAAGGTACAAAGAGTATATTGGGTTTGTGCAAATGTATGTAACAGTCAGAAGGAAGCATCTCCGACCCTATAAAGTATATATATTCTTGATCAGCATCAACAGCCAAGTCGATATAGACATTTCCGTCTGTCCGTATGAACGCTGAGATCTCAGAGCTGGTAAGAGATAGAGATTTTGAGGTGTATGAAACATGTATTTCTTATACTTGCAGGCCGATCAAGTTTAGTTTTATTTTTGCCACGCCCCCTGCCTCCCCCGCAAATTGGTAAAAAACTTATTATCTTCCACAATTTTGAAGTTAGGTTGTTTGAACCTTCTAGACATATATTCTACTCATCATTACCTATGGAGCCCCCACACATCGTTTTCCGATCAGATGAACGATAGTAGAGTTGCCACCCCCACAATTTGAAAAACACCTCAAATATCCCGCAATTTTGGAGTTAGGTTGATCGAACCTTCTAGACATATATTCTACTCGTCATTACTTATCTAGCTTCCATACATTGTTTTCCGATCAGATGAACGATGGCAGAGTTGCCACCCCCGCAAATTGAAAAAAACTTATTATCTTCCACAATTTTGAAGTTAGGTTGTTTGAACCTTCTAGACATATATTCTACTCATCATTACTTATCGAGCCCCCAAACATCGTTTTCCGATCAGATGAACGATAGTAGAGTTGCCACCCCCGCAATTTGAAAAACACCTCAAACATCCCGCAATTTGGAAGTTAGGTTGTTTGAACCTTCTAGACATATATTCTACTCGTCATTACTTATCGAGCCCCCATACATTGTTTTCCGATCAGATGAACGATGGCAAAGTTGCCACTCCCGCAATTTGAACAAAATCGAATATCTTTCACAATTTTAAAGACAGATTGTTTGAACCTTTTAGGGATATATTTTAATCGTCATTACTTATCGATCCACCATACACCGTTTCCAGATCAGATGAACGATATTCGAATTTTAAGCAAATCAAATAATTACGCTGGGCAGCACTGCCCGTAATTGTGATGGGCAGCACTTGCACAGATTGTGTGACCCCACACTTTAAAGTTATTAGTTCTAACTCTTATAGTCGACGAGAGAGATCGACGCGTTGATACAGACAGACAGACTGTCGGACCTATGAATTCGTCAGGCTATGGGAAATATTGCTCTCACACACTGCATGCTCTGTGTCCCAACGGATGTTTTAACTCCAACCACTCCAGACAGTAGCCTCTGGCATTAAGCCTTATCCTGGATAGGGCGTTAACTGTCACCGTTGTCCTTGTTGCAGGCGTGTGTTCTCTAAATTCTCTTATTCCCCAGATATCGGTATGTTTTTTAAGTATTTTTTTTTAAAAAGAAGTCCATCTAAACTGCCAAAACTCCTAAACCAATAACGCGATTTAACTTCTCTATCCTTCAGATGAGAGACTAAAGATGTTTTCAGATTTTCTTCATATATATCTGTTGAATGACATCACTATTGGGAAGTGTCATTACGAGTAGAAGAGCATTTTAGTTTCGTTGAATGGTCAGTTAGACTTGGCGCATACTTTTTTTGCTGCCTTGCCTGGCACTTGGCAGCTTTCTATTCGTTTCGTTGCTGTTCGATTTGCTTTTGCTGCGTTTTGTTCCCTACTTCACTTACTCTCTTTCTTATGCGTATTTGTGTATGTTTGCTTTCGCTTTTTGTCGTATTTGCATTTCGTTATTGAGACTGAGACAAAGCAGCGCAAAAAACTGTCGTTGACGGGTCTCTGATCCTCTGCCTCTGCTCGTGCTGTTGCCTTCAATCATCAATGAGGTTTTTGCATTTTACACTTTTTTTACTCTGCTCATATCTCTGTTGTAGGCTGCTGCTTGAGCATAATTGCAATGTGGGCAACATTCTTTGATTTGTTGATTAATTGTCAAAGCGATTGCCCCTTTGTTGGGATGTCTTTGACAGGCCAAATAATTAGAATGCAAATACCAAATTTTACATCTACACAAAGAAACTCCTTGCCTCATCTGGCCTGGACCGAAAGGTAAGACGAAACTTTTCCATCGTCATACATAAAATATTTCTCCATTTCAAGTTTGTTTCACTTACATTACTATGGCACTCCTCTTGGCAAAATGATTTGTATGTCAGGCGAAGTGCCGAATGGGCACATGTTTGGCATGCTAAACGCCACAAAGTATGCCGCACTTTTGTTTGACTATTGAGGTAAAGTGTGGCGCACTTTCTTCTTGTTGCTGTTGTTGTTGTTGTTGTTTTAGCTGTGGTTATGGCTGTGCTTTTGGCAAAATGCAAATGGTATTTTGCAAGGACAAGTAGACCGGCTAACGTTAGCTGAGCACAGGAGAAAGAGGCAAAAGAACAAGCAGCAAATTGCATATAGGAAAAGTTTTCCTCATTACGAAAACGAAAGAAAAACAGCAGGAAGGTCGTGAGGGCGTGTCCTTCCCGTTCCTATTTTGGGCAAGTGTTTTATTAAAAATTTAAAGCGAAAGCAACAAAAATGCCAAGCAAGTGCAATTATAGTTGAGAAAAAGTATTTGTAAGGTTGACTCTCAGCGGAGGAAATTGTAATCGTGGGCTTGAAAGTTTAAACCAAGGGTACATACTTCATGAGTAGAAGTGGTAATGTAGGTTTAATCTAGGTCTAAGTTTGTATATAAGGTCAGTCTATTCTGAGAACTTAAGGCGATCAGACGGATCCTTCTAATTCCCTGAATAACAGTGAAGTTTATAATGTTGAACCACCGCTGGAGCTTATTTAATCTCTTCAACTGAAAATTCAGTTTCCTACGAACAATCAGCATCAACAGCCCAGTCAATATAGCCAGTTCCGTCGGTCTGTCTGTCAGTCTGTATGAACACGTCGATCTCAGAAATTATAAGAGATAAAACCACGTACTGGCATGTATGGGTATTCAATATTTAATTCATGGAGTAAAGCACCGCCAAATAAGCTTTAATCCAATGTATAAGAAACTGCAGCTCATGCAGAAGAAGGCCATGGTTGACGGAATCGAAAGCCTTGCTAAAATCCGTATAGACCACATCAGTTTGACACTGGTTTACAAACCCCATATTGACCAGAGATGAGATGAATTCTCAGCACCTTTGTTCTGATTGACCGTTTATGAAACCATTTTGAGTTAGCGAAATCATTGATCGACAAAAATGCTGGAATTGACATGTGATCATAATTTCAAACAGCTTAGGAATGACTGATAGCTTTGAGATACTCCTGTAGTTTTGAATATAAGGATGCGTTCACACTGTTTGATGCATGAGACATGATAATCTAGTAGACCTTCTTGTTGTCTTGTTTTCAATGTGAATGGCTTGTCATTTGACATTCAAACCAATACAACATGAAGGCTTTCTAGATTATCATGTCTCATGCGTCGAACAATGTGAACTCAGCCTAAGACTTAGTACCCTTTTTGTGGATTGGAATTATATAAGATTCCTTCCAGAAACATGGGAAATCATCAAGTTCAAGCGAGAGATAAAACAGCTTTAAAAGGGGCAGTGCTGAAATATCAGTACACAACTTGGGACATTGTCAGGCCCATTAGGATATAGGTAAAAAGCACCCAAATTGGGAGATGAAGATGAGTAGCAACGCTTAAAAAAACGTTGCAAGCAAGTTCATCATTATCAGGAGTCACTTGATTTAAATAAAGAAAGGGTGGGAACCGTGAAGACTTACGCTTGGAATTTACAAAGTCATATACTTTTTTAGGGTCGCACTGAAAGAATGGAATTTGTGAATAGTGAATCTTGAGCGAGCTACTGAATATTTAAAGAAATCAAAGTGAGATCCAGATTTCTTAAATGTTTTTGTACAGGGTTGCCCATATTCGACGGACCCGTGTTTTTTTAAAAAATCAAAAAAAAAATAAAAATTTGGCGGTTGGCAATCTTAATCATTTAATTTGTTCCAAGTAGATTTGTTTACATCAATTTTTGAATATGATATCTCTCAAATGGCCGCCTCTGGCGTTGATGGCGTATTGTGCCCTTTTGCAGCATTTTCCATCGTTTTCGCCAACATTTCGGCCGGAATAGCGGCTATTTCTTCACGAATGTTGTCCTTGAGCTCTTCTACGGTCCTTGGCTTGTTAACGTAAACCTTTGACTTCAAATATCCCCACAAGAAGAAGTCAGGCGGCGTCAAATCGGGCAGTTCAAATCACCTTTTCGACTACGGCCGAAACAATTTCCAAATGTTTGTGGAGCGCCGTCTTGTTGAAACCAGAACTGCCTCATACGCTTTCGACGAATAATTGGCATCACAAAATTGGTCATCATGTCGCGATAACGCTCCTGGTTGATGGTAACAGCATGGCCATTTTAATTTTGGAAGAAAAACGGCCCAATGACCGTTTTCGCACTAACGCCGCACCAAACTGTGACTTTTTCGTCATGAAGAGGCACTTCTAGAATCTCCTGAGGATTTTCAGAGGCAATACGGCAATTTTGCTTATTTACGGTCCCATTCAATGTGAAATGGGCTTCATCGGACATGATAAATTTTTTTTCTCAATTGACTTGTTCTGTTGAATGTAAATTTCAACTATTTCAGAGCGCTCGCGTGGCGTGTATTGTTCCATAGTAAAAATCTGCTTGGACTGACGCTTCAAACGCGGTATGTCATTAAGCGATCTGACATCTCTGTCAAAAGTTATGGCGTTGCCAGATGGGTCCGTCGAATATGGGCAACCCTGTATGTTCTTTAAGTTGGACAAATGTCTTGTAAACCAGGGAGGTGCCTTTGAAGTAGAAAAATGAGTTCTAAGAGGGACAATATCTTGATTAGCGGCATACAAGATATCATAAAAGGCCTTGGTAGCATCCTCAATGTGCCGAGATGATTCAAGAGCGGACCATCACAGCCAAGCAGCACCTCATTAAGGGAAGGGAAATCCACCTTACCAAAGCAAAACGATTTAGTGCCATGTACTGGGAGAACAGGAAGCCTCTAACTCTAAGTCAACCTGTAACGTAGGATGATAGACATCTTCTGGGATAGAAAGCGGTGGTACCCTTGATACAACAGTTCTGGGAATATCATTCACAAAGACTAGGTCAAGTAGTCTACGCATTCTATTACTTACTGAATTTATCTGACCAAGAGAAATTTTAGCTATCTGATGAATAAAATCATTTTGCACAGATGGGTAAGGTTAGTTGTCTTTATTATACGTTGACCAAGTTGTAAAAGGAATATTAAAATCGCCAGCGACCACCAGACAATCACGATCACTTAGAAGAGGATTAAAAGGATTTAAAGGATCGTGTTCTCTTAGTGTCGAGATATTTCGCACGTGTTTTGCATATCTATACCTTTTATAGTCCTTGTTTTTAGATTCTTGGGCTTCTTCTGACAACTCTCCCCCAAAAGTTGTCGTTGTATTATCTGCTCACCATGATCCAATATTTTATGAACAGTAGGAGTTAGTTACTCTACGGATACTTGACACATAAAAGATGTCTTGTCTCCTTGGCATATTTTCCATATTTGCATGCATGAACATTTTAGAAACATCTAAATACATTGAGAATGATCTAAAACCTTTTTGAAGACATCCAGATGAATTATTGTTAACTGTTATCTCCGGAATGTGCTTCCATCTAGAGGTGCGTGTGCGATGTGAATTCAAACGTTTCACGATGTAATGCGATCGTGATCGTGAGAAAAGATAGACTTTCGTGCTTGTGTATCCGTGAATCGGGCGTGTTAAAGTTAAACATCGTGAATATAAGTCATCCAGTATTCACAAAATGTTGATTCTATTATATTTGATTAATCAAATTATTGCATTATCTGATTTGTTTATTATTTCGAGAATCCGCTGCTCGCAGCTGCTCCATACAAAAGGAGCAGTGTTTCCTTGAAACCCATTCTAGAATTGAGGTATCTCCACGCAAAATTTTTGGGGGTGGTGATCGAGCGTGATCATTCGTGCCCCTTCCTTTAATCGTGCATGAACCGTGCGTGACGCAAAACGCTTTAAAAGTTGTGAGCGTGAATCGTGCGTCAAGAGATTTTTATTTCGTGAATCGTGCGTTACGTGTAGGAAAAATCGCTCACGGGCGCACCTCTATTTCCATCATTCGTGTTTCCATAGCCTTGCTTGGGGCAGTCGACTTTTAGCACGAGCTCCGCCAAGAACTTCTGTTGTATATCCTGTGCCCTTATACTGATCCTTGTTTTTGTGTTGGCACTGCCAACACAATAGTCTTCTTGAGCTGGAATAATTATGCCAATTTAAGCATAGTTCTTGCATGTATTACCTAACTCAGTAAATCATAATCAGGCTATTTAAACTTTTTTTTGTTATTTTTCTCTACTGCAGATTAATGGGCATATAGTGGCAAGTCGGGCATTAAATTTAATCCGCTAAACTGGGCGTCATTAAAGTTAAAACTGCTTTTCTGTATGCAAATTATTGGACTAAGTGTCACAATGTTTATGACCAAGGCCAGTGTACCGATTCCATTACCATTTTCTCGACAGCTTCACCTCCTTGGCAATTTAGTGTGTTTTTTTTTTGTTAGCAAATTTGCAAAGATTTTTAAGCGGACGGGAAGTTTTTACGTGCGCCGTCATAGTTTGCCAGCTACTTTTCGGTTTTGCTGCTGCTGTGGCGGGGCGGTTTGTGCAGCTGCATAAATGTTACTTCTACTTACGTAAATTACAAAATAAAGTTATTACGAAAAGTAATTTAAGTTAAAAATTTTCGTGTGCCAGCGAAAATGTGCAGCCAACCGGCAATGCCGGCTTGTTAAGGCATCGTGTGGGCGTGTCAGCCTGCGGTACGGTGTTACGTAAAATCAGGTAACAAGTTGCAAAATACTTTTTATTAAGGACTTTTAGCTCTGGGTTAATTGCAACTTTAAGCTGCTGAAAATTCGCTAAAGAAAATCCGGTAGGATAAAAACCAATCAGAGGACGTAGCAAAAAAAAAAGCGACAGCTTAAAACCGGAAAGCAAACTTTAACCGGGCTTTGATAACCATTCACCAACTCGGCCACGCTTAATCAATGGCCCAATAAAACCAAACAACAAGAATACATCAACTCGATTGCACCTGGAGCAGCCAACGCAATCATGGACACATTCAATGGTCGGCAACAAAACTGTAAGCAATCGCAGACATATAATGTCCTCGTCGTTGTTGTTGTTGTGTTTGTTGCTGTGGCTGTTCCTGTTGCAAAATCAAGTTGAAAGTTCCTGGCAACTTGAGGTGCAAGTGTCGTGTTTTTGTCAACGGGCCAACAGCAGCAATTTCCGTTTCCTGGTACGCCGTTGATGAAAAAACGAGCCAACGAGTCAACGAGTATAAAAGTTTAGATTACGAATTCACATACGTCCTGGGCAGCAGTTGATTTACCGTAGTTGTTGGTGTTGCTTTTTTTTTGTGCATGTTTTGTGGTCAACTCTGTGCAGTGCAATTGATGCAGCCTCTCGTGGACTTGCTGTTGCTTTGGCCTGTTCTTTTTTTTTTTGGCACTGCCACTCATGCGTGCCACGTGCGATGCTTTGATGTGGTGCGCTTCACCTAAATAAACTTAAAGTAATAAAACTAAAAAAAAAGAAACCCGCTCGTAATGCATTGCCTTTCCAAATGTTACTTGTACATTTGGGCAAATTGGACTCGACAGAAGCCACACACATACCAACGCACAACTTTGTAAATATTTTATGCATATGCACATACACACACACTCACACATTTCCAGCTTGAATCCTTAGAATTGAGATACCTGCAAATGTTTTTCAACACAGCATCACATAATATTTACTTATCTCACACACACACACATACACCTGCATACACGGTTCATTAGGCCCAAGAGGAAGTTGTAACTCAAAAGTGGCTGCTTAACTTTAACTTGTGGCAGCTCAATGAATTTCTTGATAGTTACTACAATCAGATATCCTAAAGTCAAATGCTTTAAAGCAATTTAAAACTATTATCAAGATACTCATAATTTTACAAGAAGTGTAGGATTTTGCTTTAAGGGGGTCTTCTACCTTTGAACAGGGTTTTTTGAGACTTTTTATAAAAAATTCTGGAGAAATAACTATGGGAGCTTTTTCAATTTATTTAAATATTTTTTTGGAATTTGAGGGCTGTTCAAAAAGTTATCGGCCTGCCGATTAAGGTCCAAAAAAAGGATGATTTTGGGACTCCAGGTTTTTGGAAATATAAACGGTAAGTACCTCAATAAAAAAATTTTTATACCCTTGCAGAGGGTATATTAAAATTGTCACGATGTTTGTAACGCATAGAAGGAAGCATTTCCGACCACATAAAGTATATATGTTCTTGATCAGCATGACGAGCTGAGTTCATTTCCGTTTGTCCGTCTGTCCGTCTGTCCGTCCGTCCGTCTGTCCGTCTCTTTCTATGCTATCTCCTCCCTCAGTTTTGAAGCTATCTTGACCGAACTTTGCAAAAAGTCTTTAAATACAAATACGCTGCACATTTGTCGGAATCGGCCGGATCGGATGACTATATCATATAGCTGCCATAAGAACGATCGGTCCAAAAACTAGTTCTAATGGGAAAAACTTTTTTGTTTTCCATCGTAGCGTCATCAATCGTAGTATATATTAGTTTTATATATTTTCACACAATTCTGAAAAAATTTATCAAAATCGCATGACTATAGCATATAGCTGCCATATAAACGGTCGGTCCAAAAACTAGTTCTAGTGAGAAAAACTTTTTTGTTTTCCATCGTAGCGTCACCAATCGTAGTATATATTAGTTTTATATATTTTCACACAATTCTGAAAAAATTTATCAAAATCGGATGACTATAGCATATAGCTGCCATATAAACGGTCGGTCAAAAACCAGTTCTAGTGAGAAAAACTTTTTTGTTTTCCATCGTAGCGTCACCAATCGTGGTATATATTAGTTTTATATGCTTACACCCAATTCGTGAGAAATTTATCAAAATCGGATGAGTATAGCATATAGCTGCCAAAGGAACGATCGGTCTAAAAACTAGTTCTTATGAGAAAAACTTTTTTGTTATCAATGGTAGCGCCTTTCAAAAACTGCAAGGGTATTTAAAAAAAAATATCTGAAAGGTTTGGGACTCGCACATGGCCAATAATATGTAGCATGTTCCCGGGTTGTCAAACTGTCAAGTTTTTCGAAAGACATTGTTCATCAACTCTCATTAAGTCAAGAGAAACAAACTTTATTTCATTTAACAAATACACATTACCACATTTGATTTGATTTAAACTGGTTCGGAACCGGGTCTGAACCGGGCAACTATTTAACTCCCATTTTTTATATTTTCAATCAACTCACCGAATTTTAAGTTCATATTCTAAATATTCTGGGTTGTGGCAGATTTTTAAACGGGAAAATATCAAACTCGATATAAGGAAAATCAAATTAATAACTTAAATAATTTCTGAGCAACAACTAATAAAAAGATTTTCTTAAAATCTTTTACACAACCGACAACCTTTACCAGCTATTGACATTAGCTGTCAGGTAAGAAAAAGTTTCAAAAGATAAAATACTGAGAGATGCTTGGCTATGGCCGTCTGGACTGTTGACGCCAAATATATATTTGCTTAAATTATTAACAAACCCCCTTTTTGAAGAGAAGGAATTGTTTCTTCCTATGACTGAGACAGACAGTCAGTCAATATCTTCCACTCAGATGGGGAGTGCCATAAATAAACCAGCCTAATCAACGCTCCCATTGGCAGCATTATTGTCACGTATTATTTTACATTTGTCTGCTTTTTGCATTCTCCTTGTCCTTTGCCGTGACATCCATAAATTCTGTGCCGGCAAGTGAAGCGCGCGCCAATGGCTGCCTTTTTATTTATTTACTTCATGTAAGTGAACTTTTGCAATGCGATGCTTTGAGTGCAAGCATATTGTTAGTTTCTCTTTTAGTTTGTGTTTGTGTCCCCACATATATTTATGTATGTCCCATGGAAAAGACAACTTTAGCATGCCATTGTACTTGGCAGCGTTCTCAATGTTATTATCATAGCCAACATCTTTGAATATGGTTCACCTGGCTTGATTTCTTGTTGCACCTGGCAGACAGCTTTGCAGGAAAATTATATAAAAGCCTTAAAGGGTAGTAAAAAATTCAGGAAAATCGACAGCGTAGGTTATGAGAGAGTTTATATATTTCGAATTAAATTTTATTGATGATAGGAAGAAACATAAATTGAGTTCGCTACTAAAGTTCGATCAAACACAGAGAAAAAGGTTTATAAAACATTATGTATTGACTTGTGTGAACATAACAATTTTAGCGATATCTTCCAAACATATTATATATATTCCAAATGAAACACTTGGCAAATATTATTTGATAGTCTTTCATCAACAAATGTTCACAATTTTGGTACTTTTAGAACGGGCTTTTTTCATTCGGAGTATAAGTAAAGTATTATTTGTTTATCCGCTTCTAGTTTTTCTATGCCCGTTTTACCTTAGTTACACCTTATATTACCTGTAAACTTTAACCTGACAACACCTGACTCCTAACCTGGCTGGCAAATAGAAAATGCTGTTGAGCCAAATCTCGATTTACTGCACCCTCTTTTTTATTTTCTTCAAAGAGCTCAAATTTTGTGAAGCTCATGTGTGGTAAGCAGTTGGCAGGCAAAATATTTGGCAGCCAAAGTGCACATTTTCGCCTGCCCAAGAAGTGTGAAGCTCAGATAAGATACATACATATACTCACATACATACATATATTCCAACCCATATCGCAGCATTGATACAAAGCCGATTTTACCAACATTTCTGACATTCTTAACTTCTTCTGTTGCTTTATGCAAATTCTGCTGCCTCACTTTCATTGGCAACTTAATCATGCATGTTTACACGCAAGTACAAAACTCAAACACCAAAAGACAACAAAGTAAATGAGTTGTATACAGCATAAGAACCACCGCCTTATTGTTATTTGCATACCCGTAGGCTTTGGCAATGTGAGCTCCCTCCGTTCTAGGCTGTTAATCAACGTACGCAAGCCAAAAGTTAAACATTTAACTAAATTAAGGTTGTTTGCAACAATTTTTGCATAAATAATTAGAGATGCAAGGGGTTAAGATGAGTTGAGCTGGCAAATATGCGGACCGGAGAAAATCTTCAACTCACCCCATAATATAAATTTGTTTCATTATTGAAGTTGGTAGGACTTTTAAAGGACTTTTCAAGAATTATCAGCTGGTTACTGCTCATCAACCGAATTGGTACCAAAAAGTTTTACTTCACCCACCTTGGAATCAAGAAATATGAAAATTATAAAATGATCTTAGAAAGACAATATTTCTACTTTAAGAACCAAAAATATTACTTTTTATATTTAGATTGTTTCGAAGGTACAAAGTGTATACTTAAACCCCACACTTAAAAAACTTTTAGTTATTATATACAAACTTTGGCAGGTACGGAGTATATTAAAGTCGGGCTTTACAGATTTTCTTTCCTGTTTTCCTTACTCTTGACGAATTGTGGCAAACAGCAAGAGTAGTCTCTCAACGAATGCAAGCTAGGTGCCGCAGTATTCCATCATTCGCCATCGGTTTTTTATGATTTTTAGATAGATTAGTAAGTGTTCTTCTCGCTTTGAGAACAGCATGACACCTACCTAAGATAGACAATCCGACATCATTCAGTTTGCTTATTTGACAATTTAGTGAAACCAGTGAATCAAACCGTATCGGAATTCCGTTCCGATTGTGTTACGTATCAAAACATATGATACGTATCAAAACATATATAAAAGGTTCTCTTTAGGGTTTTGTTTATTTCGATACCTTGGTTTTGGTTTCCGTATACCGGTACGTACCGGTATAAACTAGTAAAATTTCAAAATTCTTTCAAACCAAATACTTGACAGAGTGTGTAGACAACTTAAATAACTTAAGCACGCACGAATCACAGATGCTCACGCACGAAAGACTGTGTTTTCTCACGATCACTTCGGGACATGTCGTGACTCGTCGTGACACGTTTAAATTTACGTCACGTGCCCACCTCTAGTGTGAATGTAATAAACTTTAACCTCTCATCTCCTTATCTTATTATTAACTTACAAATAACAGAGTACATTTTACATTTATCTGACACATAGAACCTATCTTGTAGATGTGATATCGGCCTTTAGTGTGTATTTAGTATAGTATTTATTAAAAGTAGTATTTATCAAAAATCCTAATAAGAGCAATGAAACTGATAAAATACAAATTCTCTGAATCGAATCTGTACCCACGATGATTTGGTGCCTAACAGTCTTATCGGTTCTCGAATAATGTTTCCCAAAAATTCATAATATCGGTTTTTGTTTCGATTTTTAATCGGTAAACGGTTCCGGTTCGGGTTTCGGCATGATTCGCTGATTAAAACTCATATGAAAACAAGTAAAAAAGTCGGCTAAGCCCGACTGAAATATATACTGTACCAGTCAAAGTTAGTTACTCACTGATTAATTTTAATTGTGGGACCACACAAAAATGTATAAGTGCTTCCCATCACGGTAGTGGCAGGTGCTGCCCAGCATAAATATTCGATGTGCTTATAACTTGACAATTGTGCTTTGGATCAAAAAACCATGTATGGTGGGCAGATAAATAATGATAAGTAATCTAAATGTCCAGATGGTCCCAACTGTCTATCTTTAAAATTGTGGGAGATATGGCGTTTTTTTCAAGTTCAAATTAAAGTTTATTTTCCCTACACTTCAAAACTTACAATTCCTAACATCTCTGAGATCTGTGATCAAACAGAAGGACCGACATGACTATGTGGACTTGGCTGTTGATGCTGATCAAGAATATAGATACTTTATAGGGTCGGAGATGCTTCCTTCTGACTGTTACACACATTTTGCACAAACTTGCCCGCATTGTTTTCGAAATTCTTAAAACATTAATATTGGCCGTGTTCAGCAGATCCCTGATCAATGAAATATTTCTTGGTAATTTACGTAGCCTACTTTTGTGTGTGATATGATATTAATATGGAGCTTTTCCATATTTATATTAAACAAAACCCCCTAAATGTATGCTGAATAATAAGAGTAGTTTTATTAAGCTGATCAGTGTTCAAGTGTCTCTGCTGAACGAGCCCATGGTTAAAATTAATGTGAATGCACTTCATTCCTTAAGTATAATGCCATATCAAAAGAGACAAGAATTGTATAGGTCTAGACTCTAGAGAGATGGGATCAAAAAAAATGTCGCATTTGTCAACAAAATCTATAAATTACAAATAGAATTGCTTTCTCATGTACTTAATTAAAAAGTGAAAATAGTATTGTTGTTATAACTTAATGTTGATCAGCTATATCTTTTTAAAAGAAACAAATCCGAGTAGTCAGCATGTGAAAGTTGAGTTCACATTGAATAATAAAAACGAATTCATTGCCTCAAAGTATTTTCCCTAAGAGTATTTAAACTTTACCATTATGATTGACAACTTGCTTCTTCTTGAGCCCCGTTGCTACTTATTTTTCCTTATTACTTGTTATGTCTTTCATATAAATGTGAATACTTTTTCTAGCTATATTCTTTATGGTAGAACACGGTGCAACAAAAGAGACACATGCTTCGTTTTCTTTTTTGCCTGACAGTATTGTTAATTAATTTCGGCAAACAACTTCAAGTTTGCAGCCAAGCATACGGTGTTCACAAAATATGATAAAGATTCAAAAGTTTTAATAACGACAAAAAGTTTTCACTTCTCAGTTGTCGTCGTCCATCAAAGGCGGAAATGCAGTCATGGCCACATAAACTATGCACCGTAACAAATGTGAAAAAATAGTGGAAAAACTGTCGCTTACTTTTTATTTTTGCATTTTTCGTTGTTATTCTTGTCGCCGAACTCAATGTTTTAAGCTCATTAGTGTTGCAGGCATCGTCACATATTTATTTTTTTTGTTGAATTCAAAAACTTTTTAATGCAACAAAAAAAACGCAAATTATTCGTTTTACTAGAACGTAACAAAATTTTCTTTAACAATTGAGTTTATAAATTAAATCGGTAAGTGTGTAACATATGAATAGCTAATTAGAGCCGTAAATTAAATTTTGATTAATCACATTCAAGACATTCAAATCAAATGCATAATCGGCAATAAATTTGCCTAAACTACAAAATCAGAGTTCTTTAATAATTTCATCAAAATTGTGACTGCAACTCAAATAATTAAATGAACTTTGAAAATCCCATTTTGTATGTATATAGGCCAACTGGGGCTGGGCAAAACAAACTGCAATTGAAAGTTTGTCCCAAAGTAATTAGAACAAAAGGCATTGAGAGACTACTAAAGGACCCTCATTGAGTTCATGTCGCCGTTGCAGCTGCTCGGCGGGCTCTCAGCGCTCGTAAAATGTCCCAACAATGTAGTACACCATCCATCAAATGTCAATTGTATGCCAACTGCCAACAAATCAAGCTGTCAGCCAACTCCAGCCAGTCAGCCGACTAGCCAGTGGTGCGTTCAACCAGGGCACAAAATATATTTCTGGAGCTCCATATTTGAAATTATGCCACCGAGGCTGGAGAGAAGAAACTGCTTGCTGCCACATATTCTATATGCTTGCACTGGCATCTATCTATCTAGTTCGTGTCTCGTTGCAGCTGTCAGCGCTCTATTTTGCAGTTCATCATCATTGTCATTGACATTTTCGAGTGGCTACAATGGCAAACAGTCTCTGTCCGGAGGGGGGGAAGGGCAACTGCTTTGCATTGCTTTCGATATATATTATTGCCTGAAAGATTTATGCGAGTCGGAAACCCTGGCAAATTGCCATTGCCAAAACCTTGGCACACATAGATTTCCGCTACGGATTATGTTTATGTTTTAGTATGATCAAAAGTTTGTCATTTTTAGCACAATATCACTTAGAACTATTTGTTTTAAGGTCAGTTAGCCTTTTGTTTACATTGGGCGCGTTCAGCAGAGACTCTTGATCACTGATCAGCTTAATAAAACTGATATAATTATTTTGCATACTTTTAAGGGGGTTTTATTAAATTGATAGTACAGTCGCTCAGCCTTTTTTTTACAATGGGCGCGTTCAGCAGAGACACTTGATCACTGATCAGCTTAATAAAACTGCTTGTTAAATTGACATTATTATTTTAAACACATGAGGAAAAGTAGGCTACGTAAATTAGCAATAAATATATCATTGCTCAGGTATCAAGTTTTTCTGCTGAACACTGCCATAGTCTTGAAAAAATCATCCTGACAGAAAAATCGAATTAACTCTAGGAAATTTTCGTGCAATGATTGGTCATAATCTAAACTGGAGTTCGTCTATTCACTTACTTCGACTTTTGGCGATGAATAATTTATTTCTTATTTACTTCCTAGTGCTGCAAGTTATTGTAATCTTATGATAATACTTAGAATAGAATGCTTTGATTTAAATTTAACTAAGTTACTTAGGAAGAAAATTATTCGTATATGTTAATCTTTTAATAACTATTATGTTGATTTTGAAAATGTAAAACAAGCTGGATTCGAAATTTTGGTACTCTTTTAAGTTAGAAGTTTTAAGAGACGTACATACATACATTTGAACTACACAATCTGACAAAACATCTTGGAAGGTCATTTACCTAAATATAATACAATAATAGGTCAAGAGCTGATCCCTGAGGGACTCCACGTTTAATGGGCAGAAATGACGAAGTAGTGGACGATGTAACAACAGCTTGATGTCTATTTCTTAGATAGAAACTAAATAGTTTTTGTGATGATCTAGAGAAGTTAGATCTAGACATTATCAATTTCACTGCTATATTCAAGTACTGTCAGAAGAGTCACATTACAGTCATCTATTTCCAACTGCTTATCAATTTAAAGTATATTTCTGGTCTATAGTTATACCTTTTTAATACCCTGTACCCATCTAATGGGTTAAAAGGGGATTATGTACAAATGTATATAACAGGCGGAAGGAAACATTTCCGATCCTTGACAGTATTTAATTATAATATATTATGGATCAGTCAATAGCCAAGTCGATATAGCCGTCTTCAGTCTGTATTAACCCGTCGATTTTAAGAGACTCTAAGGGCCGTTTTTTAAGTCCAGTTGCTTTTTTTGTTAAATTTAGTTGCATACTTTTAGGCTGCATTTTAATGTCTATTTTTGTGTCTACTACGACCCGGAAGCGATTTTAAACGCTGCCTAAAAGAAGGCAACATAGATTTTCAAAAAACGAAATAGTTTTAAAAAACATGAAGATTAGAAAAGTTAGAAGGTGTATAGCATACGCAGCTCATGTTTGTTTTAGATTTTGAATATTCCTGTCGACTAATGGCTCTGCGAATATTTATGTGGAGCTTACTACGCTTGCTATTAATTTTCTCTTAGGTTGATTTGGTCTTCTGGTATTATGGGGTCCTATTTAAAGCTGAGACTAGACAGATAGCTCTTTACTGCAGCTTCGATCCTTGTGCGTTAAGCACCAGTCTTTGGGTCTTTCATCTTCTTGTAAACCTTCCTTGTTGGGAACTCTAGAAGGTCCTGGTGTGCATATAAATCTTCGTATAAAAACACACAAAATTAATGTAAAGGAAATTTCGTAGTCGGTGCACTTGACTGCAGCGCTCTTACTTATGGGTCTTCGGTTAGATCATAGCCTTTAGACTTTTTCAGCCTTATTTAATGACCTCTTTTCAAGAAGCAATTAGTATAACCTAGGAATTTTATGGACTAAGAGCGAAGGCATTTTAAAGCTATTTTCTGTATTCACTTTTGTATTAAGAATGTACTGCGATTTATTTAGGAACTATTGAGACTTAAATGAAGACTATTATGTACTTATTTTAGTTAGGCAAATTCTAGTCTTTGATTTAGGATCAATCAGAGCTAAAAGTAAGAATAAAAAGATCTGTAAATAGTTTAAAATCCAGAGACCGTAACGACGATAACTGCTACAATAAAAAAGGAAGATCAAGTAAATTGACTAGGCTGTTGATGCTGATCATAATATATAAACTTTATTGGGTGGGAAATGTTTCCATCTGTCTGTTACATACATTTGCCCTATTTATGGGTACAGGGTTTAAAAATCAAACATTAATGGTTATTTATAGATTTTTATTCAATTGCCTAAAAAATAATGATTAATTTTATGCAATTTATAAACTAAAGATACGTAAGTTATTTCGAAAAAATATCTCTTTGCCTGTGCCTTTATACCCATTTTGAATGCAAAATACACTTTAAGCTAGTCAATAAAAGAAAGTGTAGGATGGTGGGGGGTTGTGGTTTCTAGGACGCCTAGTAAAATTTGAATTTCGGCAGGCAGGAAATTGATGCCATTACGTCATTGTCTAGGGTTTTATAGTGCGCCGGAAGTCGCTTGAGGTGGCATTTTATTTTAAAGAAACTCCCAATGGCAAAAAGTGAAAGCAAATGGAAAAATCGAGAGATGGACACTTTCCGAGGCAGACGCATACATCAAACTGGGCGACAGGCAGACAGACAGCCAATGGCACCCACAACACATCAGTCAATTTATCTTCAATTGTCTGTGCGTGTAAAAAATTACGCAATTTATTCAAGTACGTACACATATATGTACAGTGTACACACGAACATATATCCAACCGGCAAGCGAGAAATCTACATATTGATAAATGACCTCAGACTCGGTCGAGGCATACAAATCGATGGATGGATGCCACTTGACATTTAAAATGCGCAGCAAATTTATGTGAATTCATTTTGTGCTGGGGCCTTGGTTCAGTTTTGATTTCATTTAATCAGTCGCCGATAATTGTCCATCGGAGCACGAGGATTTAACAAACTTAAAGTAAATTGTATTATGCACATGCGACAGATGGCGACAACTGAAAAACTTCATCAACATGAACGGCAGCGGCAAACCAAGTGTACAATAATTACGCGGCTTTTTCAGCATTACGCGTGCGCTTTTTGACGACGCACTGTTTTAAGTAATTAATTAAATAAGCGCCTTGGCCTCCAATTGTATTAAATTGCTTGCTGCATTCCCAGTGATTGACTTTCGGTTTTCCAGCTGCCAGCAGCACCAATAATTATTCAAAGTGGGCACGCAGTTTCCGCCCGAGAAGGCTGAGAGATGTACAACAGAGAAAAGCGCAAATCAAATTGAGTTCTCGAAAATACCAATTAAATTTTCATCGAAATATCATTAAAAGTGGCAGCAACAGGGAAAGTCCTGCAAAATGTAAGCAGTTTGACAGTCAACTATATAAGTTGATATACTGAAACCAAAAGGGAGACTTAATGTGTTTCACACAAGTGAAGGAGGTCATAATATGACCATCAAGTCACTTCAAGCGTAAATCCACAATTAAATATGATTGAATAATGTGTACAAGTAGTAATACCGGATAATAAAGTAGGCAATATGCATGGTTTGTTCAAATGGAAAAAGGGAGAGATGGATTTTTTTCAGAATCAGGATGAATGTGATAAAGAAAGCCATGGAGAAGTAAACCATCACCTGACCAAATGGTTTTCAAAATCATGGCGATTTTTCGGAAGTACTAACACCACTTCAAGTACACAAATACACCCTTTTGCTGGTGTGCACCGATCTAATAGAGTGGGCAAAATCTGCTGGGCGATTTTAAGAACGTAAAATTTATTTTTTATGATCATTGGATTGTCAATCAAATGGGATATAACAAAACTGATAACATATTCGGAATCAGGACGACAACACAAACACTGGCTTAGACGGTTTTTCGATCAAGCCAGACTGTAACATACACCGTACCTGCCACAGTTTGTATTTGACTGACATCCTTTAAATGTATAAGCGCACAGTTCATAGAGATTTAAGAGTTGGAAGTTGGAAATATATGAAACACGAACTCCCTTGCAGGCAGGTCAAGTTAATTTTTTATTTTTTCCATACCCCGTAATTTGAAAAAACCTCATATGTACCACAATTTTGAAGAAAGACTTCTCGAACCTGCTAGACAAAGACTTTAATCATCATTACTTTTCGATCCACCTTACACCGTTTCCCGATCAGATGAACAATAATAAAGTTATATTTAAAATTAATAATAACGCTGGGCAGCATTGGCAGCAATTGTGATGGGCAGCACTTACACAGATTGTTTGACCCTCCCCCCCCACTCTTAAAAGTTATCAGTTATACACAAACTTTGACAGGTACACATCATATTACTGTTGCGTTTTATTTTTTTGGCTAATTTTGCTTAAAAATAAATTTTTCAAAGTCTCACAAAATAAATAAAATTGTTAAAAAATATTCATTTTCTTTTGCTTTTTGATAAAAATATTGAAGATGGTTAAACTTAACAAAGAAATTGGCTAAACTCTTAAACCAAACACTTAAGAGCGCTGCAGTCGACCGCGAAATACCTTGTACACTTGATTTTGTGTGTTGTTATACTAATATACACTCAGAAAAAAATACGCTCTAAATGTACCGAATCCAGTTTTTTCGTTGTCAGCAGTAGGGTAAGAGTTCGTTGTTTCTTATACTGAGAACGGTGTGCTTAAGGTAAGGTTTCGCGCTTAAGAACCATTCGGTCCTATTATTGGAACGGAACAAATTGTATTCCTGACCGCTGACCGTTTTTGCGCCCATTGTGCGGGAGGTCTGAGTTCGGGTCTGTTCCCGCCTCGGAATATCTAATAAAAAGTAGTTTCTTTAAAACTTTAACACAACCGTTCACCTTCACCAGCTATTGGCGCCAGCTGTAAAGTATCTAGCCATGAAAAAGCTTCTCAAATTTTGCCTTTCAAATTCTGCGTTTACCTGTAGCTCCCTTGCTCTTGTGCGAATTGAAAAGCACACAAGCCAAGAGATTGTGAGAAGCTCGGCTTGGCGGTTTTGGTATGTAAAAGCCAGATATCTAAATAAATTAAAGAAATCCCAACGCTTTTTAAGCAGTAAAAAGCATTAAGCTGTGAACGGATTATTTGAAAATGTTTCCCCATCGTGATCAAACTTTAATATTCTCGCTAAGTGCATAAGTTATTACCAGCTTTTAATACCTAAAAGTGAAAAATCGCAATTTGGATAATAACTTTTAGCACTTTTCCCAAAAACAAGCCCGCTTATGAATTTTACAGCCGCTTGGCTTAGCCAACAAGGATTTGTACTGCACTTAATTGAAATTGCAAAGCCAAAAGCTGCAATTGAAAATTTTCACATAACTTGCGCACAATGTAATCGCCGTATATTGGGCTGGGAAAGCTCAGCTCAAGGTTGTGGCATTGCTGTAAGCGCCGTTATTAATTGTCTGTACGATTCAGAATGCAAACTGCTGCCACATTATGGAGAAATAATTTGTAGCATGCCGGGGCAAACCGCACGGCAGCACACACGAAATTATAACATTTAATTTTTAATTATGAGCATTATTAACATGCCCGAAAGTTTTCGCCACAGACAAACGCAGACAGGCAGACACTGCAGCTCTGAAATAAGCAGGAAAATAAAAACGAAACACACACACTCACACTCTCACACACATATAAACGGATGCAGCGCACTTTTTATATGTCGACTGCGAACTAATTATGCAGCAATACAAACTAGAGGAGCATTCTGCCGATATATATTATATATAAACCAGCAATGGGCACTACTTTAATAGTGTACGTAAAGCTACAAAGGAGTGTGTGTGTGTGAGGAAGCTTCGTTTACTTATACTTCCATTGTACTGAAACCTTGGAATCCATTTGATAGCAGCTTTAATAATAATGCTTACTTTTGTTTTTTTTTTTATGTTTAATAATCGAATTCTTAATAAACCAAAGCGTATTTTAGCTGTTTTTCCATGACTTAAAACCTCTAGGTAAAGATACCCCATAAGAGAACAGGTTGTCTGAATATCAGTTAAGTCCAAACTACAGCAGGACTTCACGCAGCATTATGCTTGCATATACAGAAGAGTGTATTGTACGTGCAAGCGTGTAAGTTTCTGTAAAATGTTCTTGGGGATGATATTTGGACATTATGGCAGTATAGCTCTATTTCAAGACCATTTGACAGATTTGCCAACGCTAATCATATGAATATTCCTTGTTTTTATTTATTCCACCTGCGTACCACGCATCAGGTTCCAAACTAGATTGAAATCCCATTACCTTTAAAAGGGTTCCTATGTTCCACACTTTTTTTTGATCGTGTCATCAACAAAATTTTGAATGAACCCATCTAATAGGAAATTGTTCAACGATTTCAAATATGCAACCCTTAATAAAATGTGATTTTTTAGATGATACAATCCATCAAAGATTACCTATTTTTAGTTTAAAAAAAAACATACAATTTTTAGGTAATTTAGTCCGCTTTCAGGTAGAATATTTCAAAAACTAGGGACCGAATCGTCGCAATTTTGAAAAAAATTTACTGTTTGATTTTTATTTCTCCAAATTTTTCAACTTTGATGGAAAATACAAAAAGATATATATATCTTTAATAAAGATTCTTTATGTATTTGCCATATTTTCAAAATACCTTCTTGGATTCTTCCTTTAAGTAATTAGTACTAATCCACTTTTCCATCTCTGCGGTTGAAAATTTAATTAATAAATTATTCAATTATCTCATTTGGTTCAAAAGGTATGATTTTTGAAATGAAAAAAACTCAAGTGGCGCCACTGTGCAGTGATGCCAGAACAGGTCCATTTGGAGCTTAGTGCGCGCGTCCAAATACCTGCAGCACTAACTTTAGCTTAGAAAGTGAAAAAAAACCGCAACGAATGAATGTAAATATCCTGGGCTTAGGCCCACAACGCATTGTCTAAGTAAATTAGTCGAATCCACACCTGGCAAGACATTTTTCACTGTTTAATTTGCTAGACCAAAATTCATTTTGATTACAGAATTCCACCGATTCGGCTTTGGGACAGAGTTGAAATAGATTTGTTAATAGAATGACCAATATATAATTGAGGAACTCGATTGAACTGGACATTAGAAATATGTACACTAGGAAAAAAAGTATATCGCAGCATTCCTAAAGCTTAACGTTGTTTGTAAGTACAACACAGGCCAACAAAATTTCCACTTTTGTGAGGTCCAGTCTTCTATGTATTAAATTCAGTTGTCCTGCTATAAATTGTAATTAATTTTTTCGCGAAAAATCGACTCTTCAACTAGCTGATAAAAATGCAACAAAATATGTTAGACTATATGCTAAAATAGTTGATTTGGATTTCCGATTTACACACTGGTTTGCAGACGACAGTTTGCTTTGATAAATTTGCTATAAATTGGCAAAAAAATTATCTTCAAGGCGGCCTTGAAACTTAGTCACTTTTGCGATTGATGTATGTAGAATCGCATAAAACTCATAAGCCTACTGCTAAATGTCTTTTACGCGATATCTTAAAAACAGTTTTGGAATCAGTGTACAAAACTTTGCATCGAGAAGGCTGGACCAAAATACTGTTTATTATACACTTGAAAAGTGTATATTAATTTTGCTCAGAAGTTTGTAACGCATAGAAATATTTATTTCCGACTTCATAAACTATATATATTCTTGATCAGGACGACGAGCCAAGTTCATTTGTCTGTCCGCCTCTGTCTGTTTCTACGCGAACAAGTCTCTCAGTCTTAAAGCTATCGAGCTGACATTTTGCACAGAGTCTTCCTTTTACCGCACGCAACTAATATGTCGCAACCGGCCGGATCCATTGTATCTTCACCAATCTTGGTATTTATTAGTTTTAGATGATTTTACATATTTGTAGAAAAATTTATTAAAATCGATTAATATAGCATATAGCTGCCATATAAACGGTCGGTTCAAAAACTAGTTTTGTGGGAAAAACTTTTTTATTTTCCATCGTAGCGTCACCAATCTTTGTATATATTAGTTTTATATGCGTCAACACAATTCTGGAAGATTTTATCAAAATCGGATGACTATAGCATATAGCTGCCATAGAACCGATCGGTCGAAAAATGTGTTTTACTAAGAAAAGTTTTTTATGGAATCAAATTTTTATTATCAATGATTTAAAAATTGTAAATATTTGATATCTATATTCTATATATATTTTACCGGTTAAATCAGTTGGAGTTATCTTTTCCAAGTGTATTAGAACTTCGGCACAGTCGAAGTTGGCTTTGCCTTCTCGTTTTATTATTATAAAACTATGATCTTAAATCGTATCAATGAATATCGTTCTTAGAAATTTTCCCAAAGCAAATCTAACCTAATTTGAAGTTACATAATACTCCTTTTTATTAATTTTTATGGAGTATATAAGAGTAGTGGTGGAATTAAAGTTGCATAAATAATAATTTCAGAAATTTTCCCTCAAATGTAACGATGACCCTTTAATTAATTGAAATTATTTTCTGAACGCTAAATGTCTGCTGACAGGACAATTTCTGGCATGTTTTTTATTTTCTGTTTTATTAAATATCATTACGAGGGCAAAAAAAAAACGAGCTTCAGGTTACTTGTGATTTATGGCAGCAGCAGATCCCAGATCCCGCACCGGGTCTCTCTGTCATTTGCACTCCGGTCAGCTGCTGCAGTTCCAGCTGCGGTGGCATTGGCTTTGTTTCCACAACCTTTTATTATTTATCAATAGTGTTTTTGGACGCATCGTGTTAATGTAAAATGCGCGCACTTTTTATGCATGTTTTTTTGTTTTTGTTAAGCGCGTGTACTGCAGGTGTTGATGCAATATTAATGGCATTTTAAATGTCACAGCTGCTGGCTTGACTAAAAAAAAACCCTTTTGATATTATTCACCAATTAATTTGCCATTTAATTTTTAATTATATCATACGCCATCGCCCAGTGCCATTTGTAGCATTTGCAATTTATTTGTAATTTACTTAAGAGGCAGATCCAGAGAGACTGCTACTTGCCAGTAGTGTGAATTTTAAATAAGGCGTAAATAAATTGTTGCCGCAAAAATTAAGCTTAATGCAATTAATTCAATAAACATTGGCACAGCTAGGTGAAAACACAAATAGTTGGCTGAATCTGGTAAACGGGATTTAAGTAAAGGCCAGAGCTAGGTCAGCTTGCAGAGTTCACCAGCCTCCCCCTTTACCTACATTCTCTAACTTTTGTCTTGTGATTTACTTTAGCTAATTAAATGCAGCGATTGTCCCCGCCAGCAACCAAAAGACATGGTCAAAATGCACTCAGCTTCATTTGCATAAATTTGTAATGCAAACTTGAAATGCAGACACATTGGTGTCGGTCATGTTTCCTTGGCTCATCACTGGCACTGCACTTCCACTTCCCTCCGAAATTTGTCAACGCTTCTGACACATACAGCAGGCGCCAACACTTTGGACATAAATTAATTTAAATGTTAATTCGTTTATCGCGTTTTGTCAAGGCATCGCAGGCTTTTGTCATAATTGCCAATCAGCCTTTGGATGTGCTGCATGTTATGAGCAAAAAGTCAATTAGTCTTTATTAAGCTGCAGGCAGAGCCGCCGACTGTCCAGTAATGCAAATGTTGTGTCCTCTGCTCCATAAAAATGCAGCTCCGAGCGGGCCGCACTCTACACAGAACACACAGTACACAGTTACAGATACAGATAATAAAGCAGCGTTAATAATGAGCAACATTTACAAACAACAAAAGGCAATTTTAATGAAATAACCATGTGCGTGCCGCATCAGTGGCAGCAGTAATATCAAGCATCCAGAGCTCGCCTCCTGGCCAAGCACTAACAGCATGCGTACAAGATGAAATCATTAAAGGAAATGAGTTTTTTTCCCCATCGGGTTATGACAAAAAAATGCGTTAAAATAAATTATTTTAATGTAGTTCTCATGTCAGACCCGTGCTTGGGGCACTGCGAATGTGTGTGTGTGTGTGCGCGCCTTTTAAAAATTCATGTAATCACAAAAGTACACATGTAGGAGGAATAAAAAGCAAGAGCAGGAGAATGCGCACCAGCGAGCCTACTGGGCTGCCAACGAGTTGCCAATGGTTATAAGTTCAACAGCAAAACAAATATAGGCCAGGTCTAGCACCTTTGACAACTGGAGACACTTGAAACTTGACCAATGTGTGGTTTTCAGTTATGGAAAAGTTAAAGAATTTGAGGCTTTGGCTTTTAAACATCTTATAATGCATTAAAAAGTCAAAAGAATAGACCTAATAATTAATTTCTTTGTTAGAAGAAAGATGCTGCTCGGCCAGGCCATAAGACAGTTTAGGTCATCGAGTTGGGAATCGAGAATATAATATTATAAATGAAATGGTTGGCCGCCACAACTTCGACCGGAACAAGTGAAAGACGGTAGGAGAATATAGAGGGTGGGATAAAATATATAAGTTCAGGATTTTGGACGAGCCTAGCAAAATGTAACCAAGCATTGTCAAGCCAAAAAAAATGTACTTTTATGAACCTTTCCTCAAACGCACCATTTAATGCTGGTGGTGCTCCCTTACAAAGGTTTCGATGCGTGGAAAAAGTTTATATTAAACAGCGAAACGCCGATCCCAGCCGATGCTGATCTTGGTCTTCTTGGCATCGAAACCAAAACTAGCATTGTTCCCATATGCTTTCAAGTGCATTTGATGCCTCTCATCGCAAGTTTTCTTTAAATGAAACCAAAAAAAAAAACCAAGCTTCCCAGGATTTGTGTTCTTTTGGTACAAAGGTTGGCATCGTTATATGATTTTTGCCATATACCGATTTTTGCGGGGAAACAATAAAGCTTTATCATAAACATAGCTACCAGATGGTTCTAAGCAATCTAATGCCAATTATGCCATCTATAGTAAATCCCTTAAACTATAGCTGGGTTCACACTGTTCGACGCATGATAATATAACCTGATAAGCCTTGTGTTTTTTTGTTTTCATTGTGAATAGCTTGTCATTTGACATTGAAAACAAGACAACAAAAAGGTCTACTGGATTATCATGTCTCATGCGTCGAACAGATTGAACACAGCCTTACTTTCACATCCAATACTTTATATCCTTCTGTACCTAGCTAAAGTATACAAAAAGTTACTCCATTTTTTGTACAATTACGCATAGAATTTGCTTCAACAAAACAGCTGCCAAACGATAAACTACATATACTACGTTAATGCAAAAATAAAAAAATCCTTGATATTTGCCCTTCAAAGAATGCTATGATTATGAATATACAAAATTAAGGAAAATATTTATTTTTAAGTAGCCTTAACACTTATTATTTTTGTATACCTTTGATTGGTCCCACAATCTGAGTGAATGTACAATGTGATTTATGTACATTGTACACAGAAAACAAATCCCAGATATTTTAATAAAAACCAATCCTAAACGATGTCAGAAGTACGTCGATCCCTTAATTTCTCAAACCAAGTGCGAAAGGATTGACTTGAGTACGAACTTAGCAATACCGAAAATTTCGGACTTGATTTTCAAGTAGGATCAGAACTTGAAATAAGTCTTTTCGGATTGACACAAGAATTCTGGGATTGTTTCATGTCTTTCGTGACTTAAACTTCAATGTGAAGGTCGGGATCAAATTTTTTTTTATACTCGAATATAAGTCCCAATTTTTTGCTGCCATAACTGACTATTAATTATCTCTTTAAAATAAATTATTCTTAAAGAAAATAAAGTTTGCATACTTAGAGGGGCAAACAAGCATGATTTTTTATAAGCATAAACGTAGTAATAGAAAACATATGTTGTCAAAAGAAGAAATTGTCAAAAAAATGAGTTGTCAATAAAGAATTGGAAGACATAAATGAACAGAAACTGCTAATGGGCATATCAGTGCTGGAATAACCACAATCTAGCAATTTTGTGTGTACACCCGACCCTTTAAGCACCTAAGAGTGTGACAAATATTACTTGACTTTTCCGAACTGGGAATGAATTTTCCCAAATTGAAAAAATTAATTTCCGTTTAATTTCCCTGAAATTAGTAACCGAAAAACCATAAAGTGATGAACTTTCCAGAATATTGAAAAAAAGTTTTCTATTTCTCAGATTTTGTTTCTGATCCCTCCCACCCCCTTTTGCCGATCTTAAGGTCGAATCTTAAGAAATCGGGAAAATAATGTCTCATTATTATTATTATTATTATTATGTTCTTGTTTCGTAATAAAATTATACGAAAATCGACTCGAAATTCCTAATGTGAATGTGAATGAGGACAAATGCTACATTAATAAACATAAATAACTTATTTTCAAATAAACATGAATTCTTTTATGAGCTGGAAAAGGTCTCAAAAACTATTTCACCATGGGAAGAGTACCCTGAGGATCCTAACAGGGCTCTATACAGGACACTGTAGACTGCGTAGCCACTTGTATAAACTGGGGATAACAAACAACCAGCAATGCAGATACTACAAAAGCTATGTAGATACACCCAGCTATGTCGATACTGCGTAGAGAAGAAGGAGTACTCATAGCACATACTAGCATACTGTAACACTCTAGCGAGGCGCAGATTTAGAAGCTTTGGGAAGCACACGCTGCACCATAGAAACATTAGGAACTTAGACCCTCAGAAAATCCAGAAAAGGGCTGCTAGATGAGTTGAAAACTCAGCGTGGAGGCACAATAGATCAATATAATCTCCCCAAACACAATTCATTCAAGGGCTGGATGCAATTCTGTTGCATTTTATAAATTTAAAAATTAGTCAGCACTGAGTTCACTGATTTCCTGAAATCATAAAAAGAAAGTGACCGATCAACCACACAGAACAAAAGCTATTACTTATTTTTTGGAAGCAGCATTCATCAGCCACTATTGATGTTGAGAAAAAATATGGCAGCTGAATGGTAGATATCGAGTTTAATCAAGTAAAAGTCATTTATTGCAAAGATTAAGCTGTGTAAAGATGACCAATAATAATGGTAATGGTTCAATTAATATCCCTATGATATAAGACAACGTGTTTATTAATTAAATCATTGGTCACAATATTGCCTTACCAGGTGTTGCACATTAAGAAATTGTCTACTCTGTGCAAATGGTAGTTAGGTAACGTCAAAGGTTAACATTTAAAGAACCTAGTTTCATACTCACCATTAAAACTTTTTTCCAAAAGTCTGTTGGCCTTTTTGGCACTCGAGCGTTCATAATAAGCGTATGTTAACTTTGCGAAACAAAATCAAAGGCAGCCAAAACTACAGCAGCGGCTGGCGCTTTGAGGCTCAACGTTGCGTATGATTCATATTTAAAAATTCCCATTCTGCTGACACATACTAAAATCATTGAAATTGGGTCTTACACTGAAGCCGTCACACAGCCACAAAACTGTAAAAAAAAATTAGTGCCCCACACTCGGACGCACCAACTCGTGCCCCACAGTGGCAGCCACAAATTATTGAAAGCATTTCATGTTTGTGGTTCGGCTGCTGCTGACAGCCACATAGTGCTCGGTTAGATGACCGCATCAACACAAAAGTCAAATTCTGTATGTGCCACCATTTGTTCAACATATTTTAATGAACACAATAAACAAATCAACAACAAAGGCAAATGCAAAATTCATTAATTAACACGAGTGTGAGAAATAATATTATTGAAAATGAAAGACTTAAAGGGAAGTTTATTCTGATGATCTGATCTACGACTTCAAATAGTACTGAAACAGAAGTCGAACTTAGCATCTGCAATCAACAACATTTTGTCTTGTTTTAAATATTTATTTGTTTAAGTGTGAAAATAGCAGTAAGATTGTAAAATTCGTTTCAGTTCGTTCAAGTTGGACATAAATATTATTTTTAAAGAAATAATGTTTTCTACACAACTGCGAACACATAAATTCAATTAGTGAAAGTGACAAATAAAATAGTTTGAACTCAAATGGAATACCCCATAACACTCTTAATACATTGATAGCCAATTGTGTTCACACATTTTATTCATTTTGTATTTAATTTTAATTTTCATATTAGTTATCAATGCGATATGCAAATATTTCACACTGCAGGTTGGAATAAATCGCATCAGTAATCAAAATAAATTAAATTAAATGTCAATGTGATAGCTGACGTATATAAATTAAAATCAATTTCTGTCTTGATTTGCACCAAAACAATAAAAATTGAAATGTTAAAGGCACTTGACAAATTCAACCAAATCAAATTGAATAGCTGTGAGTGTCAGCAAGATTATTAATTGGCATCGAAGTTTGACATATTCATTTTCTTCAACTATTTATTGTATTGGGTAAATCCTCACATTTGCTTTGTGTCTGCGGCTGCTTTTGCCTTTGCTTTACGTTTAATATTCAATTAAATGCGATTTCATTTATGGCTTTGTCATTGTTGAGCCTAGTAATTAATAATCTCTTTGGCAAAATTTATGTAAATTCATTTTATTTTTTTTTTGTGTCGAGCTTACGCTTGTAATAGCCATAATTAAATACTAAATCGGAGTGTATTATGCATTAAAATCAAATGGCTGACCAATCGTTGCTATGGCTGCACTGAAATAAGTCATTTGAAATGGATGGATCAAATATATTAAAAGCTGGCAGTAAGAGGAAGATTCTAAGCCAAATTTGCTTAAAACAGACAATCGGGCGGTGTCAGGCCTTGGTGACCCTTAATATCATTTGTTTTGTCTACTGCAATTCGAATTAAGTTTTTGGTTGATATGAGACAACCTTCGGTTGGTTTAACGAATAATTCTTGAAATACAAATTATATTAATAAAATAAAACAATTAATTGATTTAATTCCATTGATGCAACCAATCACAAAAATAATGTTCCTTTCATTTCCAAAACTAATTTAGCTTACTGACGCTTTCACCTGCCCTTGACACTTTGCTCTTTATTATGAAAAGTCTCCGGAGGCACTATGTTCTGTCGATAAAGTCTATTGCAGAGTGTCAAAACGTATATGAGGCTTGAGATCTTGGGACACAAACAGGAGACACATGAATGGGCTGAGAAATTTATAAAAATTCTGGAGAAGGGGCTAACGCCTATTACTACCTTAACTGTATCTTACTTAAGGCTAATGGAACGTGTTCTGGAAACCCCTAGATAGCTATATTTATCCTATTCATCCGATCTTCTAACTTTGCACAGGGATTATTAAGTGTTTTTTAGAAAAAATTCTGGAGAGAAAACTATAAGAGCTTTTTCACTTTGGTTTATTGTTTTGTGTTATTTATTAATTAAATCAAAAATAAAAAAAAAAATATTCGAATTCGAGGGCTGTTCAAAAAGTTATCGGCCTGCCAATTAAGGTCTCCAAAAAACAGGTGTAGAGGTGGTAACCATGATTCCGGGACTCCAGGTTATCTAAAATGAAAACGGTGAGTAAGGTTATGATCAGAATTGAAGAAATTCTCTCCCGTACCTCAAATATATTTTTTTAATATTTTTTTTCGAAAATTAAAAAATATAAATTTTTAAAGTTTTTTTTTTTAGTTTAGTGTAAAAAAATTAAAAAATTTTTTTCCTTTTGATTGAGCTACGGGTCTGAATTACATCAATTCAGCGGAGATTAAAATATGGCTGATCAAAATCGGTTCAGTAGAACTGGCGCAATCATTGCATGCCAGTTCGAAAAACTTGGTTTCGTGAAAAATGTGCTTAAAGATTTGAGCAACGTAAAATATACTCTGTTTAGCAAAAATATTGCTTCAGTCAAAAGGCTATATCTTCTAAACTATTTCGAATATTTGAAAATGGTTTGAAGGGGATGAAAGGGAAATGTCCAACTTAAAATAATACAGCAAAACAAAAAAATCTAAAAATTATTTTTTTCCAAAGTAAAAGACCTTCTTAAGTCCAAAATGACTCGTGCAGAAGACGGATTTGATAACAAGACACTATAGCAATTCCCTTTCAAAACTATTTTTAAATCGAAACTATATTTTAAGGCTGGTTTAAAAGCGCTTTGTACCAGATAAGTGAAAATATATTTTTCCAACTTTGGAAAATCCACCTTCTTGGTCGGAAAATGTGCGGTTTAAGGACAAAATGTATTCCAATATATATTTTAAGGCTGGTTTAAAAGCGCCTTGTACCAGATAAGTGGAAATATAGTTTTCCAACTTTGGAAAATCCACCTTCTTGGTCGGAAAATGTGCGGTTTAAGGACAAAATATATTGCAATATATGTTGAATTCCATTGGCCAAATAAACAAGAAAAAATTTATGTAAATTCCACACTAATGTCGAAATATGGGGGTAAGTGACAAACATAGTCCTAAAGGTAGCACTGACAAAATAATTTTTCTTTAACCTGAATATGCCCGAATAAATTCACGTAAAATTAAGAAAATAATAAAGAGTTGACAATATTCATTAGGATGCTTTTAGAAAAAAATTATTCTTTTTAATTAGATCTTCAGACGGGTTTTTAGGTTTCATTTGATATTACAATGTATATTGCATTTAATTCTTCTCTGCTTAGTTTAAGTCGCGATTAAGAAAGCACTCAATACAGATAATTTTTTCCGACAGCCAGGCTGCAATTAAGTTGCTTGGCTTGATATCCTGCAATTCGATATCAGTAAAAGATTGTAAGAAATCTTTCTAAGAGTTGTCAGAGCTGTCCGACACCGTAGACATCGAGGGCAACTGTTAGGCAGGGCTCTATCATCAATATCCTTCCCGATAAGAAGAACGTAGGTATGCCTATGGCAACGTGTAAGCTCATTTTACAAAATATCTTGCAGCTCAAAGAAAACCTGAAATGGCATGCGCTCTTAACCTGTAGAATTGCAAGGCAGACTTCAGGCGCAAATCGCTTAACAGACCTTTGCAGTGTGCCAAAAGAAGATACTAGCTGGGAGCGACGACGGGACGAGGAAGAGACTTTTCTGTTTTTGCCCTGCCTGAGTCAACGGATACCAAATTATCTGATCGTGTCTGAACTAGCTGAGACTACGCCTAGACATCAATCTGAATTCATCCAAACTTCCTCAATGTCTCGTAGTAAGTCTCACTTTTTTTGGACTGAAGCGTAGGAGGTGTCTGTTTGCGACATCACAAGTGGCCAAATCCATTTTGGCTTAAGTGTGCTTGGTCAAACCACAGCAACCACTCTAATCTAACCTAACCCAACCTAGTTAAAGGTTATAGGCATTATGTCTTCCTGAAGAGGTTTGAGAAGAGGTAATGTGCTTAGCTTAATTTCTTTCCAAAACATTTCATATTTAAATTGGGTTGGAATTTGTTTGAAAAATATTTCCGTGATCGTTTAACGAGCATCCCACCGTTCAGGGCAAAAAAATATAATTAAAAGACATGCCACAAAAAGATAACATAAGACTGCGTAATCCCAAAGCTATCGCAGATGAATGTAAGACAATTTTTTACACTTTTTCAGGTGACAAGGCCGCGCAGATAGCGAGAGTGAGTGAAAGCAAGCGACACTCGTGGTAATTTCATTGAAATGAAGTGAAGCGCCTGAAGAGTTTGCCAACTTTTTCCCCCCTTATGCTCGCACGGTGTGTGCTTTTTTTTTTTTTTAAATTACACGCGCGAACTGCCAGCTGAGGGCATTTAGGCAGAGCTGATAAATTTTCATGACATGCTGCACACTGTCATGTGACAAGAATCAGTGTCAAATATGTTGTCATTTAATTTTGCACTCACACACGCGGAATCAGATTTGTGGAAATGTTAATAAGCTGTTGCCTTTTGTCTGTGTGTGTGTGTGTCGAGGACACTTGAGTGTGTGGCTTTCTCTCGCTTGCCGCGTTAATTGCTGCCTTACTTGCCGGCGACGACGACGCATTATGAATTTTACATGTCCTTTTATTTTAAAGCTGGAACAATACATATAGCAATGACTGTAGGCATTTATCACAGCTACATGGGTATGCTCCTAATGGCCAGGTGAACTGGGAAAGGCACCAGATAAGCAGCGGTTGACTGGCCGGGTCTGGTCTGGTCTGGCATATGTGACAGCGGCACTCGCTTGGGCGACATTGTCGGCGCAAAAACCGCAAATATGTCTCCTGTTGTTGCTGTTATTGTGTCTGCCTGCCACAATGGAGGACACACACATTAGAACCAACAACAACGTGCCTAGAGCAGGCAGAGGCAGGCCGACTGCCGCCACCGCCGTCGACAATGGAACTTGTCTTTTTAATTAAATGCTAAAAGAAAATGCAAAAGATAAATGAAGTTGTGCTAAATGCGTGCTGTGCTGCTCAATGGGCGGACGGGTGGGTGGACCATTGGAATGGTGGAGAGATTGAAGCTAACAGTAGGTGTGCTGCTGCTTGTCTGCGCCGGATTTCAATTATTTTATACCAAAATTGTCAGCTTTTGGGGTTTCTGTGGGCTGCCTGGCTCACTGGCATCTTCATTTAGCGCCGAGCGTCTCTGATGTGGTATTATTATTGAATTATGCGTTTGACAATGTCTTAAGTGCCAGCAGCAAGAACCCGCACCGGCAGTGCTCAACCCATTTGCTAGCAAATCTCTTTAATGCACCGCAGGATCTGACTTCGGAATGCTCTCAATTATGCTTAACTAAGTTAAAGTTTGAAAAGCCATTTAACAGCAGGAATTCATTTAAGAAAACCAGAATTCATAAAAGTGTGTTTGGTATTAAAATCTTGAATTACTGTTATTTGAAGGTATTTGTAAATAGTTTTATGTTATTAAGATATCGGCTTGAACCTTGGTTCACTTGATTGAAACCCAATATTGAATTTCATGTAAGATACTCTTAAAGGCCTCTTTCCAGATGACATAAAAACTTATTTCGTCACAATACTTCTTATGAATAGAAACAGTTTCGAAAAGATCTGAAAGCGTTCCTCAGCTTCAGTTATTTTTTCTGCTTTGCGTTGCTTGGAATAATCTACCGGTTCAAGCATCTCATATATAGAGAGACGATTGAAAATCTGTAAAAGCCAGCAAACCTCACTGATGAGAAAGTTGGGAGACTTTCGAAGCAGCGCTGTATAAGAAACCAACTCTCGTTTGGTATTGCTTCACCTGTTGTTTAAAGTTATGGACACTTAACTAACACTATTCAATCAATAAAAAAGTTGTTAACGCTTACAGCAAGGTAAATGAACTAGATCTTTACTTATCCAATAAAAATCAGAAAACAAAATCCTTAATGATGTCAGTAGAAGTCCATCCCGGATTTTCTCAAACCAATGACTAAAGGATTGAGTTGAGTTTAATCACGGAATTTATGTCTTTAGCTTGGGTTAGTTTGATTTTAGTCCAAAATGGGTTTCTTTTAATATTAAACAGGATTGTTGTTAGCTTGTTGTTTGAACTTGATTTCAATAACCGCATAACTTGAGTAAATGAACCTAGGTCAGATAATCTTCTATTGGGTTAGCATGAAAGTCATTTCGGATTTTTTGAAATTAAATTCAACAGTGTTTTTATGTATAAAAGATGAACATTAATCGATTGGATATTGGCCAACTTTGACCATCCTTTGGGCGGTTTCCACACTTCTAGTTCTTAAGGTTAAAAAACTGGACCAAATGCTATTTGTCAGCCTAATCGAAAACGAATGTTTTACCATTTTACGAATTTTGAAGAGATCTATACAAACGATATTCAGAAGGTGCAAAGTCGGTGCTATATGGAGGAAGTGCCATTTTCTAATCAAGCTACGATAATTTTTGGCGAGTAGCAAAAGATGTTGTGGGAAAAGGCCTGCTTCTCTCTGATTTTTTGTCCGATTCGGATAGCTGATAGCAGTTCATATTCGAGTTAATGGTTTGACTCTGTGGCAGCAGCTCAAAGTGAACGACTCCCTTACAATTCTACCAAACAGACAGCATTGCTTTTCTTTGGTCAATATCAGAAACTAATGTGTTTCTACCAGATCGATTTCGCTGGACGTTATTGTATTTTTATCCCTCAGAAATTGAGACGCGTAGGTTAGGTTAGGCCTCTTCACTTAGACCAAAAATAGGCCCGTTGTGATATCATATAACCCTAATTCTTAATTTCATTCTGTTGTTATTGGACCTTTTAAAGGGTTTTTCTTTGCGGCTAAATTTTATGCATTATTTAGCTTCAAACGTCAAAGCAAAATGGACTTATTGTACAGCCAAAAAAAATCGCTAGAAGTTTTACAAGCAAATCATTTTTTGTTCGCCTGAACAAATAACGCTATAAAAGTAAACCTTTGCTTTCGAAAAAGTTGCATCGCTTGGTTTTGCGTTAGAAAGTTAAGCAACAAAGACAAGCGTGGCGAAGCCAGCAGCCAAAATAGAAACAAACAGTATAAAAAAAGTAAAGAAAAAACGCCAATAGCTACACTGCATGTTTGGTGCATGATTTTACTTCAAACGGCAAGTGAATTGATATTATCAAAGCGTTTAAGGGGGTCTCCTACCTTTGAACAGGATTTTATAAGTGTTTTTGAACAAAAATTCTGGAGGGAAAACCATATGAGCTTTTTTAATTTAATTTTTTGTTTTGTGTTATTTATTAATTAAATAAATAAGTAAAATAAAAAAAAATGTTGGATTTCGAGGGATGTTTAAAAAGTTATCATCCTGCCAATTAAAGCCTTAAAAAAAAGATGTAGAGGTGGTGGCCATGATTCCGGGACTCCAGGTTATCGGAATTGAAAACGGTAGTGAGGTTATAATCAGAATTGATGTAATTCTGGCCCATACCTCAATCATATTTTAAAATTTTTTTTTTTTAAATTTACATGCAACTTTTGGCCGTCTCTAAAACCTTGCAGTGCTTTTAACGATTTAAATCTATAGATCAGAACTCTCTAAAACAAAAAATATAGATAAAATGTATTTTAATAAATTTAACAAGGATCTGTCTTTCAGTCCATTTAAAACATATAAAGTTGTGGAAGGAAATAAATACAAAAGCGTATAAAATCCAAAAGCCGCCAAAAATCAAAAATAAATGAAAAACGAAAATCATTTTATTGATGAGAGTTGCCACCAAAAATCGTTGTGGCATTTGTAATCGCTGTTCAATAATTTTTGGTCATTTTATGTTGCCGGCTTAATGTCAGACAAACACACGCACACACACACACATTGACACAAACTGTAACATGGATTCACTACAGATGCTCGCTTTCAAGTGTCATGTGTCAGATGGCAACATGGTCCCACCCATACCCAGTTGCTTGCTGTTGTGGGCGTTGTTCCATCGATTGCAGATCAAATTAGATGTATAAATAACAAAACGATTAAGCGATTGAGGAGCTAAGCTAGAGCAAGTGCCTCCCAATTGACCAAACATACATACATATGTGCAAATAGGGTGGGGGGGAGAAGGGACAAATGTGTTTCATTTTATTGCCAAGGCGGATTACTTGAGCTGGGCAATTGTTGTGCGGCTCATTTGGATTATAATTGATGTGCAGAGGCTTCAATTGGCTTAAGTTGGGGCAAGCTAATCTGCTCTGCTCCTGCTATTGCAATTGTTTTGTCATTTTCCTGCCGGGGAGACACAAAACTCAATTTTCAAGTTATTTAACGCCATTGAGCCACTTGAGCCCCCTTGTGTGCTGTTTGCCTCAGCGATCTGGCAAATGTCAACAATTTGATTTGGCCTGCTTGTCCACCCGGCGTATGATGAATATCGCAAGCAATGTGCCTAATCAACTGCAAATGAAATGGACAATTGCTGTCGAGCTTTCGGTAGGTAACCGCACGCATCGATACATCAAATCGACACCGGGAATGCCAACACAAACGGCAAAAACAAGAAATATTTGGTTGGCGTTGATTTGCTGGCGCGGTCTCTGACCAGGACTCTGGACTCGTTTGCTGTTCATTCGAAAATAAATTGCTTTGGCTGTTTGTGCCAACAAATCCGCTCATTGCCGTTTTGGGTTGTTCTCCATTGTCGTTGCCGGGTCGCAGCTTAATAACCATTGTCCGCCCAGTCCAACGTGTTCCACGTGGGAGCTATAAACTGTCATTTAAGTTGTTGTCGATGTCATTCTCATGGCCAGGCCAGCCGCCATTGTTTCCACTTTCAGTCAAGATTTGTTGCTGCAACAAAAGGCCAAGTTTCTTTAACTGCAAAAAGCGAAAGTGAATATATTTATGAGCAGCAGCAGCAGCAGTTGGAGGAGCTGAAAGAGCAGCAGGAGTAAAAATACCCGTGAGTAAAATAAACAAACAGGGCAAACTTGTGTGCTCGGTAAGTGGGAGTGTGTAATGAGCTTAGCTGGCAAATGTTTGGCTAAAGAATATACTCTGGCATCTTAAAGAATTCTTAAAGGAAACGAAAACAAGCGAAATATTGAAAATAAATCGCTTAAAAATATGGGAATAAAACCAACACAAATAATATTGGTACCTCACATAAGTTAGAATACATGGGTTGCTATTTAAGTTTCTGGCCTAGGTCACTTCTCGCCATTTTAGAACCAATTGGCCTTTTCCCAAAAAAAGTTTGGACTTTTATCGATAAAAGCTCCATACAACTCTTTCATGTGTGACCACGTTTGAAATCGATTAACGATTAATCAAAAACTTACCTCGGCAGAAAAATGTAATTAACTCGTGAACATTTTCGTGCAATCATTTTTCACAACTTTCGACGTGGATTATCACGACAAGAGTGCAACGATGAACTGAAATCTTTGTATGGCGATGAGGCACTATCCTATAGCACTGTGAAATATTGGTTTAATGAATTCAATCGCGGGCGACGCTCGCTCGAAGACGAAGGTCGTAAAGGTCGTCCAAAAACAGTCGTTGTGCCAGAAAACATTAATGCCGTGCGTGAACTGATAATGCAAGATTGTCATGTGACATACCGTGACATAGAGGCATCCTTGAGCATTTCTTCCACCAGCATATATTCGATATTGCATGAACACCTGGGCGTAAAAAAGGTTTGTTCTCGTTGGATCCCGCACAATTTGACAATCGCTCAAAAAAAGGCTCGTGTGGATTGGTGCAAAGAAATTTTGAAAAAATATAATCGGTGTTTCAAAAGACTTTATAAGATCGTCACAGCTGACGATCCATGGATCTATGCTTATGAGCCCGAAACAAAACAGCAATCGACCGTGTGGGTCTTCGAAGACGAACCAAATCCAACGAAAGTCGTTCGTGGAAGAAGCACTTCGAAGCAAATGGTCGCCTGTTTCTTCGGTAAAACTGGTCATGTGGCGGCTGTTCCGCTTGAGCAACGTAGGACGGTCAATTCTGAGTGGTACACCACAATTTGTTTGCCTGAAGTCTTCGGAGAAATTCGAAAAACGAACAAGAGATAACAGATCATTGTGCACCATGACAATGCGTGCTCTCACACATCAGCTCACACCAGCGCCTTTTTGACCGCCCAAAACGTCGAATTGATGGGTCATCCGCCGTACAGCCCTGACTTGGCACCCAATGACTTGCGTGGTCAATGATTTTCGTCGCCAGAAGATCCTGTTGAAGAGTTCAAAAACTATGTTTTGGAGGTGTCTCAATCGGAGTGGAAAAAGTGGTTCGACAATTGGTTTGAGCGCATGCAAAAGTGTATAAATCTTGCTGGAGAATACTTTGAAAAACAATAAAACCATTTTTGATCATAAATATTCGCGCTTTCATTATTAGGCCAGAAATATATATAGCAACCTACGTATATATTAGTTTCGCATGCTTCATTGACAACTGTTTGTTTATAAACTATTGAGCATAACTTACCTATTAAATAGTTAAGTTTTGTTTGGCCTTTCACATGGAAAAATTCAATTTCCACTTTTAGCTAATACTTAATTTCATTTGTACCAAACCCCAGATCCGCTTTAAGCAACATCTGGTTATCTGTGTGTGTGTGTGTGTGTGCTAGTTTGTTTGCTATTGTCTGTGTGCGCTGACAAATAATCATTTAACGTTGACATGCTCAAACACTCATCGGCCCCGAAGTATGGGTTGGCCTCCGCCATTGGAGCATGGAAGGGCACTAAAAGCAAAGACAGATCCCAACACACACACACATATATTCCACCCCAAATTCCGTTCCAGCTTCAGCGTAACAATGTTTGTGTGTATTTGAGAGGAAGCACCTTAAAACATTTTCGTGTGATTTTGAAAAGATGTCAACAAAATTTATGCAAATGATATGTTAACGCTACTTATATGGAAATTAGTATAAGGAGTCAGAATGCGCCAAAGGCAGCAGCAGCAGCAGCAGGAGCAGGAGCACACGACAAAGTGTCGAATGTCGGAGCGGTCCTGGCAGCCACAGACATGGCAAAGGCAAACGAGGCAACAACACTTTTTGCACTTTTAGTCAAAGTTTTGATTTCGTGTTACATGTGTCAGAATTTTAATGATGCTGATAAAAGTTGCCCTCAAAATTGCTTATTATGTGCCTTAGTGTGCGTGTAAGTAAGTGTGTGCAAGCGAGTCGCATAAGCGTGTTATCCTTTGAACGCCTTTTTGGCCTCATAATGCAAGTTGTTTGAAGCAACTATATAATAACTTACCCAACCCAAAAATGCAAAAATTTTTAATAAAGTTTTAAGCATCAACGGATTTTAGGGGACCAAATGGAAACCAAATTTTGGGGAAACTGTTTTGAGCAAAGTTAAGGCTTAAAGTAATTCGATTAATAGATTAAGTAATAGATGTTCCAGAAGTATTTGCAAGGACAAAAAGATACAAATAAGTTTATTAAGAATTTCGGTAATAGATTTTGATCGGCGGCACGAAAATGACTAGTGATCCCTAAGTAGAGCATGAAGGAATTTATATGGAGAGGCAATTTGGGACTTCATTCTTATTTGTGTGATGTTCAGCTTTTTCTGTCATGTAAATAGGAAAAGACGATGGTTAAAGCGAGACGGACATAGTTTTAAAAGATCTCCAAGTGCGAACAGCTGACTAAATTTGAGTGAAAGGTTAGCAGCATCTCAAATTGAATGAAACCTTAAAATAAAAGCAAACATTAATGTTAACTTATACATTAAGTTAGCAGACTGAGTGCTTGCTGATCTTAAAATACTGTTATAAGCTCAGGAGCTTAACTATTAAAGCACATACTTTATTTAATGTATTAAAACGGCCTGGCGAAAATGTGTAAATGAGGTGTGAAAGGGAATCAAAAATAGCAATAAATTTATCTGTTAGAATCGGCCTGGGGAAAATGTGTAAATGAGGTGTGAAAGGGAATCAAAAATAGCAATAAATTTGTATGTTAGAAACGGCCTGGCGAAAATGCGTAAATGAGGTGAAAAAGGGAATCAAAAATATAAAAAAAATTGGCTTTTGGGGCTAGTGCATAACTATAAACGCATTTAACAGCAGGGGAGCAGTTCAATGCTTAATTCAGTTACCAATTGTTTGGATATAAAGCTCTTGATCTGAGCTAAGCATCAGTTTTACTGTAAAAAATATGCCTTGAAGCAGGATGATTCATTTAGACTCCCAAAGGATGCCTTGTTATTCGACATGTCCTCGAAAAATTGGACTGGGATTATCCCTTCATAACTTCTTTTTTAATAGATCAATTAGGCTTGCTTAGAATAATAGAGCGATCATTTGCCTAGTGCCTATTTCGTTTGGTTTTTTAGCCGTTTGCTCTGGAGCAGCTTTACATGTAAATTGCCAACTTCATGGCGCAAATAAAAAGTGAAATTTTTAGAGTGAATAAACAAGAAATAATGCTCATGATAATTACCCCAAGTCAAGACGATTTTCAGCAGTTAAATGCCATAATTTAGCATTTAATTTCGGTGAGGCGAAGCGGGTGCCATTCCCAGGACCCCAGCAGGGCACATCGTGACGACGACGACGACGACTAGCTCAAACACTTTACAAAGGGCCAACTGAACAAAGCCACTTGAGGTGCGCTCGGCTTCATGTCAACACACACACACACACACACGCACAACACGCTGTAGGGGCAGCCGTTGAGGCAGTGTGTGCGTTTAGGGCTGTTTTAACACCTTTTACCAAGACCAGGACCTAGACGAGGACGAGGACGAGGACAACGTCGCCGCCGCTTAGCGTGGCTGTTTAAAATGTTAATGAGCTTTTAGGGTCGCATGGCTGGGCGGGTGGCAGCGCCTCGACCGGATGCGGTGTTGCCGGCATCCGGTTTGCTGAGTCTTAAGCGCCCGCTACGTGAGTGGTGTGCAAATAGTTTCAATTGCGGCATGCGCGTCGCTTGTTTTATTTATTTTTATTAAAACATAAAGAAGTGTAACGAAGGCTTGTGCGAAATGAATGACATTGACTTTGTTCACCTGGCGTTAAATTGCTGGGCGGCATTCATTAGACGTGCTGGAAAACAATGGAAACTTTGTGCAAACATGGCAAAACAGCAGCCACAATAGCAATGTACTTCAGCCAGCCTCAAGGGACACTCACTTGCACTTTTTATCAGCCGAGGCGAGGGACAATGACTGAAACTTCGCGCGACAACTTTGTGAAGTGGCAACACAGCCAACACAAAGGCAACGCGTAGTCGAAACTTGAAGTGATTGTCAGATAAGCGACAAGTTTTCTTACCTGAAAATACAAAAAAAAAAAAAAACTAATCAGCGCGGCAGACCAAACAAAAGCTGAGCCACTAAATATTATTTTCAACCAACTTAAAGAGTTGAGGCCAGAGCTGCGCAGAGCTCGAAAGCTACATAAATAAATTTCAATGCTTCGCAAATGATAATAAATGTAAAATAAACGCAAAATTCTACTTGCAGCAGCATACAGAAATTAAGAACAAAGTTTTTGCACAAGAAGTCAAAACAATAACAAGGACAAACATTTTGTGTATCCTGACTGAACGAGGGTAGCTCGATATGAAGCAATTAAGCAATTTGTGTAGGCTTCTTTAAAGCAAATTGTTGTTGTTTTATTAATTAGGAAGGATTTTATTTTGAAATTGAAAAATGCATAGTTTTCCTCTTCCTATTATTTGTAATACAAGTTCTGCAAAAAATTGGACTTTGATAGTTTTTTTTTCAAAAAATTAATAAAAATAAGATATGACTAACTTGAACGGTTTTCCCCCCTAATTCGGGCCTCAGGAATCGAACTGCATCATTACTTTTTTGAGTATAAAACCATCGTGGGTTTTATACAAAAAATATTTTTACAATTATTTTACGAAGTAAAATTTTTTTTGTAAATTCCAAAAATATGATATTTTATTTTCGTGAAATCTAATTAAATAGATTTAAATTCTCTAATTTAATACATTCACAGTTTTTCGATATCACTGCGCATTCAAAAGTTATAGATTACAATTTTTAAAAAATTTCAAATTTTTTTACATAATTTTTATTGTGCAACATATGAAGAGCTATTAGCGTTGTTAGGCTGAGGCCTCAAATTAAAAGATTGCAAATAAACACACAGGGAAGCTTGCTCGAAAGCAAGGCGACAATTGGTTGGAGTTACAGACTGTTTTGAGATAACCATATCTCCCATCAGACTCCTTTAGGCTGGGTTCACACTGTTCGACGCATGAGACATGACAATCTAGTAAGCCTTCATGTTGTATTGTTTTAATTGTCAAATAACAAATTATTCTCAATGAAAACAAGACAACATAAGAACATCATGCGTCGACGGTGTGACTCGCCTTACTACCAAAATGACATTAAATTAGGAAATATTTAATTAGAAATCAAGTTATTGTTGGAAAACAAAAGGAAAAGACATTAAAAAGAAATCTATTATTTTTTGTGATTTTTTTTTTTTAGCAATGTTTGGAAATTTATAATTTATATATATTGTATATAAATAAATATAAAAGTGTATCTAAAATAAGGTTGCCATACCATAATTTTTTGATTTTTTTGGACCATAACTTTTGAAAAGCGTAATGATGTCGAAAATCTGTAAATGTAGTAAATTAGAGGACATTTAAATTTAATTACCTTCACTCCCCGGTGGGGTTCGTTGCCTCCCTCTCTCTTTCGTTCTCGGGGTGTGGGCGGGTTTTTTTCTTTTCTTGCTCTTCGTTCTCTGTCGTGTGTTGGCGGGTCGTTCCGTGTGTTTGTCTGTGTTCGACTTCTTCTTGGCTGCAGGGGTTGCTCGTTTTTTGGGGGGGCGGGGGCGTGGCGGTAAAACTCGGTCTGCCTGCGTTATTATGTTCCATACACCTCAACCTCTTCTCTTACCTCTCTACGTCTCTTCGTTCTCGGCGCGGCTGGCCTTCGCTGGCGGCTGTTGTGCTGTCGGGTCTCCCCTCGGGCCCCTCCTTTCTGGCTGTCCCACAAACTATTCCTGTGTTGGTCGGGGAGCTAGTTTTTGACTCTGTGTTTTTGACCTGCGTTCTTGGCGCTGCCTTCTTAGTCTCCGATTTACGCAATTTTCAAGGAAACAGTTTTCCCCTGGGCTAGTTTTCAGATTTCACAAGAATCAGATTTACCAATATTTTTTTAACACTTATTTTACCGAACAAAGATTGCAAAATTTTTTTGACAAACGAAATGACTCAGCTCCGTCTCTGAAAAAATGTTTGTATGAATCCATCGTTATAACTCATAAAACTAATGATGCAGTTCGATTCCCAGGGCCCAAAATAGGGGCAAACCCTAAACTCAGATATTTGAATTTTTCGCGAAATTTATTTTTAAGAACATAACCTAAATTTTTAAACTCCAACTTGCTTGCTATTTGGATAAAAGCGACTGGCCGAACTGATAAAGAGGGTGTTATTTCTAATTGCTCCATAGGATGGTTAAACCAAGCTCCTTTAGACGCATCTAAAATATATTTAAAGGGAAAAAATCAGGATTTCTGTAACTTTTATGCTAAAATATGCTGACTGGCTTAAGGCAAAACAATTGCCCAACATCAAATAATCCCTAAGTTCAGTTGATCGTCCAGGTTTGTCATCTGTGCCTAAGAGCATTAGCGGTCGGAGGATACAAGCTCCCAAGCTTTCTTTATCTGAGGCGAATAATGTGCACTAATTAATACAAGGAGCAAGCATGGTTGTCCGCAAAAGGCGAAAATGATAAGGAATATAATGTCTCACCCAAATACGAAGCCCGTTTTCGTATCAAATGATGCTCTGGCATTACTATTTGTCCTTTCCTGTTTTAAAGACCTCTATCTTAACACATTTAGCCCGCAATTTAATTTGAATTCACTTTTACTATTTATAGCCGATCTATTTTCATTTTGTTTTTTTCTACGTAATTTTCCACCGTGATTTCGTGTCGCACGTTAGTGGCTGCGCCTCTCGGTCGGTTGGGCGGGAGGTGGGCTTTGTGGGCTTTTGTCTGGGTTTCCCCCGTAAAAGGCTTTACTTTTTTGTGGCTTGGGGGTTTTGATCATCTTATTGTTGTGCGGTAACATCAAAATAATATATTTTTATGATCTTACTAAAAACCAATATGGCTCAGTTAGAGAGGACTGCAGAAAAAAAATTGTGATATTTATACGATATATATGAAAGTGAAGGAAAGGATTAAAAATTTCAGACCACCAGGCACCGAAAACTTTTCAAGAACTTTAAGAACTTTTGAGTTTATTTTATTCGAGAAGGATAAAATGCCTTTTATAACCTTTATATATATTTTTTGTTTTGTTGGAGGATTTATGATCTATTTGATGTTCCCGAATCCTCTAACAATCGATTGCCAACCCTTCCTCGATATTTTCTCAACTAGATGCCAAACTTTTGTCACCAACCCCCGTATGACTGGCAATGTTTCGCTTTGTGCTTTTTGCACATGATTTTTACCATTGCCAGTTGTGATAATGTTTATTTTATCGGCCACGACACATTCTGCTGCACTTTTGGCAGCACTTAGCACAGAGCCAGGACCAGGGTCAGAACAACAGAGCAGAGTTTTTCGTTCAGTTTGTCCATTAAAAGTTAATATCACTTTGCAAAAGTTGCTTGCAACTTGGCCAGTGAATCTGCTCGGTGCGTCTGTGACTTTCAGTTTCGGTTTTGGTCCGTAACTTTCTGCCAGCGACAATCAACGATTTTCATAGCCAGTTGCACATGTAAAACAAACAGACAGCGACTTGCACAATTTGCTTATGCCGAAGTGCCAGCTAATTTATGGGCCACTGCCATCCACGGCTGTATCCTGAGCAGCAAGTTATGACCCTTTGGGGGAACCCATGGACGTTGACATTTATGGTGTTTTTCTTGCGCCCCGCCTATAATTCCCATAATCCTTAAGTGAAACCGAAAGCAAAACAATTGCCTCCCTGGCAACGTGGAATGGCGTTACAGTTACTCATTCGACGCTTGGCTCGCACCGTGCACAAAATGAATAATGATAAAGCGCTTTAATGCTTTTATTGCGAACGATTGTGCCGTCGGAAATCCGTTATAATCCACAGCAAGTGACAATAAACGAAGATGTACGATGAGCAGCAGGAGTAGGAGCAGGACTAAATGGAAACTATCTTCTTGTCTTAAGCTGCTGCTGCTGCTGCCCTGCAAATCCTGGTAACAGCCAGCCTACTAAAGCAGAGAGGCTGAGCTCCGCTTACTCTGTGCTTGGCCTTTGTTCCCTGGACTGCTGTTTGTGCTGCCCTCCGCTTCACAATGTTAGAGTTAACAATTGCCTTTTATCAAAGAGTGCACAAGGCCTTCGCTTGGCCAATCTCATAATGAGCTTTTCGGCCAAAGTTTCAAACACAATTATACACTTGCAAGTTGCCTGCTGCAAAAATGTTGACTGGCTCCAGCCTGTGGATCTGTGTGGGCCACGTCTTGTCCCTTAGGCTCACGTCTTGTCCATGACTTGGACTTTATTAGTTCACGCATAATGACAAAAATGGGTCGGCACGTAATGTGTGTGCTTGGTAGCTGATTTGGCTTTTGCCTACGGTCATAAACGGTCATAAAACGGGTGCAAAACACAGAGATCCATGGGAGTCATTTGAGGAACCAAAATTTGTCCGAAGTTAGGGTACAACTATGATGAAACAATGCGAAAGCAAAGCTAGCTTTGATTAAGGGCCGTTTTCTCATCTCCTACATAGCACTATATGTCACATAAACCTACAACTAACAGAGTAAATTGTTCGTTTATCTGACATATAGAACCTATCTATAAGATTAGAAATCGGCCCTTAATTGATAGAATATATTTGGAATATAGATGTCAAATATTTTTTAGTTCAAAATCATAAAGAATCCGAATATCATCAAATACAAATAAGTTTTTTTCAGTAAGACGCATTTTTCGAAAAATCGGTTCTAATGCAGCTATAGGATATAGTCATCCGATTTTAACGATATTTTGTAGAACTGTTTGAAAGCATATAATACACATAATTGCTAACTTCAAAACGCAATCATGGAAAACAAATAAGTTTTTCTTACTAAGATTCATTTTCCAACCGATCGGTTCTATGGCAGCTATAGGGTATAGTCTTCCGATTTTAACTATATTTTGTAGAACTGTTTGAAAACATATAATATTTATAATTCCTGACTTTAAAAACTCAATCATGAAAAACAAATAAGTTTTTCTTATTCAGATCCATTTTCCAACCGATCAGTTCTATGGCAGCTATAAGATATAGTCAACCGATTCCGACCAAATTTGGCAAATCTGTTTAAAAGCATATAAGTTTCATTATTGCTAAGTTTAAGAACGCTATCATAATAAACTGAAATATTTTTCCCAATAAGATCCTTTTTCCAACCGATCGGTTCTATGGTAGCTATGGGATATAGTCATACGATTTAAATCAAATTTATAAATCCCGAGTCTAAGAAGACAATTAAGGAAAAAAGTTTTTTTTTTGTTCCTATCGTTCCTATGGCAGCTATAGTATATAGTCATCCAATTCTGAGCAAAATTTGAGCTCGATAGCTCAATCGAGAGTCTAGTTTGCGAAGAAATAGACAAACGGACATACATCGGTCGGATGGTTAACGCTCAATCGACTCGTCGTCCTGATCAAAAATATATATTGCTTATGAGGTTGGAATGAATATTTCTTTAAGTAAGAAAGTCGGTCAAGGCCGACTGTAATATACTATGTACCTGTCCAAGTTTGTATATAACAAATAAATTTTAAGTATGTGTAAGTGCTGCCCATCACGGTTGCGGCCGGTGCTGCCCTGCATAATTATTTGACTTGCTTATAACTCGACTATCGTTCATCTGATCTTGAAGTATTGTATGGAGGATCAATAAGTAATATTGGTTAAAATATAAGTCCAGAAGATTCGAAAAATCTATCTTCAAAATTCTGGGAGATTTGAGATTATTTTTCAAATTGAAGCTCCATAAACTTCTCAGATCTCTTTGTTCAGACAGACATGTAGTTTATAGGGTGAGAAATGCTTTCTTCAAAATTCTGGGAGATATACGTTTTTTTTCAAATTAAAGCTCCACACAGTTCTGAGATCTGTTTGTTCAGGCGGACATGGCTAATTGTCTCAGCTGTTTACGTTGATCATGAATATATATATATAGTTTATAGGATCTGAGATGCTTTCTTCTGGCTGCTACATATATACTCATTGTATTTGCGGAACAGAGTATAATTATTTTATATAAATTAAAATAAAAGTTATTGGATTTTTTTTTTGCTGTAGCAACATTCATCAGCCATCCTGCTGCAAGAATAATAAGAATTCTCTTAACATTTAATTTACGTCTAGGGCAATTTAGCTCAGTAAAGCTTTCGAATTTCAGTTTTAAAGTGTAATTTAAAAATTTATTGCACATTAAAGTTGTTGCCACTCCCTCTTCTCCTCCACCCACTTCCAGCCGGGACAATGCAATGGATATGATATTGCGATTGCCTCTTCGTATGCTTTATCCTTTCTTTTTTTTTCTCGAGCAAGGAAGGTTGGAAATCAATAGCTGTGACTGTGACGCAACCCCGATGCGTGGCACACATCAAAGCGTGGCTCCCTGGGAGCTGAGATGATGTTTATGTATGCGTGACGCATCATGCGGCCGCTAAGCTGCAAATCTCTTTAAGATGATACTTTGCAACATTTACAAATGTTTCAGGGCGCCGCCAGCCTGTGTGCATGTGAGGGGGTGTGTGTGTGTGTGTTACACTCTGTCTGTGATTAGCATTCCGAGCATATCTTACATTTATGTTGGATGTTTCCGTTGCAGCATATACTTGTATGTGCCGCAAGAGAGTGGGTGGTTGGGGAGGTGGAAGACTGGAAATCGTGTATGGTTACGGTTACGGCTCGTTATGCCCTTTTGCCAACATTAAGCTGTTACTGCTGGTATTTGTGTTTGTACGCGTGTCTGTCTGCGTGTGTGTCTTCAGTCTGTTGCCTTTGTTCCTCATGTATCCCCCCCGTCCATAAATTTGTTCAATATGTATATACGAGTATATGTATGCATGGCTGTTTGCATCTGCAAGTCCATTTATATTTGATTTTGATGTTTATGTCTACTGATGGGTTAATGCCCCCCCCCCCCCCCCACCTCACATGTAAATAATTCGAAAATATTTGCACTACTTGTGTGGTTTACCATTTATGTGCGGTCAAATCGTGATTTGAAGTCACGTTTTGTAGAGTATGAATGCTGTCTGGGAATTGTGTGAGATCCGTCTGGCTACTCATCATTCAATTCAATTACGTTTAGTGCACTTTTGGTCAGCCCAAAGATGTTTTTTGGCTTTTCGCACAATCATTTGTGAGTGCCTTGCTTGTAGTATACTACTATAGGTGCCTGCCTGCCTGCTGTTTCTTTTCTTTGTTTTGTGCCAGAGAGCTGACATTATATATAGCTGCTGTTATGGCCACACCCTCCGCCCCCTTCCCAAGGGTTGCTTTTGGCTTTTAACTTTTGCACTTTTTTTGCGTCCAAGAGCTGTGAAAATGAGATAATGTGTATGTGTGTCACATTTTGTCGACCCCCCAACCCCCCAACCATTTTTGCACTGCGTTCTGTTGTTTTTGCCAGAGACTTGAAATATGTTACCTTTACGTTGAGCTCATAAACTAACACTAACACCTTGACACGTGCGCTTTTTGTAGCCAAACTCACACACGCACACACTTACACACACACATGCATATAAATGTCATTAAAATTGCAGTAAGAGTATGGTTTGGCTTTGGCTTGGCTTGGACTTGGCAAGACCGAATCTGCCCTCTGATTATATAAAGATGCAGTGTGGCTTCAGTTCTTTATGTGTGTGTGTGGCAACGACTTTAACATAAAGTGAACTGATTGGCTAAACTGATATATAACTCTGACTTGAGGCTTTTAAGAATAACAAAAATTGTGATTTGTAAATAACTTTCGATACTTTCGATTCCAAGATATCTATATATACACTCAGAAAAAAGCGGCTGCCAGCTTTCTAGAACGAACGGGTTAGAATTTATACCGTTTTGTACTTTAAATTATCTAGTATAATTAGTTCTTGGTTGTACTTAAACTAAGTACGAATCAGTCTTAAGTTTAAAATTTACACAAAATGTTCTTATAAAGAGAACGAAATTCTTAAATGAAGTACGAAATACTTAAATCAAGATTTTTTTTACTCAATCGTTCCAGAACGAACGGATAAGAATTTATACCGCTATATACTTAAGATATTAAGTATGATTCGATTTTTGGTGTACTTAAACTACACTCAGAAAAAAATGGCTTTCTAAAATGCAACACAAATTACTTACTTTTATACCGAATCCGTTCTTATTTTTTTCGTTCTTGAAATAAGCCCACTTTCTCAAAAGTATACCATCCGTTTTAAACCGACGATCGAACTGAGAAAATACGTTCCTAAATAATAGGAGGTCAGGAATACAGTTTTTTTAGTTCCAATAATGAGATCGGATGGTTCTTAAACGCGGAACGTCCGGTCTTAATAAAAGCGTTCTTAACTTAAGCCCGCCGTTCTCGATATAAGAAAAATCGGATATACCCTACTATTGAGATCGAAAAACACGGTTTTCGGTACATTTATAACGGATTTTTTCAGAGTGTAAGTACGAATCAATCTTATAAGAACGAATTGGAATTGGTTCAAGATAATTTCGTTCTTAGACTAAGGTTTAAAAAACCGTGGAATAGCCCAAAATGTACTTAATGAATCCGAAAACGTTCTAAAATCAAGTATTTCGTGATTGAAAAAAATCGTACTTTAACAAAGTATTTTGTACTTGTATCAAGTATTTTCGTACTTGGGGAACTATAGACACTGTTTGAACTTGATTTAAGTACAAAGTTCACGGGTTTTTTTTTTGAGTGTATAAAAGAGTTAAATCTTTCTATTTAAACAATATAATAATACCCTTTGCAAGAGTATAAAAATTATGTCATCCTAGTAGACGCATAAAAGTTTGACTTGGAAAAAAATTTACATCAAATAAATCTCAATTGCAAACGCACAACTCTTTTCAATGAAGCAATATATAAATAAAGAAAAATGTCAGATAACGCAATAGAGGAACCAACTTTAAAGCTGGAAGACGTTCAAGAAGAAGCACCACAACCTGAAACATTGGACCTACCTGAAGACATTGTACTATCACCAAGAGCATCAGCAGTTGCTTCCAAAGATGAGTTGGAAACTACATCGATCCATAGCGATCATTCGGTTGTATCTGCAACTCTTAATGATACTATACCCGAAACGGAAGACAACCCACCAGATATTTCCCAGTCTGAAACTGCAGCTGGACCTGTTCCAGAAGTGGAACAGTTGGGGACTTCTCTAGAAGATGTGGAGCGGCTTGAGCGTGAGCTAAGGAAACAAAAGCGTGAAGAGAAAAAATTAAAACGACAAAGGATTCAGGAAATGCAAGGAAAAGAAAGGGCTCTTAGGGCTTCACGCTCCACCATACTTGAAACCTCTGAAGAACCAAATCCCGAGTATTTGGAACTTAGACGCAGTACTGATGTTGAGGAGTTAGAAGAGGCAACTACAGCTACCTCCTCGTCAGGGGAGTCGGACGATGAAGATTTGGTACACAATCAAATGAATGCCTTTCAAAAGCATTTTCTTGAAACTTTCCGAGACTTACCCAGTTTATCCAATCTCTTGATCGAAGAAACTAAAGTGGGTCGAAAAAGTATGGCGCTGCGAGTGTCCCCCAGTGTCATTGAAGAGCCCGACATTGATACTGTGGGCGGGTTTGTGAGTCCAACAGGGGAGACGGAATCATCATCGTACACGAAATCAGACAAGTCGGATATTACGGCAGCCGATGAGTTCGATGAGGGCGATGAGGCTGAAGGCGAACTTGATGATGAGGGACTACAATTAGAGCTAGACGACTTGCCTCCGACTACTTCACGTACCTCTATCTTTCACGTCAATTGGCCTACTTTTGAAGATAATGCTTTAATTTCTGAATCATCCGAAAGCTTGAAAGCTAGAAAATACCTAGAAGAGCAACTGGTTAAAATGACCACCGACTTTGTATATGACCTGATCGATCGTGTGACCAATGCAGCCGAGCTAATTAATCGGAAAAATGTGCTCATCAAAAGTTTGGATAGAATGAAAATGCTTGAAGAGCTGCAAAGCCTCGCTAATCAATATATAGCCGAGCAGAAAACGAATGTGTTTCTGAATAAGAAACTGTACGAATTTTTTCGCCGCAACAAGAAACTGACGCACTTCAAACAGCTGACACCAAGTGAAGGAGTTGCGGCATACTCTCGATACATGAGTGCCTTAAAAACGCTCGATCATGTACGGAAATGTGCCGCAGAAGCCAAGAAACTAAACTGTAGGAATATAGATGAAGCTCAAATAAATCTTCACTCTGCCATGTTAAAATCGCAGACAGCGGAGGAGAGTCTCGAGAACCGAATGCATGAGACCATAGTGCGGCATGGCTCAGAAAGGCTGAAGCGTGTCGTGGACAATGATTTACAGCGTATGCAAATATTGCGCAATCAAGTGAGTGATACGCGCTTCGAGTTAAACCTCAAACTGCACGCATTGGGCAGAGTGGATGAGGTGAGTTTTTTTGTTGAATGTTTTGATTATATCTAATGATATGATGACCACCAGCAAGTAAACAAATTTGAGAGAATTACCGACGATTTGACTATAAGTCGATTTTTACATACCAATTACGAGGTACAACAAATTTCAGAAAGGCTCGAGGGTAAGTGGGTAAATGGGTACATTCAGCAAGAGAGTATGTTCCCCGATCAGTGTTCCCAAGTAATTAATAAGCGCGATCAAAAGACACACTTGCTTTTATTATTAAGCTATTTTTAGAAGGTCCTGTTACATTGACATTTGGAAAAGCTTCATGTAAATATCATATTTAAAAATATAAATCCAAGAAATCTGATTACTTAAAGCAGATCACTGATCAACTGTTTTTGGTGAATGTGCTCAAGGAATTCGTTTTATATATAAATCTAATTATATATGCTCACACAATTAGACAGCCAAAAGAAAGTATTCATTCTGAATACGCGAACCAATAAGTTTATAAACAAGCTGGCCTTCATACGCGAAAAGAAGGACTTGATAGAAATCTCTTTAGGTAAGGCTAAATCCGTATTGAAACAGCAGTTGTCTAAGCGCGATGCATTGCGTGCAAAATTGATCGAGCTGAAGATGGATAAGGCCCGAATGAGATCTAAGAAACAGCAATTGGACGAAAAGGCCGGTTTACTATTCAAGCCACTTTTGATGCACGACTTTGATAAGTGTGTTGTCGATGTGGAGGACAAACGAAAGAAGGTCGCAGCAATGAAGAAAACTATTCAGGAAATGGAAACTCGCATCACCATTGCAGAGAAGTCGATTTTCAAGAAGGAAACATCATTTTAAAAATTTAACATTTGTATCGGATCCGCATGTTGGCGAAGGAATTAATATTTTTTATAAATAAAGCAGTTGTATATATTTTAGATTAATTAAATAATTTTACAGTAAAAGTTTAGTTTGATTTTAAAGCTAATTAGAACCTGTTCTGCGGCAGATTGAAATTAACGTGAACTCTGCCGTTGCCGAAAATGTTGAGCATATCAAAACGGCCCGGAACAAATGAGCAACAGAACAAAAGAACAACTGATCAAGGAAACAGCAACAACAACAACTGAACAACGGAGCTAAGAAGCAATGGAACAACAATAAAACGGAACAACGGGGCGATTGTAGGGAGTTGACTCACTTAAAAAAGAGGAACAAGTGAACATGTTCCGTGAAAGGAACAAATAAACATATTCCGTGAAAGGAAAGTATGGTTGTTTGTTTTTCATTTATAGGCGTCTAAACCACTGAACCGATCTCTATAAAATTTTCACTATATGTCCATGTCGATCAGAAAAAAAGTGAGAGGCTATGTCCGAAGACTGTGTTGTTCCGAGCTATATCTCAGAGTTGTTGAAGCTTTTGAATTTGAATTTTGGTGTGCAGTTTAGTAAAATGTAGACTGAAATTTTACTCGTTCAAAGCTGGTTCCAAACCTTCTGAACCGGTTCAATAGCGGTTCAGAGCTATATCTCAAAAGTTATTGAAGCTATGAACTTGAAATTTGGTATGTAAGATACTTATATGGAGACTGGAATTCACTGGTTCCGAACCTGTTGAACCGGTTCAATAGTGGTTCAGAACTATATCTTAAAAGTTATTGAAGCTATGAACTTAAAATTTGGAGTGAGGGTTAGTTAAATGGATTCAAATATTTTATTAGTTTACAGACCAACCCATTTTTGTTCACTCAATCATGAACAGCCCAATACTTAGGGCCTTTTTCTCATCTTCCTGTTTTTCAAATCCAGCTGCTTTTTGGATTAAATTGAGTTGCCTACCTTTAGGCCTCCTTTAAATGTCTATGTTTGTGTCTTCTACGACCCGGAAGCGATTTTAAACGTGGCCTAAAGGAAGGCAACATAGATTTTCTCAAAAAGCATCTAGTTATAAAAAACATGAAGAAGAGAAAACGGCCCTTACTGGTGTTAAGTTTTAATACGTACCAGAACTGAAAGCGAAACACATATAATTTGCAAAGATTTTTTAATTTAGCAAGATTATTATGATTAGGTAGGCCATGATCAAGGCAGATTGGTTTAGTACATCATAAATAAACCACGAGCATTTACTAATTATCTCAACGAAATGGACTTGAACATGATGCATCCCTTCGACATCCGCCCATTTGCCGGTCATCGTTAATGTCTTTAATAGATGTATATGTATTTGGCTTAGGCTGTGCAACCGCTGAGACTTAGCCTGTCAACATCCTGGGTCGTCCTGTCCAGCTTTGATTGACCGCACCCGAATACCGCACCAACAGGAGGCAGACAGAGACACGTAATGCATAAAGTGGGCAACCGGTTGTCCTCTTCTTCTTGACGCACGCTGTGCGCTTGTGGCATGTGTGAATTTTTCATTAAAATTCAAGTGACATCAAAAGGGTTGACTGCGGCAACACCGACTCTTTGGGAGCAGACTCCGTCCTCTATATATATGTACCATATATGGTGGTGGGTGGTGTTGGTGTCGATAGTGACAACTGTGATGACATACTTTCGTCTTGTACGCTGTCAAACACACGTTTACACCAGCACACCCACACACATGCAGGCAAAACTATAGCTAAGCTGTCAGCACTTAGTCACTTCATCTGAGTTGCTGCTAATTTCTTTGTATGACCAATAATTGTCGCTCGCTTTAAAATTAAAATAAATGCAGAATAGCCGTTTCCCTTTCCCCCAATCCATTAAGCGCAGATCCCGCTCGACGCTCATCTATTAATAAGCAGAATTTATTGCCAGCAATTTATAAATGCGCCAAAGGACACGGCGTGTTGCCGCAGAGACTCACGCAAAAATAATTAAATTTAAATATTGAACATCTTACGGGTATTTGTCAAAAAAGTTCCCGACAAAATCCGCACGCACGAAGAGGCCATAACTCATGCCAAAGCCGCACCCAGTTTCTCAGGCGAGATTAGGCAAGGGTCAGGTTGAGGTCTCACGTGCTGCTGCTGCTGCCGATGCTGCTGTGAGCTTGTCATATTTTTGTTTGCCTATTTACGGCTACACATCTTACACGAGAATGTTGTCCTTCTTACTGGTTTATTTGGCAATCAAGTTTTTGATGAAGTGGAAACAGAAATCAACAGGAAATACTTTGTGGCATTTGAAGCTTGCATTTTAGCCATAAGCAAGCTGCAATATTATGTGAGTATTTAGAGCAACGGGTGGAGCGTCAAAAGACGATGGTTCGAGTCTCTACTTTTTCTTATTTTTGTTTTTATTCTTTTGCCATTATTCCTTATTTTTCCCAAACTATAGTACAAATCAGAGTATGACTGGGTTTACACTCTTCGACGCATGAGACATGAAAATCTAGTAGGCCCTTCTGTAGTCTTATGTTCACTGTGAATAGCTTGTCATTTGACATTCAAGACAATACAAAATGAAAGCTTACTAGATTATCATGTCTCGTGCGTCGAACAATGTGAACTTAGCCTAGCCTTTTGAAAGTTTGAAAACATTTTGTATAGATCATATGGAGAAGACAGAAAAATGTGTATGTGTTGGTGAGCGCCACAGTCGACATTCGACTCACCTGCAAAATCTAATTTATCTGTAAACATAGACTTCGGAAATTGGTGAATTTGGTTTGTACACTCAGAGAAAAAATCGAGCAGATCGTGCTTGATATCAAGCAGATTTCGTGTCAGAAGTTCGGCAAGACAGAATCTTCTTGGATCCAAAATGAAAATGCTGAAATCAAGCATGAATTTTTAAGCTCCATCTGCTCGGTTTTAAATTTAGTTGGCTTCATATCATGCATGATTTATTCTCGAATTAAAGAATAGATCTTCTTGAAAGTAAGCATTTTAGAACAAAGTTGCCAGAGAGCGAAATGCTCTCGTTTTTACGTTCGCTCTCCGCAATGCGAACGCCTCACCTCCCTTGCTACCAAACTCAAAATCGAGCGCACAGGTCTTCTCGACTTCAAGCCGATTTCTTCTTGAAAATTCAAGCCGAAAAAAAAACTAAATTGAAGCCGATTTCAGTCTTGCCTAATCGTGCTAAATTTCTCTGGGTGTATGTGTGTGACTGAGCGCTGCTTCAATTTACACTTCAAGGGGAAGGTCGTTTTCGCTCTCTGATGCAAAAATTGGAAGTGGTTTTCTGTGCAGCGCTCGGGCACACACACAGTTACATAAAATCAATATGTCTCTATCACTTTCGCACTTTTACTGAATCCACCAAAAACTTCCCAAATCGTATGGGAAACAAGCTTAAATAAAGCTTATTCCATTCTGAAGAAAATCTGACTTCACTTCACCCTGACATAAAGATTAGCCAGAAAAGAAGTTTAGAGACTTTTGCTTTATCAGTTCAACAGCATAACAAAGGCAACTCTCCGACCCTCCCAATCTATTTCGAGAAGTGCTCCATCCAAGTCAAGGCCAGCAAATGACGAAGCTAGGGGGAAAAATAGACTTTTGGTTTTTCGTCTTTTGGCCAAATTGTTTATGCAAATTTTGAATAAATAAACAAGATTGTTAATTTAGTTAAATATTTCATTTTTGTGCCGTTCTCATCAGCACGTTTCAAAGACCTTTCCCTATCTGGCTGTGAGCGGTACGTATCTCTATGTATGTATGTGTGTGTGTATGTATGTAGGTGTGGTCGCTGGGAGGCGGGCGCTGTCATGAATTTTGATGCCGACTCTCATTAGGCGACAAGGATGTCGTGGAGTCTTGGGCAAAGGATTGGTCCTGGCTCCGGCTGATGTCGATGCCTGTTGGTTTTTGTTGTTCTTATGCCAGAGGCGTATAAAATATTTTTGTATTTGCTTGTTTGCATATAGCCGGTTGCCTGTTGTGTTTGTGTTTCTGCACTTGTACAAACACATGTTAATTGGCCGTAATTGTAAGTTTTGCCAACGCAACAACACAAATGCACAATGTAAGCAAGTTTTTAAAGCAAAAACAACAAGAGGCCAAGGAAATTATCATAAAACTTTTGCCCAGTGTTTGCTATGGTAATAAAAATTTAAATTGTTTGCAACAAACGGTCGTCGAAGGTATCCACATTCACTCTGAGGGTGAGGGTCACAATATTTATGGCGACGCGCGCCACATGACGTTGAACTATGCGTATGACTAACCGACAGGACCAGTCCCAACCAACCCATTGCTTAGCCTCCGTCGCCATTTTAATAAACTTCATATGTCGCATGTCGCCATTTTTTTTCTTCTTTTTTCACGTTGTGCTCTCAGCTTTTTTTCCCCGTTCTCTTGCTACAGTCTTGCGGCTTTATTAGTCCGTGATTTATGTAGTCAAAGATAGTGCACTGCCAGTCGGGCGGGCCATGTGGACGTCCTGGCGAGAAATTTATACACGAGCCGCAAGTAGTCGGGCGTGGACAAATGAATGACATGGCACCGCTTGGTTGCCTTCGTTTTAGGCAGTTAAATTGAACTAATCGCCTGGCCGAAATCAGCTATGCAGCTTTATGGCCGGCAGGCAATTTAAAAACCAAATTATTAAGTGCTTTGTATTGGGTGCACACATCAACTATATGATGAGCCCCCAGCCCCTCCCCTGCCCTTCAGTTTGCTGTTGATGTTGTTGGCATTATGGTCACGTATTTGACGCAACGTTTGCTCCTTTAATTCGTTACGCTAAGTCGCGGCCCCGGACACGTCTATGTAATTATTTACGGGAGCGCAGCGGGCAAAAAAAAAAGAAAAAAAAATGAATTATTGTAAATATAAAAACACATCATATGAAATACATATGTGTTATTTATGGGCATTACGACAAGAACGTTATTCTTTATGACTTGCCAGTCAGAGATATGAATAAGTTATTTGCTGCAGGAGTATGGCATGAATCTGCAATGGAGTGGAATGTCAGCGAAAGTGAAATAAGGCCTACAGAGGCTTGGGATCTGAAAATATCAAATTACACGAGGGTCGTTCATTACGTCCTTACTTAACCTGGGAATGGGTACAGGCACCATATGCATACAAAATCTGTCCAAGCGATTAACAGCAGCCAATTTAAATGTTAGATTAACATTATAAAGAAACTCACTTATTGGAGGGCAGTTATGGCGAAGAAAAGTCAAATCGAAAAGCTGATTTTTCTCAAAACTGAAAATCCTTAAAATTTATTAACTTAATGTCTTTACATCTGAGTCAAATGCCGCAATACAAAAAATACACTGCAGATTTATTTTATGTAACTCTTACAACAATAACTTACTAAATTAAGTAGAAAAGTCGGTCAAGCCCGACTGTAATATAGTTAGTACCTGGCACAATTTGAATATTACTCATATCTTTTAAATGTGGCGCCACACGTACTGTGTAAAGCGCTGCTCATCACCGTTGAGACCTGTGTGTGTTACGTAACGAAATGCTACAAACTTAGTGAATAAATTATTAAATCTGATCACTATACAATATATATCTGAGGTCCAACTAATCTACCAACAAAATTGTGGAAGATATAAGGATTTCCTCAAAATTCATTGGAATTAGGGGGATTGGCAAAAACTGAAATTAAACTGGCTCTGCCTGCAAGTAAAGAGAGTCTACGTTTCCCTAATTTTATGATCTTTGCATTCTTACGATCAGATAGACAGACTCACAAGCCAAAATCGACTCAGCTGTGGATGCTGATTAAGAATAAATATAATTAATAGGGACGAACATGCTTCCTTTTGGCTGTTACATACATTTACGTGGGTTGCTATTTAAGTTTCTGGCCTAGGTCACTTCTAGCCATTTTAGGACCAATTGGCCTTTTCCCAAAAAAAGTTTGGACTTTAATCGACAAAAGCTCCATACAACTCTTATATGTGTGACCACGTTTGATATCGATTAACGATTAATCAAAAACTTAACTCGGCAAAAAAATCGAATTAACTAGTGAAAATTTTTGTGCATTAATTTTTCACAACTTTCGACGAGGATTATAACGACAAGAGTGCAACAATGAACTTAAATCTTTGTAAGGCGATGAAGTACCATCCTAAAGCACTGTGCAAAATTGGTTTAATGAATTCAATCGCGGGCGACGACCGCTCGAAGACGAAGGTCGTGAAGGTCGTCCAAAAACAGTCGTTGTGCCAGAAAACATTGATGCCGTGCGTGAACTGATAATGCAAGATCGTCATGTGACAAAGCGTGAGATAGAGGTATCCTTGGACATTTCTTCCACCAGCATACATTTGATATTGCATGAACACCTGGGCGTAAAAAAGGTTTGTTCTCGTTGGATCCAGCACAATTTGACAATCGCTCAAAAAAAGGCTCGTGTGGATTGGTGCAAAGAAATTTTGAAAAAATATAATCGCGGTGTTTCAAAAGACGTTTATAAGATCGTCACAGGTGACGAATCATGGATCTATTCAACTACGTATACATATAGTTTGGAAAAAATTGAAAATGATACAAAAAAAAAAAACTGGAAGTCGAACCATCGTCTCCCGTATGCAAACGTCAAGCTCTGACATGCCGCTCTAACCTGTGGGCTATAGATTCAATAATTGACACGCAGCTTAAATTCATATTTGAGCAAATTCTTTAAGCAAAATGAATTGAAAAACAGAACAATGTAGTAATGTCTAAATTCCTGAAATTATTTGTGTTGATTACGAGGCGTATAAGTATTGTTTGTAATAACTAAATGTCCTCGTCGCGCCCCCTAAAACTGAAAATTAAATGTATCTGTTTGACATTTCTTTAACTATATAACAAAAAGAATCCCTTAAGAGGGCGGCGTCTGTGATTTTCCGTTTTTGCATGAAAAAGAACGTTCTACTGTACAAAGCCTTTGATAAGAAAAGCTTAACAAAGAACTGTTGCAAGGTTGTGTAAGGAATGCGATATTAAGAAGGCTAGTTTATAAAGCCTATAACTTGGTCCTTTTATCAAAGATTTTAAGGAGCTATGACTTTTAACAGAACTAATCCTTTAAATAAAATCATTCGTGCAGAGGATATTTAAAAGAATAAAAGAATTCAAAATTCTTGCTAATTTTTTATATATATTTGCCTGAACACCCTCAGTTTATGTATTGGCCAACGGCCTAACCTAATTGAATTATTAAAACTCGAGAGATGCACAGTTAATTTACATATGTATCTCACACTTGATTTGAAACTGGTATTTTATTTGCCACAATAGCTACAGGGCCGACTTTTGACTCGTCATACCGGATAACCAATATTTATACACAATTAATAGGGCCCACCGCAAAATTGATTCACACGAGTATATGCACTTCTATGGTCTCCTGCGGCGACAATGACTCACATGAACTCACGTTCTGCCATTTATTCATCGATCGAAATAATACCCATGCAAATGCATACAAATGCGTTGCTACATTTTAAATCATATCCAGAATGCAGGCAGACATCGTCCGGGTCGAGTCAGAGCAAACATGCCATCCCGACTGAATATATTTTCAATTTCCATTACAAAAGTGTTGTGAGAGGGAAAAGGGGACTGGCATGGGATTGCACTGCTTTCGAGTATTATGAAAATTAAATTTTTCATTTCAGTGCATCAGTTCATCGATTTGGTAGATAGGCGGAGCTTGCCTGGGACTGGCTGGGCCCGGCCATGAATGAAACCAAAAAGATTGTTTGATATTATTGCGGCTCACGCATAGGATGCATAGGCAACATTCAGACCCGAGTGCGTCTGGTCTGCCTCAGTTGATGGCTTATCGAATCAAATGCTTAACAGGGAATCAGTGTGCCCAATTGGTAGAATTTTAATAGTCATATCAAAAAACTCGATCACGAAAATTGTGGGTTCGGTGTGGATGGATGTGTGCCAAGCCGATTGGGACTTTAAAATGTAAGAAAGTTGTTACTCTTCTAAGCTATACCCTGTGACATTAAAAAATTAATAAAAAAGGGTTTCATGAAGTTGTAATTGACAGAAGGAAATATTTCCTACCCTAAATAGTATTATTAATTTTTTTAAAAAGCTTTTTCATGGCTACTTTTTTCACAGCAGTCGCCAATAGCTGGTGAAGGTGACCTTATGTGTAAAAGTTTTTAAATAAATGAATTGTGTTTGATTAACTTTTACGAGGATTTAATGTGAAACATGTTAATTGAAAATAGAGAGAAATGCTACAGCTGGCCCGACTATTGGTTGGGAAACAGTGTTGGAAAACGGTGTTAAAAAGAGTGTTGTAAAAAAAGTGTTGCAAAAAAGTGTGTCGAAAAATTGTGTTGGAAAATAGTGTTGGAAAATAGTGTTGGAAAAAACTATTTGAAAACAAAGTTAAAAAACATCGTTTGAAAACAATGTTGGAAAATAGTGTTAGGAACAATGATGGATAACAATGTTGATAAATAGTGTTGGAAAACAATATTGAAAGCAGTGTTGGAAAATAGTGTTAAAAAAGAGTGTTGGAAAACAGTGATAGAAAACAGTGTTAAAAATTAGTGTTGGAAAACTCCCCAAAGGCCATCGGTCAAATGCTCTAAAAACATATTAATACTGAATTTTATCCCTTCATTAAAATCTTTTGTACTGAAATAAAAGTTGTTAAACACCAAACACTTTTAACTAGATGATTCGTGGCGGGATCAAACTCACAACCTCCCGCATGGGGACTTAGATAAATTCACGAACACCCAGCATGAATCATGAATGGCACAAAAGTCTGTGTTTTCTCACGATCATCTCGAGACAAGCCGTGAATTTTCCACCAAATTGGGCATCAAGGACAATTTCGACAAGAGCACAAACCCTTTCCTTTAATTTCTAATTTCTATTAATTTTATGAGACTTGAAAACTGTTTCAATTGAGTCGAGTTGTTTCATTAACGAGCTCCTTTTTAAGGGCAGCAGTTAACCATTTGTAAATTGCTCACAGTCCTTTGCATATCTATTCCAATTACACATATTTACATTTTCATCCTAAAGTATTTGTTCTAGTCAAAGCGGGCGCAGTTATGGCCACGCCCCATCGAGCTCGCACTTTTACGGGCCAACATAAGCCGCGCACTTTATCCGCTGGCAATGTTTATTAATGAAACTGTTTGTGATTTGCATTTTAATTTATGCAAACATGCAAAAATATATTTAATATGTGCAGGAGCAGCAGTTAGGAGGGGGAACTAGTGCGGGGACTAGTGCAGGGATCCTCCTACCGCAGGCAGCTCCAATTGAAATTCAAAGGCAGCATACAATTTTTAATGTTCTCCGCGCGGGTATTTTACGACGCTGACGATGGCTGCTTTAACTGAATTGATAATTAACAAGGCAAATGCGCATGTAATTAGCATTCAGCGGAGCAGTGCGGTGCGATGGAGTAACGGAATTTTTTTCTAAATCCAAATCTACTTGTCTCAACAATACTGGGTTAACAATTTATTTGGCATTTATGCCATGACTTGAAGCCAGTAGCAGCTTATGCCCTGTCCCATTGTCTAACTGTACTCCGCCCTTAGTCGACCGGCTTCAAAGTCACTCACAGGATGCGCTTGAGCGTAAACTTTATGCGCTCGAAAGCATTGGCATTGCCAGAGCTAAACAGAGTTTTACAATTCGCCAACTCCCATTCCCATTGGGCAATCCTCAATTGCAGCTGAAATGAATGCGGAGCTTATTGCAATTGCAATTTGCAATTTGTATTGTTATTGTTAATCATTTGTCGTCTTTGTTTGCAGAAATTACCATTGTGTCAAGCTCTGGATCTTCGTGTTGACAATAACTTGCCTTAAGTATGCACAAATTCGACTTCGATTGCTGTCGGCCGGTCCAGCATTGAATGCTGAAAATTAATTAGATTTTTGTGGGCATTGTGCTCGGGCCATGATATGTTGTCCAAGCATTTACACTCTCAGATCATCTCTTTATTTGGCTCATTAATTAAACTAGACGCTCGGTATTCGATTGGGTTGGCAAGAAAGTCATGTATATTTTGTCTCAATTTTGAACGGTAGATGGTGCCTTTAAAAGCTTTAAGTCTAAGCTTATATCGATAAAAAGTTGATTAATCGATAACATTTGAAGTAGCTGTCGTTTAATTTGTTGAATGAGACTTAGAACTTTTTTTTAGACAAATTGTGTACATTTTTGGCTCAAAAAGTACGTCAACAAACAGAATTGCCAAAATTGGACTGAAGAGCAGCCAGAGACAGTTCGAGAGCTGCTAATGCACGCTGAAAAAAGCACTGTTTGATGCGGTTTGTAGACCGGCGGCATCATTTGACCGAATTTTTCATAGTTGTAGGTATCATGCGATGAAAACCGCCATTCGTTGCCCAAAACGTAAGAAATAGAAATAGAAATAATCTTTAAAAAGTAAATGGCAGGCATTAATGTGTCTCTCCAATTAAATATTTTATTTACTATTGCACATTTTCTATTTCTAAACACAGGCTTAAACAAGTGATCAGCTTGCATCTTTTTATTGAGCTTTAAAGTAAAAGATTGCACAAGCAGCCAGCGATTGACTTTGACTCAAAGAAATTCAACCAAACATTCTGTATTTGCGAGTTAACCTTTGAATTTCAGTTGACAGGACTAGAAGCTGAAATTACAGTTTTGATATCATTGGCCTCACTTATGGTTCGTCCAAGGGCGTAGGCAACTGTCGACTTTTGTGACTGAAAATGCTTTTCAACTGCAACTGCAAGTGCATTTGCAACTTTTTGGTCAACCGACTAATTGTAAAGCCCCGGCACACATACCGAATATTTTTGGAGATGCCGCCTCCCAGCCTCAGTTAAAGTGCACCAAGCCAATTTTACCCAGACAAAGTGCTGTCGGGCCGTATGCGTTGGTGGCGTTTGTGGCATTTGTTGACTGATTTCCGAAATGACAGGCACTGCAGCAAGGCATGCGGCCCCTGGAAATATTTGCAGCTGACAATAGAAATTGGCCAGGGACATTGACTGTGTGGTTGAGGCATTGGCAATAGCCAAAGTGCCCGAGTCTGTGTCCTGTCTCCTGTGCTTGCTGCATTCCGTTTGACAATATGCTTTCACATGATGCTCCAAAAACTGTAAACTATGGCCGCACACACGCACACACACACGCGTCCGTATTATGCTCGCGGGAATTGCCACTGGGCGTGTGTGTGTGTAAAAGTTGCAAAAATAACGTTGACAACTTTTATGTGGAATTCCATTCGTCGGCACCATGTGGGTGGGGGGGTGACGCCCAGAGCGGAGTTTGGGGCAACATTGCGGGTGCGATGTATGCGGCTGTGGTTATTTATGGCAATTAAAGTACTAATGATGTCCCCATGCAGCTAGTCTGTACATGATGCCGCTAACGCTGTTGCCGGCAACTAAAACTACGTCGACGACTACAACAATTTCTTTGTGGTCACATGCAGGCAACTATGGACATACCCTAAAAGAGGAATTAACAACGTTTTCTGGCTAAGCTTTGCCACATTTTTGAATTGAGTGGTCAAGCAATCCGATTTTTAAGGATTCTGAATCTAACAAAATTATATTGGTCAAAAATCGGCATTTGATTAAGGTATTGGCATGTTTTCAGCTTCTTATCTGGGAAATTAAAAGGTAGAGTTCGACACTTGAACAGGAGAAGTTCAGGTACTAACGATCTTAAAAGCTGACTAAGTTCGAAATTTACAAATCAGAAAAAAATAAAAATTTTTTCGAATACAGCAATATGATTGTTATTTATTCTTACTCATCTGTTTATAATATCAAAATTTATTCATACATCATAAAGTGTAACAATTAAGAGAATAGAAAAAAATAACATTTTTTATGTGTTTTTTTACGCATATAAACACATACATATGACAAACAAACCACAAAAAGGCGCGACGCTGGTCCCCCGCTGCATGTTGAATGACTGAAAAGCATTCTTCTCTCACAACTCCCGTGCTTTTTGGAAAATCTAATTGCGCGTTTCAGAATAGATTATTAGGTCAAAGTTAATATGGGCATTTCTTTTTCTGACGTGACGTGACATTCGTACGATAAAATATACAAAAAAAATATGAAAGAGACAAGTTAAAAATTTTTTTTTTTTATATTTTGGTAGTAATTCAATAGCAACTTATTTAGAAAAAAATTACAAAAATCGACCCAGAGGATTCATAGAAATCAATAAAAATATGCTATGACGTTACGTTACTTAAAACGGAAGTGGGTTTGACTCGGACTACAAAATTGCTAAACTCTGCGAATTGGAAACTCTTTTTGCATGAAACTTTTTCAGTAGTTTTAGAATAATATAAGTTTATTTTCCAATTTACCAAATATAAATCTCACTTCTCGTTCTTTTTTATTAAGCTTTTTTATATCTGACGTGACGTTACTGACGTGACGTTACTTAAATTTCATTTGGCAATTTTTAAGTGAAGAAAATTTTTCTTAAATTATTCAACCCAACAAAAAAATCATTTTTAATTGTAGCTAAAATTTTGCGAAAAGAGTGGAATTGCATAATGACTCTGAGAGCTGTAAATCGAAAAGAGAAAATGCACTGAAAAACTGGCCAAAACGTAAATTTGTGCTTTCTAGCCGATATATCGCTATCTGTATAAAGGGAAGCTTTAAACTCATTAATCAAAAATAATTTGCATATTTACTTTTTCTAAATCAAATAAGAAACAACTTTCAATGAACTTTTAATTTTTCGGTCTTGGTAGACTTTTCTGCGGAAATGCCCATATACAAAATGTTGGATTGGGCACATCGGCTTCATTGTTATTCATACAGCCCTGCTCCCATTTTCACTTTCGCGAAAAATTTTACGATTTCAACCAACGGTTTTAGGAGCAAATTTGGTCTGTAAATCGCAAAATGTTTGCGAAAGTGAATATGGGAGCCCGGCTGATAATCATGTGCTTTTACTTGCAAATTCCCAGGTTTTTCATCTAAACCAATCGAACTGATCAAGTGATCACTGATATAACTTTCTTTTACATATAGAAATTGATTTCGGAATTCAAACGTTTATACGGAAATCGACTCCAAATTCGGAACAGGGGCGATGAATAGAAGCACTACTTTCGTCTTCAGCAATTTTTCTTTCACCTCTTAATACTCCTGATTAGGGATAAATTTCAATGAGTTTACTCTTTCGCGCTCGGCACATTATTATACCCTTGCAGAGGGTATATTAAAATTGTGCAGATGTTTGTAACGCATAGAAGAAAGCTTTTTCGACCCTATCAAGAATATATTTTCTTGATCAGCATAAAGAGATCTACCCTGCGTATCTCCTCCCTCAGTTTTCAAACTATCTTGACTAAACTTTTCAAACAGCTATTAACTACACATAGGCTGCACATTTCTCGGAATCGGCCGGATAGGATGACTATATCATAGGAACGATCGGTCAAAAAACTAGTTCTAGTGAGTAAAACTTGTTTGTTTTCCATCGTAGCGTCACCACTCGTGGTATATATTAGTTTTATATGCTCCCACATAGTTCTAGAAAAATTTATCAAGATCGGATCGCTATAGTGATATAGCTGCCATAGAAACGATCTGAGTAAAAACTAGTTCTAGTGAGAAAAAGTTTTTTGTTTTACATCATAGCGTCATCGATCGAAGTATATATTAGTTTTATATGCTTCCACATAATTTTGGAAAAATTGATCAAAATCGGATTACTATATCATATAGCTGCCATAGAAACGATCGGTCTAAAAACTAGTTCTAGTGTGAAAATTTTTTTGTTATCATTAAAAAAATCGAAAAATTTTGAAAAATCGAAATAAAATAATTGTTAAAGGTCGGCTTCCTGCTAGTACTACACTTGACTGCCCCAAAAAGTAGGCCATGTAAATGACGTTTCACAGTATATTATGTTAGCGCTTGGAAGTATGCAATATTTATCATGTTTCGTTGGTCCTTAGAACACATCCCCAAATAGTAGGCAATACATATTAATGTCCATTATTTTCAAGCAAACGTATACGTAACTTTTTTGTTGACAAAAATTGAATAATGCATTCAACCTACAAATTTGTATTTTAAATTTTATTTACTGCAAATATCGGTTATACTTAGTAAATGCAAAGTGACAATCAGATACTCAAAAATTCGCATTTATGTTTCATCGGTCTTTAAGTTCCAATATTATTATTTGAGTATCAAACATAAAAAGGAGACACTCATATCTTTCATTATCTCCATCGAGATATTTGTTAAATAGTGAGTCATTATAATTGATAAATTTTCCCGATCATTTTCTTGTATTGTGTATTACTTTTTTTAGTAGCAATTTTCACTAGACACCCCGAACAAAGACAAGTTAACGCATTTTTGGAAAGTGAAGCAATATCTTTAAGATATGTGCTCAAGCTTTTCTTTTCCTAACTGATTTGATAGAAGTTAATTTTTTGGTTTTCCCCGGTCCATAGTTAAGAGTATTTCGTCTGCCTCTTTGTTGTTAACTCTGCTCGGTTTTCCGGTTTTGTTAGTTTTTGGCTATAACTTTCGGTAAATAGTTTTTTGCTGTTTCTAGGTTTTTCGAGTATTATAAAAATTTGACAACAATTTGTGCAGCAAAAGTTGCCTAAAATTCAATTAATCTGTGTGCAGAAAATGCTGCAAATTTTCGGTGTGTGCCTGGCTGACATTGATGTGAGGAGGAGGAGTAACCCAAATGTCTGGCTGTGTCTGGGCTAATTTGTACAGTTGCTGTTGCATTTGCCGATAACCAAGGCAACCGAAGAAAAGTTGCAGATGGGAGAACAAAAGATATTTCATTATGTGGACCGTAATTAGATTTCTATAATTTCAACTCCCACAGCTCTCTAACGCTTTGCCTGGGCACACGCTCTGTGGGGGCAAAGTTTGGCGACTGCACTCGCAGCAGTCTGAAATCAATTAAATAAATAGAAACTTGTCTATGCTGTGGGACTACAATTTGGCCGCAAGTTGTGGGCAAAGCTGATTAAATTATCAATACGCATAAAGCTGGCAAGCTAACCAAGTGGTAAATCATGAGCCCAGACCATAACAACAATAACGATAACTCTCACAGCTAGAAATGGTAGCTGTGAAAGTGGGTCTTGGTGGGGGAGCGGGGGGAATGCACACTGAGCGCATCTCATGACTGCACGCTCGAATGCTCATTTTAAATTGACTTCAAATGTAGCTGCGTGACGAGCTGCATGGACACGGAGTCGGCAGGATGCCAGACTGCCAGGATACGGCAGGCACGCACGCATTTTGAAGCCATGACGAACGTGGACAACGTGGCCCGAACGTGGTTGGGTACAATCCTGGTCTGGGACTGGCCAACAATATGGTTAACACTTTGTGTGAGATTGAAGCGTTGGCTTTGGCTTTAATTGTGCCACATCATTTATGAGTGGGTCGTTGTGTGTGCGATGCAGATGGGGAGTTCATCAAATTGAAATGCTGATGCTTTGATGGGCTCTTAAAAAATGTCACTGACTCAAATTAAGAATGTTCATGAGGCTTGGGCTGTTACTTTTTCTTCCATGTTTCTTCCGGTTCGGCCTTATAAGTCTACTTCGAGTACCTGATCCCAAAAAGTTTCGCAGGCTCGAACCCCTACCGATTCTTAGGAGGTATGCAGCCTCGGTTCAAATAACTATTTCTGCTAGTGGAAGTCCCCATATAAGTATTTGATTTTCAAAGACATTCAAAATTGACATACCCTTTGATGCTCCGTTAATCGGTGGCAACCTCAAGGCCGAGATGCAGCACTCATTTGCTTCGAACAAAGAAAATCAAAAAGTTCAAATAACAAAGAAAAAAAAAAAAAACATCCTCAAACAGCCAACCAACTGCCAGAGGAGCAAAGAGGACACTCGGCGGCAAAAAGTGTGCAAGAAATGGCAAACTTTTTTGATGCTTCAAAAACTCATTAAAAAGGATTTGACACGTGAAGTGCGAAAACTTTCTATTTTTATATTATTTCCCTTTTACATTTTTATGGCAACGTGTAAGGAATTCGGCTGTGTGTGTGTGTGCGTTTGATGTGTGTTGATTGCCATTGCCAAAGAGCGGGCGCTCATCAAACTCAGCGTGTGAGTGTCGTCATTGCCGTCGCTCGTTAGAATTTGCGGATTGAATTTCAATGGCGATTGATGATGCCTGCATGTGTACGGAAGTGTGTTGTTGGGCCACAACTTTTGCCCAGACCCCGACCAAGTTGGAGACTCGGATTCGAGTTTCCTGGCTCATTTTATGATAATGTTCAAACCTGGCGTTAATGAGCTCTTAAGCTTAAATAAGAAACGTGATTTAGTTACTAAGTAAACTAGGAAATAGTCGAGGAGAGTTGAGCAAGTGCAGAACCTGCACAAAATCTGCGCTTAATTTGAAAAGTTTGACAACGCGACGCCACTTGCCCCTGCCCCATCACACAACACACACCACACACACAACTATCAAATCATGCGTATTTGCCACTGTAATCGAAAGGGGAAATGGCAACTTTTTGCATACTATTGCCACCGCCCCCTCCACTTAATTGGCAACTAAGTCAAACGCCAAACGGCGAGCTAATGAAAAAACTTTGTGATTTATTTGAAGCATTCCTCTGTCCATAACCAGCAACGTGGCCATCAACCATGTCAGTTTTAATAATTTCGAACTTAACTTGAACTAATCAAGAGTCCAACCCAAAGACAGTACCAGAAAAAAGGCAAACGAGTTGACAGTTCAGCCAAGCCAAGCAAAAATTTCATGCTGAACCTGAGCGACAACCAAAGGGAAAGACTAGCCGCACTCTAAATGTCCTAAGTTAAGCAATAATTTGGAATAATGAAAATATATTTTAAAAATTTGGAAAAGGTTCGCTGTGGGTGTTGTTAACCGATACAAAAAGCTAAAACTGCGATTATTGGAACACACATTTAAGCAGAATATCGATTACTTTAATACATAAATACATTAAGGTCAACATAAGTGGTTCCTATTTTAACATTTTAAACTAAAAGGATTCTGAGATTATATTTTGTCTATATCTAAGCCCGTGCACTATAATATTACCAATATTAACCCAGTTGCAGCCATTTAGTAGCAAGCGTCATTACTCCTGTGTGAGGCACGACTTTCCTAGGACGTTTTTTCTAAATTCCTTGAGGATCGGGCATCTGGCCAAAAAGTGTTCAACGTCCTCCGATTTTTATTCACCGATTGTATTTTTTTCCTCTGAAAAACATTTAATAAAAACTTTTCTAATTTACCTTCCTCGTCTGAGAATCGAACTCGGGACCTCGGGGATTGGAGCACAGGAATGGCTGCACCTCAGCACACACGACCACGCACCTCATACGACAAGATGCGCCAAATGGCTTAAAAGAATGCAGCCGTATGTTATGCTCTGAGTTTGTAATAGAAGTGGTGGTCTAGTGGGTAAGACTGTTGACTTAGAACGCCGAGGTCGTGGGTTCATTTACTCTTGGAGCCTGATAATTTTTTTTTTTTTTTTTTTTGAATTATTTATTTTTTGCAATGTCAAGAGTTCAAATAAACATCACGGATAATTTTTCTTTCCCGATTGCGGCTTATTGTTCGAAGTAGTAGTGTAGCACTTGGCACATTCAAAGACTTACTGGTATTACCAACGCTTAGGAAACGTGACCATAAAAATTGGTGACGTATTGCCATAAAAAAACAGTCAGAAAATTTCCGTTTTAGGTTAAATTCTCATCGTTTATGTAAATAATTGCTATGAATGTTGAGCAATTTATTGTTTTAGGAACTGCTCAGCATTAATATTAGGTTTTTCTTTTTTTTTTGAGTGTAAATGTTTATTGCATCCATTTAAGTTTTGGTAGGTACTTTTGTCTTCTGGTGTATTCGTTCGTCTGGTCTGCGTAAGTGCGTAAATCGATTTTCTCCTTGCTTCTTCGCATTCTCTATCGAACCAAGGCTGCTTTCAGGTTCTTTTTATAGGCCTTTGCATAAATTTCTCCGCTGTTGTTATGACCCTAGTCAGCTCCTCTACTTCTATATGGTGTTGACTGAAGTGGAGATATATTTTCCCATATTCCATAAGATCGGATTTAGTTAAGTCTTTGGTTCGCTTAATTTTGTCTTGTTTTGAGCTTACGGCCACTTAATTTCTGATCAACATATTTCCCTTGAAGTAAAGGTTCGGTTTAGGGACCGCTTTTCTGTTTGTTTGCCCACTGACAGCATATGTCAGAGCACACACCAATACATTTAACGACTCTCATCTTTTTCAATCAGTCGTCAAAAACAAACAACGTCTAAGTTGACTCGCACTCGCCAGATCTCCCTCTCTGACACGAAAATTCGGTTGTTGTTTTTGGTAAGCCGCAAGCTCTGCACCCAGAGAAATCTAGCACGATTCGGCAAGACTGAAATCGGCTTCAATTTAGTTTTTTTTTGTCTTGAATTTTCAAGAAGAAATCTGCTTGAAATCGAGAAAACTTTGTGTGTTTGGTGGCAAGGGAGGTGCGACAAAAAAATCGGGCTTGAAAATTCATGCTTGATTTCAGTATTTTCTTCTTGAATCCAAGAAAATTCTGTCTTGCCGAACTTCTGACACGAAATCTGCTTGATATCAAGCACGATCTGCTCGATTTTTTCTCTGAGTGTGTGTATGAAATCGTATGCTCGCGCTTTAGCGGCGAGTGAGGCAACAACACAAGAGCGAGGAGAGTATAGGACTTGGGCATCTTTAGTTTAGAATTGGATACAGCCTAAATGTCACGAGACGACAAAATTTAATAAAGAGTCTGCGCATTTTTATTTCATATCTTTTTCGGACATATCTTAGACAGAAAAAATGAAATAAAGATTTTTCGTATTTAATAAAAAAAAGGGTTCACACAAAAGGTATTTGGATCTATAAGATATATTCCTACGATTGTTGTGTTGAATTAGATTATGAATTATATATAAACGGGCGCAATGGGCCACTAGCTGCCCATTGCTGCTGTAGATCATTCATTATATTGTTTGCCTATCAAACTGCATGCAAAAAGTGTAATATCCGATTTTCCACGACTTTTGTAAAAACCCTTTTCATGAATAACTCCAAGTCTGAAATTTATGCAAATCTGTTGGAAATTGAAATATGCAGATGCTCGTTTTGAAAATTAGGACAAAAGCCAACAACGTTAAAGCAACAAAAATGTATTAAAATGTATTTCACATTTTATTAAATTTGACATCATGATAAATTCTTTGGTGTAAAGTTCTGTCGTGCTGTGGGTCCCGACTTAAATTAAGTAATAACTTTTATGTGCCTTGACCTCAAGGGTTCACACAAAGCTACACACACACACACACTCACACACAGACCGAGCCGGAGATACAAACGGGACATGGACATGTGTTTGCCTGTTGACATTTTCTTGGCAGACTTTTGCCTTTGTGGTTGAAAGGTTGAGTGCGTGAGACGCACAAGCTGATTTTCTTATTAAAATTATACAGACAGAAGGAGGGGGGCGGGCGGAACGGTCTTTAGGGTTAATTTTCGTAGCTCAGAAAAGTTAATGTGATTAATGTTTACTTAATGAAATGAAGTTATCAAGTTGATTTTATCAATTTGCACACAGGCGCCGGCTCAGACAAAGGGCCAGAATCTCTCCAGGGCCTTAGCCTGTCAAAACTGGCGCCGGTGTGATGAAGGTGCTGTGTGTGTGGCCGTCTGAAAGGCATATTAGTTAAATGCGGTTGACAAGCGGCCAGGCAAATGTTTGAAAATTTGACACAGTCAGAGATGGAGTGGGTGCCGTGCGGTTAGTGCAATCAGTTGCTCTGGCAAAAGGAATTCAATAAAAAGCAAGTTCAATTAAATGTTCTTCAGTTGGCTCTTCGTTTTGCTCTTCATTTCGTTCCGTTAATCAATGCGTTTAACGTTTTCAATCAAGCAAAACTGGCAAAAGGCAGAAGGAAGGAGGAAGGGAGCGGGTGACAGCTCAAATTCAGTTAAGCATTTCACTTATTTGCATATAAATTGATTAAAAAGAAAATACATGCCAGACATTCACACAGTTGAGTTTTGAGTGTGTCAACATGGCACAAGGACGAAAGGGTCCTCGATTCTGCTTCATCTCTCGCCCCCTCCCTTCTCTTCGATTTTTGCCAATTTCTGACACTTCAAATGCGTATGATTGTTTTCCTTTTGATCAGCGAATTGTGAAGTGATTCACTGATTGAGTTCAGGTTCAGTTGATGCGTTGACAACGTCAATGCGCAGGGCACACACAGGCGGACATTCAGTCAGCCGAGCAAATGCGTCGTAGGTGGACGACAGATTTTGGTCAACTGCCACGTCGATTTTCCTTTTAGCCCTTTGGAAAGTGGCGTGGCGAAGTGTGGCAGATTTAGCTGTTAATCAAACTGCCGCCGATTGAAAGAAAATGCTTTCTGTGGTGTGGTCGTGTGGTGTGTGTGATCAGAAGCTCAAAAACATTGTCCGCGAACTTACTTGCTTACTTTCTAGGTAATTTATATAGTCTACTTTTACTCTTGTATTTAATATAATATTTACACGAAGCTTTTCCAAATGTCTATTTAAAAGGACCTCCTAAAAGTATGCAAAATAATAAGAGCAGAGTTGCTGATCAGTGATTCCAAAATACCGGTTCTCATCAAATAAATATTAACGGTTTTGGTTACGGTTCTGGTTCTGAGTTTTAATCGGTTCTTTTCGGTATACGCTTCCGGTTCGGGTTCCGGTTTGACACCCTGTAAAAAACTCGTTTTTCTTTACGAATAAATGTTCGAATCGATTTCGATCTGATCCGATAACAGTTAACTATCGAAAAATAGAACTAATTGCATAGTTGATTTCGATTAAAAAATTCGGTTCGGTTTTATATCGATCGTTTTTGCTTTAGTTTATATGCAAGATTTAAAAAATTAATTTTGAATTAAATTGGTCGTTTCATATATCTATAAATATTTCATAATCTCCACTATATATAACACAATACTGAAATAAAAATACTTATATAGAGAATCGTCTTTGACTTTTCATTCCACTTACTCAAGAGCAAAACTTTTGTAACCGAATAACTTGATTTTTTTCGGCAGCGGTAACAACCACCAATTTCGATTCCACATGATTTTATCGATACGGAAACTGGGTTTTTGTTTTTATTTTAACCCTAATAACACCCGACCCCTAGCCAGCACCCCCCCTCCGTCCCAACACCGCCGGCATGGCGCCAGACACCACGCACAGTGTTCAAAGCCACGCCCCCGCAATAGAAAAAACCTCATCTCCACATTTTAAAAAAGGCACCCTGACATCATCCCCACATCATTTTATCACGAAGATAGTAATCCGCGCAAGAAAACTACCTTATCTCTTCATTTTGCAAATTGTTAAAACCTTCAGACATATTTTAATCATCAACCACCGATCCGCTTCTTTTTTCTTGATCGATACGAGATTCCCGCCCCCGATTGAAACCCCCCCCTTTGATTCGACCTTCGACTATCTCACCTTCGTCCGCCTACATCATTTTCCGATCAGAGAGTTATTGTAAAAAAACTCAATCTTCCACTTGATCTAATAAATATTCTTAAATAAAGACGAGGGCCTTCAATACGTTAATCTAAATGGATTTGATTTCTTTTGTGTTCTTGCTTCAAGAACCATAGGAAATCAGAAAACAAATTTTTAAAAAGGAAGTTTAAAAAGGAATATTAGAGTGGCTCAAAATTTATGTAGCATTCGTCACATTAATAAATATTGAACACTTTAAAAACAAATGAATGAAATTACGACTGCAAATATACAATAAAAGTTTAATAAAAATTCGAGCAATACATAACCCAATTTCAATTCCTACATTTATTCTATGCTTAATCCAACATTTGTTGGTCCAACCGAATTGGGCAATTGGTTCTGGCGCTGATGGATTTTGACGCGCCTGTTGCTTGGGCCTTGCTAGCTCCTTTTCGATTGGTCTATCTCTCTCTCTCTTTCAACTGGGTTGAAATTAAGGACTTCTCGCTACCTGGACGCACCTGTGTTGTTGCTAGCTTGTCGCTTTTGGCTGTGACGTTGCAGTTTTTGGTTTTTGCTTAGCATCACACATGCCCCTTGAATTGCTTTTTGTGTGTGTGTCAACTTGGAGCAGCTGCACAGTGGGCCAGAGTTTGTATTATTGTACTATTTGTATAAATATCAAACTAGATGCAAGAAGGAAACCCAGCAGAAAACTGCTGCAGCTATTGCCAATAAAACCACTTTGAAAAATAAATAATTAAATGCTTAATCGGAAAAAAAAATAAATACTTCGAAATTAGTTTTAATTGGCTAAAAATGTGTGTCAATTTTAGCGCAAAATATTTGAATTCTAGGAGAAATTCCCTTGTATGAGAGTCAACGTGTACACATTCAGTCATTAACGTGCCCATTTAATATGTTGTGGTCCCAGTTGCCTAGTTCCAGTTTATTTTTTGTCTTTTTTCAACGACAACCCTCAAATTGGTTGGCGTCATGTGTCAAAGTTTGAGGCCTTCAATTTAGTTGACAACAAAAAAAAAATTTAGTTCTCTTTCAATTTGTGACCCGGCATGTTGTTGAGGGACATGCGCAGGAAAAACTGGAAAAAGGTAAAATACTTGAATTATTTAGTAATGAATCAAACTCTGTTTAATGCACTAACTAAATATTATTTGAGTGCGGCGGGCATAAAAGCATTTAGCTCTGAGGGTGTAAATAGACTTTGCCCAGGTGAACAGTGAACGGTGAAAAGGCGACAGGTGCATCAGCTTCTATACATGCAGCCAATCAATATCAAAGCAATTTACAAAATGTAAATATTGATGCGAATGACAATAACAAAAGTCCTTGCATTGCAGCAAACAAAAAAAAAACAAAATCAATAATCAGTTTTGAACTGTTTCGATGCAATATTGGAAAAGTTGGTCTGCGCTGTGCATTGACACATGGACTAGACCTGATGTGCTGGCATTGCAATAATACGGTTATCGTTTAGCTACCTGCAACAAAAGGGGAGCAACATGTTCGCACATACATATGAACAAAATATAAGCGAGATTAACAAAGGAATTAAAGAGGAAAATATTTTTGTATCGGTTTGATTGGCCAATACCTTTCCTACGGTCACTCATGTTTTTAATATAGTTGCCTTTTTGAATTTCAAAAGATGGCAATAATTGAAATGTACTACAGATACCGTTGTGAAAAGTTTGATGTGGTCCACGAGTCGTATGAGTCATTTTTTCTTCAAAGCAGAGTTTTTTTTGGCAATGTGAAGAACACATTTGGCAAGCCATTCGCCAAGAGAGTTAATAAATCCGCAAAGACAATCATTCGCTGGCCAGCGTTTAAGAGAGTTAATAAATCCGCAAGGCCAATCATTCGCTGGCCAGCGTTTAATGAAGCTAGTCAGTGCCTCTTTGCGTCGCATTATATTCGCACTCCAAAACACTCACTTTTTCGCCTTGCTCCTCTTGACAAAACGCTGCTTTAAACCCTTGTTGCGCCCATTTACAATTTTTTTTTTCTCATAAATAATAATTATATTTTCAACAAAAATGTACTTTGAGAATGCTGAGAAAAATACTTGTGTTCTATGCGAGTCTCAGTCACTGTCTGTGACATGACAGACACGTGATTATTATACCCTTGCAGAGGGTATATTAAAATTGTCACGATGTTTGTAACGCATAGAAGGAAGCATTTCCGACCACATAAAGTATATATATTCTTGATCAGCATGACGAGCTGAGTTCATTTCCGCCTGTCCGTCCGTCCGTCTGTCCGTCGGTCCGTCTGTCCGTCTGTTTCTATGCTATCTCCTCCCTCAGTTTTAAAGCTATCATGCTTTAAACACAAATACGCTGCACATTTGTCGGAATCGGCCGGATCGGATGACTATATCATATAGCTGCCATAGGAACGATCGGTCAAAAACTAGTTCTAGTGGGAAAAACTTTTTTGTTTTTTATCGTAGCGCCACCAATCGTGGTATCTATAAGTATTATATGCTTCCACACAATTCTGAAAAAATTTATCAAAATCGGATGACTATAGCATATAGCTGCCATATAAACGGTCGGTCCGAAAACAAGTTCTAGTGAGAAAAACTTTTTTGTTTTCCATCGTGGCATCACCAATCTTGGTATATATTAGTTTCATATGCTTTTACCCAATTCGTGAAAAATTTATCAAAATCGGATGACTATAGCATACAGCTGCCATAGGAACGATCGGTCTAAAAACTAGTTCTAGTAGAAAAACTTTTTTGTATTCAAAAACTGCAAGGGTATTTAAAACATCGGCGTAGCCGATGTTAGCCTTCTATTTTTTTGACATAATTTCTTTAAAACTAAAGACTCGGCGAAAAACCGGTTTTTATTTCCGTTTTTATACCCTTGCAGAGGGTATATTAAAATTGTCACGATGTTTGTAACGCAGTGAAGGAAGCATTTCCGACCACATAAAGTATATATATTCTTGATCAGCATGACGAGCTGAGTTCATTTCCGTTTGTCCGTCTGTCCCGTCCGTGTCCGTCTGTCCGTCTGTTTCTATGCTATCTCCTCCCTCAGTTTTAAAGCTATCTTGACCAAACTTTGCAAAATGCCTTTAAATACAAATACGCTGCACATTTGTCGGAATCGGCCGGATCGGATGACTATATCATATAGCTGCCATAGGAACGATCGGTCTAAAAACTAGTTCTAATGAGAAAAACTTTTTTGTTTTCCATCCTAGCGTCACCAATCGTCGTAAATATAAGCTTTATATGCTTCCACACAATATTGAAAAAATTGATTAAAATCGGATGACTATAGCATATAGCTGCCATATAAACGGTCGGTCCAAGAACTAGTTCTAGTGAGAAAAACTTTTTTGTTTTTCATCGTAGCGTCACCAATCGTGGTATATATTAGTTTTATATGCTTCCACACAATTCTGAAAAAATTTATCAAAATCGGATAACTATAGCATATAGCTGCCATATAAACGGTCGGACCAAAAACTAGTTCTAGTGAGAAAAACTTTTTTGTTTTCCGTCGTAGCGTTACAAATCGTGGTATATATCAGTTTTATATGCTTCCACACAATTCTGGAAAAATTTATAAAAATCGGATGACTATAGCATATAGCTGCCATATAAACGGTCGGTCCAAAAACTAGTTCTAGTGAGAAAACCTTTTTTGTTTTCCATCGTAGCGTCACTAATCGTGGTATATATTATTTGTATATGCTTCCACACAATTCTGGGAAAATTTATCAAAATCGGATGACTATAGCATATAGCTGCCATATAAACGGTCGGTCCAAGAACTAGTTCTAGTGAGAAAAACTTTTTTGTTTTTCATCGTAGCGTCACCAATCGTGGTATATATTAGTTTTATATGCTTCCACACAATTCTGAAAAAATTCATCAAAATCGGATAACTATAGCATATTGCTGCCATATAAACGGTCGGACCAAAAACTAGTTCTATTGAGAAAAACTTTTTTGTTTTCCGTCGTAGCGTCACAAATCGTGGTATATATCAGTTTTATATGCTTCCACACAATTCTGGAAAAATTTATCAAAATCGGATGACAATATCTTATAGCTGTCATAGGAACGATCGGTCTAAAAACTAATTCTAGTGAGAAAAACTTTTTTGTTATCAATGGTAGCGCCTTTCGAAGACTGCAAGGGTATTTAAAACATCGGCGTAGCCGATGTTAGCCTTCTATTTTTTTTAAATAACGCCTAGCCAAACTACGTCTGAGCCGAAGTTTTAATATACTTGCAAAAGCTCGCTCTAGCTGATCTTACCTTTAAGATATTTAGGCTTTTGGTAAATTTAGAATCATTATTAGGCATTCACTTTCGACTAAATTCGTCGAATTCTTATGTGGTACATGTGTTGTTGTGTAAAATTGATTGAGTGAATCATCTTGATGCATTTGAAGTCAAGTTTTTCGCATTAAAAATAATTTACAATTTAAGGTTTTGATACCGATTATCTTGATCGTTTATTGGAAAAGTGATCATGTACCACATTCAAATTCACTTTAGTGAAAACCGGAACAGGCCTGTATGATACTGATTTAAGCACGTTACCACGTTACCGTCTGGCGTAAGAAAATTTTCATTTATGTTCCAGAGCAAATAATATTCATATTTGCAGAGTTTAAGAACGCTTTCATTGAATACAAAAAAGATTCTTTCTAAAAACCGGCAGAGCTAACATTGTGATGTTTTGAACATTGTGGCATAAAATAGAATAACTTAGGTCTAATAACTATCTTTTCTAAAAACTCCACAAAAGATCCGGAAAATATGAACGAATCAAACTTTCCTTACTTTCTTTAAATAAATTTTAAGATTCGATAAAAGGTTCTGTTTAAGGTATAATTTTAGAATCCTTTAAAGCCAAAAATATGACAAAGTGGGTATTTGAACTTTTTTAACGGATTGTTGTTATAAAAAAGATAAATTAAACATAATACACTTTACCCCTGAAATAAATGTCATAAAGAAAAACAAAAGGAATTTCATGGAATATGTAATATCAATAAAACTGTATGCAGTTCTGGGAACTTGACCAATAACCGTTTAGGTACATTTTTGTAGTTTAATAATCATTATATGCTAAGAAAAACCATGACTGAAATAAGAAGCAAACTTAAAACCGAAACTGCATCGGTACACTGTTTCGATTCATTTCGGTCAATTCAGTTCCAAAATAAACGGTTCTCAAATACTGGTCCTCAAAAAATCTCTAATATCGGCTACGGTTACATTTTTATGGTTCCGGTTCCCTGGTTAAAACTTTCCATCCAGTATCATCGATACAGATTATTGAAATGGCTTGGCAAGTGACGCCTGACCTTGAAGCAAATTATTTTTGGGGGTCTTCAAAACTAACTTGCACACCCAATGAAATGGCAGAGATATACAAAATTTAACTTCTGTTACATATTTGAAGTCAGCATGTTAGTTATATGATATAGTTAACCGTTTCGGGCGGTTCCGACAAATAAGCTGCAAAATTTCAGCTTTAAAACGCAGAGACTAGTTTGTGTAAAAACAGACTGACCAACAGAGCTAAATTAACTCAGCTCGGCGTCCTGATCAAGAATATATATATACTGTATATGGTCAAAAATGAATAATTCAATGCCTTGCAAACTTCTAGGCAGGTGCATACAAATTATCGACAATTTGCTATGAAAACTCGCTCAGATACTATCAAATAAAAGTCGTCATATCTACCCGAGTAAATACTATTGGGGCCAAGGTTACAATATATACAATTCATTAGCCAATGCAGCTTTTAGAGCATGTCCTCATGCCCCGTTGTTGGTAATTGCATGCCCATGTGGAATGGGTAAAGCGGTTCTCTCCAACCTGATTGCCAGACTCGACGGACATTCCAAATCACATACTTTTAGGTGTTTTCGTTTTTATCAACATCAATTTATCAGCGCACGTTGTGCATATTTATTTGTCTTCTCTTTTTTTTTGTTGTTGTTGTGTTTGTCGTGGACAAACATTTGCCAGAGCTGGGCACAAAATTGGCCTGGTGATGTGCATGCCCGCAACTTGCTACATTTTAATTGAAATAGAATGTTTCCATTGCGAGGCGAAACAGGTGGGTTGATTGTGTGGCGGTGTGTCAGTCAACTGACAGTGTCTGCTCCACATGACCATAAATGTTTGCTAGTAACTAGTTTTGCCCCCTCCCACTCCGCTCCACTGTCCCAACGGCCGACCAGGTCGTATTTCATTTCCATTCATTCCGTGGCGCTCTCCCTCTCTATCTCTCTCTCTCTACGCGCATTTGGATGTTTATTCATTGCCGACGCTTTACTTTTTTACGCTTTCAGTTGGAATTGCAAAGCCGCTAAAGTAACAAGTATCTTGCAGTTATCCATTGAGCATACAAAAACATTAGACAAGAAACACCAAGAAGCAAGTTGTTTGTATGCATAAATAGTGAAAAGCGCTATAGAAAAGTTCAACATTTGACTCGTTGCAATGGAAGTAAGTGGCTTGGTTATTTGGGGTTTTTTTTTGTTGTGTGGGACTAAACTGGGTCTGGCGACCTTCACCTTGTATTTCAATTAGACAAATTGCAAAAAATGCTTTCACAATAATAAGAACCTTTTTTTTTGCGTTCCGTGTGGAAATCAACCTAATTGAAAGCATCCGCTTAAGGTATAAAACCAAAAAAATGAGGCATCGCAAGATCAGCTGAGGCGTTTTGGGTGATTCATTGCGGTTCGTTGGCATCGTCTCTGAGAGTTTATGTTATTTTTTTTTTATTTACACACTTTGTTTAATTATATTCGCTACGTTGGAAATTTTTTTTGTTAGTCATTGAGTTACATTTGCCTTAGATTACTTTTCGGGGAAAAGCCATAAGATACTTAAGTTGGGGTTTTTTTTTAAATCATTTAAATTAAATGAAAGTGGAAAATGCTGAATTGGTTTTAATGATCGCTAAAGATAATAGTTAACAATCAACTGAACAACTAAACCAGCAATGCCCAAAAGGTAGCCCCTTGGGCCCTTGCAGCCCTGCCTCTAATTCCGGGTTAATAGAGAAAACAGCAAAATGTGCTTAATAAATTAAAAAGTTCTCTCAAAAATATAAAGCTAAAATCGGTTCCGCCGATGTTTTAAATACCCTTGCATTTTTTTAAAGACGCTTCCATTGAAAACAAAAAAGTTTTTCTCACTAAAACAAGTTTTTTGACCGATCGTTCCTATGGCAGCTATATGCTATAGTCATCCGATTTTGATTAATTTTTCCACAACTTTTTGAAAGCATATGAAACTTATATATACTGCGATTGGTGTCGCTACAATAGAAAATAAAAAAGATTTTCTCACTAAAACTAGTTTTTCGAACGATCGTTCTAATGGCAGCTATATGCTATAGTCATCCAACTTTGACCCATTTTTTTCAGAATTCTGTGAAAGCCTATAAAACTAATATATACCAGGATTGGTGATGCTACGATGGAAAACAAAAAGTTTTTCTCACTAAAACTAGTTTTTTGACCGATCGTTCCTATGGCGCTTAGCTATATATCCGATTTTAATTTCCGAATTATAAGAATAAAACATATATAGATTACACTTCGATGAAAACAAAAATTTTTCTCACTGACAGTTTTGACGACCGTTTAATATATATATCATCATTTGAATTTACTTTTTAAATAAACCAGGGACCTAAACTATTTTTGATATTATAGTAATCGATTTTGACAAATTTTTCCAGAATTATGTGAAGATATAAAACTAATATATTCCAGATTGTGACGCTAGATGAAAACAAAAAAGTTTTTCCACTAGAACTTTTTTGACCGAACGTTCCTATGGCAGCTATATGATATAGTCATCCGACGCGGCCGATTCCGACAAATGTGCAGCCCATGTATATTTAAAGACTATTTGCTAAGTTTGGTCAAGTTAGCTTTAAAACTGAGGGAGGAGATAACATAGAAACAGACGGACAGACAGAAATGAACTCAGCTCGTCATGCTGACCAAGAATATATATACTTTATAGGGTCGGAGATGCTGCCTTCTATGCGTTACATACATCATGTTAATTTTTAATATACCCTCTGCAAGGGTATAAAAATGACTTAACCATTAACTAAATAAATGCCCAACAAGCATTCAAATTTTATAATCGTTAGCTAGTCTACACAATAGATATATACAATTGCTCCACTTTTCACTTCCAGTCCCCCAATGGAGACCTCTATACCCTGGAAGCCAATTTGATGAACAAATCGTTACGTGAACTAACAGATGGCGCTGACAAGGATCCCATTACTAAGCTACGTTTGCTTTGCTTTAGCCGCGGAGCAACAGGCATTCTGGGACTGGGCAGGTTGGTAGCCCATCCCCATTTGGGGGTTGATTGACTTTAAATGACATTTGAAAACTTTACAAATGTGACCATTTAATTTAAAATTATTATTTAGAGCTTTTCGGGCAATGGACGATGATGGCAGCAAGGCTTTGAATGAGGAGGAGTTTATCACAGGCATTCACGATACGGGCCTGGATGTTACCGATGAGGAGATCAAGCAAATGTTTAATACGTAAGTTTAAAATGACAATAAAGATTAGCGTGAGCGTAAAACTTTTTCCAATTCTAGTTTCGATGAGGATGGCAGCGGTTCCATAAACATGACTGAGTTTTTGCTCAAGCTGCGCGTAAGTTGAAAAGACTTAACAAAACAAAATCCTGGAATAACCGTCTCATCTCTTTTAGCCGCCCATGCCGCAATGTCGTCTGGACATTATCAATCAGGCATTCGACAAAATGGATAAGGATAACGATGGCGTTATTACAATTAACGATTTGAAGAATGTTTACTCGGTTAAAGAGCATCCCAAGTATCAAAGCGGCGAAATGAGCGAGGATGAAATACTTACCGAATTTTTGCACAATTTTGAGGGTGGTCGCGGTAATTTGGATGGAAAGGTGAGTTGAACTTTGAAAAGGTGTCGAATACTAAAATAATTGTGTCAATTTAGATCACACGCGAGGAGTTTGCCAATTACTATGCCACCATTAGTGCATCAATTGACCATGATATGTATTTTGATCTGATGATGCGTCGCGCCTATGTCATGTAAAATGAATGGCAACCAAATTTTTAAATTGAATTCTTTGAAATCTCTATCATATATTTTAGTATTTATTCTGCTAATGTTTTATTAATGCACTGTGAACGAATAAAGAAATGTTTACGTAAATTGCAAAGTAAAAATGTGGTTAATTTCTTAGTTAAAAGATTGGAGGTAACAAGTTAGACTGGACGCAAAGTTTTGAATAACAAGTTAAGGCAAAAATTTAAAAATTTGAATTCAGCGTTTTTTGTGTGCTTCGAAGTTTAGAAGAACTTCTCAAATTTCAAAATTAAATGCTTCACTTTTAATATAACTTTCATTATGTTCATACCCTGAGTTTTTCATTGAGACAACAAATTTAAGCAAACAAATAAAAAATGTACAATAAGTTGGTTCATTAAGTAAAGGTTGTTGTAACTTAAGCAATTCTTACTCAATCTCTATGATTTAAAATGCTTGCTTAAGTTAAAACTGAATACTATCTCTTTGTTTAAAATGTAAAAATGATTTATGCAATTGAATGACGTATTTAGATGTAGATTAGACCGGACCTCAAATTGTCAAAATGGGTAAAATTAGGTCTCTGTCATATTTAAGTTTCTTTTGTTGCATAATTCATAACACCTCATCGATTTATCTTCATCGATTTCCCCCTATTGTGCTTCCTGGAAATTTACCTTTAGCATTTTTTTTATAAATAGATCAAAAGATATTACCCGCAATATCTTCCACAATTTTTTAGTAAGATTGTTCGTACCTTCTAAAAACTTATAGTACATATCATTTTGTATCGATCCACCATACATCGTTTTTAGATCAGATGAACAATAGTCAAGTTATAAGCAAATCAAATAATTACGCCCGGCAGCAGTGGTTGCAATCATGATGGGTAGCACTTAAAAAGTGACAGATATAAAGTATTTTACAGTTACCGACTTTCGTACTGATTGGCTTAGCAGTGAACTCGTTCACAAGACAAAACGAAGTACTTAGTATTCAAGCGCAGATAGACTACGCGCCTTGGACAATCAATGGCAATGGGAGACTACAACTGAAAAGATTTAAAGGATTTCATCTATCTAGGAACAGCAATAGCCAGCGACAACAACATCAGGATCGAAGTTGTAAGAGGAATTTCTTCAAAAGTAGAGCCTTCTCGCAAAGAACGAAAATAGCGCTATACAAGTCGCTTATCATACCAGTCCTGCACTACGGCGCAGAAGCATAGACATTAACAGCAGCAGATGAGGCGGCAATTGACGTTTTCGAGAGGTAAATTCTTCGGAGGATTTATGGTCCCTTTAAAGGTTGGCGATAAATAATCACGAACTATATAATTGGAATACCTGGATAACCTAGCCAAGCGTATAAAATTGCAGCAGATATGCTAATGGATTGGACATGTCACCCGTATGGATAATGAAACTTCAATAAAAAAGGTGTAGAAGCGAAAGACTTTGAAATCAAGTTATGGTTGAAAAAGCTGACTAACGAATGCATAACGTTTTCTACTGAGCGCAGGGCAGTGATAGATCAGATTCTGAACGCCTTCTTTTCATCAACTGAGCAACGATATCAACCCTCGTGGCATGCATACCAATAAGACTATGTCCTGAAAAGTTTTCTGCATGCCAAAACATAGTGGTTTTCTGTTTTCCGAAGTAAGCTTGTTCGGATTTTCTAGAGATTTATTTCTCTCAACATTATTTAACGACCCACCATAGGTAATGACGTAGAACAGATACGTAATGTTGAACAGATGAACAATTGAACATCGAGTTAAAAGTAAATCAAATAATTTTCGCACTTTTGTAATAGATAATCCTATTTAAAACTTTCCCTGAGTAACGAGTATATAGAAGTCAGGCAGGGCCAACTTTAACTTATGCTCTCGTTTTATTTGATTATTTCAAGACGATCGAATGGAGAATATCAGTTCGCATAACAACATTTTCGCTCGGTTTCACCCCTTGGGTTGGATTTTACCAAAATGCAAGTCCTAGCTTTCTAGCTTTCTGTCAATCAGTCAGTCGGAACTAATTTTTCTATACATTTAATATATATCGTGGTTACTTTAAATAAACATTTGAAGAGAGTAAACCCACTTAAAGGCCAACTGGCTTTTATTGCAACTTGCTAAATGTGAAGCGTTTGTTAAATATGCAAAATGACAAGTAACAAGTTTTCTCTAAACATTTGTTCGTAGTTTACATGCATTTAAGTGAGAGCGACCAAGACGGCAATCATGGCAAACAAACACAGGCCCACGCCCAAAATGCTCGCCAGACTCGGCAAATTGTTTGGAATTGTCAGCAGCATTGAGATGGCGTTGCCTACACATACATATGCATATATGAATGAAACTGTGTGTATGTGTGTGTGTGTGTGTTGTGACATTTATCACACAGCCTGAGTCGGAGATGCTGAGCTGCGGCAGCCTAAATGTATGCTTTAAATTATGCAGCCACCAGCTGAGATTGTCACCACACGCATATGCATATATATGTGTGAGCGACTGCATCAGTGTTTGTTTGTGCGTGGCAAGCTTCTGCCCTGATTGCAAGCAGCTCGTACGAAAATTTTAATTGCCAATGTTGAAATTACAAAGTCAGAGAGAGGAGCAAAAGGGTGTGCCCAGACAGAGTTGACTAACAAACCTCCTGCAATCGTGCCTTGCCATCGTCGACTCTGTAAATCACACACTCACAACTTTATCGTATCATTTCATTAAATTTTATTTACAGCCTGCCGAGCGTCTGACAACTGCCATTGCATTTGTCCTTTTTTCCCCATTTCTGCATATTCTTTTGTTTATGTGTGCAACTGTAAATTTGCCAGTTGTCGAAACTTTGTGCCGGAGTCCCAAATGTTAGGCTAATCAAAATTGTTTCAATTGCCATTTATTTGGACTTATTGTCATAAAAAGACAATTTCAATTAATTGCTCTTCGAGTGTGTGTACAGAGCAGTAGTTTCTATGCTTTGTTATTAAAAGCAGACTGCAGACACTTGAAGCGAATGAATTGTTGAAATGTGATACTTTTATTCTAATTAGATAGTTTCTTTTGTTATGGCATAACTTGTTTTTAAGATCATATGAGTATATCTGCTTTTTTGAACGAAAATAAAGTTTAAGCTAGAAAAGGAGTTATTCATTTCATTTAATATGAAATAAATTTGGAGTCAATAGGACCAAGGAACTCGTAGTTCTAGTATATCGGTCGTTTGAGTAATTTTGTTTACGAATTTTGAATAAATTTTATACTCTTCACCGAGGGTAGAAGGTTAGATTGCAGTTCAGTCCTCGATTACAGAAACTCCCTTAGGCAAGTCCCTGTTGCTCACTGAAGTGTCTTAAAGGCATATAATTTAATAACTTACATTCAAGTAAGTAAAAAATAGTCTCCCATTTGTAGTAAATTATTCAATAAATTTTTAAATATTTAGTCTAAAAACATGAGTTAGATTAGAATATTTAGACAACTGGCCGAGCCTGGCTTTAAGGACTCAGCTCGTTATTTAGTTTACAAAAATAAAACCCAACCCAGTTCATATTCATTTTACCAATATAAATGAAATAAATGCACTAACTATCGCTCCAGTAAGTGACTGCCATTATGGTGACATTAACACACACATTAGCTGCCAATTAGTTGTGCTTTTAAAATATCGCTGCAATGGCAAATTAATTGCCAAACATAAATTTAAAGCAAAATGCAGTTGCCTGAATGTCACCGAGTTGTCTGCCATAGCTACTCGTTAATGGTGGAAAAATACTAGATGTATGTATGCAGTGAGTTCATAAAGTATTGGCACTGGCAACATTTTTAATTAAAAAATAGACTGAACCACTAATTTGACAGACATTTTTAAGTAGTACGTAGTATGTATATTTATTTATTATAATTTCTCTACCTTTGTTACTAACAAAAAATTTGGTTCAAACCGGCTTTTATTTTTATTTTCAAATTTGTAGGACCCAAGCGACGGGTATATAAAATCTTAATCAATAAAAATAGGATCGTAGTAACTTCTTCAAATTAAGTGAAACAAAATTATGTTCATCATGCTTGAAAAAAACCAACTAGGCCAATACTTTTCTGACTCACTTTATGTACATGCAAAGCCAACAAGAAGGCCGCAACGACGACTAATGCATTATTTAAATCTAGTTAACACTTGTCCATTTGTTGTTGATTGAAAACGAAATGAAGATGGGGCAGAAAAAAAAAGAAAAAGGTGCGGGGACGACAACTGCCACGGACAAGAGCCGAGCCCAAAACTTCAGCAAGAGGAAATCGAAGCTGGACATAAAAATAATAATAATAAAAGCCAGCCGCAGGCAAACGGACCTCGGGACATCATTGAAGGAGTGTTGAATAAATTTCATTGCTTGCCATATCGGGGAATGGGCGAAAAACGGATACGGTTGGCGTAGGCATTGAAGTGGCGAAACTGCAAAATATTTCAGTCACGTTTTAAATGTAAAATCTCAATCACGTGATCGCAATGCGCGCATTCACAATATGCACAAGCGAACACACGGTGTGGGGGGTGTCTGGGCACTTGGCCAACTCGAACATCGAAATGAAGCCGAAAAATAAAATGCGGCAAAAGCCCTTAACAGGTACTTGCTGGGTCGATGATTTAATGTCGCCAGTGGGCGAAACGCGAGTCAATGCTGGATGACGGCCATATCTAATGATGATGATGATGTTGCCGGGGCTGATGCTGGGGCTGGGGCTGATGTTGCATCATTTGTGGCCACTCAAATTGCATAAAATATGCAAAAAGCTTAACAAACTGCGCGCATCGTTGATTGAAATATTGAAATCAAGTGCCATTTACAGCTGCAGCAACGGCTCTGAGTACCTGTACGTACACATTTACATACAATTCATACATGCATACCTGCGGACGGCACACAATGCGCTACAATTTCCGTTTCCTTCACACGCAGTCCGTATGATTTTCACCCTGCTCTTTGCTGATTGATTGAAATGTCCGTCGTGTTCATCATTTGATTCTTTTTTTCTTTTTTTTTTTTTTGCTCAAGCGCATTTTGTAAATGGAATGCCAAGCGATTTTGTATGTTTTTTTAAATGAAGCTGCTCTTGTTTAATTGTATTGTCAGAGGAGGTTGATGATATAGCGCTTGCTTAATTGCAGGTTATCGAAATCCCGAGAGCACTTCTGACTATCAACTTAAATCTCATTTAACCGATTGATACAAATAGCAGGGGTTAGTTCGATTAATCACTTGTTTAAGTGTATGAACTGGAGATGGGCCTGGCAAGGGATCCAAAAATAAACCTAAGACCACATTATAGGCCAATATTCATCAAAGAACAAGTAAGAAAGTTGTACATAAATGAAAACTTTTAGGTGTGGGGTCACTCAAACTGTGTAAGTGCTGCCCAAAACGATATCGGCCAGTGCTGCCTAACGTAATTATTTGTTTTGCTTATAACTCGACTATTGTTCATCTGATCTGGAAATGGTGTATAGTGGATCGATATGAAATGACGATTAAAATGTATGCCTTAATGGTTTGAACAATCTATCTTTAAAATTTTAGGAGATATGACTTTTTTTTTAAATTGTGGGGGTGACAACTCTGCTAATGTTCATCTGATAGAAAAACGATGTATGAGAGTTCAATGAGTTTTGATGAGTAGAATATATGTCTAGAAGTTTCGAACAATCTATCTCCAATATTGTGGGCGTATTGAGGAGTTTTTCAAATTGTTGGGGTGGCAACTCTACTATCGTTCATCTGATCGGAAAACGATGTATTGGAGTTCGATAAGTAATGATGAGAAGAATATATGTCTGAAAGGTTTGAACAACCTAACTCCAAATTTGTGGAAGATATAAGGTTTTTTTCAAATTGCGGGGGCGGCAGGGGGCGTGGCAAAAATTAAAACTAAACTTGATCTGCCTGCAAGTATAAGAAGCTTATGTTTCATACACTTCAAAGCTCTAGCTCTTACCATCTCTGAGATCTCTTCGTTCATACGGACAGACAGACGGACATACAGACGGACAAACAGACGCACAAACAGACGGACAGACAGACGGACAGACAGACGGATAGACTGACGAACAGACAGACGGACAGACAGACGGACATACATTTACACAAACTCAATATACTCTTTGTACCTTTGGTACAGAGTATAAAAATAGTGCGGTCTATTAGGAGGATTTTTTACGGGGTCGTTAATGTGTCGTTAACTCTCATCCGAGTTAGCAAGTCGCAAGGGTGTCCTTTTCCTTCATAACATCTTTGATCACTCCTCAAAAATGCTCGAAAGTAATTTTGGAAGTGATGGCACATTCACAGTATAACCTCGACCTTGCTCCTTTAGTTGTTTATTTGTTTCCATCTTTTCAAAATTATTTAAATGGTTAAACATTCAATCACTTTTCAAAGTTGATCGAAATTTTTAATGGGTACAGGGTATTAAAATTCAATCATTCAGATTAAGAATTTCTATATAATATAATATAAAACCGCTCGTTCTTAACGGCGAAGAACGTTTAACGATTTTTGTGTAAGGCATGTTCCTGTAAGGGCTTTCCGCATGGACCGAAACAAGTGGAAGTCTGATGGTGCAAGGTCTGGGTTATAATTCGAGAGGGTTAGGACTTTCCATACGAAACCAACGATATAGGTTTTTCATCATTATCATGTTGCAAGATCAATGACTCATGTCTGCTTGCAAATTCTTAAAATTTATAAAAACAAAACCATACAGCTGAATGCCACATTCATTGCGCATACGCAACGTGTACGTTCGAGTAGTAATTGACAATTGGCGGGCTATTGTTGGATTATTGGGAACGCATTGAAATGCACCAAACAGCAAGCATTAAATGCCACGGTAGAGCCACTTTTTATTTTTGCAAAATTCATTTATTTGCATTTCGAAAATGAACATAGAAATTGCCGTTTTATTATGGACATTATATTATTGTGCCAAAATGTGCCATTAAATCTATCAGGTGTGTGTGTGTGTGTGTGTGTGTAAGTCCCTGTTGTGGTTTTGTGCTTGCCATTTTAAATGCCAAAAATTTATTTGGAACATGACAGCAGCAACAAAAAATCAATTTGTAAATGTTTTTAGAGAGCCACAGAGCAACATTCACATTTCACACTTGGGCAGACGCAATGCACAACTCTTGCCATTTGTGTTGTTATTGGTGTAGTTTTGTACAATTTTTTTTTTTTTATAATTGTTGTACAATACACAAAAAAAAATATATAACGAACGCCAAGTGACCCCATTGGCAGCTGCGATGTCCGTTTTGTAATTAGCGCTCGCCTGCTGCTGGCATTCGGGGAGTTTCTGACCTCAATTACTTTGTCACCATTTCAATTTGCAATTTCAGCCATTAACTAGTTACACTCAATGCAATTAAACTTGCACTTTTCCATTGGCAGCATCAGGAGCAGCAGTTCAATGAAAAGGACAAGGTGGCTCAGCGCAAAGGAGCACGCGATACGCCCCCAATGTTGTCAGCGGTTTGTGCAACCGCAAAATGTTGTCCCTTTTGCTGTTGTTGTTGCTGTTGCTGTTGTGGTACAGAGTGAAAGTGCCCGCCCAGCTGCATGTGCGTTCCATTGGAATAATTCGAAATTGGAAAATCTTTTTTTTTTTCATTTTTTTTCATCTCTTCATTGAGTTAATTGCAAATTGGATGAAATTGTAATTTTACACTTCATTTCATTCAATTCATGGCTGATTGACAATTTAGTTTTTCATTAAGGTAGATGACGAAAGTAACGGGAGCAAGCGCTCGCTAGAAGCCGCTGCAGCGGCAGGCCCAGGCAAGAGAGCGGGACCTTAGAAATTGTGAACCAAATTTAAAGGCTGCATTGAGCGACACAAATTTAGGTAGGAAAGTATGTCAATGTGGCAACATATTAATGATAATAAGCAAACAAGCAGGTTCAAGTTGTTTAAGGAAAATGTTAATTTATTTTTATTTAATATTAATAATAAACATTTTGATTCATTTATACAAATTTTGTACAAGAAACTTTGTATTGGTATTGGGAACATGCATGTTTGTTAAGAACTAACACAAAATTATGCTAATTGCAAAACTATCCAACGCAACAATGTATCAGTCAACAACAAATCTGTCTTGTTAAAAACAACTTATTAGTTTAGTTTCAGTTTCAGCTCGCTTGTTTTATGTATAAAAGATCAAACACTTTCAAGCGTTAAGTCCTGGATGCACGCATTGTTGAGTCTCATTGTTGCACTGCAGCGCTCGTGCATTGTTCTATTCAACTATTTTTACCACTAATCCCCACAACATAAGCTAAATAATGCCTCTGGTAATCAGAGCAAACTTGGTTTACGGTTTGCAATTTGATTAGTTTTGTAGTCAACAGACGCCCTTCACTACAATTAACTGCATGAAATTAATACGAGTTTGCAAGAACATAAATGTGTTTTCTATTGTTAGCTTTGTCATGGCATTAAATTAAGCAATTTCACGCTATCCTGCGCATGCAAAATTAATCTTAACTATTATAATGTGTGTTTTTGATGAATTATAACGAAAATATACTTTATTACTTATTTATTTATTAAAGGCTACGAATAAGCGATGTGCGCGGGACAGAAAATTCGTTTACGACCATTGTCTATCCAGATCCCGAAACCATATTTTAAATTTCGTCCCGCCCCGATTCCGATCCCCCTGAATTTTAAATTCAATCTCATCCTGTCCCGCTCCCGAAATTTTTTTCAACATAAACCTGTTCCGAATCAAACTGTTCGGTTCAACCAAAAATTATATACTACGTTTATGCTATTAATATTATAATTATTAAACATAGCATACTTGTAAGAGCAAGAATCCTTTTTTTTAATAGTGCATAAACGTTGTTATAGACCTAGAAAATTGTGTGTGCTATTTGAAAATATGAAAATAATAATTTCAAGGGTTGGTTTAGTTTATTGAAAAGGTGGGTTTTTGTGTGCTAAACACGTCACGTAAAATTTTTTATTAACTTGAGCCTCAATGTACCATAAGTGCATATTTTGACCATTTTAAGGCTTGTTTTGTAAGCAACCAGATTGATTTCCTCGCTTAGAGAGATCATCAAGACCATATGTGCTAACCAACCACAATCAGCTAAAGGTTTTATTTACCGGAGATATTTGGAGAAGATCAAGTTTATTTTTTTAATATTAATTTAAATTTTTCCAAGCTTTCTGCCTAAACCACAATTGTGTAGATAGATTTGTCAAACCTTTAAGGCCGTTTTCTCATCTTTATGGTTTGTAAATTTCCGTGCCTACTTTTAGGTCGCTTTAAAAAAATCTTTGCTTGTGTCTACCTCGACCCGCTTATGATTTTAAGCGCAGCCTAAAAGTAGGCAAAATAAATTGTTCCCAAAAAGCAAGTATATTTGAAAACCATGAAGATGAGAAATACGAATTTATTTTAGTCTGATCAGTGCTCCGGGATTGATGAGTAAAGTCATGTAATGTCTGCCAAAGAAATTCCAATGCCAAATTCTTCAGAAGTTTTTTTTTGTAACATTTATTTTGTCAAATATTTTGGATTGTTCATTTTCCTGCCAATTCTAAATACATTTTTGTTTTATCCTGCGGCGCAAAATCATATTTCTTTTTTTTCGCTTCCATCACTTTTGCAGTTCCGTATGGCATTGTTGATGGCAAAGTGTATCAATTATTGAAAGCCAAGGGGGAGCGGCAACCGCGACAAGTTTTGTGCATTGCAAATATCACGCATACGCAGCGTTTGTAACACGTTATAAACAAAAGTCGTAAAGCAAACTTAAAGTTATGAATTTTTAAAATTTCTGATTTATTTGTAGAGCAACTTTTTGTTGCTCACACATGTATCGGTGGGTGTTTGTGTGTGTAAGCGAGTGCAACACGACAGCAGAAGTTGTGAAATTTTTTTTTAAACATTTTTTGTTGCATTTTTATTTTGGCAAGTCTTTTTCCTTTTTTTTTTTATAGCACAAAGTTTGCGATGTCACGTGACTTGAGACGCAGACGAGAGAAATTCACATAAAATAAATAGCAGGCAGATAGAGGCGAAGGGGCTGGGATGCCTCGGGTGCTGAAGCAGGCAGCAGGTAGCTGCAATATAATGTCTTGGCATGTGTTCTGGGTAGTCGTTTCTTTTTTTCCTCTTTTTTAAGGGCGGAAATGCCATTTACAGGGGGGGAAAGAAAAAAAACTGTAGCATATGCCAGGGAGCACATGGCTTTTGTTTATTCATATTTTGGCATCAAAAATTATTCGTTAAAATTAAGTTGCTTTATGCACGCATTCCTTAAGGAGAAACAGGAGAGGACGAAAATGCTTTGAATTTAAAATCTGCAATTTTCTGTTGATTGCCGCACCCAGGCAGCGGCAAAAGTGCAACAACAACAAAAGGAGGAGCCTCAGACTTGGAGTGTTGGCGGTTGGCTGGTTACAGCCACATCATCACAACTTTTGCGTAAAATTCCAGTCATGTGTCCCTAACAAATCCCTGCATTATTCATGAAATGATAAGATGACTTTGTGCTGCCAAACCCACCCAACGATCTCTCTCTCCCTTCGTTGTGCCATCTTCCACAACTGCACGTAATATTTTTACATGCAGTTGCAGCTTCTGCCCTCTGTTGTTGTTGTTGACTGCATTTAACTACCAGCGATATCCGTTAACTATAAAAGTTGCCAGCCAGAAAAGACAGAAATGGCCAACCCCTCAACAGCAAAAGTTTGTCAAGCCAAAAAACCAGAAGGAAAAATGAATAAGCCAATATGAATATGCTAATACGTATGGCAGGTAAACTGCTGGCTAACATATATAATTATGTATGACCAAAAAGGGGAGCACAGCAGCAGCGCTGTTAAGGTTAACAGACCACACACACTGCTAAGAGCAGCGGGTGCCACAAAGCTACAAAATCACAGACTTTGCACACTCTTACGTGTACACTCTCTCTTTTGGGCCCGGCTCTCTTTTGCGGGCTGCTGCTGTAACAGCCATGGCAGCTGTCGTGTAAACAGCACCCGAGGCCAGGCATCACAGCATTACACGATGGCCACGAAGAAGCAGCCGATGAGGGCGACGACAGTGAGTCGCATCTCGCCAGCTTGCAGCATCAGGCTTCAGTCAGTTCGTAAGCCTGAAACCGCGCGGAAATCCTTTGGACAGTTCGGCGGCGTTCGCTAAGCATTTGTGTGACCACTGAAAGACATTAAGTAAAAGTGTTAAAGTGTACGGCAGCGAGTTTTTACCATATTCAAGCTTCAATTTCAGTTGAACAAACCATAGAGCGAGAGAGTGAGCGGTGAGCTTGCTCAAATATTAAACACTTGGATTCGTTTGAATTTGGCATTTAAATTATTTAAGTTGACAAACGCACTGAGACTGGGCTGCTGCCACGCCCACTTGTCTGGCAAGGGGCCGGGTTTTGTTTTCGTTTTACGTGTGTTTTTCGTTTTTTTTTTTTTTTTTTGGTACACACATACGTACTTCCTGTCTTCCCGCTTTTCCCTTAACTCTAATGTTTGTTATTTATTTATAACGACACTGGCTGAGCGTATCCTTTGAACTTTTCTGCATGAGTTTGTCGCTCAGTTTATTTATTTATATTCCTGCCAGTTTTTTTTTTTTGGTTCTTTCGATTCCCCTTTGACTCGACGTTCAATTAATTTTATGTAGCTTTCCATTGAATTTTTGGGTAACAGCAGATTTGATTCCATTAAAGAGAAGAAAGAAAAGCAGCCGCAATCACTTTGAACCGAGCCAGAAAGCAAACGAAACAATTAATTCGATTTAAGCCGTTCTTGATTTCCCACAAAATGGACTACGGCTGGCTGCTGTGTCTGCTTTTGGCACTGTTAATTGGTAAGTGTGAAAACTATTTATTTGGTATTTTTTGTTAAAGTTTGACCAGCCACAAATTTTGAATAAGATTAAAACGCTAAAATACAAATATAGCTTAAAGTAGATATAAAGCCCAGTAGAGCTTCTCTCACTTAATTGGCTTGAGCTGCAAAGAGGAATCAACAAATTATCCAGGTTTGGCTAAGCTGAAATGATTTTAATTACTACGAAAAAAATTTATATAAATCAGAGATTAAAACCGAAACGAATTTTGGTTACGGTAACGTTAACTGTTATACCCGATCGCTTTATTCCGGTTACGTTTATGGAATATAGCTAACGTATTGGGTTACGAGTATTAACCTTAACCGTTTATAAACTATTGACAAATCACTGTGAGCTAAATGGTTTTCCATTTATGGTAATAGAACTTAGCTAAAATTTGGTATACAAAAATATTTTCCACCATCTTGCTAGCAACATCTGGACAAGAAATTTAAAATATGTGAGAGTCTCTGGATTGTATGTATGAAATTTTTTTAAGAAAAAAAACTTTTAAATTACATATTCTGAGAAGGGATCGATCCCACAGCCTTCCGCAAAGTAGGGAGACTCGCAACCCACTTAGCCACACAAGGCCTTTAGTACTCAGAGAAAAAAAAGCTCAAGATCAATTTAATCTTTGCTGGTTAAACTGATCTTTTAAAAATATCAAATTTTTTCATACTTTACATAAATAGTCTCTTAGACGTTTGTCTATAAGCGTGTGCGTTGGCTGACTGCGTTGAGGCGTCATTCCATTCGTGTTTATCGAGTTGAGTTTGCCTCAGACCAGGCAATGTTTTTTTATTTTTATAAAAAAAGATAGTATTGATATTTTTATCATATCAAATTGATCTTCGTCATATCGGAGTGAAATTGATATGAAAAAATGTGGAAATGACTGCCATTTCATAACAATTTTTTTCTCTGTGTAGTTGCTGATTGGCAACATGAGCATAGCATAACCGTAGTTTAAGGAAATTGAACAACACAGCCAGCACACTTGAGTTGGAAATTCAAGTTCATGACCTAGTTCAGAAGTTCATTATTTCATATATTAATCCCTTTTTAACTGCATTTAATTTTTAATTTTTTTAATTAATTTTCACGCTCTCTTGTCTTTGAGGCAAATTAGCACTCCCACAAAGCTGAAAAAATTCGCAGTCAAATTGTGTAAATAAATGTACTTTAGGGCGGGTCGATCGCAATCTATGAATAATTCTAAGAACATTTTGCCATGAAACTGTGGGTCTAATCAAAGTTTAGGTTCATTAATAATACAGACCAAAAAATTACCAACATTGTGAAGTGCAGCCTTGCTGGTAATTATGATCAAATTATCTGCACTGATCCCAATAGTGGCTTCAGTTCAGCTCCATCTGCTTTTGTTCACAGATATGGATATATTTTATGCTCTTTTCACTTTTTTGGTGGCCCCCCTTGGTATTTATTTCTGAACTTGTGGTGTCTCTGCGACTGAGCACATATCAATGCATTATAATTATACGCGAAAGGGTCAAAAAATAGACTTTAATTTTTTATTTTTAAAGTAAATCATCCATTTTAAGCCAGTGCGGTTGTTTTATTTGTATTTGAACATCCTTAGCATATGGCCAAACTTGTTCTCTAATTATGTTAATTTTGTTGCATTTATATCAGCTTATTTGACTCAGTTTCGGCCTGTGTAAACCGAATACACATGTTGAAAATTATGAGAGAACAACTAGATTTATACTCTAAATTTGTATAAGAGCTGTTAAAAGGCTACGCCGATATTTAAGGTGGGTTTCTACCTTTTGCAAATGGATTAAGGTCTCCAAAAACTATGCAGAAGTATTCGCACAATTGCCGAATCCTTAACTAAAACACGTTCACGTAGTTGTTAGGAACTGATCTTTATTTAATATGTTCTCTTCTTTTATAGGCTAACTTTTGTACTAGGTACATGAGATAACTGTATTTACATCTAGATTAGAATTATACTTGTCCTTGTTCAATATATGTGACATATTTATCCTTTCTGTACCCAATTGACTGACCAAGCCAAAGCCCCTAGTACATAGTATGGGAGCTAATAATCCGATTTTGATCAAACTAAGAAAAATTGTGTAAAAGCAGATAATATTCTTCATTAAGAATAATAAAGACGCTTCCATTAAAAACAAGTTTTTCTCACTAGAACTAGTTTTTGGCTCTTTCATGGCAGCTTTATGCTATAAACATCCAATTTTTTTTTTACAAGAACTAGTTTCTGAACCTATCGGTCCTATGGCAGCTATATGATATAGTCATTCGATCCGGCCATATATCGTTTTCCAATCAGATGAATGGTAGTCGAGCTATTAGCAAAACAAATAATTAAGCTGGGCTGCACTGACAGCAACCGTGATGGGCAGCACTTACAATTGCAACTGATCTGAAAATATATTCAGAATTTCTGTGTAATTGTTTTCTTGAACATACGATATCCTTTTCTGTAATTTATTAATTTAAATTCAACCATTCACTGACCAAAACCACTTGCAAAACTCCACTACAAGTCCACGTGGCGTATGCGTAATGCAAGCCCAATCAAATGGTCTTTTTTCTTTTGATTGCCTGTTAAATGTTTTTCGCTTTCAATCGAATTATTATTATTATAATTGTTATCGCCGTTTGCCTTCGCAGCCACCGCAAATCAATATTGACAAAGTTTTCGCCTGCGGTTTCAACTGGGTTGTTTTCGTACTCTGCTCTTTTAATGACTTTTGCCATCATTTCGCCGGCTGTTGCTGCAGTTGCATTTGGTGGTTCGTTCGTTTTCCGAACCCCTTTGGCACTGGGTAATTTTTGCTGCCACAACTTTTGCTTCTGCTGCTGCACATCTTGAGTGCAGTTTAAACTTAAATTGTATTTTTGAAATGTTCGCAATTAGGCAGACTGCCAAAGGCATTGCGTCCCGTTTCCCTATTTTTCCTGCCCGCGGCACATAAATTGCCAATGGCAATGGGGCAATTAATTTGCAGCGCATTAAATGAGCTGGCACTTTTCTGACACAAACTGCAAGAAGCATTGTCTAAAAAAAAGGGTTAAAATACGTTGAATACAGAGTTTATACACTTGGTCAGTAGATCAGATAGAATAGATCTCGGCATCCATTAAGTCGTTGATTGGATTTAAAGTAAAGCGATTCTGTCATTTGTCTTTTGAGGAATACAAAAGCGTTTATTTTTGAAGATAATAAATCCTTTCCCCCTGGGGTAGCAGAATGTTTATTTTTTTCAAAGTCTTTACAAGCCAATTGTTGCTAATCACTATTTTTATTATGTACTAATTTGTTTAAAGTTATTTTTTTTAATTGGATTAGTTTCTTATACACATATATTCAAACCTAAGCCAATCCTCCATTTACGTGGCCTTGTCATTCAGTGCATATACATTTGACGCTGTGAACCCACTAATAGAGTTCTATCATAAATTGAAGGCATTCTTATCAAATTTTTTTAAAGTAAATTTAAAAAAGACGCTACACACGATGACTGAACTTATTCTGGTAATTTGTATTATGGGAACTTGTCCTGTTTGTATTAAAACGGGATCAGTTTATCGCATGGAAGAGAAAAATGCATTACCAACGAATTTTGATTTTGTTATATTGTACATTAGTCTTCTTAATAATAGCATTTAAGTCTTGTACTTGAAGCCCGTAGAAACGAAGTCAACGGTTGAAAATCTACACTACTGTAAATTGATTCCAGTACAATGTTTTATTATTAATAACGATTTTTTCAGTCCCGAAATAATTGAATGAAGACCTTTTTTTTAGATTTATTGATCATACCTTTAGGTCATTACTGTCTTAAGACAATCGATAAACTCTTAAACCAGAATTAACGTACTTAAAATAATAGCAAAATATTGAAGTTTAACAAATTTAAAAATAGACCTCCAAAAAATATAAACTTGAATCCAAATAAGAGAACATTAAATAAGTGAAAAATGTCGGTATAAGCCCACTAAATTCATAATCGTATCTATTTAAAAAACCAACATATACCCGTTACTCGAGTAAAAAAGGGTATACTAAGTTCGTGCAATGTATGTAACAGGCGAAGCATTTCGACCCCATAAATATATATTTCTGATCCATCAATAGCCGGTCGTATGCTGTCCGTCTGTCCGTCCGTGTCCGTCCGTCTCTGTCCGTCTGTCTGTAGAACACCTATCTCGAGACTTACTAGAACTACATATTTTCAGTGTAGACTAGTATCTTCTGCACGCATCAAGTTTGTTTCAAATTTTTGCCACGCCCCTCCGCCCCGCAATTTTAAAAAACATCTATCTCCCCAATTTTGAAAATAGACTGTTCAAACCTTCTAGACGTGTATCTTAATCTCATTCCTTCGATCCGCCATAGATCATTTTTCGATCGTGAACGTAGTAAGTTGCCGCCCCCGTTTGAAAATACATCATATCTCCACAATTTTGAAATATTTTTAAACCTCTAAACATATATTTTAATCATCTTACCTTCCGATCCGCCGTACTTCATTTCTTGATCGTGAACGTAAATTCACCCCGCAATTTGGAAAATACCTCATCTCCCACAATTTTGAAAATAGATTGTTCACCTTCTAGACCTATATTTTAATCATCTACTTATCGATTCGCCTGCATCATTTCCCGTCGATGAGCTATATAGAGTTGCCACCCCCAGTTTGGAAAAAAACATTTTATCCCCCCTAATTTGGGCTTTTTTTTTTTTAAATAAATTATCCAGGTTTCTTATCGAGCAGGCCGACTTCATCTTAAGCTCTCGTTTTATTAATCCAGGTTTCTGTATCGCACAAATATGGTCCACAATAAACTCTCAGAAGGCATACCTGTGAGTCAGAAATCTACCATCACTCCCTAAGTAAAGTGCTAAAACCAGTTGGGAATTTGATAGATAGATTCTTGCTTAAATAGTTTGCCCTTTTCATTGCATACTTGGCATTTAAAGTTAGTTTCGTACATAATCTCCGAAATTTTGGTTAAGAATGCGATTTTTAGAATTTGTCGACTAACTGTAAGTACGAAAAATTCGTCATTCAAGAATGTTTGTTCTCATTAGAACAATATTATCGGTCGTTTTTAGACTTAAAAACACACAAATGGAAAGTAAAGGCTTCACCTTAAATTGGCCAAAAGCCCATCATGAAATAAGCTCAAGGCAACATATAATTCAAGTGCTTGGTAAAGTAAAAATTAAAATCGAATGAATCTCCCAGATCAATAACCTGATTTAGGCTTGATAAGTCTTGATTAAATATGTGGTATGAATATTATAAAGGCATTTGCTATGTCAAACAAAAAGGCTGAATTTGATTCAAATAAAAAAAATATATAAAAAAATCCGAGTGGTAAATTTTTCATGGAATCACCCATATATATTATGTATATTTATTTTCTAGCTGAAAAAAAAAAGTAAAAAAATATTAAATTTATTGCTAGAAAAACTCACACATTTTAAATGAACTCAAATGATTTTTGACTTGATTATAAAAAAAAGTCCTTGAATAGAATATTGGAAATTCCATCCCAAAGCCGCGAAAAAATTATTAATGTAAGCTCAGTTTTCGAAAGAATTTTTACATGTGATGTCACTGCAGCTGGCAAGTCTCTGAAATCTGTTAGCCCAACTGTATGTTTAAGTATAACAATTTTATGGAGTTACTGTTGCTATATTCCTGGGAGTGAAAGCTTTTAATATTTTAATTGGAATTGGTCTATTGGTTTACTTAAATGCATATTAAGACACAAGATTTTGTCTTGATGGCGAAATTAATGCCCAAATTTTGGCTACTCCTTTGTAAATATCGATACACACCCTCTCACACAGGCACTCTCTCTCTCAATCAAACAGATGATGCTGATTTGAATTGTTAAGAAGCTTTCTCCAGCACGTTTCAATAGTTAGTGTGTTTTTTTGCTACTCTGGCCAGTGCAACCAACAATTTAACTTGCCTAATGGAATTATATATTGTCCATTGTGCAATTTCAATTTACAAAGTCGCCAGGCAGCCACAAACACAAAGTAAATATAACAAATGGCTTAGACGTGTTTATTTACATAGGAAATTAGTTCACAACTTTGTGTTCATACGAGGGGCGGCTGATAAATAAACGACCTTTCTAAGGCAAGCGTTATTTTTCAGAGCAGCATTAATGCATCAGTTGATTGCTGTGAAAAGTGACGAAGTCTTAATAGGCCACCGGCCAGCACGACCGAGAACACGCCCCACCAGGATTTATTTGACTTTGGTAAAGAGAAATCGCCTTATGGACGGCGACCTCTTCCGTCCGACAGCCAGGAGATTCTGTATTATGTTCGACGGAGAGCACGCGGAAAATTTAGTCAATTCTTCATTTTTACAGCACAAAACACTTTACTGAGTCAGCCGGGTGGGGTCCTTGAAAGATATTCTATGACTAGAAACAACACGATTTATAAGGAGAGCACACGTGAACAAAGTCCATTACTAACACGCGCGAAAAGCTCTCTCTATTTTTAGGCCAGCGGGGTTTCAGCCACAATCAACCATTGAGAGACCCGAGGATGAACGACTCTTCAAACACAAGACCAGACTCCCCGTCTTCAATCTAAATAAAAAATAACACCCGCCCCACCCCGTAGACCACCGACCCCCGGGTTAATGCACTTGCAAAAGCTTACTCCAACTAAATATAGAAAATAGATTCTAGATATTTATAAATGCAAAATCATGAAGAATCTGATTGTTGACTTCAAAATTTGATTGCGCTACCCTCAAAATACATACTAATCTTTGAAAATAAATTCTAAGATAAATTAAATTTACAACCCATTTTCCATTCAGGAAGCTGAAGGAGGTGAATTTTTTAGGAAGTTTGATCATATCAAAGATTTGAAAATAAATTTAGGCCTGATCGGAGAATAAACCAAAAAGTTTACTTCAACATTTTTTCACCGATTTTTACACCTTTTACGGACAGAATATTTCAAAACCCCGCCTTAATACTTACTTTCAATATAAAATATTTTTAGCATTCTATCATTAATGATTATTGCTGTGCGGTGGTCACCAGTCAGTCAGTCAGGTTATCAAAGATTAATTCTTAACGTAGATTATACTAAAAAATAAATTAATTTGCTCTTTAAAATAGTTACATTTTCCAACTTATTAGCCGACCCACGTATAAATCTGCTTGTACAATTGTATGCCAAAGCAAATGCAATTAATTTAAGTTATGTATATTGCTTACCATTTCGATATTCATTCACTTTACTGGTTCATATTATGCATTTTTTTTTTCATTCAAAACATTGTGGGTTTTTCGTATCTTAAGCCTTTCAATGGAAATCTTTTATAAAATACACGTGCATATCTAAATATATATGCATATTGTAGCCACAAAAGACAACTGAACTAGTTACTTATATAAATGTGCTCTCTATGTGGTGCCACACAGGCAGCCACAGAACCACACTCAATCCCATTCTCCAACGACCCGCACACACAGCATGTCCCTTAAAAAATACCACAGCAAAAATGTTTGCATAAATGTCTCGACGTCTCTAAATGAATTTATCACTAAACTTGGTTGACGGTGGCCCTTTGGCTAAATTTGGATGAAAATTTTGCAGACTAAAAATAAGTACACATTGCGAATGGATGACGATGCGTTTGCCGGTCTCAAATGAAATGTGTGGGTTAATTATCAGCAAAGTTTGCATGTGTGTGAGGTGTAAATGTGTGTGGAGTGTGAGTGTATGTTTATGTGTGGTTTTCCCAGGCCAGCCGGGGGATGAAGCATATAAATGGCGAATAAACAATTTTGTTGTGCTTTAAGTAAATGTTTTGCATCAAATTAAATGCAGAAAATAAACTGAGATCAAATTCAAATAATTAAGTTAAGCAATTACCAGCTTAGAATTGATACAACTAGGCTTTGGCCTTTAAAGCCAGAGATGTCATAGCAACAAGGTGCTTAAAGATGATTTAATGTCTTAGTTGGTCAATTTAAACTTTATACAACACTGGAAAAACTTTTAAATCATTGGTAGCCATTTATGAGAGTCCATTCCATCATATTCCATGCCAATACTAAAAACCTAGCATACTTTTGAGCGTACTATTCTTTCTCCGACATGATTGTCGTCCTATCGGGGATGAGTTCCTTGATGATGGCAAGAAGTCTTTTATATAACGGGCTAGAAAGTTCAAATTCACGTTTGGCCAGTTTTTCAGTGCATTTTGTCCTTTCGATTTACAGCTCTAAGAATCATTAAGCTATTCCATGCTTTCGCAAAACTTTATCCACAATAAAAATTTATTATTTTGTTGCGTTGATAATAATTAATAAATAATAATAATAATTTTTTTGATTTGTAACATAACAATTCTTGTTAGCTCGCAGTCCGTTGATCTTAATATTTTTTAAATTTTGTTTGGTTAGAGGCATTTTTACTTTGCTCTTGCTTTTTCTATGCTCTTGACTGAGTTCGAGTCTGAACTGCAGAGGCAACGGGTTTTTATGCACTTTTTACTTTTGTTTGCTTGTTTTGCTTGAGTTTTCCTTACATATGCCTATCTCTTCTCATGTTAAATGCATGTAGTCAGTGACATTTCTTATCAATTCACGGCTTCAGGTTATATGCATTGTATATGCATCTCTCTCTTTCTCTCGCATATGTCTCCATGCTATCCATAGAATTTCTTCCTGGGCTACCAACTAACTATTTTGCATATTCATTTCATGAAATTTCAAATTTATTCGACGTCTCATGTGTCAGATCTTTGCCAACCACAACAGAAGCTTGTCACAATGGACATAGCCAGTCACATTTGAGTTGACCAAACTCCCAAGCCTTAGGGTTTTTATGAAGAATACATTTTTGTAGGAATGAAGAGGTTTTGTTTTGTATCCGGTGGAGGTTTAACATAATTTTATATTTTTGAATTGCTTGTTGCCAGTTTAAATTGTAATTAATTAACTTTCCTAAAACTAAAAAAAATTCACCCACCCGCAAAGAATTAGGGGGAGGGGTCCAATTTTCGCCACATTGGTTTCAAACTTATTTTCAAAGCTACATATACAAAAATATGGATACATGACATTAAAATTTTGGAAAATCCACCTCTAACGTCGGATAATGAGGACTGATTAGCTTTAAACTCATTTTCAAAAACTACACTTTTAAAAATATGCAATACGCGACTTTCAAATTTTGGAAAATCCACCCCTAAAGTCGGAAATTTGTAAAAAAAATAATTTTTAAAATTTTGGGAAATCCAAATAATTTGTCGGAAAATTGCTACAAAAAAAATCGAAAAACACAAATTTTTAGTACTTAATATTTAACTTATTTAAATGTTTAAAGAATTGTTTTTCCTGGTGCACTTCGAAGCATAAAGTAAGTTTTCAAATGAAAATCCTTTTTCGTTAGGTTTCCTTCCCTTAAATCTACTATGTGATTATACAGTGGTTGGAAAGGTACTCATTATTTTTAACTCGGTAAGGTACAAGGTAACTGAATTGTTTAGTACTTTTGAAATAAGCCCTTTAAAACAGTACTTATAGTTTTTTTTATAGTAATAAAATATAAAATTAGACGCATACAAGTAACTCGAAAGGTTTATCCTTAATCCAACCAGAAAGTTTAAAATCTTAATATTTTTTATTTATTTAAAGATATATACCATTTTTTTATTTTCTTATATATTTGGCCAGAATTCTCAAAATTTGTTAAACTGGGGCAGAGCTAGCAAAATGGTATTACATTTTCTTACTACATTCGACTCGTCAAATAATGATGCTTTGGGTAGTTTTCTCCTCTTAGATCTAGGTGGATAAAAAGAAAATGTATGTTGCTAACTTTTAGGCCGCATTTAAGCAACATACATTTAGGCAATATACTTCTTCTTAATATCCAACTAGATTTCAAAACCATGAAGATGAGAGTTATCAGTAGTGTCAAAAATAGTTTTCGTTTCTTCTGGAGATCCGCAGGGAGTTATCTCAATCCTTTGTTGTTCAACCTTTCCATCAACCTAAGCTATTTATGTGCCTCTTTTGACGATCCAATTTCTCAGCTTTCACTGAAAAATCACCTAAGATCTCGTTAAATAATATAAATAAATGTAAAATGATGAACTTTTTATCGAATTAAGCCATTTTTATACGAATACACCATGCTCAATGGGGAAAACGTTTGTATTTATAAAGTCGACGATTTGATAAAACTTTTCGAACCTAAGTTGAGCTTTAAATGCCACATTATTTTTCTTTGTAATAAAGCCAAAAGTGTTCTTGGTTTTTTGAAGAATTTACATTATTTATCGATCAAATTATGTGGCATCGGAATTGGTAAATGTTCCCGTTTTCATAAACGGATTGTCTTATTCGGCGAATACCATCAAATTTACATTAATAAGCCGAATTCTCCAATTCTCGTTTCCTGAAAATAAAACCCTTGACCAATTCCGATTGGTCGAATTCAGAAACGAGAAGTGCCTCTGGTCTTCGCAATATCAGATATAGCAGGATCAGATAGATTTAGTTCCGAAACAGTTCCTAAACTTGACCTTTACTTCTTACGAAGGGTTATACGTTTTGTTTGACCCAGCTTCTCTGAAGTCCCATAGAACTTGCCATTCTGTACAAAATGTACAAATTCTGTTCCTTACCTATTGAGAAGGCAAATGAAAATTTGGACCTAGGTAAGGTAAAAGGTACTCGAATTTTTAAAAACCCTGGAAAGGTAAAAGGTACACCAAACTTGTATCTAGGTATGTACCTAGGTACAAATACCTAGATACTCCCTAACATTGTATATCTATTATTTTTGCCCAGACTTAATGCTTATAATATATTATAAATTTCACTGGTTTTCGTTCACTTTATTCATTGTAGATGGTCCCAGCGTAAGTGCACTGTTTGTTACCCAGATAACAGTGCCGGAAATTGTGGATTTTCGTGATAATGTCACGCTCTCCTGCAGCTATGATATGAGTGGGCATACCCTCAACTCTGTCAAATGGTACAAAGATCATCTGGAGTTCTTCAGGTAATTCATAGATGCTTTCGAAATGCAACCTTTCTTATGAAATTCAACTTGTTTAGATACACTCCCTTGATGAGTCCCGTCTATATGAAGTTTCCCATGACCGGCCTGCAAGTTCTCGAGGGCAAGTACTTTTGCAACGAGTCCACTTGCCGTGTAGATTTGAGCCTACAGGGTGCCAAGTCCACTGGTGTCTACAGATGTGAGGTTAGCGGCGATGCTCCCCACTTTAAGCTGGCGGCCAAGGAGGACAACATGACGGTGGCAGGTGGGCAGAGAACGCTAATGTTTTTTTTTATCATATTTCCCCCCTCGCTAATTTGTGGTGTCCATTAACATAGCCCTACCCCAAAGTGACCCGCTAATCGAGAGTTTCAATTCGATGTATCGCATGGAGGAGTTTCTAAGCGCCACCTGCTCCTCGGATTACTCCAGTTTGCCCACCAGACTTACATGGTTTATCAATGGCGAGCAGGTTGGAGCGCACTTAATGCTGCTTAAAACAGCCCCGCTCACTCACTTACTCCACTCTCATTGCAGCCGCTGCTGGGGGAATTGCAACCCACCATAGACACAAGTATACCGGCCCATGACTATGTTCTGCGACGTCAGCGTTTGCAGGTGCATTTCTATCTGCAGGGACAGCGCTTCTACCAGGCTGGCAAGATACTCGAGCTGAAGTGCGTGGCGGAAATTGAAAATTATCCGGAACTGCGGCGCGAAACATCGCTGAGTGCGTCGCTGTCACAATTCGATAATTTGAACAATCAAATGCTGATACATGCGGGCACGAGTAAGTGGCATATCAAGTTCATCCAATTAACTAACCCTCACCCCTGCCTACCCCTTTTTGGCTTTGCTCTTTCTTCCTTTGTGTGTCCCAAAAAGATTCCGCTGCGGCACCCGGCAGCTGCTCATTGGCAAGGATGTCGCTAATTTCCTTTTGCTTTGTGAACATTTTGCTAACGAAATGTTTGCGACTCGCATCATGAACACTCACAACTGCCACGGAATTGGAGTCAACTATATCAACACATTAGTTAGTTAGTTAGTTAGGATAACAGACCGACTTGCCGGAGTTGGAGAGGGATTAGCATTTGTATATAGCAATGTGAAGCCAAAGGTAAGATTGCGATTAATTCAAGTGTGGCAAAAAACACACAATAAAAAAAATATATATATATATAGAATCATATGATGCAAGCAACTACCGTAAGGTATAGTATTTTTATTATTGAATTTAATTCATTTTGATCTAAATTGAAATATTATTAAAAGTGGATGGGCAGGAATTGTGTTAGACTTAACCAAAATGTACATATTTTGTTCAGCTTTAAGTGATTACTAACATAAGTTTCGATATTTAAGAAAGAGTGCATCGGATCATGGATATGTTAATGCTCTATGTTAAAAGAATACAAATTCATGCTCAATCAAAATTTAATAAGAAATACTAAATACAGTGCACCAGCATAACTAAACGACTCCAAATCAATACACAAAATTGTTTTCTTTTTTCCTTTTGTATTTAAACTTTGATCTAATTTTGAACAGCAAAATTTTTTGTTTTCCATTGTATTATCTTCAAACTTGTCAATTAAATATATATTATCTGATAAACACACACAGAATCGAATGAATATTTTGGATTGCCCCCATACAATAACCTTCATCTGGATTGATCAGCCAATATGTTCTCGGAAGAGGCAGGGATGCAAACCGGTTCTGAATCGTACCAATCCGCGAATTCGTACATGTTAACCTTTTGAAAACTAAAACCTCGAAAATAAAAGAAAGAGCCCTGCAGTCGAGTGCAGCGACTACGAAATACACTGTACCCTAGAACTTGTGTGTTTTCATACGCATATATACACATACACCCACACGCAGCCGACGCTTACGACGCCGCACAGTGGTTCGTTTTCCAAAAACGCGTTAAAAAAATCAAATTTCGTGTTGTAGAATTTGACAAAACTGTTAATGCACTTCAATTAGGAATTGATCAAGCTATTTAATAACGAAAATGATTTTTTTTTTTGCTCTATCAGCTTGGTTATGTTGGCCCTCGGCTTTCTTCCTATAATTCCCCAATAGAAAGAGATTGATACTCTATTATATGTTGTCCATGATCAAGAACCTTATGAACAGTAGGTGTAAGCCATTTGATTAGACTATAAATGTATAGGTTCAATTCCCAATGAAGAAAAAAAGTTTCTTTATTATTATTTATTTTTATTTAAAAAATTACGTTTTCAATTGTTTTAAGTTTAAAACTAACATAATAAATATTTAAAAATATATTTTGACCGTTAAGTATTTTTTTCTTTAGGAAATCGTCAATTTTGATCAAAAAATCATCAGATTGAGTTTGCCGAGCTTTTTGCGCCTCCTTTGGTGGACGTGACATATCAACACTTAACGTTTAAAAAATTGTTGAAGTTTGCAGAGTATTAGGAAAAACAAGTAAGAAAGTCGGTCAAGCCCGACTGTAATATACTCTGTACCTGTTTGTATGTAACTGATAACTTTAAAGTGTGAGGTTTTTTTCAAAATCTGGGGGTGGCAACTCTTTCGACTATCGTTCATCTGGTTGAAAAACAATGTACGGGCTCGATAAGTAATGATGGGTAGAATTACCCTAGTACTTAACTCGTAAAATTATAAAATTTGTATATAATTTCCTATTAACATAAACATATCTATATTAGTCACGCGGGAATCTCGCGTGATTTCTGACCGCAGGCCATCTCAATTGCATCGCTCCTCCCATACTCGGTCTTTGCCTACTTACACAAATATCTATTGGAAAGAAGGGAGGGGGCAACTGAAAGCGGCGCAGTCCAGTCCTCTCGCTCTCTCTTTCTCGTAAGTGGCTGCGGGTGTTGTTGTTGTCGTTGCATTAAATTTTCTTTTACACATAGCCCCAATATTGTTCATCTGATCGGAAAACGATGTATGGGGGCTTGATAAGAAATGATGAGTAGAATATATGTCTAAAAGGTTCGAACAACCTAACTCCAAAATTGTGGAAGATATTCAGTTTTTTTTAATTTGCGGGGGAGGCAGGGGGCGTGGCAAAAATCAAAACTAAACTTGATCTGCCTGCAAGTAGAAGAAATATATGTTCCATACACTTTAAACCTCTATCTCTTACCATCTCTGAGATCTCTTCGTTCATACGGACAGACGGACAGACGGACATGGCTATATCGACTCGGCTGTTGATGCTGATCAAGAATATATATACTTTATGGGGTCGGAGATGCTTCCTTCTGGCTGTTACATACATTTGCACAAACCCAATATACTCTGTGTACCTTCGGTACAGAGTATAAAAATAAAGTCTATATCTCAATTGGATCAAAAGCTATGATTTTTGTAACGTGTTTAGGCAAAACGAGCCGCGACGCAATTGCATTTTGTTTCCAAAACTTCTGTGTTTTTTAACCGATCTTTTTGTGCATTTCAGAATAGATGCGGGGTTGGAAATATTTCGTATTGTTTGTTATATAACTTTATGCTAATCTTTTTACTAATTTTTAAATGTCCAGCGCACATAAAATTGGGGAATTTTTAGGAATGATTTGCACTGTTTTTTTGTGGTGTTTAAGTGTATCTATAGTATCAATGGTATATGCTTACTCAGGCCGCTGATTTCGCACAAGTAATAATAGATCAAAACTATTTAAGCTCTTCACTAAGTTTGCAATTGATCAATCGGTGTCAAAATAAACGAGTGTCACGCACAAATAAAAACACAAATAAAAACAATATTTCGTTTTTACATCATCATAATCAATATGTATGCAGGGAATGTTTATTTTGTTAGTTATTAAATTGAATACTTCTGTGATCGGTTTGTGCAATTTTCTAAAAATCAAAATAGAATCATTTAAAAGTGAAGAAGAAAGTCCACTGAAAATTGAATCTCAGACATTTATATCTTAAATATATCCTATTCAGGTCTGTTCTCGTTTTCGAATCCGATTGATCGGAATTGGTGGAGGTTCATATTTTCAAGAATCGATTAGACAATTCGTTTTATATATTTTGGCATTAAAACAGTCGAAAGAAGATAAATGGAAATTTGAAGTTTTTCGCCGAATAAGACGATCGGTTTCTGTAAATGAAAACATTTACCAATTGATCGAAAGAGGAAACGGAAACCGGCTTGATTATGTTCTTTCATAACTTTTCAAAGCTTTTTGGAAGGCTCTAAAAATTTTCTAATAAAAAAAAATATATATAAATAAATTAAATGTTGCTTTCAAATCTCTAATCTTTCGAATTTTGTTATCATTTAAAAAAATATCGCTCGAAAAATCGCTCAACATTTTGAAAAGCTGGAAACCAACAGCACTTTGTGTTCTGTTGATGTTTCAAGCGATCACAGAGTCGAGCTAAAACCGGATTTTTCGAGAGCGGACTTCGAAACTTTTTCTTGTGTATCTTTGTGCTTCTCAGTTTACCTTCTTGCAAGACAGAATTTCGTCTATTTGTGTTTATATATACATACATATTTAGCAAATGATTTTTGCCCCTTCTTTCTTTCTCCAACTACAAAAACAATGACACTTAAAATAGACACTAAAATCTGTTGGTTGTGCAATTAAAGAAAACTGTTCTGTTAAGTGAACTCTGTTAGACAGAACAGTGCTGTTTGCTCAAGCAGATTTACGGAACAGTGACCGCGAGCCCAGCGAAGAAACGGTTTTTTTTTTCTGATTCTGTAGTGTCTTTTGTGACTGTTAAATGCGACCTCCATCGACATCCCCACCCTACCCAAAATCATATTGAACTACCAGAGTCCTGTTTTTTCCAACCAAAACGGATGTACGAAAAACTCGTTATGCCAATTTCTCACGACTGTCAAAGAAGCAGACACATTAGACTTTTATTTCGTTGCCTGTTTACCCGTTCAAAATGGTAAACAAAATACTGTCCGATATTACAATTTCTTCATTTATCCATTCAGACTTCAGACACTCGTCAAACACGTGAATACTTCCATTTAACCTTTCCAATTTCGATCATAGTAGTTCGGTTGGATTACCAAACTGGGCAGTCATCAAGCTGTGTCACTTTTCAACTTTGCTTTAAGCCAGATTATCATATCAAATAGCTCTCAAACGCACATTCGATCAGAATAACCTTTTCTCATTTATGTTTTTTTTACTTGAATAAGTTTTGTTAAGTGTTTCAGCATGTCTGCTAGCAAACGGGAAAATGATCTATTCAAATTTAACTGCACTCGACATAAGCGTAAAACATGTTCTATAAATAAGCAAGTCAGTTCTGAATAAAATCACGAATTTTTAATGTAAATACATAGAACGTACTTTTACGAATCGACGCAACATACACACAATTTTGTGCACATTTCTCACAGATACATACTATATATGTACAATGTATAGTATGTACTTCAACCGCACACCAAAGCAAAGTGAATAAAATATAGTTAAAAAAAAAAAATCAAATGAAATAACATGAGATGTTATCAGTGAAATATGAGTATGCAAATGCTGTAAAAATCATTATTGATCTAGCGATATGTATAATTAAGTCTAGCATAAAAATGCTGTAAATACAATTTTAAACATTATAAACAGAGGCAAACAACTATAAATCATGTCGCTCACATGTATGTACATTAAGTTGACTAAACCAAATACAAAAACAAAAAAAAAAAACACCAGAACTAACTAAGTAAATTTGCAGTAATTATTTCATGATGCAATGCGACTACAAATAGACTAATCCATTAATGTATTTATGCATGTGAGTGTATGCACGGCGTTAGTGTCTCATTGAAAGCTTAAGGAGACAATTAATTTAAGCAAAACTAAATGAAAATCAGCAGCAAATCAATTGAAAAGGTAAATAATAAACAGCCTGAACATTTTAAATCACTTTTTGTTGTTTAATATCCAATTAAAATAAAACTCATGGCCAACAGCTATAAAAAAAAGGTGTAAAAAAAATATAATTATAATACTCGTAAATGTATAAAATAATTTGCCTATTCATTCACACATCTTTGGGATGTAAACATAATAAATAAATATGCATATAAATAAATACAATTTTTTTTGGTTTTTAATTTGTGTAAAATAATAACAAAAGATGTCGTAGCCGAGCAGTACACTTTATTTTTTTTCTTTTTTTTGTTGCGCAGATAAATATAATAAATAAATAATTCAATTTATGGATTTGAATGCGCTTACACATAAACAAGCACACACACACACACACACACACAGGGAAACGTGAAAGTTTGCTGCTAATCTGTAATTTTACAGACAGGTCGTCGCGACTCAATTTACGGGTTTTAATTGAAAGTTTGGCAGAAAAATTATTTTTTGCGGTTCGCTAGCCATAAACATATGCATTTTCCAGCTGCGGTTGAAATGTATAAAATCTGTATTATAAAACAATTGCAATGAGTGAGTTTTTACACCATTTATTCGTGCAAGCGGGCCTGCGATGAAAATAAATTGGTTCTTGGTATTTGTTTCTCTTTAGCAAATCACACAGATGTCACATTCAATTGTATGGCCATTACACATCTGGTATGTTTAAAGATTCTTTGAGGACTCTTCAGACTTGAAATAAATTTTCAGTTAAGGTACGGCTGAGTTATAACTTATCAAACAAAGCATTTTTAATCAGCTGTTATACGATGTATTACACCAGAAAAGAATGGCGCGATTTTGTCGTTTCAGTGTTGGTAAGTGCATATTGTTTGCTACACAACTTTAGGGCGGTTTTCTAATGTTTCCTTTTTGTAAATCCAGGTGCTTATTGAGAAAATATAGGTTGCCTACTTTTAGGGCGCTTTTAAAATATCTTTGCTTGTGTCGACGACGATACCACGTATGTTTTTAAGCGAGGCCTAAAAAAAGGTAATGTATATTTTGTCAATAAGCACCTGGATTTACAAAAAGGAAACATGAGAAAATGGCCCGTCATGTGTTCTCGTCATTTTTTATTTATATGTTGTTTTGTTAAGAGTTTGAGTTTTAACGAGTGATGCATGGTAATGATATGTCAATAACTGACGTGAACGTGGTATCTCGTCAGGATTTTTGGTAATTTGAGGGTAAAGTTGGTATAAGTGCATATATTGACCATTTGAAGGTATGTTTTGTGGGCAACCAATACGTTGACTTGATATTACCGTAAAATTCTATTCCTAATCTTTCAAATAAATTATCCAGTATAATTTTGGAATTTTTTTAAACGAAGATATAACATTTTAAATACATGTGTGAGAATTTACATAATGTCGGACTTAATTTTGCTGGCTAAAAGTATGCAATGCTAAAAACTGTGCATTGCCTAGTAATTTTTATTAAATTTAAACGGAATTTCCCAACGACAACATTATTTTTAAAGTACTTGAGGGCATACTTTTTTGAGTATTTTTTGCATACTTGAGAGCAAGGGAACATTAGGTCAGTCCGAACACTTGAATTCTGAATGGTATATTTTCTTGGAAAAAATCACAGAATTAGTTTTGGATATTTTATTTTATAGCTAAAGAATATTTTTTTACGATAATATCAACAAATGTATAGGTTGCCCACGAAAATTGCCTTGAAATGCTTAAAAAAAGGCACTTTTACCCACTAAAGTCTCAAATTACCAATAATGCTGATGTGATAGATCATTTTGCCATTTGGCCTAGTGTCATCGATCGCCGAGTCACAATCGCTTGACAGCACTATAGGAAATATTTAAATTTTTCAAGCAGAAATTCCTTTTTCAAAAGTTTTTAAGTCCATCATTTTTGTTCATAAAATCTTCAATCCTCAATGTTACATACCAGAAATGTTTACGGAATGCAGCCGTATTAAAATAACAGCTGTTAAAGTCAACATTTGTTAACGAATGACAGCTGAATGTTAAATGTGTAATTTTCTGCTTCAATTAAGTAGTCATAAATTCTGCATCCGATTCACTTTATCTCAATGTTCACTTTTTTGCAAATTTTTATCAATGTCTTGTCTGACACTTAAATAAAAGCCGAACTGGCCGAACTCACAAAGAAGATGATAATTTAAATTGCTTTTTAGCAGAGTTAAGCCAGGTTCCATCAAACGCATCAATAAGGTAAAAGCCAGGCTGTTTTTTTTAAATAAATTTGGAGGCAAAATGTAATAGCCTCTCTCCACTAAGGCATATATGTACGTATTTTCACATATTATCACATTTTGAAAAAAATGTTACGTATTTCCCATAGGAAAAAAAATGTACATATTTAAGATATGTGTACACATATCGACTGCTGTCAGTGCTGAAAAACAAAATGCAATAAAATATTCTCATTTTTCCTGAGGCAAATATTTGTGTCCAAGAACCAGCAGCACTTCCCTGCAAACTTCCCCTGCGGAACTCTGCCGAAGACCCAAGCATATGCAGCAGTGTAGGGCATACAATACAATCATATTTTAGCTATGCATGTGTGCATGGCAACCGTGCGTATGCTGTCGGTGAGCAAAGTCGCTGCGACTGCGGCCTTTGATATGCGCACGCTATACGGACGCACCCCACACTGGTATACAGTGTAATGGCGATGAGCTTGTCCAAAGCAATCGCCTTTCAGAAACTTGGGTCCTGCTTTGACAGGCATTCCAGATGCTCCAAGAGCAGTTTAAAGCAGTGTTCGCCAGACATAGCCCTTGGGAGCCGAACGCATTCGGCAAATCTCAAGCATATGAGCCGGTTGCTTGCCGAAGTTGTGCTTGACTGATTGGCACGATAGTTCAACTCAACCTACGCTTCTTGGATAGCACGTCAGCGTCGTTTTGCTACCAGGCAACACTTTTTCTCTTTCTTTTTGGCTAACCCTTGTTTCACATGCATATAAGCCGATTGCTTGCCGAAGTTATGTGTGAATGATTCGCAGAGCGACAAAATCTACCTACTCTTTATGGGAAGAGCAACACTTCCACACGTTTTCTCTTCTTGGCGATCACTGCTTAAAAGTTGTGTTTGTCCACACGGAAACTCTTTTTTATCAAAAATTTTACAGTTTGTTAGGCAAACACAAATCAAATCAAACAAAAATCAACTGTCAAATTGTCAACAAACCTGGAAAATATGTACATATCCAGTGGAATCGTTCTAAAAAAATATATGTACATTTCGATATATGTGAACGTAGTGGAATGAGGCTATAAGAAATGTAATAGAAATTTGAAATTTTTTAGGAAAAAACTTGATAACTGCCTGAAAGAAAGACAATTCCTAACCATAAAAATCACATAAGCCCAGTTGGTTGCGTTTAAGAGCATAAAAGGTAGGAGCAAACAAGTTGCAGAGTTTTCCATTTTTTTTTTGTTGATTAAAATAAAGCACGCTTGTTAATACAAGGAAGCACAGCTGCTTGTAAAGATGGAAGCTGACCTTGCAGCACCATTTACTTAAGTTACATTCTACTACTAGGCTGATACATGGTAGCTCAATTAAGTAGGCTATGTTTATGAGTAATAAAAGTAGACCATCAGAGATCGATGTTTCCGATGCAAAAACGAAAGGCGGTCTTCAAAACAAACTTCCAATTGGTTATTTAAAAAATAAAAAAAATATTAAAATACAATTTTTTAATCCAATTTAGGCTGATGGTATGTATATCCCTTTACAAAAAACTAGATGCATTCAAATTTATTAACAAATGCCAGAAAAATTGAAATATTTATTTTAATGCACAGTGTCACGTTTTGAACACACTTAATATTGATCTGAGACGCGGCCCGTGTCCATCTTTAATGCAAAGTGATTTATTGGGAGGCATCGGTAAGGCAATGAGTTGTAGATGAGTTATAGATGGTTAGGCGGCGACAGAATTGAACATGCAAAATTCTAAGTATGAAATGGAAGCTTTAAGTGACAGCCGAACCCGCTCTCCATTGTCAAGTGAGAGCTGTTGCTATGAGCGAGAGAGTGGGTTAGAGTTAGAGCGTGAGTTAGAGCGAAGGAGGTAGCACACAAATTTTGAATAGTTGCATCAAGTGCCAGCTGCACACTGAAGCTGTGTCAACTGAGATGATAGCGCGACGTCAACCATGGCTTTCGCGATTAATAACCCAAACCAATTCAATCAACAACTTATCCACGAAATATATTCTTGATGAGAACGACAAGGTGAGTCGATGATGCTTTATCCGTTCGTCTGTCCATCTGTCTGTATCTGGGAGAACTAGTCTCTCAGTTTTAAAGCTGAGATTTTGGACAGAGTCTGTTAATATGTAGGAACCGCCCGTTTCGGACTGAAATATCTTATAACTGCCATAGAAACGATCGGTGGGAAAATGGTTCTTAGTGAGAAAAACCTTTTTTTTAATGATAAACTCTGAGAGACTGAGCTGTTACAATTTGGTTGCCAAACTTCTCAGTCCAAATGTCAGAAATTTTTACAAAAACACAGGCAACTTTTTAACGTTTATTCCAGCAGCGGTTTCAGTTGAGAGGCAAGTGTTCCCACACTGCAATGATGGAATGGACTCGTTTAATTTGAAATAATAACTTGTTTAACTACGTAAATTTGCACAATTAATTATGCTAATGAGGCTGGGCACAGCCGAAACCGAGAGCCGGGCCAAAAAGGCAATGGACCCGGCCTCAGCTTAAACAATAAAAAGGGTTAAATAATTAATTTCAATGCTGCTGCAATTAGTTGCCACTAAATTTTGCATGAGTTGTGCCCAGGCGCCATCAAAAGAAGAGCCAACTAGGCAAAGACGCAGCAGTAGCTGATGGAACAGGAGAGAAAAAAAAAACAGTTGCTGACAAAAAGCCACCGTCGCTTTAATGAGCCTGCGCCTCCTTCATGGCAGATAATCAAATTAGCTGGCCGCGGACTTTTGATAAAAAATGCGAAACTTTTTCCTCAATTTGTGCTTCATTTCGTCGTGACGCCACATGGCGTATGCGTAATTTATGTGATTTTAATTAGCAGGACAACGCCCCTGTCGCACGCATACGTATGACTTATGACGCATAGCTGTCACATTCAAGTTTCGGCAGTTGCTCGTAATTGAAATTAATTTTGCATTATATTTTTTGTAGCTGCCTGCCATTCGGCATGGAATTTCAAACATTTTCAATTAAGGGAAAGGGACGAGTTCCACGGGGAGACGCAGCCGACTTGGGCGCCCAAAATAAAGTGAAGTGAATTTTTCGCGCTTTGGCATTTGTCAAAGTTTCCCCGGCGACGTTCGAGTGTCCTTTTGCCCAAGTTTTGTAGCTGCAGCCGCCGCAGTCGGCGCTGCCTGTTTGCGTTTCATTAAAATCCATTAAAATGCTGCAAATCAAATTAAAAGTTTCCACTTTTTTTTTTCTGCCAGCTTAGCAGTCAGCCAACGCAGCGGCGCTAACAGCTCGGTCAGAGACTCCTCTTCATTTGCATGCGCAACATTTTCAAATGACAATTGCAAATCTTTCTCGCACTTTCCCCAGGTCCGGCTTTTTATTAAGCGAAAATTACTTTTTAATTTCTTGGTTAATTCTTTGAATTTGTGTCCGCCGCCGCCGCCGCCGCTGCCGAGTTTTTATTGTTTATTAATTACCGTATTTACCACATTGAAAGCCATCCGTGAACAAATATCGACATGAATCTGCTGCGACCCGTTGACCTATTGACAGCTACGTGACCCAGATTGCTTCATTGGTATGTGACCCAGGCGGCAACCTCATCGCCGGTCATGTCAGGAATAATAATCAGTTGTTGACAGAAAGCGCTGTCAACTTGGAGTTGGTTATGCCCAAATTGATATGCAAACAGCAGCTGCGGTGGCACAGTCAAGGACCAAAACACTCGTGTCTGTGCAGGGATTTCAATTTTGATTTTAAAACATCGTCAGTTATTATGACTCTCTGAGTGACATTTTGGGATTATCAAAAAGCGGGGGAAATTGGCGCAAAATAAACAAGCTATTTGTAAAGCTCCGTTCCACAGAGTCAAAAGAAAATAATTGACATTTGTTCAGGTAATAAGCTAATCACACTGAGCAACATCTAACATCCAACATCTTAAAGAAAAATTTTCCTATTTCATTTCAAAATGTTAAACATGGTAGAGACTCGGGTATTAAAATATATTACATAATTGACTGTTTTGGGTAAATTGTATCTCTCTGTAGACTTTTTTTAGAACTCACACAACGGCAGTTTTTCTATATTCGATGTGTTCTGGAAATCGCTAGAGCTTTTGGAGTCAGTTCTTTCTAAAAACATCTATTCCAAATGTCGGTGTTGCTGAAACGTGAGAGTTTTCATATTTCGGACTTAATTTCAGAGTTGCCTGATCCGACTGGTAGACATTTGGATATTAGCAACACATTTGTGAAAATGTGGCGTATGAGCAATTCGTGCGCCATAAAGTAGGCAATATATTTGTGAATATGTGGCGGACATTTTGAAGTCAAAACATTTGTCATTTTTTAGCATTTGTCATTTTATGACCCAATGTAAACCAAGCATAACATCTTACATCTTCAAACAAAATGTTCCTTGCACTCAGAGAATCTGGTCAAATATTTTTATAATTATTTTAAAAATTTTAAAATTTTAAAAGTCACTTGACGACGTCTCGCATGGAGGCCGACCTGTGAAACTTGTTAGTAGCCATGACACACTTCGGTGGTTGTGGCTTCGATTCCGCCTCGGAACATCTAATATTTTTTATTTTCTTTTAAATTATTTACACATAAGGTCACCTCCAAGAAAAAGCTTCCCAAACCACTTTGCCGTTCGGATTTGGCTTTAAACTGTAGCTTCCTTTCTTTTGATTAAAAATTAAAAGACACATGAACCAAGTGATTGAGAAAGCTTGGCCACTGTGCTATTTTTAGTTGCATGAATAATACTAGTGACAACACGATCAAGAACTGATAACCAAGATGTGTTGTTAAGTTAAGAATGGTAGACACTAGGGTAGTAGAAGACGTAAAAGAATCCCATAAAAGCCCACAGCACCCAGCTTAGCTAGGCAGCTTTAATCGCCACACATAAATCAATTGCTGGCAATTACTTTTCTATTTTATTAAATGTTTGTATCATTTTTTATATAATTTTTGACATTTTTGAGAGATGTTGCCAGTGTGAATCGCAGTTTCACATTTAACATCTGTTCCATGCGTTCCTCTAAAATGTACTCAGTGTGATTAGGCTATAAGGAAAGTGAACAGACTAAATGGATGATCTAGTTATTACAGTAATATTTGATAGCTACCATAGACTTCTGTAAAAATAAAACTTAAAATAAATAGGTTTATAATAATTTATTATTCATTTAATAATTTAGAAATGGTTTTGAGTAACGAAATGGCTTCAAATTTAGCTCAAAAATGACGTATACGACATGTACACCTAATCTAATAGGTGCTTGAAGCGACTAAGCATGGTCCATAATCCGACCCCCTATTAAATATATTTAATTATATTAAAGATCGTTTCTTTATTTTATACTTTTCTCTTAATTTCTTGGCCAAATTTGTCACTTCTTTTTCAAATTTAGAACGAAACTTTGGTAAAATTTTCCAACTTTGGTTTGGATTTTCTATATATTAATTAAATATATATAATTAATATTTATCAACTTATACATTGAGGACATTTGATTCGAACTTTTAAGAAGATCTCGTCAAAATTTCAGTTGTGTTACTAGATTGGTGTATAATGGGAAAATGGAAGAGTTTTGGCTAAATAATAATATTTCCGGCCTTTTGTGAATAATTGAAAAAATCGGATTAAGTGCTTCGATTTATTGAAACAAAATTTTGGTACATAGCCTGCACCCATTACAAATCATACAAATGTCAGTCTGTATGAACGTGTCAATCTGAAAGACTATAAGAGATAGAGCCTTGTTTTTTTGCATATTCAATGAGGATTTGAAAAATGAACGCGACAGCAGCGCTCTTCTCAATCTTAAATAAGCCAAAACCAATATTAGAAATCTTATTCAGATTTTCCATTCTACATATTTAATAACAAGAAAGAGCGCTGCGGTCGCATCGAATTTTTAATTTAATAAGATAAATATGAGGCAAATTATTTTCATCTCAATCTTAAATTAAAATAATTTGCCTCATATTTATGTTAGTAAAATTTCTACTCTCTAACTGGAAGAATGAACAAATGGTAGAATTTTGGTTAAACACCGTGAACTCTGGGAAAACATTTCCCATTTACTCCTAAAAATTCGAAGTAAAGCACGTCAACACTGCAAAATAAAACCAAAAATGGCATGTAAAACGGTTTGTAAGACAACAATTGAAAGGAATTACCTTTAGCCTACACAACCATCCAGTCAGACAGACAATTTTAGGCTCAAACACACACGCATCCATAGGCAAAATCATTTTCGGCAAAAGAGGATAACAGCGACGACTACTTACAACGCCTAGTTAGAAGGCAAGCAAACGCAGGCAGCTCCCAACACCAACGGCAAACGTAAACTCTTCAATAATTGAACGTGTAGTCATGAGGAAGCGATAAAATCGAATTGCTTCCTTAATGTGTGAAATTGATACAGGAAACAATTTTCCACATTGTTATGGGTCGCACATGGTGCAAAGGCCTTCTCATTGGCGCACATATGTACATATGTACGCTCGCCAAGGATTTTGATTACAAAACGCCGGCCGAAAATTCGCAGCACTGGCGCTCAAATTCGAGTGGATCTGCCATAGGCCAAAACGGGGAACAAAGCCGGGGCTTAGGTGGGAGGCCAAGCCATTTGTTGCCATCTAACTGACTCACAGCTCGGCGGAATATTATATTTCGAAACATGACGAGACGAGGTCGAGCTGCCACTTTGCTCTTCTCCCTGCGGTGCACGGTCCATCAGCGCTTGCAAATATGCTTTTGAATTGGTTGAAGACCATTGAAGCGCGCACATTAGGAGAGGGCGCCACTCCGACTCGCACTGGGAGTCCTCTTCGATTACATGCGCGTTTGTTGTGCGCCGGGTTCTTTGCAGGCATTTTGCTAATGGCGTGGCTAACACGATTTGCGGCTGCCCGCGAGTTCAATTGCGGCCGCTTCGCCTTGTGCTGCGGCTTCGGATGGGGAAATGCCTGATCAAACATTCCAATTGGTTGGAGCGACTTTAAATTTTTGCCTAAAATGAAGGTCCTGAATCTGGACAAGACCCTGGCGCCCTCCTGTTTCCCCAGCCCGGTTAATGTGCGTCAATTTCAAGCGCCGTGCCAGCGGAGAATATTAACAACGGCGACAACATTGTTAACTCGGTGCGCCGTGTGCCGTTTACATAGCTCAGTGCACCGTGCGGCCCAAGAGGGCGTCGCGCTAGCGATAGCCTGGGACTACGGCAATACGAAGACGACATTGCGCGACAATTTTCCGCTTGAATTACGCTCCCAGTTCATGCTTCGTTTGCCCAAGCCAAGGAGAAAAAAAAATACAAAATAAATAAGCGGTAGCAAATTTCCATTTTGCCAGGACGGTACACGCAGCTGCACCTGTGCGTCAATCGACAGTTGCTCCAACCAGCGTCCCTTGCTGCCTTGTTCTTGCTATTTTTCCATACTAATTCTCCCCAGAGATAATCTCTGTGCAAATAATGAAAAACTATAAAAACTCATGTGCGGCCAAGCAGAGCACGAACCGGAATCTGGTTACCAACAGCAATGACGACGACGACGAAGACAAGGACAACGACGACTGCGAAGAATGAGCAACGGAAATAATATCAGCAAAATAAAAGTGTGCAAAAAGGCGGAAAATAATTCAACTAAACAATATACAGGTATTTACATAAATGGATATGGCCGCGGTATTCAATTACCATGCCAACGTGGATAAGGGGCAATTTGTCTTCCTGGTGCTGCAGTGGGCGGTACTTCAATTGCAATTCAAGTGTGGACGGATGTCCACAGTAGTGACTTACTGGCTTGCTTTCAATCAAACTTCAACGTATTTAAATACTTAATGCTAAGAGTTTGTATACCCTAAGGACAGATAATCAACTAATAGAGAAAAGCTTGAATTGCCATCTCCGATGTTCAATTTAATAACAAAAAGAATAGACAGTCAGTACTCAGTACCTGCCAAAGTTTGCTTATAACTAAATACTTTTAAATGTGGCGCCACACAAACTGTGTGAAGTGCTGACCAGAGTGAATGTGAAGTACTGTATTACTTGCTTGAACTTGTCAACGATTGGCCTCTCTTTCTTTGAAGGTACTGATAAAGTCCCAAGCTCTGTGCTCTGGAAATTTAAACTAGCTTCTATCTTAAGAACTTGTCTTTGAAAGATTCTTGGCTCACAGTGTTTTATTCTGACAACTGAACCTTAAGGGAACAGGCTCTTTAGTTTACAGGGTTTTATGAGTGTTTAAAAAATTCTGGAGGGAAATCCATAAGAGCTTTTTCAACTTGGTTTTTTGATTTGTGTTATTTATTAATTAAATAAAAGAGTAAAAAAAAATGTTGGATTTCGAGGGCTGTTCAAAAAGTTATTGGCCTGCCAATTAAGGTCTCAAAAATTAGGTGTATCGGAATAGAATTGTTAACGGAATTGAAAACGGTAAATGAGGTTATGATCAGAATTGATGTAATTCTGGCCCGTACCTCAATAATATTTTTCAATATTTTTTTGGAAAAATTGTCGGCCAAAAAAATGTTTTTCAAAGTTAGAAGATGTCAAATTTAGATGTGGTGTTCAGATAAATTTATATTCTTAATTCATTTGAAATGCCAAATGATAACTTTTCATCGTGTCACATCTTACATTTTATCTCATTCTGTAGGGAATCAGGTTCTAGATTGCATTTCTCACGTAAAAATGTTAAGCTCTCAGTCGTACTTACAAGATTTATGTTCCCTATGCAAACGTATCATGTACAAATTAACAAAAACAACAACTTTATGCTGCAACGGAACTTTTCGTTTGGCCAGGCAAATGTTTAGAGAAATGCTTTTAAATCGATTGATATGTCCGTGAGAGCGTCACTTTAAAGTTTGTTCATACCGGGAATAATAACAAATCACACAGAATTCAGAAAATGAATTAGTTGAGCTATGCAATTGTAATAACGTTAGTCAGCTGTACTTAAAAATGTACAAACACACTAAAATTCTAAGGCTGAGTTCACATTGTTCGACGCATGAAACTTGATAATTTAGTAAGCCATCATGTTGTATTGTTTTGAATGTCAAATGACAAGTTATTCACAATGAAAACAAGACAACATAAGGGCCTACTAGATAGTCATGTCTCTTGTCATGTACCAGCCTTACTCCTATCCTTCTAATTAAAGTATCTCAGTCCGATTGATAGACAAGAACAAATATATTTTTTAGTTTCAGATTCACAGATTTGCAGGGGAATTCCAAATTTGAGATAGGTTTGATTATTTAAATGTTTTATAAACTTTGGTTAATGTTATCTCTTGATAACATTCATGATTTCTCTCCAATTAAAAGACGTCTTATTTCAAATATCATTTTTAATTTAAAATTGGTCATTGACGCACCACGCTCACTAGAGAACGTCAGTGTAAAAATGTTCACATAAAAAATGATGGCAAACATTTACCAATGTATTGGGACTATAAACATTTTACAAGAAACAAAAGACAGAAATTCGAAATCTAATAAAAATTTCCATTTTTCTATGCGCAGTTAACTTTATGCGACATTTATGCGTGTGCAAAGTGTTAAGTGCACAGACACACACAAAGTACTAAGCGGACCACATGCGAAAGGGCAAACTTTTGGTGCTGCTGGGAGGCCAGCCCCCAAACCCAAGTTAGATCACTCCCGCTGGCTCATAAAGACGGAATAGGCACGCACCAATGCCAATGTGGCACAGTGGTTTATTCGTATTGGAGTTTGCAACTAAAACTGATTAAAATTACTAGGAGTTCCGATAATATATACATTTTGATTTAAGGTATTTTACTTATCGTTTGAAATTTGGACCGAAAATCTATCTCAACACAAAAAATAAAAATTCTGCCAAAAGAGGGAACTCAAAAAAAGTCATTTTGGGTGCACGAATCAGTCTTTTCACTTTTCAACTATCTTGAGCATCATAATCATGGAGCAGTGGTAGGTTTCTAGAATGTATTTATCCCTCTTGATTATGGGTGGAATTTTCCAAAATCCCGTCTTATGGCGCATATTCACCCATAAGGGAAAGTTCACAAAAAAAAAAAAATGTCATCCTATATTTAGGTATGACCATGATAAAATCGTGTTGTTCCTAAAAATTTAACGTTATTTTGGTATTTTAGTATTTTTACATTTAAGTGAATTTATAATCCCGAATCGATCTTCAAATGAGAATTTTGTTCTCAGATTTGGAAATTCCGAGCTTAGTCAGCTTTTGAGATCGTTTGTATTTGAATTTCCCCTGTTTAAGTACGGAATTCTTGATTCATCTTTCAGTTCGGTAGAGGAAAAATGTAATACCAAAGTAATCCATAGCGCCTAACGCTCACACGGACACAGCGCATATCTCTAAGCAATCGCCTGGCCAAGCGGGGCTTAAGTCATAACATGGTCATTTTAATAGAACTTTCGTAATAACAATTTAAAGCGACTGTTGTTATCTTTCGTTTTAAATGCTTTTAAAGAAACCAAACAAAGAGGCCAAACAAAAAGTTTCAATGCTGCATATAGTTGTTGTTGTCAATTATTTCATTTATGGCCAGAGGCTCTCCCTGCTGGTCATAGAAAACAGAACTCTAGTTAGAAGCGTTGAGAGCTTCTCAACGGAAACTAAACAGTGAAACTTAGAAACAACAAAGACAATTTCATGCCAAAGCCCGATTTAATTTATTAGCAAATTACAGAATGTTTTTGTTGTTATCAGTACTACTATTAGTTTAAGCTCTCGATGGATCTGCTGAACTTGGATAGGACATCGACAAGATAGTAACACACGTATATAAGGTTTTGGACCAAAGCAGAAAGGTATCGTACTTTGGAAAGCGCAATGAATTTTAAAATTTTTAGAACATTTTTAAGAACTATTAAAGATTTTCTCAAAACAATAAAAATAAAAACTGCTTTACATTTAAATCGAAAAATTTGTATCTTGAGGATAAAATCCAAACACCGTGTTTGGTTTTTTTTAAATAACCATCGAGAATTAAGTTGGTTATACGGTTCAGCCATGAGATATACTGCGCAAGCCTCACATAAGGGACTCAGAATCGCTCGAAGTCTAACACCGAAGACAGGAGGCAAGGGGTAGATTCCGCCTCCGACAGGTAACCGGTGGTATGTTCCCTCCAAGGTTCATCCCGGAATTTTTTGCCCTACGTTCTACTACGTTAAAGCATCCCTAATTAAATATTTTGAAAATGATTTATAAAAAAAATCCAAACTGAGACACTGTGCTAAGCCCATGCCGCAGCAGTAAAATGCTTATGGACCCTCTCTCACACACACATACACGCACGCACACTAGTATAATATAAATAAATATATATATGCGTGTATGTTTGTAAGTATGTAATGCGCATATATATTTCCTTTATCTTGGGCAAACTTTTAAACTTTTTTTTTAAACGAAGCGGCAAAGCCAAAATGAAAGAATGCCAGACACTCTTCGCAGGCTTTGTTTTTAGGAAAGGGTGGCAAAGACACCCCCACCATTTCATTCCCAATCCCACCACCCTCCCCCTGGATCTGTTGAAAGCCATTTTGCACGCTGGCAAGCAATATTTTGGTAAAGAATATGCCCCGGGCCTTGCTTCTCCTCTGTGGCTATGTGTGAAAAAGTATGTGCAAACTTTCGTAATTTATGTCATACGAAGTGTTAACCGCATGATGGCTGCACGCCGGATTGGATTTACATTGCTAAAAACTCCGGCAGTCGAAACTGAAACTTCACCGGCGCCGACCACGGCTTTGTCCGAGCCAGGCACAACTTTTATTCTGCCTTGGCAACTACTTTTGCAACGGGGACACTGCACGGGGTGTCGGTGCTTTGTGTGGTTGCCTAATTGTTTTCCATTTTATGGCCAGGCGCAATATCAAATTATTTTCCTTCCTCCTCCTTCTCTGGTCACGTTTACCCACTTCACAGCCGACTGACTAATGAAAGTTGGTTAAATAAATAAATAAATAAATGCCCATTTAGTTGCGCCCCTTTGGTGTTTATTTAACTTTTGGCGCAGGCAAATTCCTTTGCCAACTCACTTCCACATTTTTTGTGGTCCGCTCGAATGGCCAGAAGTCATTTTGAACGCCCGGGGCGTATCTCATTTGCCATCGACTGTCTGTGATTAATTGCCCCTCAATTTTGAAATTATTTACGAAAAGAAATAATACAAAAAAAAAGGGCCACAACCCGCGAGTATCTGCATTCAAAGTTTTTTGTCTGATGTTGGCAATTTGTAATTTTCTTTCTTTATTTTTTTTAAGGAAAAGGGACTTCATGCCAAATTTAATTAGGCGCAAAACACAGAGCGGGACGTCGGCGTCGAGTGTGAGTGAAAAACGAGCGGTCGACTTCGATTTGAAATGCTGCCAAAGCGGCAAATTATTTTGGGGCTTGTCTTGTGAAAAGGGTTCTTACCGACTTTTGCCAGGCAATAAAAAGAAAATGCTTAAGGAGCACATTAATCAAATGTTAAGCTAATTTCAACTGCCACCTTGTAAGAACTGAAAATTCAATAAATTAATCGTCAACTGGCGAATTCTGACTTTGACATATGGCATGTGTGTGGGTGGGTGGGCGTGTCCTGGCTTTTGCAGTTGGTCAGTGCGACAACAACGGCCTTAAATTGCCAGCAATTACGTTTTTATTGTGCTAAAATGCACCTGTGCATATTCCTGATGGCGCAATTTCGAACAAAAACAAACGACATCAGTAAGAACAACATTGCATCGACAATGAGGATAGCGTCAGGCATCGTGTGGGAGGGGGGAGGGAGGGGGCTGCTGCTAGAACAACAATAGCGGCCAGACTGGCCACCCATATTAGAAACGCGTGCCATGTCCGTGTGTGTGTGTGTGAGCATGCCGCCAATATTAGCTCAGGTAAATGTCCAAAATTAACATTGAACTTGGTTAAAAGCGGAAACAGCAGACAGAACAGACTATTCTGACAATGTTATTGCAATTTTCCGGCCCCTGCGTTGGGCTTAGTGCTAAACTTAATGCCATGGCAGACGCTCCGATAAGAGAATAACAACTGAGATACATTTGCCTATGCCCTCATCATTGGCAGTTGGCTCTAGCACGGCTCACTGACTGTGCAAACATTGCTAGAGAGGGACAAAGGTGGAGACTGACCACTGCATACAGTGGATGATTTTGTTAGGAAATTTAATAAAAATATGCAAAATAAAATTAAACATAATAAACGAGAAGACAAATCTTTTATCGTCTGTGCCGAACCATTTAGTCTTTTCGATTGGATATGCATACCAAGGATACACTCTTAGAAATAAAATAGAATCTCAATTCCCAGAATGAAATACTTAAAAATTTAAGAACGATTACATTGTTTTTTCAAGAGCATTCGCATTCAATATATTCGTGCTACTTTTCCTTTAGGGTACAAGCTATTGGGTCATAAGTATTTATAACTTCATACTACCAACCCATTCCCAAAACTTTGTGTTTGTAGATTTAATTATTTCGAAGATTATTTATTTAAAAATCAAATTACAAATTCACAGCTTTGATATAGCACTGAACGACTTCTAAAACAGATCTTTAATTAGTAAAATGTCCTACTCCATTTTGCAAATCTTCATACAAAATTTCATTTCTTCATCGAAATCGGTTATATATTAACAACTCCTATAATAAACAATCTAACATACTTACTTTCATAGATTCATTTAACAAGTATATACACTCAGGAAAAAATCAAGAATTCCGTTCTTAAACAGGGGAAATTCAAGTAAAAACTATCTCAAAAGTTCTTACATTCGAAATTTGAGAACAAAATTCGCATATCAAATTCGATTCCGGATTATAAATTTACTTAAACTTGAAATAACATCTTTCCGGATACTTCAATTTGATTCAATTAAATTTATAATTGATTTATACTTGATGCAATAAAAACGAGCAGGCAAAGCTAACTTCGACTGTGCCGAAGTTTTAATACACTTGAAAAACTTTACTCCAACTGATTTAACTAGAAAAATATATATAGAATATAGATATCAGATATTTAAAATTTTTAAATCATTGATAATAAAAATTTGATACCATAAAAAAAAACTTTTCTTAGTAAATCACATTTTCCGACCGATCGATCCTATGGCAGCTATATTCTATAGTCATCCGATTTTGATAAATTTTTTCAAAATTATGTGAAAGCATATAAAACTAATATATACCAAGATTGGGGACGCTACGATAAGAAACAAAAAAGTTTTTCTCACTAGAAGTAGTTGTTTGACCGACCGTTTCTAAGGCAGCTATATGCTATAGTCATCCGATTTGGATAAATTTTTTCAGAATTGTGTGGAAACATATAAAACAAATATATACTACGATTCGAGACGCTACAATGGAAATCAAAAAAGTTTTTCTCACAAAGACTTATTTCTCGACCGATCGTTCCTATGGCAGCTATATGCTATAGTGATCCGAATTTGATACATTTTTTCAGAATTATGTGGAAGCATATAAAACTGACATATACCAAGATTGGTGACGCTACGATGGAAAACAAAAAAGTTTTTCTAACTAGAACTAGTTCTTAGACCGATCGTTCCTATGGCAGCTATATGATATAGTCATCCGATCCGGCCGGTTCCGACATATTAGTTGCGTGCAGTAAAAAGAAGACTCTGTGCAAAATCACCATAGCTTTAAAACTGAGGGACTAGTTTGCGTAGAAACAGACAGACAGACAGACAGACAGACAGACAGACAGACAGACGGACGGACGAACAAGCGGAAATTAACTCGGCTCGTCGTCCTGATCAAGAATATATATAGTTTATGGAGTCGGAAATTAATATTTCTATGCGTTACAAACTTCTGGGCAAAATTAATATACACTTTTCAAGTGCATAAAAACAAAAATTCAAATTCTTAGAACAAAACGATCTTAATTTATTCGTAAATATAGAATGGAATTTTTTCTGATATATAAATAAACAATAAGTGCGCTGACCAAATATAAAAAAAAGTTGATAATTATATTGATCTCCGATCTTTCACAGATTATAGAAATTGAGCACAAACATATTTATGCAAAAGGAGAGCTTGATATCTGTTAAATTGTAGGAGTTATTTAACCAAGCCAACCTGATTTGCATGTAGACAATACGAGTTCTTATAGTTGCTAAGATCATGGCGTCAAACCAATCGGACGAACAGACAGATCTTATCAGTCGGTCAGTCGAGTCCGGCCGTTTATGCTGATCACGAATATAAAGGGTGATTTTTTAAGAGTTAAGTTTTTCAGGTAGGCAGCACTGGTTGGTAATGGCGTCCAAACGTCATCTGTCAAAGTGAACAGTTTTCAATATACTCTGCCATTTCATCATGGAAAAACTAACAAACAAGAAACGTTTGCAAATTGTTTAAATTTATTATCAAAATTCCTGATCTGTAAAAATTGAAGTGTCAATTCGTCGCCGTTCTCAGCAATTGGGCATGTGTTACTCAACCACATGGAAAATTTTAGGCGTCGACTTGGGTTTGAAAGCCTATAAAATTCAACTTCTGAAAGAATTGAAGCCGAATCACCTAGCACAGCGTCTAATTTTTGGTAAATGGGCCTTAGAACAGCTCCAAGAAAATCCGCTGTTTTATCGAAAAATTGTGTTCTGCAAAATTGGACCTTCCATTTGAAACGGAGCCTCGGATAAATCATGCAATAAAAAGAGATCAAATTAATCCACAAATTTTAATATCAAAACGACAGTTGCGCAGAAATCTGTACACATTTTAAAATAACATTTTATTACAAACTTTTCGCAACGCTTTGAGGGCAAAGCAGGGACATGGCTAATTTTGTTAAAATCGCACTAAAATTACACAAACACACAGCCACAATGACAAACGTTCTATATGCATATCTAATACAATTTATTTTGCTTTTAAATTTTTAATTAAATGCACTTAAAGTTGGTAAATATTTTCGGTAAATTTCACAGAAAAAAGTGACAAACAATCAGCTGACTTCAACTGGACCTAAACCAAACTGTTTTGTCACAAAGTTTGAATATATTTGGGTGGAAATAATAAATAATATAAAAAAGGATAAAACACTACGGGGCAGTTACAATGCACCTCAAATCAAAACTCAAATAAAAAAGTTAAAAAAAGTAAGGTCGCTGCAGTTGAGTGCCCCGAAAGCGACAGGGGGGAATTTTTAAAATCTGAAACAAAATTGATCTGCGTATGGTATACACCTACTTACATTCCAAAGAAGAAGAATATATATACATTATAAAATATAGAGCTTAAGAAGAGTATATATACTCTTTAGAATCAGAATTAAACCATAAACGGCATTTAACTTCCATGTTCAGCTATCATTTTTCCAGTTAAATGTAATCAACTACGGTTAACTCCTTACAATAGAGCAGTATTCCAAAATAGGTACAATGTTTAAGTTTTATAAGAGTTGTCAAACTCTGGCAACCAACGCTTCATAAACCCCCATTACGCGTTTGGCTCTATTTACTGAGGCAGTTTTGTTGTTGTTAAAACTTGAGGAATTTGGGGTCAAATTTCTAGCACATGATTTTCTATAGAATAGGAGACACCACCTGTGTTGTGTACACCACCTGTGCAGTTCATTAAGGTAGACGCCTTAAATAAACAAACTCGTTGATGAAAAAATCTTCTTCTTTTACGATTTTCAAAAGGACACCGATTAGGTTCGCGGTTCGATTCAGAACCGGCTTGCACACCTGTTTAATTTTTAGAAGTTTCCAGTTTAGTCCACCGTACTCTACTCTGATGTGCCCATCATAGTTGTACTTGCCGTTGTTTTGTCACCGCCGAAGAGACCGTTTACAGAACAAGGGAAAACAATAGCAGAAACAGCAACAGAAACTTCAGTCGGAATGCTGTTCAATCTTCATTAGACGGCGACAGCAGGCAGCACACATATGGCTGAATGAAGCCTGTGACGGTTGACAACTCAACTCAATGGCAACCACAAATTTCGCTTCATTATACGTTGCCCGCACTTGCACCACACCCACGCATCAATGATAAACAGTTGCAGATACAACCACAGAATTAGCAACGTTTTGCGGTGCGTTAAGTAAGCAAATAATGCTTAAACTTAACGTCAAAACCTTTTGTGGTTTGTCACTTGGCCTAAACAGGCACACACACACTCGTACACCGGTGAATGCATATGAATGGGTGTGTGTTTGCGGTTTCGTATGACCATTTACTGAATGCTTCATTTGCCCGATCAAACGTTCTTTGCTTAGTTTACTCTGTCCATTAACTGAAGTGCCAGCTTATAATTTAATATTGAATTGGTTAATAGAAATTGAGGTAACCCAATTGGCAAATGGTAATGATCCTGGGGTCTTTATCTGCTGGGGGTTATGACCCCCCCACCGAGTTATTTGGTTATGAGCTCAACTTGGTGTCACGTTGGTCACAGCTGCCACTAAATTTATTCAAATAACTGCACACTTACAGGCCCACATTTGGGTAATCACCTCAGCTGCACGACCTGAGTGGGTGTCACTAGAGTTGGGCGTGATTGTTACTCTGCCGTTACAGCGAAAACTGTGACTGTTATTTATAAATATCAGTGGATGATTTGTGTAATAATTAAAACATTGGACATAATGGGATAAAACTAAAATAAATAACACAAAGCTGCGCAATTAAACCTTTTCCCGTTTATAGGAGAATCTATATGATTTTCCTAAATCTGTTGAGGATTTTTGGTAATTCGTGCTAAAAGTTTGTGTGTTTTGTGGTTCAACTTTCCTTGAAATCATCTTACTTTATATATTGCATATGACCCGGTGCGCTTCGCTACCCACAAAGATATCAAAACCGATTTTTACAAACTTCGCCTCAAACACAACGCTTTTTTCTAAAAACCCAGGTCTGCTTAGAAAAAAATAAGCTTTGACTTTAAACCAGTTATTTTTCTTCCATAATTTTTCTAATAATTTTCCTATTTAATTCCCCCCGTTAGGGTAACAATCTGAATTCCTTCCAAAATTCGCTTAAAACGTCGATAGGCCTTAAACCCTCCCACGCACCCATTCGACTTTTGGGATGGTTTCCCAAAAGATAAATTATTTTTCCATCTAAATAAGGCCCAAGAGCTTATAAGCGAGTTTTATTCAGAGCGACTTAAAGCAACGAGCCCTTCCACGCACGCCCGACCGGGGATTTCCGAAAGAAAAAATTTCCCACGACCATAGACGTATATTTCTGGCCTAATAATGAAAACGCGATTATTTATGATCAAAAATGGTTTTATTGTTTTTGAAAGTATTCTCCAGCAAGATTTATACACTTTTGCATGCGCTCAAACCAATTGTCGAAGCACTTTTTCCACTCCGATTGAGACACCTCCAAAACATGGTTTTTGAACTCTTCAAGCAAGCATCTTCTGGCGACGAAAATCGTTGACCACGCATTTTTCCCTTGATGTGCGGGAATAAAAAGAAGTCATTGGGTGCCAATAAGGGCTGTACGGCGGATGACCCATCAATTCGAGGCGCTGGTGTGAGCTGATGAGTGAGAGCTCTCATTGTCATGCTGCACAATGATCTGTCTTCTCTTGTTCGTTTTTCGAATTTCTACAAGGACTTCAGGAAAAGAAATTGTGGTGTACCACTCAGAATTGACCGTCCTACTTTACTCAGGCGGAACAGTCGCCACATGACCAGTTTTACCGAAGAAACAGGCGACCATTTGCTTCGAAGTGCTTCTTCCACGAACGACTTTCGTTGGATTTGGCTCGTCTTCGCAGACCCACACGGTCGATTGCTGTTTTGTTTCGGGCTCATAAGCATAGATCCATGATTCGTCACCTGTGACGATCTTATAAACGTCTTTTGAAATACCGCGATTATATTTTTCAAAATTTCTTTGCACCAATCCACACGAGCCTTTTTTTGAGCGATTGTCAAATTGTGCGGGATCCAACGAGAACAAACCATTACTACTACTACTACATACTAATCGATCCCGTTTACATCGTTCCGATTAGATGTACGATAGACCTGTTATAAGCTCAGGCCGCAACCTTGATGAGCAGCACTTTAACTTTATATACAAACTTTGGCAGGTACAGAGTAAATTAAAGTCGGGCTTTATCAATTTTCTTTTGGCCAAATTAGTTTTTTCTACTTGACGTGTTGGAGCTTTTCCCAAACAGATTTGTAATAAGCGCACGAAATCATGCAAAATTACTTGACCTGCGAAAAATAAACCAGAAACTTATGATTCTTGATTGCACATCAAAATCAAAAGATTTTATTCAGAGTGCATTTTATTCGAATAATCGTTTTCACATTTTCCTTTATGAGTTTATAGAAATGTTTTCTCTCTTTCTTTTGGCAAAAGCGACACATTTTGACATATTTATTTGGCATCAGCTGCAGTTTGGACTCAATTTTGTGCCACTGAAAGGCCAACTGACAGTTGAATATATTTTTGATTTATTTGTATTTAATGGCAAGGGTCAACTTTTCTAATGGCTGTACAATAACAAAAGGTTCAAATTGTAATCAGCCTTTTGTCATTGCAACGACACAATTTTAAGGGTCATGAAGATCAGGGGGCCAACATTGACAGGTAGCCAAGTTAACAACAACAATAACGTGCAGGCTTAATTAACTTAAATATAAAATGGAATTAGAGAGGTGAGCCACAACAGCGGGCGGCCATAATGTGTTGAAATGGTCAGCCGGCAGATGGACAGCCCGAAGAGAACTTTTTATATTTATTAACCTTACACACAGGAAGCTTGGCTTCGCCTTGGCTGGCCGCAACAATAACTGTAATTTCGCTTTATGACAGCAAATCACAACCGAAACATAAAGGCAGCAGAAGGACAAGCCGAACAGAACAGAGGAGAACAGAGGACAACACTCTGGTTAGCTACGCAGTGAGTTGTGTGTGTGTGTGTGTGTGTGAGTGTGTACGGTGCACTGAATGGGCATCTACATTAAGTACGAGTCGGAGTCAGAGGCTGCGTATACGCAATCTCTTCTTATGGACAATTGATGTCTGTGTTGTCGCTGCTGCTGCTCCAGTTACTGGACATGGCCGTTGTTTGCCAGCCGGTCGCCGGACCGGCTCGTTTGTAATGTTGTTGTTAAGTCCGGAACATGACATTAGCCATTAACTCGCTGCATGCACTCCTTCGCTTGCCTTTGGTTTACATTCGCAAATAAAACACAGGCAGAGCCAGCAAAACACACCAAAATACAAGAACAAACACAGAATCACTGTTGGAATAAAAATGTATAAAAAAGGACATTTGAATTGGACTTATGGGACCACAACACACACACACACAGAGCAACATTTTATTCTTATTACACCACAGGGGAAGGCAGGAGGAAGATGTGGGCAGTTACAGATACAGTTACAAAAGAAGCAACAACAATGTGCGTTATTCCGTTCACTCAGTTGGCAGTGGCTTAGCAGGAAAGGGTTGAGATAGACAATGAGCTGTCATTGTCATTCCCCGATCTGCTCAACATTGAACCATAACTAGCTGGGCCAATCCTATGGCAGGAACAAACAGTCACACAAATGAAAAGTGAACAAATTGTTTGTCCTCTGTAAGACTCAAAGAAAATTGCATCAATTCAGTTCGATCAAATTGAAAAGATATTTTTGCATATTTAAGTACCAAGAATTTGTTACTTTCTAAAGGTTTTGTCTCAATTAAAGGTTTCAAAATTACAATACCCCCACTCATATTTTTTTTACACTTAGAAAAAAACTTGTAAAACAACTAGTTTGAAGTATTTTTCGAGCTAAGTCGATTGAGCTGTCTCACTGTTTACGCAAACTAGTCCCTCAGTTTGAAAGCTACTCTTCTTCTATGTCGAATCCGCCCGTATAGGGCGTTCATTTCTCAACAGGTTATCTAATAAGCAAGTGGTCGTGAATACCCTAAATATTTTTATAAACGATTTTATTTTATTTTTTATTAAAAATCAAATCAAATCTTCGTTAATCAAATTTGGTCCCAATAAATTTTAATGCAGTTTGAATAAGTTATTCACTTTTTTCAAGGCTTGTTAAATTATTTTTTAACATTCCGATTTTGCTCAAATCATGTGGAATTGGAATTATAAAATGTTCTCGCTTGTTAAAGCCAGTTGAGTTATTTCACTTTTCCCTTAAAATATTCATTTATTGTCACTCGAATTTCTTGATAGCAAAAAGTTTAACTCGAATTCTTAAATCATTTCTTGGAAATCAAAAATCTTAACTATTCCGATCGATCGAATTCGGAAACGATAACAGCATTTGTAGTGTAGGTTTCACTAAAGGAATACCAATTTTGATTGAGTGTGAGCTTTTACATGAGTGTCCCTACAAGTATGCTGTGATTATGTCTGGCTGGAAATTAAACAAAATATTTTTTTTTTTTTTATATAGTGTGGCCAAATTTAATAAAAAAAATTACACCCATTCTTGAGTATAGTGGTATTTTTAAATTACTAGCGCGTTGGTCACACTACTTTATAAGCAATTTTGCTTTGATAAAGATAAGCAACTTATTCTTAAGCCTTGTTGACCAACAACAACTTTGAAAAAGTTGCTAAGAAAACTGTGTTGTGTAGTACACACCAAGCAAATACATTCTCGACTGTTCATTTTGCAAAATAAAACTTTTCTACGACTATTTCAATTCTTGTGTGCATTTTACTTTTGACTTTGATGGTCCATATATTCTCCAAATACTGTTACCCTATAAAACTAAGATAAGATAAGTGGATTCGCATTGAGCACTTTTTGTTAGTATTCGAAAAATATTTAGTGACTGGTTGTCACTATTTTGCAAAAATATTACAAAGACAAGCTGTGTTCTGAAATATGCTAATAACTTCTTCAAATGGTAACCAAATATATTGAGACCACATTTGTTAAACGCAGAATTGAATGGACTTTTACTATAAGACGTTAAAAAATATCGCTAAGAACAAAATTGTTACACCAGTGGTGGTTTAAGTTTAATCTATATATATAAAAGAGTTCAACCTGACTGACTGACTGATTGGTGACCGTCGCACAGCCCAAACCGTTAGAGATAGCAAGCAAAATTTTTTACTGTAGTTTCATCTTATTCCGAAAGTGAGTACTAAGGCGGGGTTTTCTAAAATTCCGTCGCGAAATTTTTTTAAAGTTTTTCACGAAGTTAAAAATTTTTGTAAATTCTGAAAATATGATATTTTATTCTCGTGAAATCTAAATAAATAGATTTAAATGTCCTCTAATTTAATACATTCACAGTTTTTTGATATCATTGCGCATTCAAAAGTTATAGATTGAAATCTAAAAAAATTACAAATTTTTGTACATAATTTTTATTACCAAAATGACATTAAATTAGGAAATATTTAATAAGAAATCAAGTTATTGTTGGAGAACAAAGAGGTAGACATTCAAAAATGATTTTATTGTGATTTTACTTAATATTTGGAAATTTTAAATAATTTGTTGTAAAAAAAAAGTTCTAAAAAAGGTTGCAATTATTTTAGTTTTTGGACCATAACTTTTGAAATCGCAATGATATCGAAAATCTGTAAATGTAGTAAATTATAGGACATTTAAATCTTTTCATTCAGATTTCACAAGAATCAGATATAATTTTTTTACAATTTAGAAAAAATTTTATCTAGATGAGAAACTTAATAAAAAATGTAGTATGAAGCCATTGTTATAACTCATAAAACTAACGATGCAGTTCGATTCCCTGGGCGCAAAAGAGGGTAAATCCGTTAAAGTTGGTCATGTCTTTTTTTTCGACTTGCACAGTGTCATTTTTGCGAGTGTAGTTTTTGTGAACAATGGACGTGTGTCTAAAAATAATAACGACTTCACAAATAAAAGCCAGCAGCAGCAGCGCCAGCAAAAACAATAGCAACAACAACAATGCAAAAATGGTAAGCCAAAGTGCGTGGGTTGGGTTACGTGCTGTGGGCGAAGGCGGGACCGGGGGATTCGTTTGGACATTCACTTATTTACACACAGACACACGCTTTGAGGTAGTTAAGCATACAAGAACACTAAGACCAAGCTATCGTTTCGACTCCTACCGAGTTGATTTCTTTTGCGTTTCAACTGAAACGCCTGAAACCTCGACTGGATGCGATGCCCTCGTCCTGGTCCTGGTCCTGGGTCGGGCCATCACCGACGCCATCCTGGGCTTGGCTGCTTGTTTTATAACCTTTTCACTTTATTTCCCTGGGGGCAGATAAAAAATGAAGAAATCCTTATCACAGCGTGTCAAGGATTTGCTTTGTCCATTCCATAGGACAAGCGACTCCATAATACGCTTATTTGTAACGCATTGTGGGCGTGGCAGAGGGAATGGGGGAAGTGCGCAATAATGTGACTAGCTACAAAAAAAAAAAGAGAAGAGGAGAGAGACCAACAAATAAAAAGTTAACGATGAGTTTGTTATGTTTATGTAGCCAACGGACAAATGGACCACATGTGAGCCGAACAAAGAAAGAGTAAGGGAGGGGGTGAGGGAAGGGGGAGTAAGAGACAAAGGGTCCTGACCCAGCGACCAAATAATCAACGCAAATTTCACGACAAAACGTAAAAATGCGTAAATAAATTTTATGGACTGCTCCTCGCTCGCCTTTCTGCCTAAAAGCTGGCTCATTTATTGTTGCCGCTTTGCTCCCTAAGCATTTTAATAAATAATGGAAAGACATCACATGCGGAAATGCGTGAGTGTGGCAAACATTTAAATAAATTCACTTAAAGTGACTTTCGACTTCCATCCGCTGCAGCAAAAATCCGCTCAGCTGTTTAATTAAGCGCATTTGCATAAACAATACACAAAACCAGACCAAAGTCCAAGTTGTTTTGACTGCGACAGCTGCACTATGGACGATAATCAACGAGCGGCGAATGGACTACGTAAACATCATCAGGCGACAACGACGTGACTCTGACTCTGGCAATTTGAATGCCAGGGCAAGAAGTGTCCCAGTGCCGGCGAGTACCAAGAAAACTTTGCTGTCAAAACTAACCCGCAAAGTATGCCAAGTTTTAGTGTGTGTGTGTGTGTGTGTGACGATGGCTACGGGATGCGTCGGCAGACAATGAAGCCAATGACGCTACCAGCTGATAAAAATGTCCTTCCTGCCAGCGCCCTAAACTATGCAGAGCGTGTTGCTTTTGGTTACTTTCGCTAGGCAACAAAACTTTCACCCTCGGCCCGGGCACACGCATTTGTTAGGCTCGGAGCGGCACATCCAGATCACGTAGGCATCATTACGCCATCAGCTGTATGCACGGGTCTCAGGACACGCGTTCATTTATACAGTGGATGAAACTGCGTTTAGTGACTTTATATTTTTCAGATTTTAAAAACTGTTCTAAAATTTTTTTTTGCATTTTTAAGGACTAGCTAAAAAAAAAAATCTTTTTTTTACCTATAGTTCGGTTTTAGCCACAGTTCTGATTGAAATTCATTCTATAATGTTGCTTATTTTTTCAGTCATGTTTCATGTAGTACACATGATCAAAGATCTTTCTTTGCTTGAACGCGACAGCGAAAATTAGGGGTGGTTTCTTTGCAGCATCTTTAAATTAATAAAACATATATACATGATTAGCATCAACAGCAGAGTCGAATATAAAACCAAGAGATCTCAGAGATGGTAAGAGCTAGAGGTTTTAAGTGAATGGCACATGGAATTCATATTCTTGCAGGAAGATCAAATTTATTTAGGATTTTTTTCCACTCCCCCTCATATCTTCCACAATTCCGGAGATAGGTGGTTCGAACCCTCTAAAGAATTATATTATTCAACATTATTTATCGATACAACATTTTTCGATCAGATGAACGATACGATACGAACGTTATAAGCAAAACAAATAATTACGATTGACAGCACCGGCCCCAATCGTGATGGGCAGCACTTTTATAGTTTGGCAGGAACAGAGTTTATTTCAATCGAGTCTCGACCGACTTTCTTAATTGTTTTGCACTCAAAATTGTTACGCCTTGAAATACTGATTTATTATATTTAGGTATTTAAGATAAGAATTCGTTTGTCTGTCTGTTTCTACCCAAATAAGTCCTTCAGATTTAAAGCTATAGAACCAAGGGCCTAGCAGTAGCCTAAATGTATAACACTTTGGGCAACTAGTTATATAGTCTCTAACTTGGCCGTTTCATAATTTAATTTTCATGCCCAGTTTCTCAGACCCAGTTGACTACACTCAGAAAAAAATGGCGTTCTAAACAGGGCTGCAAACCTTCGAAATTTTGGAAGAGGTTCGGTTCGGAAGTTCGATTCAGTGGGGAATCTATGGGTTCGGTTCACGGACCGGTTCCTGGTTCCTTTCATTTATACGATTCAATTAGTTTGATCATCCGTTATTATATAATTCAAGTAATAAAGGCGACCTTGCCTTGTTTAAGTTAATTCAAGTCACGAACTTCGGATTAAAATTTCAAGAAATTTCATAAAATGTGAAATTCACCATCAACTGACATTTATTGGGCTTGATTTTAGTCCGGATATCTTTTTTCGTCTGTGAAGGCATGATATCATTCTGGATCTGTTTATTTCTAATTAATCTTAGATTAGAAGAAATGCTTGAACAACTAAGTTAGAAGAATATTTTTTAAAGACCTTTGCAAATTATTTAATTATTTTCGATCTATGTTCTCTAGGACAATTTTCGAAGGAATCTATAACATCACTGCTTTCTATTGATCTTATAAACTCCCCTTCTTTACAGTCAGTCGTAGAGTCATATAAAGTTAAATTTTAAATAAACATATCGAGAATTTCTTCCGGCTGAAAAATTACTTAATATTGTGAACCGAACCATTTTTTGAATAAGTGGTTTGGATCGGGTTCAGGTTCGAGGAATCAAAAATGTAGAAGGTTCGGTTCATGGTACGGTTCGGCCAATTTAAGAAACCCTTACTTTTATACCCAATCCGTTCCTATTTTTCCCGTTCTTGAAATAAGCTCACATTCTCAAAAGTATACCATACGTTCTTAAATGGTTCTTGAAATATTAACTATTCTTTTAACACTAAGCTAAGGCACAACATGTTAACTCGGTACGGTGGTGGAACTGTCTAAGACTCCTGTTATATAGAGGGCCCAGGTTCGAATCCCAGAGAAATAATAAAAAAAACGTTCAACGTTAGGAAACTTGCTTACTTGCTTTGAGGTATTTGATGATTTAGATAAGGATTTATAAGTGAAGAAAGGGTGGGACGGGGGACAGTGCGGGGGAGAGAAAGGACAGCAATAAAAATTTTCTGTTCCAATAATAAGACCGGATGGTTCTTAAACGCGGAACGTCTGGTCTCAATAAATGCGTTCTGACCTTAAGCCCGCCGTTCTCAGTTTAAGAAAAACCGAACTTTACCCTACTATTGAGAACGAAAACACGGTACATTTAGACCGGATTTTTTCTGAGTGTAGAGGTTTAACCTTTCATGGCTTGCTGATTTACTGGAGGCAATGTGGCTTGATCAGCTCCGGTCAGTGAATTTTCCAGTGAAATTACGAGAAATACATTTCATTTGCTCGTACGGTTTGTTATGTACTTTACAATTTGCCCACTATTAACAGTGTAACAGTGTGTAAGGTTTAATCCTTCCATATTAACAACCAGAAATTCCAATTAATTTTCTTGAATTTTATTCAAAATTTTGTATGTCCATTCCACTGTTTGAATGGTGCAAAAATTTGTGGGTTTTTCGCTCAAAATGTTGCAAGTAAAAAAAAAAAACGACCGCTGACCACGCCCACTCACTCCACAATCCACTGCGCCCGCTGCCTTTGATGTCACTGATGACTTCATTAGTGCCGCTCTATCAGCGCAAATGGGGCAGCGTCATCAACATAAGGATGCCAAAGTTAGACATGGAGTTCTCTGGCAGTGACCGCAAAAGTCGTTGGCCAAAAGCCACACTGGTCAATGGTCAATGGTCGGCAGTGCATTAGGCGCCGACAAGTTCATTAGCACAGGGCTGAGGGTCATTAGGATAGTGGCATTTAAATGAACTTCAGGCTGTGAATTAAAATGCATATCCAGGACAATCCATGAATGAAATGACTGAAGGTTGTGGCAATTGACACGCTCCACTGACTGCATTCCAGGGGGCGGAGTGGGAGTGCAACACACGTGCGGCTAATACGTCAAACAAGCTTACGCCCATAAGTCGTCATCGTTTTGCACATTCTTGCCATTTTTACCGAAATCTTATTGCCCTGACTGCAGGCAGGTAGGCGGACCTGAATGGGAGGCAGAAGACGAAGCCGAAAGCAATTTCATTGATGTGGCTCCCCTTAGCCCCGGAACCAGCCACGCTGGATTGGGCCAGCACTTTTCGATAACTTCTTTATGCAACTTTTTATCTATTTGCAACTACAGAGAACATTCTTTCCTTTTTTTCCAACTGCTCTCGTAGTCTTTTTCAACCTGCAGATTTTTGCTGAGGAATCAAACGCATTACATACGAATAAGCGACGGCGGGGATTTCAATGATTCTATTTTTGCGCATTTTCCAGTCTTTTTTTTTTTGGGTAATGAAGGATATTGAAAGAGCTTTTAGGTTAGTTGCTCTGTTTGGCCGAAGTTTGCCCCGGGCGAGATGTGGACTTGTGATAGCAGCACAAGATAAAAAGAGGAAGGAAAACAGTTACCCGCGGCCAGTAAGGACCGAATAGAAGCGTATGGAGCAGGGAGTTATTGTAAAGTTTTTAAGCCGTACTTTCTGTTCATCACCTGCATCCCCTTTACTGATCACTCAGCTCACACATGAGACGATGGTTGTGGTAGTTGTTATTGTGAGTAAACCAGCAACTACCTTTCGTATAATGTTCATTCAACGTAATGCAATCTGCAAATGTTTCAATTTCGTTGCCAAGGGCTTTGCCAAAGAAGAAGCGAGGAGAGCGAAACTAAACTAATATTAAGCATGGACTGGGTTAACATTGCTGATGGAATACTGCAGCAATTACGGCTAAATGTACGTGAACGTGTATGAGTAGGTACATTAATGCATATCATGTGTGTGGACATTCTGACTTAAACGACAGGGATTTCGAAATCAAGGGGCAACGGAAATTGGTTTTCGTATGTGTCCGTTCGTTAGAGAATTGACGCGCGTAATTAGAAATTGGTAACAAAGACGAAATTCACGGAATCTTTGAGGGTGTCTTATTTTATTATACTAATTAAAAATCAAAAAACTACAACAAAGCTCGCATAGCCTGTGAAATTTAATTTATTAACACAAAGTAAAATAAACAACTTGTAAAAAATTCTAATTTACATTTTTTTATGTAACTAAGACGAATATTTTTATCACGCTTGATATTTAAATAATTAGAGCTGCCTTCTGTAAAAAAAACATGCGATAAAATATTTTCCCCAATATATTTAATAGGCATGGAAAATACTTTTTGATTTTAGTTTTCATTTCATTTGTATTGTACATTCGATTTGTTGATCAGCAAATCATTTGCAATAAACGAAGATCTTGAAATTTTATGGACCTCATAAAGAAAGATGTCCCTTTCGTCTTACATTTTTCCCTCTTTTTTGTTGTCGGCCACACTAGAATACACAAACACATGATGTACAGTGGGGAAAAAATAATAGGACCACTATGACACCTTGTCCAATTTATCCAAAAACAAACAATTGGTGTTGCGATTTTTTTAAGTCTTGTTATTTTTATATTGCTTAGTATTCCCCTAATAATAAAAAATTGAAATGGTTCTCAATATTTTTTTTATTATTTTTTTATAGATAAAAGACTATAAAATAGCCAAAAAATAGGACCAATTTCGCATTCTCAGAATTACTTTGATGAAAAGCATGTGGTTAAGGGGTTTGACTTTGTTTTTATTATTTTGATCATTAAGAGTAAGGTATATCAATATCAAAACTTGTTGAAAAAACTGGAGTTCGGAAAAAAGCGATATCATCAAAAAAAATCTATATTGATTGGAAAATCCTTCAGAGAAGTTGTTCGATTGCTAGGGTTTTCAAAATTAAATGATAAGGAACGCAATAAACTACTAAGAAAAGACTGAAACATTTGCACATAAGCGATTCCTTGTCCAGTTTCACGTCATTAAATTTTTCCTCGAGGGCAAGAGGGATCATTTGAAGACTGCAACTGAGGTCAAAAAGCAAGTCAATGTAAAAAGTTTACACATGACCCAGAGAACAGAATTCAAGAAAAATCCCGCTTTTAAAAGCCAGACATATTAGTAAGCTCATAAGGTTCGCAAAGGAACATCTAAATGGGCCAGCCCAAATATTTTGCAAATTGCAGAATATTTATTTTTGGGCTTCAGCTGTTTTATGTCATCTGAGTACAGGCCTTACATTAAAAGCAAATATGTAAATGAAATGATATACAAAATTATTTCGAAATAAATTTGTAAGTCACAAAAAATTATTTTAAAATAATTTTTTTTGAGGCCTGTACTCAATTAAAATAAAAATTTATTCCGAAATAAATATTTATTTCATCTGAGTACAGGCCTTACAAAAAATTTATTTTTAAAGGCCTATACTCAGTTAAAATAAAAATTTATTACGAAATAAATATTTATTTCATCTGAGTACAGGCCTTACAAAAAATTATTTTAAAGGCCTGACTCAGTTAAAATAAAATTTAGAATAATTTTATTTCATCTGGTTACAAAACATTTATTTTTAAAGGCCTGCTCTCAGTTAAAATAAAAATTTATTCCGAAATAATAATAAATTGCAGAATATTTATTTTTGGGCTTCAGCTGTTTTATGTCATCTGAGTACAGGCCTTACAAAAAAAGAAAATATGTAAATGAAATGATATACAAAATTATTTCCGAAATAAATTTGTATGTCCCAAAAATTATTTTTAGAATAAATTTTTTCTGAGGCGTGTACTCAGTTAAAATAAAAATTTATTCCGAAATAATTATTTATTTCATCTGAGTACAGGCCTTACAAAAAATTTATTTTAAGGGCCTGTACTCAGTTAAAATAAAATTTCGAATAATTTTTTTCATCTGAGGAAGGCCTTACAATTTAGCATAAAAAATAAAAATTATTTCGAAATAAATTTGTATGTCCCAAAAATTATTTTTACAAATACATTTTTTTGAGGCATGTACTCAGTTAAAATAAAAATGTATTCCGAAATAAATATTTATTTCATTTGAGTACAGGCCTTTAAAAATAAATTTTTGTAATCTGTAATCAGGTGAAAAAATTGTGGAACATTTCAAATATCTTATAGAAAGAGAAGAGTGAAGTTATTATGTTTCGTGGAAAAGGCTCTCCATTGTACGTCAGGTGTCCTATAAACTCAGAAAACAATCCAAAATACACTTCAAAAATCATAAAACATGAAGACTCAAGTGTTATATTATTTTGTTGTTTTCTTACTATGGAGTAGGTCCACTATATGGTATCAAAAAGGATTAAAAAAATAAATAAACAAAATAACTGTTCTTGTGCTTAAACTAGTCGCATGTGAACTGATGCTTATCAGTTGTCAAAAGTAATTACACACGTTTTAATTGCGTCAAAAGTAGTTACACAATGTAGTTTAAATGGCTTTGCATAGGTCAGACCTTGCAATAACAAAAAGTTTTTTTTATTTCACCTTCCCCCCCTCGCTGCACAAGCCGCCGTTTTGTGAAGCATGCATAAAAATGTACCTTGTATTCATGCTTCCTTCTGGCTGTTATATACTCTTTGCGCCTGTTTGTTATTGCAGCAGTTTTTTTCAAATAATTAGAGGCATATTTATTTGACATATCATTAAAAATATACCCTAAATAAAAACGTTCTGATTGTTCAAAAAGATCCGCTTACAAGTTTTTCCTGCATTGATTGTTTGAATGAAATTTAACGCCTGGTTGCCATTGAATTAACCGCGCAGTTAGCCGTGCTACACAATTAAAATTAATTATATGTCATTGTTTTATGTTCAATTGACTAATTGTTAACAATTTTCATATTGAAGTGTGGGTTGCCATGCCAAAATGAAGACCAAAATGCTTTTGTCATATGCATAAATACTTGCATTTAAAATGGGTTTCTAATTAATTTACAATGCGCACACGCCGAAGCCAGAACAATGAGCCACATGTGGTGATAAGGAGTATTTGAGCGGGGCGGCAGTTTAGGAAGGTTCGCTAATTAATTCAATGAACGCCAAACATTATTAATTATTCATAATCAAATATGCACAATTGCGGCATTTGTCGCTGCTTGATGACAGGCCCAAGGGATGGGCCGGGTAAAGATCACATGGGATACATAAACAATGAATGCTCTTTGGCAACAGTTGCTAGGCTATGGAAATGTGTGAAATAAAACGTACAAAATTTCGAAAAACTGATTACGGGGCAGTGAGTGTTGACAGATAAGTCGAATTATTTAAAATAGCCGGGCAGTTTTTTTTTCCTGTGTATAAATTAAAGAAACTGCAAGGGTGTATAAACATCGGCGGAGTTGTTTATTCTATAAGATAGAAATTAAAAATGAATATAAATTTTGACTTATTTTTGAACCGCTTTAAAGGCCTCAATTGCAAAATGATACAGCCAATGGGCCTTAACAAACCTGAAACCAGACGCAATCTAGCCCGTACCGCAAACGTTGCCCCCGTTAACCAGCTGCTCCGAATGCCGCAACTGTGCAATGGGCTGCCCATGTGCGTATCCAGCTGCCATTGGCGTTGGTACTGCAATTTATGCAAATTGCTTTCAATTTGCTTAGTCCAATGCATTGTGCGCCAAATTGGACCGACCATTTCGATTCCTAACTAAAAATGCTATATCAAAGTGTGCCCATACGCCCTGTGGTACAGCAGCAGCAGCGGCAGCAAAAGGGCGTGGCAGCCACATTTTGTTATCACTTAAACGCGTCAAATTAGGTGTACCGCTGCATATTCCGTTTTGCCAAAGTTTCTGATTATAAATTTGGGCACGTGAATGCCACTATCACGGCGTTGTTGTTGCTTAACTGCAATTTAGCAAACATAGCAACGTGTCCGTTTAATCAAAGTTGCCTTTGATCTGTTTGCCCTGCAATTGCATATTGAATGCAATTGCAAAGTGAATTATGTGCTTGCTGTGCCATAAGGAAATTTGATTTTTTCTGACATTTTGTTATTTTGATTTTTCGCAGAACGTAAACATTTCCCCTCACAGTGTACACAAAACGTCAACTGCATTGGGAAAATGCCTACACCAGCCCAGCAATGTCGGCCATTCACTAACTCCAACTGGCAGACAGTATTTTCTCGTTGAAATTGTGATAGAATTTCATTTTTGTTACTAGTCAAATTTCCGGCACAGCGAGCCCACCCACACAAAATGAACCAGTCTTTGTATAGAATTTAAAACATATTCTCAAACACACACGTACATTCGTAGAAATGCGTACGTACACACACGCCCACTGACACGTTTATTCTGGGCTGCCTGCTTTAATACAGCCTTCAGCAACAGACGAGCTACAAGACAACACAACCAGGACCAGGTGTATTTGCTGTAACAACTCTTCCGTTGTCGCCACTTCTGGAGTTGTGATTCCAACAGTGTACCACGAGCTTTATAGATATTTTGTATACACTTTTAAAAGGCAAATGGATTTTAAACAGCAACTTGCAGCGCATAAAAAAGCATTACCGTAAGCATAACATATCAAGTATCAAGGCAGCAAAGGTGCTTCAAACCGAACCATACAGAACCTGGTCCTTCGAACCGGATACTAAACTGAACAGAACGAATATGAACTTTTTCCGAACTTGGAGAAGGATTTCCCAAAATCGGTATAACACGTATCCAATTACGCAGGTCTACAAAGCCTTAAGTCAGAGAAAATAGAAAACGTTCCGTATGTATATTTGGTCGCTGAACTCAAATATGTTCTCCGTTTTTCTCCAAATTCTCTGTGGCCACTTTAAGTAACCCATCCAAATCAGAGTAATTTTCACTTATAGTGCGTTTAAAAAACATGAAGTCCGGTTTTTTTCTTACGATACAAATTTAATCATATTTAAATGAAAGAATGAAATTGAAAATTTTAATGTAAAAAAAAATTTAATTAAATAAATCGTTAAATTTTTAATAAATCCCCCATTGTAATAATAATTATCCCAAGTGGAAAGTAAGCTGGGAAATATTAAGTCAAGCCTGGGTTGATGAAGACAATAGCCTAAAAAAAGGCAACACACATTTTGCTTTTATATTGGAAAAACATTAACATGAGAAAACGGCTAAAACGGCTAGTGAAGAAAATTTTTTGTTATCGTCTTCAAAATTGGCATTTCAGATTTTATATGCTTTCACAGAAATCAATGTTTGTTCAAAATTGATCTATGTTTCGGATTCATTTATTTCGAAAAGCATTATTTGAAAATTATCTTTTTTTGTTATCGATAAAAAAATAACTTCTAAAACAAAAAATTGTGCTCTTTACGAAGAAAAATCAGAATTAAATTTTGAATTCTTGCATAAGAATATAATAAGTGTTCCAGTCTCAGGTCCCTGAGCTCACATCCCTGATCCCAGATAACTGATCACAAAACCCTGATCCCAAATCGTTGATCCCAGATCCTCAGGTATCACAGATCCCTGATCCCAGATTCGAGATCCCAGAGTCCAGATCCCTACTCCCAGATACCTGATCCCAGTTCTGAGATCCATCCCAGATCCCTGATCCTCAGGTATCACAGATCCCAGATCCCATATCCGAGATCCCTGAACCCAGATCCCTGACCCCAGATACCTGCTCCCAGATTCCAGATCTCTGATCCCAGATCCCATATCCGAGATCCCAGATCCCTTATCCCAGATACCTGATCCCTGATCCATCCCAGATCCCAGAACCCTGATTCCAGATTCGAGATACATCCCAGATCCTTAATCCCAAGTCCCTGATGCCAGATTCCTGATTCCTGATCCTAGATCCCAAATCCCTGATCCCATATTTCTGATCCGAGATCCCTTATCCGAGATCCCTGATCACACATCTTGATCCCAGATCCCTAATCCGAGATCCCTGAATAAATTCTTTTGAATCAAAAGCGTAAATTTGACTAGATTGTATCAGATTCTTAGACCTTAGCGCAAATATCAGTACAGTTTCAAATTTCAGTAACGTTTTTTCGAAGAAATTCTTTTAATGGACTTAAAAAAATAGAAGTAATACAAATGAATCAAAATATAGTTCTGCAATTCGATGTAGGTCATCTTTCCCTAACAACATTCAATTTATTAAATTTTGGACACAACAGACGCTACATTATCAATTTTGAATTCTGGAGTGGAGAATCAATTCCAATTCTACGTTATTTTAAGGACTGTTTTCCTTTAAAAATTGCAGCTGCAACCTTCTGGTGCCGTAAATAAGTATGAAAAAAGTGACAATATCATCGTTGAAACCAGAGAACCTTTAAAATTGTTAGAACATTTTTAAGCTTTTTTTTTTAAATTATTGAATTTTTTCTACATAAACAAAAGTAAAAGAAACCACCAGCTCACTGCTTTGCGATCTTTGCGAATTTACCTTAATAACCTGAACTGAGGCAGGCACCTAGAATTATGAATCAGCTTGTAGCAACGCAACGGCACCAATTATCTAGTGAGGCAAATGAAAGACCAACATGAATGGATGTAATGTGCACAGTACAGAGCTTTAGGTCCTGCTGCTGCTGTATGTGTGTATGGCCACTACGCCACTGGCATCTTTGTCGGAGCTGGAGCATATTAACAAAATCGCACATGGCCAATGCGATGTGAACGCTTTCTATGACCACCTGCAGTCTATGATTAATAAAAACCCTCTGACAAGCATTCGCCTGTGGATGTGAACAAGCTTTTGTATTTGTATCTCGTCTCCTCGTCTGGTGCTAGCGCCATTCAATTCTCACACTCTGTCATAATTTATTGTTGCACGACTCGGATACGGATCCGCACCCAGCATGTAGCGCATATGTTTCGCTTGTACGTGTATCCTGCTATTCCTTTTTCATGCAACGCTCTATTGAAATATTTGCAAATTACTAAAGTACCCCTAACGCCCCTGGAGTTGATAATAACGTTGATGGTCTCGTCGCACAATGGACAATTTCAGCCACCGAATCAGGTATTTAAAATGTGCAGTGAATGCGGCTCCATTCGAGCAGATTTAGAGGCAGGAGCTGTCCATGGCCATAAATTATGGCTTGAAGCTGGCACAATATTTTAAGGTGTTGCCGCACACATCCTTTGTTCCTACGGCTCCGGCCATTCATTAAATGTAATAAAGTTAGGTTGTCGTAATTGTCAACGACAGTTTGATGTTTTTGTGAAATATTGCAAGTAAATTGCTTTGTCCGACCTGCCCGAACCCATGCAGATTTTATATAACGAAATATTCAATGTTGTATCTTTATTGACAGAGTTGCAATTTGCTACATTCGATTACCTCATGCATAAGAAATGCTTGGCAATTTCATGATGTATGACCCAAAGCCATGTATGGCAAATGATTAATGTTGCACCAAACCTATTGTTGCCAGGAAGGAAAAGCGCTTCAATTAAGTATGCGGCAAGGTCAAAAGCAAAGCAAACTCAATTACTAAAAGCGATGTACAAACAATTAAACAAAACAGCGCGCCACCACCCCCCCATTCAGGCCGCATTTCAATGACCATTAAGCCCGGCTTTAAAGTCAACTCCCAGCACTTCACAATGTCCTTGGTCAGCCACTGTTTGCGTGCGTCAATACATGCATAGCAACGGGACGGGGCGGGGCAGGCGGCGAGGTTCGCCATTTCACTAATTAAGCAAATATTTGTGCGCTTTCGCCGAACTGGCCTCAGTTGGTCGCTAGTTATCTAAAAACAGACAGACTAAGACCCATGCCGCCATAATAAAGACTAAGAATAATTCCATGTCAACACACTCATAAATAATGAACTGACTGGAGGGCTGTGAATGGCAATGCCATCGTCAGGACCATCATCGCACACAAGTGGCCAGGTATATATATACATACAGACAGGAGCAGGGGACAGCAAAGTATTTATCATAAATAAAGAGCAAATGGTTACGTGATTGGCACTGGAGCTGGGATACCCTGGAAGGTAAAAGTAGAGGAAAATGTTTACTCTTTTCATACAGCCCCTCCCGTTATTTCTCTAAGCCAGCGATTATATTGACTTCATTCAGTCGCTTTGAAAAGAAAAACGAAAACAAAATGCATGCATCTCCAGCGCAAGATCGCCACAAGCAGACGGCAGCAAAAACAAAATATACTTATTGTGCGCGACCGAGACTAAAGCAGCGGTGGGCATGAAATTTGAGTTTGGGTGCTGTCCAACAATATCTGAAAAAAAAAAAATAAAGTCGCTACCATTGATAACAAAAAATTTTTTCCTATGGCAGCTATATGCTATAGTCATCCGATTTTGATTAGACTTTCCAAAATTGTGTGAGAGCATATAAAACTAATATAAATCAAGAAAGGGGACGCTACTATGGAAAACAAAAAAGTTTTTCCCACTAGAACTAGTTTTTGGACCGACCGTTTATATGGCAGCTATATGCTATAGTCATCCGATTTTAATAATTTTTTCCAGAATTGTGTGAAAGCATATAAAACTTATATATACCAAGAAAGGGGACGCTACTAAGGAAAACAAAAAAGTTTTTCTCACTAGAACTAGTTTTTGGACCGACCGTTTCTATGGCAGCTATATGAAATAGTCATCCGATTTTAATACATTTTTCCAATATTGTGTGAAAGCATATAAACTTAATATATACTAAGAAAGGGGACGCTACTATGGAAAACAAAAAAGTTTTTCTCACTAGAACTAGTTTTTGGACCGACCGTTTATATGGCAGCTATATGATATAGTCATCCGATATTAATAAATTTTTCCAGAATTGTGTGAAAGCATATAAAACTTATATACTAAGGAAAACAAAAAAGTTTTTCTCACTCTTACTAGTTTTTAGACCGATCGTTCCTATGGCAGCTGTATGCTATAGTCATCCGATTTTTATATTTTTTTCAAGAATTATGTGGAAGCACATAAAACTAATATATACCACGATTGGTGAGGCTACGATGGAAAACAAAAAAGTTTTTCTCACTAGAACTAGTTTTTTAGATCTGATCCGATTCTAAATGTGCAGCCTATAGTCTGATTTAAAGACTTTTTGCAAAGTTTGGTCAAGATAGCTTTAAAACTGAGAGAGGAGATATGGAAACAAAAGTTTTTTCTAGAAACAGACGGACGGACGGAAATGAACTCAGCTCGTCATGCTGATCAAGAATATATATACTTTATGGGGTCGGAGATGCTTCCTTCTATGCGTTACAAACATCGTGACAATTTTACCCTCTGCAAGGGGGTAAAAAAGCCTCTAAGCGAGGCTCGAGTTGAGCACTTGTCTGTCTGCCCAAATCTCGGCAGCGCACACAGCATGCAGTTTGTTTTTGCTGCTGTTTGCTTGTGTGATCAGGCCAGAGTTTTTGTTATTCTTGATAAGCGAGGCTCGAGTTGAACAGTCGTTTGTCTGCCCAAATCTCGGTAGCGCACACTGCATGTAGTTTGTTTTTACTGCCATTAGCTTGTGTGATCTGGCCAGAGCAGCATGCATTTTGTTTTTGTTATTCTTGGGTGGTGCATTTCTTTAGGTTAATTTTAGCTCAATTCAGCATCAAGACATTTCGCATTTCGCTTAGCCTATGCTCACTTTCTAGAGTTGCGTTTTTTGTTCTAGGGTATCAACAATTTGTGAAACATTGTGATTGGGCAACAAACTTATCAGTACCACAAAATGAGTTTCAGTGGTCCACAGCCCGACCCTTGTCTCCGCACCTGGCAACGATTTGTCATCTTTTAAATTCAACAACAACAACAACAACAACGCGGGCAAGTTGCGAGACACCGGAGCAACAAAGGACATGGCAATAATGCGTCGCAGCATAAATTTTATTTATTTTATAAGCGCACAAAGTCCTCGTCGCGGCCCTGGCAAAGAGGTAGCCAAAGCCAGAGCCGTGAACCTGAGAGCTGGCGACAAGTAGCCTCCGCCCGATGGCAGCCAACTTTGTTGTCAAATGCCCGAGATGCTTGGCCAACACTTTGTAGCCGGGCGCGGTATTCAAATAGGTTTTTAGTAGACTACCATGACAATGCAGCGGCAATGGCACCACCCACGCCACACCGTTATGAATGGGCGCCCGTACCGCTGCCCGGCGCCACTCTGTGTGCGCGATATCTACACTGCCACTTCACGACAGGCTTTGAGCGTAATTTTTCTTGGGCAAAACTTGGGCAACCAAACGAGCTTCTCGCGCTGGGCTACAGGGGCGTGGCGCTGATGTCGTGGCAACGACGCGCTTGTAAAAGTTGAAAGATTTGCATAAGTAATTTGACAAAATGTAGTTGACAGTAAAAAGCGCTGAAGTGGCAGCGAGCCACACACACGAAATAGTGGTGACAAAATGATATGGCACCAGGACACTCCGCTGCAAATGGACCAAAGCGGGGAGCAGCGACACTGAACGGAATGGAGGCGTAAATCTCCGCATGATGAAGCAATTTTTCTTACTTATACGCACGGACGCCAAAAATGTGCACATTAAGACAATGAATAATGCGAAAAGAGAAATGATCTAACAGTAAATACATATACCAAGTGTAGGGAACTCTGCATTCGAGTCGAGTTTTCCAAGAACAAAGAGTTTAAGAATTGTCAAATGAAATTTGATTGAAAGGCATCTCGAGTTCTTACGTTGACGGCAATATTCGATATCTATATTGAGAAGTAAATCCAGGATTTTGCACAAATAGAGAAAATTGTTTGGTACACCCAAAGAAATCTAGCACGAAATCGAATGCTTGAAAGCTTGTACTACTATTGATCTTGATTTCGAATATGTAGGCGAGGAAAATGAGGGGAGCGCTTTACGGAGAGTAATAAAAAAAAGAGAACAATTATCTATCTCGCACTAAAAACAGTACATAAATCGTAACACTTGCAGTCCTCAAGTGCTTATTCTCCCAAAAGTTTGTATAAAAATAAAATGTCAAATGACTTGTGACAATGTGACAGACAGTACAGCTTTGGAAACTGTTCTGTGTCTTTATGAGTGTAATGTTCGAAATCCTAATTTTCTTTCATTATTGAATTATAATTAACATTAATCTTGAGCCTGCCAGTTATCAAATAAATATATAAACTACAATTTTTGGCAGGTACAGAGTTAGCATATTAGAAGGCTCATTGCTCTGCGTGCAAACGCTGTGGGCATCCCAGTATTAATGTAACGAATAAAATAACAGCTGACAAATCAGTGTGACCGTGCAAGATGTGTTTCATTTATGGCGTTTTATTATCACAGTGGCCATTATGGGGATTCCAAATAAATAAATGGCATTTTCGTGACATCCATTTTTATGACATCGGCAGCTCTGAGCTCTTTGTACGAAGGTACAAATAGTATATTGGGTTTGTGCAAATGTATGTAACAGCCAGAAGGAAGCATAAAGTATATATATTCTTGATCAGCATCAACAACCGAATCGATATAGCCATGTCCGATAGTCCGTATGAGCGCACAGATCTCGAGATTGTAAAAGCTAGTGTATGTTTGAAGTGTATGGTACATATTCTCATTATACCTGCAAGCAGATAAAGTTTCGTCGAACAGCTGATCACAGCTGATCCATACAAACTGTGCAGTGTGCCCAGAGAAAGTAAGAAAATTAAAATCATACAAAAACGTTCGTTCCGTCAACTGACTTTGATTTGCTTTCACGAAATCAAAATCAAAAAGAATTAAAATTGTAAATATTTGATCAATTTAAATTTATTTTAATATTAGAAACCGAACATTTAATTTTGTCAATGCACAATTTTTCCAATCATTCTTTTTTGGCATAAGTCAAAAAGAAAAAGTCAAAAAAGAAAAATTGTGCTTTCCACTACAAAAGCCAGCAGTTAACATAACTAGTATTTAATTTTTCCAAACATTTGCAAAATTGTATACCTGTTTTACTCCATAATGATTAAATAAAAATAAGATAAAAAAACAATAAAGGAAAAAAAACAACCATACCATCGAAAGCTCCCTCGAGCCTTTCCAATTATTAGGACTACTTTAAATCCGACAGTGTTGAGACCACCAAGGAATCATTTACTTTCATAGGCCCGAAAAACCAAAGCCCAGTGAATAGGCTATTAGAACCGAAAACTTTTATTATAAAATGCAGCTCTAAGGGTTTTGCGAAGCCTTGAAAGACAGGCATTTATTTTACTGAGCACGAGGCTTTTGTTGTGGCAAAATTTTATCTTAGTTAATTTAAAAAATTATAATTTTGTCTTATACTACGTTTATGCTATTAAAAAATCATGCTTTTTTGCCCTTCAAAGTATGCAAAATTTGTTTGTTTTAAAAATTATTGACTTGTACGAGATAATTTATAGTCCGTTATGGCAGCTTACATACATAATCCATATTGCGCATTCACTCAGATTGTCGAAATAGTTAAAGGTAAACAATATAAATTAGTGTTAAGGCTAAAACGTAGTATTAGTTAATTTGAACAATTATAGTATTATATAGAAAATAATGTCCAAAGTATATTTAATACAATTTCGTTTGGGTTTGTTGTTAAAATGTGTTTTATTATTTGTATTTGTTGTGCGTTGTTTTAGGCAAGTTTTACCTCAAAGTATTTAAGTTTTGTGGATTAAAAGTTTGGTGGATTGTCGTAACTGTTAATGCAATATAGTTCATAAAAGTGTCCTCTATACGATAGTCTAATTGGTTTTTTAAGAATAATAATAAACGAGGAAATCACGAATTTTTTAAGACCACTTTGAGTTTGAGTGTGAAGAAAAATCATTTATAAAGAAAGATGAGCAAATACAACAAAAAAATTTAAAAATTCCATATAATAAAAAAAAATTAATGCTAGTCTGGCAGATCGGTTATATGTCAGCTATATGAAACAATGGTCCAAATTAAATCAAATTTGGTAGGACCCCTTGGGAGCTTAAAAAACGTTTACAAACTGAATAGTGAAAAACGGCCAGATCGTTTATATGGCAGCTATATGAAATAGTGTCGCAATTTGAACTAACTTTGGTTGGACTCTTTAAGAGCTTAAAATACGTGTACAAACTGAATTTCAGATCAATAGTTTAAAAAACAACAAAGTTAGTCAAAATCGGCCACATCGCTTATAAGGCAGCTATAAAAAATAATGGTCGAAATTGAACGAATCTTTGTAAGTCATTAAATCGAATCTCGCTTTCGTTGAAGTCGGACGTGTTTTTTTTTCGCTGCGCCTAATTTGATTTTTTTCCCGGTGTCTTAATTTCTTTTTCGCGTTTTAGTCAATTCTATTATTCTATTATTTAGTGCATGTTTATGTACAATATAATTGTGATTTTCATTTTGTTTTAATTTAAACATAAATAAACGCACAAGCAAACATAATTAAATTCATCCATTTAATTTTCAGCTCATCTATTCGTAGCTGTTAATTTGCTTATGCACTTACATTGTTCTTGTGTTTTTTTGTCTTCCACGCTCCGCTTGTGTTTTGTTTTGTTTTTGTGTTTTTAGTGCTAAGTAGCTTTTGCCTCTCTCCCTCTCATTCTTTCTCGCGCTAGCGATCGGTACTCTCGCGCTTTTGTTGTGTTAAAGTAAAAGCTTTTGCATGTAAATTGCATTTTCATTGTTGTTGTTGTTGCCTGCTGCTTTGATTTGGTCTGTAATACAGAGCGAAAATGATAAATTCAATTCAATTTAATACTTTCTGACATTTGGCACATTTTGTATATAGTGATGGCATTTTTGTAAAAAATATCGATTATCAAATAAAGACCTCCCATCTCTAGCGTCAATACAAATTTGTATGGTCAAAATGTACACTTTGCTGAAAAAGCAGTTTTAGTGAATGAATTGTGTACTAACAATTCCTCGAATCCAGCCGACTCAGAATAACCTAGTAAAATAGAAGAAAACATTTTATCGTCAAAAATTCAAAATTCCCGCCACTGAACGAACAGCTGACTACGATTGCAGAAAGTAAAACCAATCGACGCAGCACATTGCATCTTTAGTAAATTGTCTTCTCTCTGCCTAAGTACGTACAACTTCCGACTCCAACTACTAATATTAATTTACGACTTGTTCGCAATATCGAACATATCAATAATAGTGGCAACCATCTCCCGTCAAAATATTGTAAAAGAAAAGTACAAATCATAAAGCGCACATCAATTTGGCATAACGAGGTCATGATATGAGCGCATAAATTTTATGCACTTCAACGCCACAAAAACGGTAATGATAACGCCGGTTCGTGTCATAAAAAAAGCACTCCCCCCTCTCTGTGACGCTTAAAAAAGGTGAGCAATAATACCAAAACAAAAAAATAATGCCATAAGGCCACAAAAGCTCGCTCTAAAATGTATCTATGCATTTTTTCAATTGGCGGCCAAATATGTTGCCAAGCTTTCCTTGCGCCCAGCTGTGGGGCTTTAGTTTCATAAGGATGCCGCTTATGGGGTTGGGTGGGGCGCCGCCAAACGAAAACAACAACAAAATCGGCCAAGCTGCAACGGGTGACTGGTTCGCCTGGTGGCCTGACTGGTTCGTTTTGGCTGAGCGGCCCATTCGTTGCCAATGCTCGGCACACGCGACACGTACTAGGTGCGTGCTAAGTTGAATTGTGAACAGTAAAACAGAAAGTTGAAACATTTTTGAGAATCAAACCCAGTTAAATAATCTAAAAAAAACACACACACAACCAGCTGTCGAAGACACGGAGTGAAAAGGTAAAACGTATGTCAAGAAATAATCGACATGTCTGTTAATTATTGTGCAAGTTTTCCAACTCACACACACACGGCTGTCAGTCCTGCATCTGATGGTGTCCTGGTGTCCTACAGCTGCTGCGTTTGCTTTTCTATGGCGACAGCTTGCGGTGACAGTGACAGGAGGAGACAACCGATACTTTGCTTGTTAGTGGAACAAGAGGGATGTCATCGTCTGTTTCAGTATCTCTATCCTTGCGAACACACATAAAGTTATTCGCGCCACTGCGAATGTGTTCCATGTCATAAAGACACGCACAAATCATGCTTAAACTCGGCCTGGGACTGGTCCTGGTCCTGGTGCCGCTGCTGTGCCTGGTGTCCTGCTCGTTGCCTTTTGCTTAACTCGCAATTTATGGTTAATCGATGTTGTCTTTGAACGTGACCTATTTGCTTTATTTCGTCCTGTGTCGCCATTATTCCCGTTTCCACACTCGCACTCAGCGTCCTGCTGACGTGTTAAATTGTCTTTTTGTTTACCCTTACCCACAATAAAGCCATAATTTATTTTTCATGTTCTATCGCAGTTCGTTATGCCAGTTTCTTGTGCCAACTTCACTCAGTTGTTGCCCCTTCGTTAGCTCGTATTTATTTTTTGCATACGTGGCGTATGAGTTACTTATATAAGATATACGTACATATGCATGTACGAATGTTCTAGCAGAAGCTTGGCAAAATCGATATACGAAACGACCTTGACTTCCGGCAAGGATGCTGCAGTTGTTGTGCATTGCTGCCACTGCAATTGTTGCTGGCAACATTTTGTTGCCGTAGTCGCGAAAGCTTTACAGTTTGGCATGCACTGAACCCCAACTATTTGGTCTGTGAATGTGGCGTGTTTAAGGAAGCTCCGTCATGCCCATCACTGGACACTAAAATGTCACAGGGGGCATGCTAATTAGAGTCCTGTTAATTACTCAGTCGTGACTGCAAGCCATCTAACGGGGTCATCAGGTCTGGCGGATGGACAATCGTAAGGGCTCGCCGGTTGTCCCAGAGGGTTATTAGAAAATCATATTAAAAGTTTGAGAATTGTTCGCTTAGTTAACATTTTAATTCTGAGGTTGGTTAGCTTAATATGTTTGAATATGTGATTGAAAAATCATTTAAAGTACCTAATGGATAAAGTACATTTATTGTCATGCTTTTATTATACAATTTCAAGGTCTACTTGCAAAGATCTGCACTTCTTTCTTAGAAATATTTACTCCTATATCACCTTTTGATGTTGCCCTCAAGGAGCGCGGCGTTTTACATTGAATCTCTTCAATCTGCTTTTGAGTTTAGAAAATATCTAGAGGTCACACGATAAATATCTAGCGAACATGAACCATAAATCCGTCCTTTTCTCATTAATCGAAAAAAATAAAGTTGTCTGATCCTTTAGATATATTAAAATTTTTATTCAAATTCCCTTTAACGTTTTTGCAGCAGAAATTCCATTTCTTAAACAAAATTAAACTCACATTTTTGTGTTGTACAAAAACAAGGATAGCTCAAATACTTAATCAGGGGTCGGCAATTGAAGCAGAGACGTTAGCAGAATTTCATTTACTGCAATAGTATTTGTAAGTAAGCTGGCAAAAGTTATCAATGTATTGAGCACATTTAAACAACTAGCTTTAAAGCTATTTGACCGAGTCGGAAAATCAGTAAGAAAATAAAAGAGGCCACTTATCTGCTTCCAATGCCGACCCCTGCTGTAAAGACATTCATGATTTTTAATGTGTCCCATTTGGATGTGTGTCACAACTTAGATAAATTAAATATTTCCGTCTAACATCTCAGTTCCATATATTGTATAACCCAATAGGGAAGTACTGATACTTGCTCATCGACTATATTCTGTGCTCAAAGATAATCATCTGCTACAAGAACCAAACTTTATAACAGGAACAAAAAAAGTGGTTCTCAAACCGACTTTTATTTCCCATTTAAATTTGGGAGGTAATACATTTGTAAAGGTTCGGTTCATGGTCCATTTCGAGAATTCGAAAAAAACCCCAAACCGAACCGATTTGATCGTTGATTGATGGGGATAGGAAACTTAATCAAGAAACTCCAAAAAAAAATTGTTAGTGTATGGAAATAATATATTTTTATTCATAAAATGTTTATTAAATATAGCTCAATTAATTTTTTAAATAATTGAATATAAATTTCGATAGAATAAGTTTAAGTATAACATCATATTTTTTTGGGTCTTTACTTCATATGCCTTTAAATCAGGGCTGCAAATCGGTCCGGAACCGAACCCTCAAAACCGGTTCGGTTCGGGGTTTTTGGGTTCCCCGAACCGGACCATGAACCGAACCTCATACATTTTTGACCCCTCGAACCTGAACCCGAACCGGCTATTTTTTCCTAAAATAAGGGTCGGTTCACAATAATAAGTAATTTTACCAACGAAAGAAAATCATAATGAGATTATTTACAATTAAATCTTGAAGAGTCAGTCACTACGTCTGATTGTAAAGAAGAATATAATGTTAATAATTTTATAGACTCCTTCGAAAATTTCAAATCATTTGGAAAAGATCCAAAAACGAAGACCTACAAAATATTGCGCTAACTTAGTTCACGTATAGATGAACTTCTCAAGGAAGAAGAACGAGAGGATTAACTTGTCTACGGATTTCCCAATTCAAAAATTCTTGTCTCAATCACGTCTTTGGCTCGAGAATGTTTGTTTTTAACTCGAAATAGGCTTTTTGCAAACAGCACACGGGATTGATTTCGAGAAAAAATTTCGAACTATCAGATACTTTTCCTTCTTTCGCTATGACATTACAATTCGAACTTGTTTTAATCTCTATAGAAGACTATTTGATTTTCAGGTAGGATCCGAACTTGAAATAAGACTTTTCGGATTGATACAAGAATTTTAGGACTGTTTTCAAAATTCGTATTTGTTTTAAGTACAATCCAGTTTGACTCGTACTTAAAATTTTTAATTGAAAGTCGGGACCACTCAGTTTAATCTAACTTAATGTCTAAGGTGGGCAAAATTATCAATTTAATTTTCTTCTAACCAATTGAAAAAATAAATCGAAAAAAACAAACTATCCATTTTTGAACCAGTAAACCAAGGTCCGAACCAAAAAATGGGGTTCTAAGGATTCAGAAAAAAGTATAAATCAAAGATATTTAAGGAATTGTCCTATCAATGTTAAAAGCTTAAAGGTATTGCTCTAACTGTCTTATTCTCATTAGTGCCATCGACAAAAGTCTTCCTTGAACGGGCTTCTAGCATCTTAACATTTATTTTGTCTGATCAAAGAAGTAGAAAAGACAATCAAATACTCAAAACATGAAATGAAATCTTACACCAAAAAAAAAATAAATTCTGAATATATTTGTTACCTTAAATTTCTGAGCCCCAACCATTGGTACATTTTGGTTCGAACCCGCAAACCGGACCTCCGAAAAAGATATTTGAGTTTGCAGCCCTTGTTTTATTGATTTCCTGGTTCATCGCACTGACTGAAATAATAAGTAGGTAGGTGGTTATATTCAACTTATTCTTTTCTTTTTGTCGTTTTTGGTTGTTTACTTTACAAACAATCGATATACCAGCGCAGACGAATAAAACGAATGTAGGCCAAGGCCTTTTGCCTCCACCTTTTAGAAACAGAAGTTTCCAAAAACTGCTATAATAAAGCGTGATTTATTCAAATGGCAGTTGTTGCTTCAGTGTTCCAAGCATTTGTGGTTAACCGATACAATCGATTTGTACCTAATTAGATGTTTTATTATTTATAAAAGCATTCAATTTGACCGAAACACTTTCTGACTATTTCACAATGACAGTTGCTTACATGGAAGGGAGTGTGTGTGTGTGTGTGGAGCTATTATTTTCATGATGTCATGCGTGAAATATTGAGGTGAACGCGCACACTTACACTCACCCACACACTTGAGGTACTTACACACTAGTTGGTAGCTCCAACTGTTACAGTTCATTGCGCTAAGTGGCAGCTGGTCATAGTTCGCCACGAATGTTTATTGATGGGTAAATATCTATGCAGGAGTGTGTGAGAAGAATACACTCGAAAGAAGAAGAGCATAAAGTTAAATTTATTATCCAAGCAAAAGTAAGCAAAATCTTTACAAAACAATTTAGAGGAGTCTACTCATTGAATTCATAGTATGCTTAAATTTACTAATCCTCAATTGGAAACGGAACATTTGAGCTTTTTCGGAAAAAACTTGACACACAAGCCAAGAGATAGAGAGAAGCTGGACTTGGTCTTCTGGGGCTCGCAAAGCCAGATCTTTTTCCGATCAGATGAACAATGGTCGAGTTATAAGCAAAACAAATAATAATGATGGGCAGCACTGGCCACAACCTTGATGGGCAGCACTTACACAGTTTGTATGGTCCCATACAAAAATGATGTTTAGTTAATTAAAAACTTTGAGAGGTACAGAGTATATTACAGTCTAGCTTGACTTGTTTTATATAGAGTTTTTGTACTAGCGGATATTACTCAGTTACTCAATACCGAGCCTAAATCGTGATGCATCAAAAAATATAGTATTCGCGAATTCTGTGGTCACAGTTTTTTGGTTTCCTGCCTGAGTTAAACAGACATTTAAATTTGTCAAAATCTCTTTTTCATTCTGCAAATCCAAACTCAAAACATAAATTTCTTACAGTGTAATCATTGCGCAATTTGTTTCAATCATATATCAGCAATTATTATAACCGACTGCCAAACCCTTAAAGTTTACCTAAAAATAAGTCAACCGTGTGAAATGAACCGTAAGACAACCCACTGATTGCTACATACATATTTGGCATTATTTATTTCAAATTTAAGCAAAACAAGGCCAGGCACAAAACCCGATTTAAATTAAGATAGAGTCGATGGTGGCTTTTCCTTTGACTGTCGGCATAATTAAGTACATCGTTTCGTTGTCTTTGAGCAAAAGTAAATCAATTCTGGGCGGTAATAGCCCCCGGTTATGGCTGTCAAATTCCGCCCATGCGACTTGCTTCCTACTTATCTGACAGACAATTATTGCAGGTACATAAACACGCAAATGAAATATCAAACAAATTCGCATAATTACCTCGGGTCAATTGACGGATTAGGCGTATTTAAGTCGCGACGCCACAAAGATAAGTTAAATTAATATGAAAGTTAATTAAATCCATAAGGTAATTGCAAGGAGTCAAGTCTCTATCTGGCTAAGTGTCGCAATTAATTAAAATTAGAGTATTGTGTATCAGTTGAAGAGAGTTGGAAAATTGTGAAGAATTTTAGTCTAGCTGTAAAAGAGGTTGCAAACAAAAAGATCAAAAAGAGTTTCTTTAAGTTCATATAAATATTGGTTTTATGCACTTTCTTACGCAAATTTAATAATTTACCAATGGTTAAGGTTCAGAAATATGAGGTTGAAGGTTTTTGTGCTAAGGTTTTGGTTCGAACCTAGATTCGACTCAACTTTTACCTAATTTTTATTAAAAAGAAATTAAATTGTTAAAAATATATAAAAATTATTCGGAATTTCCGTATTTTTATTTTACTTGTGCATACGATACCATTTATTTTGATCTATTCTTCTTCTTTGGTCAGAAAAAATAAATTTTAGGGTTAAAAACCCCGCTTAACTAAGACTTTTAACTTACTCTAACCGAACCGAAAGTTTTGGTTTGGAACAGGTTCAGGTTCAAATATTTTTTTCACAAGAGGTTTGGTTCACAGTGAAAGAAAAGTCGGACAAAATAATATGATTAATCAAAATACAACTTATCGTTCCTCCACACAGAAAAAGATCTGTTTTTTTACCTGAATCAAATCCAAATGGTTTGGTCCAAGTACAACATTCTAATTTCAACTACGATTTGTTTATCCCAAAAAACTTGGTTTAGATTGTTTTGGGATATTACATCCCAGACTAATTTAGGATGTTTTAGACCTTACATTTAGGTCGGAAAATTTTTAGATCAACGTCGATTTACATTTGCATTTATTGGGACTGTCCCAACTAATTAATTTCTCGCCTACTAAGAAAACTTCATGAAGATGGCTTCATGGTGTAAATCCCGATTAAGTTTTTAATACTGTATTCAAAAAAATTATGAAGTTAGCTTTGCCATTGTAGCAGTAGCATGAAGCAGTTGATCAATCTGTCATAGTTTTGTAGTCATTGTATTGAAATACAGAATAGTACAAAATTTTATTTACGAAGTTTTCACAGCGATATCTACATATTTTATTGATCAATTTGGATTACTGCTTCTGCGTTTCCCCATCAAGGTAAGGAGTATTTTATGCCAATCTTTTACAGAATCCCCATTTATTGGTGTGCAAATCCTTTGTGTCTCCTGGTCAGAAAAAAACACATGGGAAATCAATTTATGTAAAATTATTCCAAAAACACACTGTTACTGTTCCGCGACCTTGAATGTACAAACTTGCGAGTTTTTAGCAGGCTCGAGGTCATTTAAAGTTATGCTAATGCATAACTATAGAAACAGTACAAAAAGGAAATTAGAAAATCCAAAAGTTCATGCCTAATGGCATACTATTTATTAATATAGGAAACAAATTGAGTCAATGTAGCGCATTGTCCCTTCGTCTATCCGTCCGTCTGTCTAGCTATTTCTACTTCTTAGTCTTATGGCCATCAAGCTAGTAACTGTTGCACAGAGTCTTTTTCTTATTGCACGCTGCTTAAGCTAAGGTCCCAAAGTCAAATAATTTGCGGAGATGTTAATTAAAATTTATAATCGAAACCACTCGGATCGGATGACTATATCTTATAGATGCCATAGGAACGATTAATCTAAAAATGGGTTTTAGTTAAGATTTAGTTTTTAATGATGAATTAAACTAAAGTAGCAATTGATTAATCTGTCATATTATTGAAGTCATTGTAGTTCAACACAAAATTCTATCAACTTATATTTTTCAGCGACATCTACGTTTGTAAAGATCAAATTGAGTTACTGCGTTTCTTCGCCCCATCAAGGTAAGAAATACTTATTTTACGCTAATCCTTAACATAATCCTACTTTATTTGAGTGCAAATCCTCTGGGGTTATTTGGTCAGAAAGAACACGGAAAATTTGTTCAACCAAAAAAAAATCTAGAATAAAAGACTTCAAATCCTTAGGCCAGATGATACGGTTCGAGGGTTTATAAGTTAAATTTCAAGGGAAGGATATTTTATTCCTTACAAGCTTCTCCATTGAAATCTTTTTGAAGCCTTTCGGGTGACTTACAGAAATTTCCCCTTCAGCTCAGTGAAAAGTAATACGTAAATCAAATAGCGTTAGCTTTATTTGAGTCCCATAATTGAGAAAGAAGGCTACTGAGTGCTTAAAAATAATTATTCTTGTCTTTCTAAAGTCCAGTTATGTATTATTTTCTGTTGCGGCTTACACCTTGTGCACCACCAATTATAGCAATTGTGACAGGGGCAGTTCTCGACTTGGGCAAGGACTACTGAGAATAGTCTGCTGTATAGTCAAACTAATTTAAAGTATATGCTCTAATAAACATATAACTCTTATTACAGATGCATCGCGAGGATGACTACAACAAAGAGGCCACTCTTAAAAATCTAGCCAAACGTGAACTGGCCAATGGAATCGACAAGGAGTCAATTTACAAATTGCGCCTGCAGTGCTTTAGTCGCGGAGCCGCAGGGATTTTAGGGGTGTCGCGGTGAGTATTTGCCCAGCGAGCGGGTTAACTAGACCCGGCCGGCAGTAGCCTAGCATACAATTTGATAAGCCACAATAGCGTAAGGGGTTGTACCGTGTTTGCATAACTTTGCCTTGGTTGTGGGTTCTGTGTGAGAATAATGCTGTTGGGGATAACCTTTGGATACCCTTTCTTAGAGCTAACAATTGCCATAGTAAGAAAATGACTTTTATACCGAAAATCAATATTTGATCGAAGCAAAAAACGTAACTTTAATAAAGTTATTCATGGACACCTCAAATAGATGACAATGTCGTGCAGCTGAAAACTGTAGGGCATATTTCAATTTTATTTCCCTTTCTGCACACAACACACATGGCGAGAGCGTGACTTTTTTCATGGGAGATGCTCTTATAAAGCGCAACATGACGCACAGTGGATAAAATCCATTCTTATCTACAAATCTTTATGGATGATATTTATACACTTGAAAAGTGTATATTAATTTTGCCCAGAAGTTTGTAACGCATAGAAATATTCATTTCCGACCCCATAAACTATATATGTTCTTGATCAGGACGACGAGCTGAGTACATTTTAGTTTTATATGCTTTCACATAATACTAAACAAATTTATCAAAATCGGATGACTATAGCATATAGCTGCCATTGGACCGATCGGTCGGAAAATGTGTTTTACGAAGAATTTTTTTTTTTTTAATCAAATTTTTATTATCATTGATTTAAAAATTTTAATTTAATTAATTAATTTATTATCTGATATCTATATACTATATAGATTTGTGTAAATCAAGCCCGATTCTACTAGCCCATTGCATTATTCAATGCCAAGAGCATATTCCACTGTCAATAATCCCTCTTGTACCATAACAGATCCCCTTTCGCCTTCATAGTTTAGCTAATATTACTTTGTCGGAACACATCGTTGCAGTACATGAAGGACTCATTGTTCAAGACTATGTATGCGACTTTTCTTTAAGTTCAGGTAAAAGTTTAATGCTGCAATCGATCCATCCAGCATGCGAGACTTTGCTCTTTAGAGTTGCTTCATCATGCACGCACATGTGCAAAACCATACGATGTCATTATCTGAAGTACATTGACTAGCTGTCTGTCCTGTAATAAACTATAAAATTTCGAAGAGGTTTAATTGGAATAGTTTTATCGTCTTTTGTCCCACTGTGCGACATGGTCGAGAGCAGTTGCTTATATTAAAATGATGAAATCGTTGAGTGTTGAACAAGTGAGGTAGACAAAGATAAAAAGGGATGGCCAAAGTACGAAGAACCTCTGCCGCCAGGAAGACTAGAGTGAGCGGCACTTGCTGTTACGCTGGCAACCCTGGCCCTCTACGATGATGCTGATGAGGATAGGTTCAGGTTTAGCTAGGCGCAGGCAAATACGAGTTTGTCGAGTTCGAGTGCATGTTGAACTAACATTCTGGAGAGGTCTTTCAAGTGTGTGCAATCCGGCAAAAACTATGAAGCCGATGCGGCCGCTGACGTTGTGTGGGAGTCTGAGCGTTGGCAAAAAGCGCTGACTGAATGCAAACAAACATAATTGGATTTCTCTAGTTGCAGCGGCTCAACCCAGCCACCCTTCCCAGCACAAACACACTCGCTCTCTCTGTTAGTTTTTATTTCAATTTCAGACCATGGTCCGTCTGGCTGGCTGTCTGTTAACAATTTTCCGCTTTGAATATATAGACATATTGCACAAAATCTGCAGCTGATACATATGAATGTGTAGATACATTTGTATGTATCGTTAGAAGTCGGCACGATTGTTGGCTGCCTATTGGCGCACATTTTCATTTGTATTTATGCAATTTGTTTGTTTGCCAGTTGGAAAATTCAATGCATTGAATACGCTCTCCAATAAGATCCATCAATGGCATATTCTCATTTTGGGGAAATGGAAACAGATTTTGTTATTATTTCCCTTTTCCAATTTGAAAATTATATTTGCGGTTTGAATTTGCAGGGCATTTCGCTTGATGGATGCCGACGGCAGCAAGACTCTCAACAATGAAGAGTTCAGAGCTGGAATAAAGCATATGGGACTCGAGCTGAGCGACTCGGAAATTGACGATGTTTTCCATTGGTAAGTTGAATGTGTATAAAATACTATCAATGTTTTATTCATTGATACAATTTCAGCTTCGATTCGGATGACAATGGATGCATAAACATGACAGAGTTTTTGCTCAAGCTACGCGTAAGTTTCAAATTGTAAAACTTTTGGGTTCACTTAGGTAACTCTCGATTCCCATAGCCACCCATGAATAACTGTCGTCTGAGCAGCATCGAAAAGGCTTTTGAAAAAATGGACATAACACACGATAATAAAATTACCATTGACGACATAAAGACAACTTATTCGGTGCTCGAGCACCCCAAGTATCTGAGCGGCGAGATGTCGGCCAATGAAATACTTACTGCTTTCTTGAAGAACTTTGAAGCTGGCGCTCCCAATCCCGATGGCATCGTTACCAAGGAGGAGTTTATTAACTATTATGCCACAATCAGCGCTTCAATTGATAATGACGCCTACTTTGATTTGGTCATGCGTCGCGAATATAAGCTTTAAGTTACACCAATATTCCAGCGATTCCGGCCAACAGCTTATAAAAATTTAACAATTACTTACGTTTCTGCACACTAATTAATATAGCTTCAGTCTCAATGAATAATCGTATAAATTAAACATTCAAAACTATAAAAAGATATTAATAATTGTATGTTTTTTTTTCGAAATAAGGATCGATTTCTCATTTTTAAGATATTGCTATCTAACATTTAAACCTTCAAGGAACTTATGTGGCAAATAGCAGTTATTCAAAAGTTAAAAAATCGGTGGTAAATGTCTTAGTTCAGACCTGAACTATTAGTTGATTAGGCGGTGTCAAGGGACCCCCTTTGCTTAGGCATTTCACCGACCACTAATCGTTAGTCAAATCTCTTGTGGGTACAGAAAGGAAGATATTTCAAGAAAGCTTTTTACTTTTCGTGTGGAAAATCGGCGGAGAAATGCAGTGGAAATTAAGCTTATAAATTTTTGAAGGATACGTTTTATGAGATATAAATTTTATTGATTTTTTTCGGAAAGTAATCTTACAATTTAAAGGCCTCATTCCAGATGGCATGCAAATTTATTTCGGCACTATGCTTCATATAAATAAGACAGCTTTTCAAAAGCGTTTCGCTTTCAGAGCTTTGTGATTCTATTATGCCATCTGGAAAGAGGCCTTCAGCCATAACTCGAGGTAGAAAAGTTTAATATAGTCAAACAAGATACGAATTTAAAGATTATAAAATTTTCAACAATCTCGTTGATCATTATTTTCCAATCGGATTTGTAGTACAAAAAATCTATTTTTTCTAAAAAAACAATACCCAAAATTTTGTTTTCTAAATTTAAAAAAAAAAATTAAATTGTACTTAAGAATTGTATATCTACGAAGGAAACAAAAATTTTTTCGAAATCAAAACTTAATGCGTTTTGAGCAAATAATCTATTTTATCCCATTCAAAACAAGTAAGAAAGTCGGTCAAGCCCGACTGTAATGTAATCTGTAACTTTAACTTGCCCACAAACTGTGCAAGTGCTGCCCATCACGATTACGGCCAGTGCTGCCCAGCGTAAATATTTGATTTGCTTATAACTCGAATATCGTTCATCTGATCTGGAAACGGTGTATGGTGGATCGATAAGTAATGACGATTAAAATATATGCCTAAAATGTTCGAACAACCTAACTTCAAAACTGTGGGATATTTGAGGTGTTTTTCAAATTAAGGGGGTGGCAACTCTACTCTCGTCTATCTGAGTAAAATGAGTAGAATGAGTAGAATATAATTCTAGAAGGTTCGAATAACCTTACTCCGAAATTGTGGGATATTTGAGGAATCTTTTCAAATAAAGGGGTGGCAACTCTACTATCGTTCATCTGAAAATTGGAAAACAATGTAAAGGGGTTCGATAAGTATTGATGAGTAAAATATATGTTTATAAGTTTCAAGCAACCTAACTCTAAAATTGTGGAAGATATGACGTTTTTTCAAATTGCGGGGGAGGCAGGGGCGTGGCGAAAATAGCGTGCTGGGTGTTCTTCTGTTTTTAATAACTGAATGGCCTTCAGATCTATGATCTGCTCAACTTCGCGCATTCGTTATTGGCCATAAGGTAATCGGGTCGTTGCTTTTTTGGGACGGCTGAGATCGTCGGATGGGGTGGGGTTCTTCCTCCTCCCATTTATGGCTAACACACCACTACAATAGTTAAGTGCACTATCACAAGAAAAATAAAAGAAAACTACAAAGGCTAGGAATGACAGACAGTTTAGAGTGTGGACTGATTAGATTAAGGGTATTAAGCTGTTAGAGAAAGCCCTATTCTCCACCCCCCCCTCCTTTTCAAAAACACAAAAAAATTTGTGGGTCCCCCAATAAAACAAAAAAGTTTTTTTTTTTTGTTTGGGTTTTTTTTTTTTTTGGGCCGGGCCAAATCAGGAAAAACTTAAGCTTTCATTTTCAATTTAAAATGGTACATGATTTATTAATAAAAGATATGCTAAATTCATGATTGGAAACTTAAACATCCTTGACTTCATTAAGGATTTTAATAGTAGTTCACTATTCTTGATTTCAGATTATTAGCAATACAAATTTAAGATAAATAAAGAAAGAATATATATAGATATTTAGAATATGAAGAAAAGTTAATAGATCTTAGGATCGATCACTTGGACATATGTTTGCATCATTCAGAAATATAAATAGGGTAATATAATATAAGGGGTATGTTTGTAGAGATATAAGATTTAACTACGTTTTGACTCACCAAACACTGCCGTCGTGGAGCTCCAGATGACTATAATGGCTATAAAAAAAATCTTTACTATACACACACTCCTCTTCACTTTTCTGATCGATGCAAGAGACTTATGTTCAAATATTAAAATTCATTTAAGCAAATCAAAATTATATATGTAGTTAATTATTACAATTAATTATAAAGAAAAAAATGAATGGATCATCTTGGCGATGTCTTGAGCAAAATAAATCCAACAACTGTGATACGAACAAGGTGTCACAAATATATATATATCAATTAAAAGTTCACTCGCAAACAGATTAAACAATTTTGGTGGACCTCATGCGATGCAACACATGTGTTAGAGGAGCGAATTACTTATTTTCCAAACTCCTTGTGGCCCCCTTTTGTGAGTCTATGCAAACAAAAAATAGGTGTGTGCGCCTAACACATTGTCGGGAAATAAAGCAAATTCTTCACGAGGTAGGCAGTGTAGAATCCCGTCGCTGCTTGTGAATTTTGTGGCTCGATGTGGCCCATGGATTATTGAAGATTGTTGTGCCAATATAAAAGAGATCTGCCTTCTTTGATTCCGTCGAGAAAAGGCTTCCAAACAATGTTGCCTCAAACCAAGGCCAACGATTTTGCAGGCAATTCAAGCCCCATACCAAAAGGCACTGGCGTTGAGCACTATAAAAAAACATACTTATATTTCTGAAAATTTACTAACATAAATTCGTACCTGGCCAAAACACAATTTAAACAATTCACTTCCGATATTGATCACCAAGGGAATATAAAATATTTCGTTCACAATATGTATATGTGGACTCCAATACGATCTCGAATTATGTAATTTCCGCGTGGCTTAAATTTTCTTTTTTAGAAGCTGATAACGAGCAGGTCAATCAAATACGTTGAGCTCTGCACAAAAGACATTTGCTCACTGTCTGTACTTTCGCTAAGTTTCTATTGCTTAAGCCGAGGCTAGCTTACCGAAGGCGACGTCAGATAAGAACGGTGCAATCGTATGATGCGCTGATGCTTATCCAAGGTGACCTAAGAGTAGTTGCTTAGAGTTTTCGTTCTTTTAACGTTACATCAAACAATTAAAAACAAAGCAAAAGTAGTGAGACGAAATTTGGCTTGCGACCCTGTAGGAATCTGGACACTACAAAAATCAAAACAAAACTTGATCTGCCTGCAAGTATAAGAATTATAAGTTTCTTAAACTTCAAACCTCTAGCTCTTACCATCTCTGAGATCTCAGCGCTAATACGGGCAGACGGACGGACATACCCAATATACTTTTTCTACCTTCGGTACAGAGTATAATTATGTTTTAGGCAACTTAACACTTTACTTCCTTCCTTGCTAACTATTCTCTTTTACCGGTCGCTCTTTAAGAATTTTATAACCAACTTGAATGTGATTTCATAAATTTCACTATTCCAAGGCTTCGTTTGACTTTAAAGCCTATCAAATGGCTGTGATCTTAACAACTTGCACACAGACAACGCAAATCAGCTCAGACGTAAACATTTCCATGTCAGTTGAGCTGCTACCCCCCAATTTCGTGTAGTTTTGGCCGAAATAATGCGCTATAATAATTTATTAAATTAAAGCCGCGTACTAATTAGCATAAAACTAATTAGATTACTTGTACATGCGAAGCCACAAAGCACAGCGCAACACCCAAGCGAGCGGGAGTGCGAGCGGGACGCGTATAGCGTGTGACATACGTGGCGTATGCGCAATCGTTTTTTGTGTTTTTGTCGCTTTTAATAAAAGTCATGTTTGCCAAAAAGTCACACACAGAGCAAACACAAAGCCTGCAAACAAATAAGCCTGATTAGCTCATGTTTTTTTTTTTGGTTAGGAAGTGGGAGAGCTGACACCGCGAAATGATATCTCTCCCCCTGGACCGTATCTAGACTCAAATTGTATTTGGCAAATGCTGATGCCCCGCTAATTAGAAGCTTATTAAAGGCGCGGCAATTGGCAAACTCTAATTACATTCATTTCGCATCAATGATAGGAATGCGGCCTCTGTTGAGTATAAGGATGATGATGATGATGCGGAAGAGATGGGCAAACAAGACTCAGTAACAAGCTCGGGCAATAATGTGAAGACATTATATCTCCTCCCTAATATCAGTTTCAGTATGGCAAACGGTTCGGGATGATTATGCAGCCAAGTTTTTGTATGCCTAGTAGACAATGTTAAAAGTTTGCTCAAGTAATTAAATCACTTCGATCTTTGCTAATTACAAGCCGAGAACACACACACACACACACGGCATATAAGACAAGACAAGACGCGCATGTGAGTGTGTGTGTGTAAGAGTGTGCGTGTGCTTGTTAGACAAAGCCTGGCAATTCCAACATCCTCATCAGGGCAAGGGGCCAGGCAAGAACAACAACAAGAACGTTGACAAGTTACCTGCCAAATTAATGCAAACATGAGACGTGCGGCAGCCGGGAATATTAATTAACTAACTAGTCGGTATACTCACACAGGCACCAGTTACAAGGACAAGTACACTCGGAAAATTATGTATTAGAATCTATGAGGAAAGTACAATAATTCAGTATTGAAATGAAGTAGAATACACCTCGGCACGCGTTTACAACAAAAAAAAACCGAATCGTATTTCAATTCATGGTCTTGTTTGTACCGAAACGTATGTTTCGGCAAATGGTTCTGATTAATTTGGCATTCGGTTTCGTTCTGGTACCTTAGTTTTTAATTCGGAACTCCGTTAAAAATTCGTTAAAACCAAAGAATTTACAGAGTGGATCGGCATCCTACACATATGCACGTTTGTATTTCAACTTTGAGTTGGAAAGAAAGTAATTTATACACAATAAAGGGCCATGTTCCGAATTCCGAGTCGTTTTTCTTATAAACGTTTATATTTTGAGTGGTAGTTTTATATTAGAACATATAAGGAGAAAAGTAAATCTACGACTACTAGATTAGGTTGAAGAAAACTCGGAATTGTTCAGCAGTTGAAACCAGGGACCGGATATAACAGTTACTGGTAACAGTTAAAATAGAAATTAACAGTTATATTGCAATTTTTATATAAAAGTTTTATATTAAGAATTATTCTTCGATTTTTATTTTACAAATTCCGAAAATACCAATTATTTTATGATTTTTTTTTTTTTTTTCTGATCATAACAATTATTTTTGATTTTTTATAAATTTTTTTACATGATAACAGTTATTGATGACTTTTTTTTAAATAAAAGTCATCAATAAAAATTATTCAAAGACTTTTATTTTTAAAGTCATAGCATAAAAGTCATTTGCATATATCGCAATAATAAAGCCATTGAGGAAAAACTTTTAAACATAATCTTAATCAGCTTGACTAGTTCGATTAACATCAAATTAAAATTTTATTTATTATTTAATTTTATTAGTAAAATCTTTTGCAAGGATTCGGAAGACAAATTATATCTCAAGTGTGTCAATACCAATTTTAGTGCAGAAAATCCTCTCTCTACACTTACTTGAGTAGCGGGCACGCTGTTGACAACCTTTGTCAGTTGATACAAATGGGAAAGAGCAAATTTTTTTCTTCCCAATATTTCATTAAGTCGATGTCTATGTCAATTGGCTTAAAAACAAATACGAAGTGGGTCGTTTACTCTTGCCGAGTTGATCAAGTATATGTTTACGATTTGGTCCTCAATGGCTCTATCATTGTGATATATGCAAATGACTTTTATGCTATGACTTTTAAAATAAAAGTCTTTGAATAATTTTATTGATGACTTTTATTTATAAAAGTCATCAATAACTGTTATCATGAAATTTTTTTTTATAAAAATTAAAAATAACTGTTATGAACAGAGTAATAAAATTAAAAATCGTAAAATAATTGGTATTTCCGGAGTTTTAAAATAAAAATCCAAAAATAATTGTTATTTCCCAAGTTTTATTATAAAACGCAAAATATAACTGTTAAATAATGACTTTTTGGATAAAACTTATAACTGTTACGGTCCCTGGTTGAAACCGATTGCTCAACACCAAGTGGACGCCGGAATCTAGTAACCACAGATTTACTTGTCACTTACATATAAATTTATAAAACTATAATTCGAAATACTTTTACATGAAAATCGACTCGGAATGCGAAACAGGGCCGAAAATTTACCAGAAGTAAAGCTTTAAATATGAATTTAGGAGTCAGCTTGTTGGGGGACTTCGTAAGCGGTACGGAAAGTCGCATACCTTATTTTATGCCAGGTTTAGGTAGCTCCAGACAAAGATAAGGACCACAAGGCTCCAGGACCGGACTGAATAACTGCAAACAAGAGCCTCAAACTGAGCAATTGAAGCCTAGACTGAGGCCTTCTTGGCGCTCTCAAACAGCTGTACCGTGTAACCAATTTCCTTCTCGATGGATGAGCGTGTTCTCGGACCCACCCTTTAAGCCCTATTTACAAGCAACAAGCCTTTAAGAAGCACGATCCCAACTAAAGACCCTCATGACCAACTCATCATAGTCAGAGACAGCGCGAATACTACACCGCGGTTTGGCAGATGAACAAAAAGGTGAAATAGTGGTATTTACCGAGAGAAGTGAGTCAGTGTAACGTACACGCTTCTCAGTGATGAGCGTCACTTGCCAGGTCACAGGCATTTGGGCGTTTACCTTGACAAATCTTCTCACATCAACACATTTGTGTAATCCTTGTACGGTAGTAAGGAAGCTGGGCTGGGTTCTCCCGAGCTGATACAAACTATCCCTAAAAATTAAGGTACATAAGGTATAAGGTAATTAAGGTATATGCAATATGTCTTACTTAAAGAAAGTCAGAGTCCTCCAATCCAGGTTTCTGCGAAGAGCACCAGAAGCGCCTGGGTTTGTGAACTAAGAGAGTGAACTAAAAGTGGCTTAAATTGGGGAGGTCATAAACAAGCAGGCAGTAGACAACATGGAGCGCTTAAAAAAACCCAAAAATTCACAGACAAAAAAAAAAATTACTCGAATCATCTATGCGCGCTTGGAGGAAACAGTAGGCAAATGGTTGTCAACAGGGAACGTAATCATTATAAGTTATAAGATAACACTTATTACTTAATGATTATTTTTTAATTTTTTTAATTTGCTCACACAATAATGATTATTTTTAAGCAATATTTTAATACTTAGGCGATAATTATTATTTTTGAGCGAAAAAAATAAAACTCAAAAATAATTAGGGGATTCACGACAACTTGCTTAATAGATAACCTGTTAAAAAATGAAATCTCCAACAACAAAATGTACTACCGAAAAATAAGCTGACATCACCAGCCTAGATCTGGGTCATGTGGTTGCCTGGTTAAAATTCAATTTCAGTATTGGTAAACACTTCAAACAGTGTGTACCTATTAGGTGCCAGAATTGTAATATTTTGACGATAAAGCGCCACTATTTTATAAAGCACACTAAGCTGGCACTTCGACCTTGGTGACAATGGTGTAGAGGTTAAGGTGTGAGACTGGAAGTCAACAAAACCTAAGTTCAAATTACGGTAAGGTCGGTCTATAATTTCTTTTTTTTTTTTGGTTCTTTAAGAACCTTTTAACGATTGCAATTACATAAAATGCAATCACATATTATTTTAAGCCATTATCTTTTAGTATATTTTAAATTTACGTAACATAAATTTCTTCAATATAGTTGGCTCTGATTTATTGAATTTTAATAATCAAGAAATTTACTCAAAAGTGTGTTCACGACAGATGAAGATTAAATATTATTTTTCAATAGGTAATCAAATAAGCAAGTTGTCGTGAATACCCCAAATGATTATTTCGTGAGTTTTATTTTTTCGCTCAAAAATAAAACTCAACAAGAAATTGTGATCTTATCAAAAGGAACTTTTTTTCAAAAATTTTGTTTATCCCTAATTTGGATTTTATAGATTCGTCTTGCTTCACTTATTAAGCATATGCATCAACTTGCCATAGTTCCTTATGATAAGGTCACAATTCCTTGTTGAGTTTTATCACAGACTAGAGATATCTAGACTGAAGCTCTGCTCTGCTTCTCTTTTCGGCCGACGATTTCAATGCAACGCGCAGGTTTGATGCTCGAATTTTCGAACTCGCCTGCTATGCCTGCAAATGCAATGGGCGATCATATGTTTTGCACTGACCCCGCAGCAGCAACTGAGGTAGGGCGATATACAGGGTTGCCCATATTCGACGGACCCATGTTTTTTTTTTTAAAAATCAAAGAAAAAAATAAAAATTTGGCGGTTGGCAATCTTAATCATTTAATTTGTTCCAAGTAGATTTGTTTACATCAATTTTTGAATATGATATCTCTCAAATGGCCGCCTCTGGCGTTGATGGCGTATTGTGCCCTTTTTGCAGCATTTTCAATCGTTGTCGCCAACATTTCGGCCGGAATAGCGGCTATTTCTTCACGAATGTTGTCCTTGAGCTCTTCTACGGTCCTTGGCTTGTTAACGTAAACCTTTGACTTCAAATATCCCCACAAGAAGAAGTCAGGCGGCGTCAAATCGGGCGAACGCGGTGGCCAGTCCAAATCACCACTTTTCGACATCAAACGGCCCGGAAACAATTTCTTCAGAAAATCGATTGTTATGCGACTTGTATGCGGTGGAGCGCCGTCTTGTTGAAACCAGAACTGCCTCACACGCTTTCGACGAATAATTGGCATCACAAAATTGGTCATCAAGTCGCGATAACGCTCCTGGTTGATGGTAACAGCATGGCCATTTTCATTTTGGAAGAAAAACGGCCCAATGACCGTTTTCGCAGTAACGCCGCACCAAACTGTGACTTTTTCGTCATGAAGAGGCACTTCTTGAATCTCCTGAGGATTTTCAGTGGCGTAAATACGGCAATTTTGCTTATTTACGGTCCCATTCAATGTGAAATGGGCTTCATCGGACATGATAATTTTGTTCCAAAATTGCTCGTCATCTTCGGCCATTTCGATGACTCTTTGGGCCCATTCCAATCGACGAGGCTTGTCCGCAGGCAACAATCTTTGCGTCAATTGAATTTTGTACGGGAACAAATGCAAATCAACGCGAATAATCCGTTGTAAAGTGGACCGAGCCATGCCCAACTGCTGAGAACGGCGTTTTTGGGATGTTCTTGGGGACCTCTCAACACTGGCTCGTACGGCAGCGATATTCTCGGCCGATCGCCTTGGTCGACTTTTATTTGGCCTGTTCGGATTAGAAAGAGCCTCACCAGTCGAAAATTTTTCGTATAAACGCTTAATGGTGTTCTTAGAAGGCGCACTTTTCACATTTTTTAATTTTTTAAAAGCACGTTGAGTTTTCACAATTGACTTGTTCTGTTGAATGTAAATTTCAACTATTTCAGAGCGTTCGCGTGGCGTGTATTTTTCCATGGTAAAAATCTGCTTGGACTGACGCTTCAAACGCGGTATGTCATTAAGCGATCTGAACATCTCTGTCAAAGTTACGGCGTTGCCAGATGGGTCCGTCGAATATGGGCAACCCTGTATGTGAAATCATGAATAAACTGCCATGTGCACAACATTCAACATTTTTTGCTACTCGTTCTATATTTTTTTTTTTTTTTTTTTTTCTGGTTTCTTCACCACGCTTTCCATTGGTGCTGCGATTTTTTCTAAGCTAACGCAATACCAAGCGGCGCCTATTGTAGCAACAAATTTTGCCTGAACTCGTCCTGTTTGCGGACGGTTTTATTTTTATTTTCCAAGGCGTGATCGCATCGAAAGCAAAGGTTTCCTTTCAGAGCGTTATTGTTTCTAAAAAAAAAAGAAAAATTTGCATGCAACTCTACTAACGTTTGGCCGTCAGGAGCACATGCCTCCAATAAGTCCAGCGTCCACGTTTACTTTGACAACACATCACTTCACTTGCCGTTTGATGTTAAATCATGCACAAATTGTCCACACAAACACTCAGAAAAAACCTTTCCAGAGAGTTGGTATCAATGAAATATAATGTGAAATTTCAGGTAGGTTTGGTTTTTGAGCGTACTTATATAAGTTAAAAAGAACTTTAATGCTTGAATCAAAATGCTTCGTACTTAAATAAAGTGCAAAGTTATAGAAACGCGTACTTGATTCAAGTAAACAATTGCTTGGATTGTGTACGAAATAGACCTAAAATATCAAGTCAATAAAGTATGCAAGAAAACATGCAATATTTTTTTGTAATACTTAACTGGTTCTAAGAATGCAATGATAAACGTTTGAACCAGGGATCGTAAATAATGATTATTTTTTATTTTTAAATCAAAAAAATCAACCACTTAGAATCGTCGTAGAAGAATTCTAATTATACCAAAATGATTCTTTTTCGATTATCTATGCAAATCCGCCATGATTTATATTTGTATAAGTTTTAACTACATTCCTTAATGCTAATGATTATTTTTAAGTAATAGTTTAAAACTTAGGCGATAATCATTATTTTTGAGAGAAAAAAATAAAACTCAAAAATAATGATTATTTCGTGAGTTTTATTTTTTCGCTAAAAAATAAAACCAGGGACCATAAAAGAATAGACTGAACGACTGCTCGGTCGCGGCCTGAGTCCCGTTCATTTTCTTCTGACGGTGACTGCCTTCGAATTTTGGATGTTTATTAAAAAATCGCATGCGTTAGGGCGCGCGCACACAGGCAGCAGATAGTTGAACTGACGGCTGAACTTGATTTTTAAGTTCGCCAGGCAGGTGAAAAAAACAAACATGCTTGATTGATCAAACAAAGCTGAGCATACAGCTAAAGTTTAAAGTTCAAATCAGAGCTTGTTGTGCACACATACATGTGCGGAGTGTGTTTATTTGTCATGATCAGCAATAAGTTCAGCCGTCAGTTCAGCTATCAGCTGCCTGTGTGCGCGCGCCCTTAGAGCGGAGCAGCTGCCGCTGAGAAATTCATAATCGAAGCAACTGCGAAGCCAGCGCCGCATTAGCAGTCGAACATACGCTCACAACAATCATACAAAGAGAGTAAAATTTGAGAGACTTGAGTGCTATCAGTTGCATTGAGCATTAACTGTTGCGGGGTCAGTGCAAAACATATGATCGCCATTGCATTTGCAGGCAAAGCAGGCGATTTCGAAAATTCGAGCATCAAACCTGCGCGTTGCATTGAAATCGTCGGCCGAAAAGAGAAGCAGAGCAGAGCTTCAGTCTAGATATCTCTAGTCTGTGATAAAACTCAACAAGGAATTGTGACCTTATCATAAGGAACTATGGCAAGTTGATGCATATGCTTAATAAGTGAAGCAAGACGAATCTATAAAATCCAAATTAGGGATAAACAAAATTTTTGAAAAAAGTTCCTTTGATAAGGTCACAATTTCATGTTGAGTTTTATTTTTGAGCGAAAAATAAAACTCACGAAATAATCATTATTTTTTGGTTTTATTTTTTTCTCTCAAAATAATGATTATCGCCTAAGTTTTAAACTATTACTTAAAAATAATCATTAGCATTAAGGAATGTAGTTAAAACTTATACAAATATAAATCATGGCGGATTTGCATAGATAATCGAAAAAGAATCATTTTGGTATAATTAGAATTCTTCTACGACGATTCTAAGTGGTTGATTTTTTTGATTTAAAAATAAAAAATAATCATTATTTACGATCCCTGGTTGTCAACCCTGCAATGTAGAAAGGCAAGTTCGGAAAATAATTTAGTATTGCGAGTCAGGTAATCGAAGGAGAGCGATAGATGTATTGCACGTAGGAGAACTGTCTGGTGACCAACTTTTGACATAACAAATGCATTCAACTCAGCTCGTTGGGATCAAATTCTAGAAGCTTTTGGCACAATTGAAAAATGTTCAAGACTCACAGAGGCGAGAAGCGTTACCAAATTACTAAAGGTATTGTTTTTTATTTTTTAATGCCTACCCAGTATAAAAATAAAAATTTTTTATATTTATTTTTGTATATAAAAGGGGGGGGGTTTAAACGAAGCTGGTCACACTTATTGGTAGAAATATAAAAGGCAACCCTCGTAGTTTTTTAAATATTTTTTGATCTATCAACTGCAACTAATCTTTAATTTTCATATATTTAACCTTTATTTTTAAAGACCTTCGATCAACTCCAGTTGCTTTCAGTGTATACACGTGACTTCATGCCCCAGACCACTTTCGAGTGTTGGCACTTGCCACTGTGATTACTCTCAGCAACATATTTTGCGACTTTGCCACCCAACTAGATCCTACGAGAAATGCGTCTATGTGTCGGACCGCAGAAATATTTCGGCGTGCAACGGCGCGTATGAGCAATTTGCTTCTGCCGCTGCTGCTCACACCGCTGCCAGGTGGCGTATGATTAATGAACGTTTCATTAGCGCGACTCTCATTACAGTTTGACTGCTACTCGACCCCAAGTCAGTGCCTTCGACTTTGCTCTATTTGCATTTCAGCAGGTTGCCGAACGTGATCACAATATTATCTCTTCATCACCAGAGCCAAGTTTCATCCTCGCGGGACATGCAAACATTATGTCGGCGCAAGAGAAAGAGTAAAAACGCCGGCAGCAATCCGCTTCTGTTACTATCCGGTGCTTGTCCATGTTCGAATCATTTTTGCACGTAGTCCGTGTAGCTGTTCCTCTCTCTTCACCTGACACATGTTGAGGAACGGAGTCCTAGGGCCGCCTGGCCTTTTCAGCGTGAGCTCACGTAGCATTCGGTTCCCAGGCAACTGTGAAACTTAACGAGTTACAATGATTTTCCTGCTAATTAAAATGGTTTTTGCATTAAGTTTACCGCATTAGCATTTCGTTTAGCAGTTTCCACACACACACACACACCTTGTTAAATGTTTGTCTACGGCAGAGAGGCCATATCTTTAGCCAAAGCCATCGTCGCATCCGTAGCTAAGTGTGTAAGGGCATAAATTACGCATACGCAGCATAATCAGCGTCACTGAAACGAAAACGTTGGCCCAGAGTCTGTTTGTCAACTGACGTAGCTGCGCCTAATGAACTCAAGCTGCGGCCGACACTCCCTAGCTGTCGTTTTTTTTGTCAACTGCAACTTTGAGCTTCTCATACAACATTGCTGTTGGATTTTAATTAGATGTTTGATATTTTGACAGCTAAGCATACATGGATTGAACTCGTTAGTGGTTTCTAATTACTTACGTATGTAAACGGATATACTCGCAAGCAGGCACATAATGTGGTTAGTTTGTCAATGGCTGAGAGATCAGAAGCTATCAGAAGTCATAAAGAATAATTGGAGACTCTAATGTCATTCGGGCTTAGTTTGGGTTGCCATTTTAAAGAAATTATTAAAAGGGACAGAGGAAAAATGTCGGAATTCCGGTAAATTTTACACTGGAGGGCTTACAAGCTATGGAACATGTGGTTGAAGCTTTGCCTTGACATTCAGCTAGCCGTTGATAAAGTCTGTCATCTTGGGCTGCTTTATAAACTTAGGCTTTTCTTAAACCCCTAGATCTTTAAGAGCATACCAACTAAACAGAATCTTTTTCATTGTCCAGGATGGGTTGACCTCGCAGTTGACGACACAGGTGTATCTATGAAGCAACGGATGTCCTGCGATAATATTTGAAACGCTTCGAAAACTGGGATTGCCGCTGAAATATTTCATAACACATACGCTTAAGACGGACACCTGAACAGCTAAGTTGCTTCATGTGGAATGATCCTGGCCCACCGCACCATTCATAAATACTTGGAATCACTCTAGATCTGACTGTTGTCGTTCAGGTAGACAGGCGGCCGAACACATGCGGCATTCCAAGCACGGCTAAGCCAACAACCAGTCCTTCGCAATGAGATTAAAAATCAAGCAAAGCCAATCAGTGCTCGCCTACCTTCAACAAGGTAGGTTCGATTTGCGTCTATATGCGCACACAATACTCTCACTTTTTTGCAGTTGGCTAAGGCTGCTCTAGATAGACAGCTTACTTTCAGGTAGAAAGACAGACAACAGATCTCAGAGGTGGTTAGAGCTGGATGTTTGAAATGTAACTCCTTATACTTGCAGGCATATTAAGTTTATTTTGCATTTTTGCAACGCCCCCTGTCTCTGCCGTAATTTGAAAAAAAAACTAATATCTCCCTCAATTGAGATATACATTGCCCGACCCTCTCCTTCTTGACTATAAAGCTTTGGTTCAGCCAATCAAATAAAACGAAAGCTAATTAATTTTTGCGCAAAAAGCAATGTCGGTTGGGGAAGTAACACACTTAGGGCCGATTTCACACCATCTAGATAGCTGCTATATGTCAGATTACACTAAATTTAACTCTGTTATATGTTGGTTTGTGTGACAGCTAGTGCTATGTAGGAGATTAAAAAATTTAAACAGAACTTTTATGATATTTTCTTAAAAAATGCGAACCTTTTCTACGGACATTTGAAAAATGTCGAATAATATAGGATAATGAATACGGAACACCTCTAAAAAATATTTTTATTTTAATTTCATTGATTTCAGACAGATTTTTTATAGCAATAATCATGTGTTGTGCCGCCACGATCGACTCTGACCTCGTACATCGTGTTTGGTAAGTTGTCATATAATTTCTTTAAGTAATCAAGTAAAATAGCCCCCCAGGCATTTTTGATTCCTCGAATTAGATCCGATTCAGTTGGATATTGTCTTCCATACTAATATTCTCAACGTGCTAGCCATCCCCAAACATTTTCTATAATGTTAAAGTCGGGCGAGTATGGCGGCCAGGTAAGTAAAGGTACATTTTGGCTCTTAATTCTAATGTGGATAGGGGAATTTTCATTCCAAGGACACAAAAATATCCTTGATTGTAGGAAAAGCCGTTTTTAACACACCATTTTAAGTCGTGGCATTCATACGAGTAGCAAGAAACTGCAAGTCAATGGTGCCATAGTATGTAATCGCACTCCATATCATAACACAACCAGCACGGCTGTCGATCTAAGATAAGCTCTTCTTTTCGAAGATCATGCAAATAGTAAGGAAACCCATCGGGACCCTGCAAATTTAATTGGTTTTTGTCTTCCCCCATTCCTTGGCCCAGGTCTTATTCGCTCGGCAAAAATCAAGTCGTTGCGACTTTCGAAGTTGGTTACGAGGTAATATTATTTTTAGTTTTAGACGTCTTAAGTCTTCAGAATTATATATAATTATTTGCACAGTCCGTACACACGACTTAAAACTAGTTTTTTCTGTCATTTTGACGGCCTGAATTGGACGCTTGTCTTGAAATAATTCGCTTATCTGCTGCTGTAATCACTGCACCGACCCTTTATATTTTTTCCATAGTCATCCTCATAACGTAAAAATGAGGAAATAACTTAACGGCTGCGATTGAATGAGAGGCAAAAATACTGAGCGTAATGCATATAACTTTAAATATTATTGTAATTACACTGCACAATTTGAGGGGACGCAATTCGGTTGTCGTGCAGTGTATATTCTAATCATTATTTTTTATCGATCCACCATACACCGTTTCCTGATCAGATGAACGATAGTGGAGTTATAAGCAGAACAAATAATTACGTTGGGCGGAACTGGCTGCAATCGTGATGGGCAGCACTTAGACAGTTTGTGTTAGCCCACACTCAAAAGTTATAAGTTATATACAAACTTTAACTGGTATAGAGTATATTACAGTCGTTGAATATAAGTCGTACAGGCTTTTGATTTAAGGCACCACTTCAGGCATGCACAGTTAGTGCGGGAATGATAATTGGCTTGGTTATCTGTAACCAGTTAGTGCATTTCCTACAAGATTCAGATTAAACTATTGTAACCAAAAACTCCTATTCAAGTGTATAAACTATTCATATCGATGTATATATTTGGTAAGCAAACTTTATATAACCGCCCTCACTTATGGCCATATCCAAGTGCAGTTATACCTTTCAAATGGCTTACTTTACAGTTTCCAAAAGCTTCTCTAACAAAAGTCACGTGTGAAAAAGTTTTGCACATTTTTGAGTCTAAAGTTATTTTGAGCCCGGAATAAGCAAATACAAAATGCATCTAAGTATTTTCATACTTTTTATTACATGGCATTTTATTGCAGATTTTATCTAAGGCACACACACACATGTGCACTCAAATACTAGCAACTCGCATGCTGGACACGTGTAAAAGTTCACTTTTAAACACTTGTACACAAATTGTTGTTTTCGATTTTTGAAACGTTTTCGCTTTTGTTTTATGAATCACAGCCAAACTCCTTACATGTGTAGCTCGGCACAAATCCCCAGAGCGAGGCAAACTTTTTTGTTGTTTCGTATCGCCCACGTTTACTGTCAATAAAACTTTACTTGAGCTGGGGAAAATAAAAATAAAAAATGGCAACAACAACAACAAATAACAAATGAAAACAGCATAGATTGTTGGTTGTTTGGGTAGGGGGGGAGGGGGCTGCGTCTTATAAACCATGCAAATGCAATGAAATTACACATTACGCATACGCCCCATGTTGCAGGCAGGGGTTGTGCCTTGGGCACAAAATGGAACACGACACACCAAAGGATTACGCAAAATTATGCAAAAATATCCAGGGTAAGAGGCAAAAGCCGCTCACATTAAATTAAAGTGCTTTCAATGAAGTCAAATCGTGACTTTTGCGCTAATGATGGGTACGACGACGACGACAACATGGTGGTGTGCCTTTCGCACTTTTATTTTTGACTTGACATTCATGAAACTGTACCGCCAGCGGGTATTTCATAATTTCAGGAGGGAAAAGTGGGCCACCAGTTGACTGAACGGATGCCACACTAAAAGTGCACTCAGCGCCAAAGACAAGCAGCGGAAATAGTTGCCGAATATGGGGAGGAACTGCAGCAAATCTACACAGCGTACGTGCCAGGGACGAAGCCGACAATGACCCAAGACCGCGATGGGCCAAACGAAAGCCGCAGCCAGACGGCCACCATTTATAGTGAATGGATTTGGATTTTCGGATTTGCGCACAAGATAATGGGCCCGGATCGTTGCATGCGAGCATTGAGCTGGCAATGGCCACGGAGCTAAGCAGCTCGAATGCAACGGAAATAGTTTTGTGTGAGATTTATTACCACTCGGGAGAGTCATAAAACGGAAATTGTACACAAAATCCTTTCGGATGCTCGTTTAAGTTGGACTCCGCCCCGCTGACCCGCTTGTGTGTGGATTTTTATGTGTTGTGTCATTTTTGTTTACCCGGCGCTGCTGTTTGCTTGCCCCCCCATGTTTATGTAAGTCATCCCCCCCACCCGGCATATCCTATTTTGAAATTATATATTTTTGTGCACATTTTGTGCTCTGCTCCTGGTTGGTCGCCTGATTTTCTGCTAACTAAAAACTCTTTGCTTTGCAATTCTAGTTTATTTATTTTATTTGCCACCCTGGCAAATGTCTTTGACTGGGGTCAACTGCATCGCATTGTACCCCGCACTTCGTTGCTTGCCATAAATTTCCCAGGCACTCGCATTTGTCGCAGAGAGATTAAAATATCCACTTTACTGAATTGGTTTAGGGCAAATCCTTTTGTTTCGTGCAATATGGAAAGTGCTGGAAACTTTTAATAGGCACTGGAACACACCGTTTTTCTCAGGGAAAGCTGGCCAGAAGCCCAAATGGAAATTAAATGCAGTCGATGGCAAATTCATGGCAGTTTATTATAATTTTGCAAGACACGCAAAAGTTAAAGCCAAAAACAAAAACGAAATTCCACGTTACATTCATTTCAATTCGAAATCAGTTGTGGCCCCACTTCGCCTTCACGTTGCCAGTAATTTGGCTGAGAACCAAAAACTCTGCACTCTCTCTCTCTGCCCCCTGCTCCGTCTGGCAGTCATTGCCTTTTTGATGACAACCCAAAGATATCGGTAGAAAAGTGGCCGGGCAAGTTACGCAGTGAAAACGCTTTTCTATGGCCATGGTGGAGCCATTACCATATATCTAACGGTAAACTACACAGGCCAAAAGCAAGGAGAATTTGCAGCTCCTTTTTGGTCGCGCACTTTTGTCATCTTGCGTAAACAGCAGAACTGGAGTTGCGCATAGTTCGGCGAAGCGGACGGGGCGGATTATTCTGCACTCTAGGTGGCCTTTTTAATGCTAACATGCCTGGGCCTGGTCATTTCCATTTCCGTGGTTGACAAATTTTTGGCAACCGATTTTCTGCTTATTTGCCGCAAAAGAAAACGACTTGAATGTGAGCTAGTGATGGACAAGTCCGGGAAATCGTTAAATTTTTTTAAAGATGCGCAAAAATATGTCATCGTTTTCAGATCCGGAACTTTAACTTTACACCAGCGAGGACATTTCAAATGCCCGGAATTTATAAAATTGGAATGTCGATTGGGTGGGTCAACTTTGCAGTTTGCCGACGACAAAATTTTAAAGAAAAATCTTTTTAATTTGATGTTTCAAAGCGGGATCGAACCCACAACCTCCCGCACTGAGCCACACAAGGCCACCGGATTTAACGTCATTTTATTTATGTGTCCATGCGTTTAGAATTCTAAAGGTCTTCTGAAAATATCTTTTGGTTGTTTTATATGCGGACAAAGAGAGCCCAAAAAAAAAACAGTCTATTGTGTGAGCCGACTTGTACACCCAGAGAAATCTAGCACGATTCGGCAAGACTGAAATCGGCTTCAATTTAGTTTTTTTTCGTCTTGAATTTTCAAGAAGAAATCTGCTTGAAATCGAGAAAACTTGTGCGCTCGATATTGAGTTTGGTGGCAAAGGAGGTGAGACAAAAAAATCGAGCTTGAAAATTCATGCTTGATTTCAGTATTTTCTTCTTGAATCCAAGAAAATTCTGTCTTGCCGAACTTCTGACACGAAATCTGCTTGATATCAAGCACGATCTGCTCGATTTTTTCTCTGAGTGTAAGAGTTAATTTTATCACGATATAAGATAATCTGTCTTTAGCAATTGGTACTCTACCGATGCTTCGAAAACTTACCATTCATAATTGATATTATTCCTCGATGACGGATGATAATTCAGAATTATGATTAGACAATAGATTACATGATTTTATTAATAATAAGAAAAAAATGGAGGTACCTAGTATAATTTAGACAGAGGTAACAAAAGGGTTCATAATGAGCATAGTAGTTAGACAAGGATGTACATAAATCGGGATATAATTCCTTGATACACGTGCCGGAACCGCAAAACTTATAAGGCCAAGCAGTCCGCTTGAGTCAACTTCATCTGACAGTATGGAGGTAGATGATCATATAGAGGTAGATGCCTATTAGATTTCAAGTTTTAGCCACGGAGGGAGGATTGAGCGGAGGATGGATTTAGCGACAAGACGTGACAAAAAATATAGCTAGAGTGCGCCATGGGATATAAAGCCCCGATATAAGGTGGAGATGGGGAGGAAAAGCAACCCTTTAAAAATGTGTGCCCGCGATTCGGTCGTGATTATTTTGGATTAATAATTATTAACATTCTACCCACAGCTTCTTATTCACTCTTGTACAACATGTTAAAAAAATGCACCACAGTCTGGTGGTGTGGAAAAGTGTTCTAAACTTTTCCAAACTACAATTATCACGCACAATTTTAATGAAACTAATGAATACATTAAAAAAGCATACTTAAATCAATTTCTTTTTATATGAGCAAAGCAAACTAAATCTTTTAAATTTGATTCAAAATAACCCAGGGTAACTGGTAACTAATAATTCGTGATACATGGAGAAAAATAACTCCCAAAATTTAGGGCCTAAGGCCCTTCGTTTAAAAACGAAGTTAAATCAACCTTTCGAAATGTCAACATGATCAGCAAGATCCCTTCTGCAACTTACTATTTTCCATTTCGTAATCAAAATGTATTGCAACTTCATTAAGCGTAGCTCAAGCACTAATAACATTTATAATGTGACATTTTTCGCTTAACGCCTATTCTTAGATGACATACATTTTATTTCCGACACTATGCTTCATATAAATAAGACAGCTGTTCAAAAGCATTCTGATTTCAAAGCTCTACAAAAGTGTTTCTATTCAAATGAAGCATTGTGACGAAAATAATTTTTATGTCATCTGAGAATAGGCCTTTTCGCTTGAAGTTTGTCCCGGAATTCTTTTAAATTATTAAAAAATGTTTTCGAGCTTGGGTTTTAGCAATTGGCATAAAGTGTAATTTAGCCACAATCTGCTCAAACTGAGCCATCTCTAGCTAAGACACTGGCTAAATTCATTTCATCTCCTTAGCACAGTCTGGCCCGACTGTAAACTGGAGTTGGCACTGCAGACAGAATAATGATTTTTTCATAAAGTCATTATTGTTGTGGTTGCAGTTGGAGCGCCATTGGCTGCTTACCATACCCACTCCTCTCATCCATCCCCTGGCAACTATTGTGCTCAAGTGTTTGTCGTCGACTGTGGCAGGACAAAATTATGTTTCTGATGGCCGGGGCAGCCGCAGCAGAAGAAAACAATTTCCATTTAGGACATTTGCTTTGCAAGTAAACATTTTTTTTTTTTTTTTTTTTTTTGAAATGCTCCAAGTCAAAGCAAATGAGCAGAGAACGATGCTGTCTACTTCGTTTTCGTCTGTTTTTCTTTTGCGTCTTTGTCACATTGTCTTTTGAGTGCGTCGGCCATTAATGGCGACTATGAAGACATGCCCGCGGAGCTTGGACTTTAAGGCTTAGCCCTCAAAATTAATTGATCGACCAGCTTTGGCTCGGGCTCAGCATAATCATATCACATCTCAGGCAATTAAACTAGCATTTAAAATAAGCCCGCCCTGCCGGAAACTAAATATTCATTTTGACTCATTTACCCCCAGTCGAATTCTAATAGGGTCAATTGCAATAATATCATTAGGAAAATTAAACACGACCAACGAACGGCGAACGGCCGCAAAGTTTTAGTCGTCGAGCAACGACACCCAGGCAAGTCAAGCGTATTATGCCTAATTGGGCGCTCACAGTATCAGGAACGGAGCTGGAGCTGGAGCATCAGCATCAGCACCTAGCTGTCGCCAGCCCATCGCCAGCTCCGTCGTCGCCTTCGCTTTTGCACGTTTTGTCTACGCGAGTAATTAACTTTAATTGCGGCCATTAAAATAAATTGGCAGATACCTTTAAATATTGTTATTGTTGCATACTTAGAGGGGCGAGGCCGGGAAAAGAGAGGTAGATGGGTAGGATAGCTGGTGGTGGCATCTCAGGCTGCATATTAGATAAAAGGTGGGGATTTTGTGGCCAGACTGAAAAACACTTGTCCCATCTGCGGGAGCTGGGAGTTGGGGGAAATATTGAAATTACAAAAGGCTGTTTTATGCACTTGGCGAAGCGCAAGATGGAATCTGCATGCTCTTTAGGCCTTTAACCGGACTGAAGCACTTGCAAAGCAGATAACCCTAAAAGCATTTTAAGCCAAGTCGAAAGTGAGCACCAATTTAAGAACGAAGGGGTACCACAATTCGAAGCGCTGTTTATTTTTGGGAAACAGTTAGGACGACAGCTTTGATTCTGGGTAGAAAACGTCAAAACTGAAAATGTCAAACTTGATGCTGGATATTCAAAAATATAAAAGGCAACGCTTGTATCACAGGATATTGATATACATAAAGGCTATTTAACACAAAATTGATCATGATAAATGCCCTTGAAAGTATGCTATGTCCATGAATAGGAATAATTATGGAACATTTTTCTATAATATTTGCCTTAACTCTACTTTATTTTGTATAACTATAATTGCTCAGACTATATGAACGAATGCAAAGTGTAAATTAGCTATTACAAATAACAAATCATGCTTTTTGCTCTTCCAAGTATGCTATGTTTTATAATTAAAGAAAATATTTATTTTTTCTTAGCCTTAACACTAAATATTTCTATACTCTGTACCGAAGGTACAAAGAGTATATTAGGTTTGTGCAAATGTATGTAACAGCCAGAAGGAAGCATCTCCGACCCTATAAAGTATATATATTCTTGATCAGCATCAACAGCCGAGTCGATATAGCCATGTCCGTCTGTCTGTCTGTCTGTCCGTCTGTCCTTATGAACGAAGAGATCTCAGAGATGGTAAGAGATAGAGATAGAGTATGGGATATATATTTCTTATAGTTGCAGGCAGATCAAGTTTAGTTTTTTTTGCCACGCCCCCTGCCTTCCCCGCAAATTGAAAAAAACGTAATATCTTCCACAATTTTAGAGTTAGGTTGTTTGAACCTTCTAGACATATATTCTACTTATCAATACCTATAGAGCCCATATACATCGTTTTCCGATCAGATGAACGATAGTAGAGTTGCCACCCCCGCAATTTGAAAAACACCTCAAATATCCCGCAATTTTGGAGTTAGGTTGTTTGAACCTTCTAGACATATGTTCTACTCATCATTACCTATCGAGCCCCCATACACCGTTTTCCGATCAGATGAACGATATTTGATATACACCTCAAATATCCCACAATTTTGGAGTTAGGTTGATCGAACCTTCTAGACATATATTCTTCTCGTCATTACTTATCGAGCCCCTATACATTGTTTTCCGATCAGATGAACGATGGCAGAGTTGCCACCCCCACAATTTGAACAAAATCGAATATCTTCCACAATTTTAAAGACAGATTGTTTGAACCTTTTAGGGATATATTTTAATCGTCATTACTTATCGATCCACCATACACCGTTTCCAGATCAGATGAACGATATTCGAATTTTAAGTAAATCAAATAATTACGCTGGGCAGCACTGCCCGTAATCGTGATGGGTAGCACTTGCACAGATTGTGTGACCCCACACTTTAAAGTTATTAGTTATATACAATCAGGAACAGAGTATATTACAGTCGGGCTTGACCGACTTTATTACTTGTTGTATACCTTTTACTGGTCCAACAATCTGAGTGAATGCACAATGTGGATTATGTATGGAGTTGCTATAATTGATCTTGATCAAATAAATAATTCTTAAAGAAAATAAAGTTTGCATACTTTGAGGGGCAAAAGCATGATTTTTTAATAGCATAAACGTAGTATATGACGCTATCGACTCGTTCAAATCGATAATTATGAGATCAAATAAAGTTGGCATACTTATATGGGCATTTATCATGATAAATTTTGTGCATATAAACGTAGTATATATTTCTAAACTGAATTAGGGGTATTCCTAAATCGGCTGACTTGTATGTCATTTTATAAAAATTATCTAGTCTGTTCCCGTTTTCACATTAAATAAATTCGAATTTGGCACTTACACTTGGAAGTGCACAACTCTTTGTCGCTACATTTGAGGCATGATTGATTGAGCATCCCTGGGCATGTAATCACAATAACCAATTGAATATGCATGAGCTCCTGCTGTTCAGCAATATGTCTACCATTTTGTTGCATACTTTTGTGCGCGCCATGACATTTCCCCAATATTCCGCTTCACTTGGCAAAAAATGCCTAAAATGCAGAATATTTTGCTTGCCTGCTTTCTTTCTTTAAGCGGAGTTTTGTTTTGCAACCATCAAATGCCCGATTCCGCGCCAGAGACAAATTGCCAACGTAAAACTTCTTTAATTTTGTTGAAATGCTGCAAGCAACGGACTCAGCTCAGAGAGAGAGAGAGAGAGAGAGAGTAAAAACTGAAAATGTTTAGCCTACGGCAATAAATGTCAAACAAAGTTTCTGCGCAGTTTTTTCAATTAGAAAAATGTTCGAAAAATGCATGGGTAAAGGAGAGGCAAAATATATTCAGCCAGGAGTGTGTGTATATAGCAAATCCGTTGAGCGACAACTAAAAGGGACATGCAAACAACTGGCAGCTAAAAACAACGGGACATCTTTCATTATCAAACGGGTATTTGCAATATAAAACCTTTTCACATTTATTTGTTTTGACCTGGACAAATGCGTCTGGGTCTTGGCCTGTTTAAGGTAACAGAGTGCTGGGAAATCAAACAAAAACTGGAATTCTAAATACGCAACGCACGCACAATGCGCTGCCGCTGCCGTTGCTGCTAGCTGGCAAACTTCCGCTTCCGCTTTTAGTTTTTGCGTCCGCCGGTCGGACCACTCGAAAACTCAACGAAAATGGAATGCCGCAGGCGCTAACTTGATATTTACTTTGTTGCTGTTTACCTATACCCGCTTTCCCCTCCCCTCCCCCCAACCATTGGATAGCTCGCCAAAGTTTCTTGGCTTACTTCCGTCCGCCCCTGCGTCCATCAAACTTGCTGGCCGACAACGCTTGACCAGCAAACTACTCACCATCGTTCGGAAAATGTTTTCGTTGATGAAAAAACTTTGTCTGCCTTCAACACTTCTCAACTTTTGTATAGTTTGTCCGCCCAGTGTTCGCTCTTTTACCCCACCACTTTTTCTGGTTTTATCAATCCGCAAAACCCTGACCATGATTCATTTTATCATTTGGTGTTAATTGTTTTCATTTTCATCACAAAACATATATCGAAAGGCCATTAATGCCCCCAGCCTCGCCCAGCCGAGTCTGTGCCAGTCGGAAAAGTCTTGGCAATACTCATACGCCGTGTTGTTTGCCATTGCTCGGCCATTCTTTGGCGCCAGCAATGAACTGAAGATGAACTTCCGTTTGCCAGACAAGCCACATGTACTGAGAGAAAACAGCAGTGACTGGAATTAACGATTTGATTGCAATGAACAAATCTATTCCAGGTTAATTTCATTAATGACATTTCAGACTCTTGAACTTACTTCCAGAACCAAACCGCGCATCTTTTCTCAGTTGCAGCAGTCTCTGAAAAAATTTTTTTTTGCTTGAATCTTACAACGTATATGCACAAATAAACATACAAAATATTGCCCTTAAAAGTAGGCAATGTTTATGAATATAAATAAAAAGGAAAATATATAAGTGAATGCATAAAAATTTGATATTAGTTAAAAATATGTTCTTAACCATAACGTGTACTTTAAATTTATCTTCGTTGTATGCAAAAATAATACTCATAAAAAAAGTATACGCTATTTTTTTATTTTAAAGAACATTTTATCCTTGAAATGAGCTTTTTTAATGGACTTTTATCATTGAATAAAGAAAACAATTTTTTTCAGGAAAATTGCCAAAACCGAGAAACCTTGGCAAAGACTTAACAAGAAACACCCATGAATTTGAAAGTGATTTTAAAATAACAAAATGAGCACTAAGCGTTTAATATGCTGCACACTTCTCGTCCTTATTTGCAAATTTAATAAGAATTATTTCTTAAGTTTTTAAATAATATAAAGATTAATCTAATAAAGAGCTATTAGGTTGTTATGACTCAAATTAAAGATTGAAATAAAAACATAAATACAAAAAAAACGAAAAAGTATTATAAGCGATTTATACAAAATAAATTTTAAATTTCCATTTTCCAACCTGGGCGTAGATTTTCATTTATTTTAAATCGAATTTTATAAATATAAATTTTTTTACATTTGTGGATTATGAATTGGCCGTTTTCTTTGACATAATTTCACGTTGGTAGCACTTTTCATTTTTATTGGACAGAAAACTGAACAAAGTGCTTTTTGACAGCCTCATCAGAATCATCACCATTCAAAGTTTTTTAAGAGATCGAAACAAATGTTCCTCTGAAAATGCAAGGTCGGGGTTATATGAAAATCAGACAAAGTTTTTCATGACCAATCAAGCGTTGTTATGATGGTCGCACTTCCATTCGATTGGCTAATCCGAGATGCTTCTCTTTGATTTAGTTGTTCAATTTAGATGGCCTAATTGATAAATTATTCCTTGGCTGCAGCTCAAAGTGGACAACTCCTTTCAAATTTCGCTTCACAAACGGAAAGTCTTTCCTCTGCTTAATATCGGCCTTTGGTTTGAGCCGACTCATATCTCTTACTCCATGATCGCAATTGCTTGGCCTAAATGGAAACAGAACATTTCTTATCGCTCGTAATTACCCGTTTCAGAAACGGATTGCTCATATAATGATTCGCAGATGCTAATCTAAGGCTGGTTTTACATAGCCTCATTTTGTGTAATTTTGAGCATAATTCAAGGAAAAACATTTGTCATTTTATGAGCCAATGTAAGCCTAGCATAAACGTATCATGGAGAGTTATTTTTTTTTAAACTAGTTGACGTATCTAAAAATATTTTAGGTGGGTTTTAACTGTTCTCTGTGATACATTAAGCAATCTCAGGTGTTGAATTATGAAGAGTCTCACTAATCATTATGTTGGTTTTGTCATCAGCCTCCAAAGGGCGGCCTCCCATGTAGTACGCTTTAAACCTCACAATCTCCCGAAGGATATTTTAGAAACCAACGCTAACACTGTCGTTCACTTACTGCATCGTGCTGATAACTTTTGCATTTATTTTTAAGATTGAGCCACATTCTGAATTTGCGAAAGTCAAATAGCAAAATATGCCGGAAATTCTTACTTCTTCTGGCTGCCATACCTAAGTGGCTGTGGCTGTCTTAAATGTAATCGAATGACGATCAGCAGTTTCTCGATAGATAGGTTACACATTACGCTCTCAATCCTTTTACAATTCAGTCTAACTCCGTCAATTGAAGAGAAAAAAATGATTAAAGTTTCTTACCAATTCAATTTATACATCTGTAATCAGCATTAAAGATTTCAATTTATTAATATTTAAAAAAAAAACCGCTTCATATCTTACAGAATTTTGTAGAAAGTGTGGGCTTGAAACTCGAGTTTGTGAGCAGTCCAACAACAACAGAAAACAAACACCCTTATAAGATAGCCTCGAGTTGAGTAGCCTTTTGTTTGGCCAGTCTTGCTAGCGCACCCTGCGAGTATTTTTTTTGCCGCCGTCTTTGTGTTACTTTTTGGTGCTGGAATTCCATGTCATTCTATCAGAAGCGTCGCAATTGCCTATGCGACTGAGTGGCGTAAAAGTAACAGCACGCCTTCTTTAAACTGATCCTCGCTGCCTGGTGTATTTGAAGACATTCTTCAGAGTATTTTCTAATGGGAACCCGGGTTCGAAATACTGGGGTATGCCTACGAAACCACCAACTAAAATATAAATATCTCTCCAATACATTTCAGTGTAATCCCAGCCAAGTTTGTGTTGCGCGCAAATCCTAGTAATCACTTCGAGAAGGCGGTATTGGGCCAGTCACAACGTAACCGAGTAAGCAGAAGCAAAAGCAAATGCCTTCCCCTCTCCTTCGACCATATATGCATGTTTATTTGTGTAGCAAAAGATTGTGAAACTAAGCGCAGAGAAATTGAGAGAGACACTAATTGCTTTTCTTTCCAACCAACTCTTTTTCTTTTCTAATTACTTCATGCGTGTGCGTGTCAGTGTGTGTGTGTCAGACTGTTGGCGACTGGCGACACACATTCAGCTAAGTAGGAAAATGATAGTTTAAATGCTCTCCACCAGCAAGATGATGCTAAGGACGACGACAACGACGCATTTAAAGCACATAATTTGGTTTTGATTATGTTTTGGTCTTGAAGTTAGCAACTTCATTATGGCTAAAACCCAAATGTGTTGATATTGCGGTTGAAGTGGTCGTCCGTTGTCCCATTGTCGTTACGGTTGCTGGGGACTTGGGCTAAATGAGTGGGTAGCTTTGTGCGCAAATATGAGCATTTGTGATTATTTGCAGCTTATGCCATGTTTACCAGGCCAGATAACAGGAGCCCAAGCTGAAAGAGTTGCCCACTCGAATGAATGGAGGAAATGAATGATGAGATGGAAATGAATTTTCTTTTTAATGCCAACAGTCGTTTCTTAGAATAAAACCTGGATTTGTGATAACATCTCTAAAGTAAGTTGGACAAACTAAAATGCAAGAGAGAGAAGAGCTAAGTACAAAGACCAGAGCTCATCATGGAAATCTTTGCAAAAAGTGATTTTCTTTACAAGCTCAGTAGCTAGAGCACAAATATTTTTCTGCTTTGATTTTCGTATTCATTATGCTCCTTTGACATTTTATAGCTGAGTTATTGATTTTTTTTCAGAATTAATCCTCTATGTAAGCTAAGTAAATAACATTTCTGCCACTAAAGTTATTTAAGTTGAGCATCTTTGAGATATTGAGGGTATTCTGTTGGTATTCCTTTAACCATTGGAATGTTGCTCGTTGATATTTTTTTTTAACGAAATTCTAAAATATTTCCGAAACCGTTATGAGAGATTTTCCAATCCATGGAAACGGTTTCAGTTTTAGAACTGATTTGAACTGGTTCGGAACCCGTTGAAAGGGAAATGTCTAACTTATTTCAAATTCGATCAAATCATGCGAAATCGGAGTTGTTAGCTGATCCCGTTTCCGAAAAACGATCAAGTTATTCGGTTACAAATGTTTTGGAATGAAATGTTAATGGGTTTTTACTAAGTAACACAATACTTTTAGGTATCCCACGTCATATAACCAACCCAGACACTAAATTTAAAGTCTATAGCTGAATTCATTTCAGAGATATGGCTTCGAACCTTTTAAACCGGTTCAAACTGACCCGATTTTAAACGAAAACATATCCATCAATAAGTTACGTATCCACACACAAAATTTCAAATTCGTTGATTGAACAGTTTATGATTTATGATTTTGAACTACTTTTGACCCTTGAATTTGTTAATAACACTTTCCACTTGGTTGCTAAATATCTGACATTAATTTTTCCACATTTTTCACATTCGACTTCCGGTCGCGTTTCTTGTCACATAATTTAAGCTGTTTATACGCAGCTTTTGCTATCTATTATGAAGTAAAAGCCTAGGCAGCAAATCAGCACATTATTTTGGACACACTTAAACAACAACATGGCCCCCAGCCGCTGAGCCAACTTTAGCCGCGAGCCGACGTCCCCAGCGGAAGTGCGTAGAAGTCGCGCAGGAAGTCAGTAAAACAAAAAGTTCAAAAAGGGTTAGGTCAAAGTGAACGGGATAATTTTAGCACAAATTTTGGCAAAAAACAAAAAATTTAACAACAGCTAAGGTCGGGCCGGGTTGGTTGTGACTGTGTCCCCCAGACGAAACAGCGGCGCTTGGGGACGCCCCTGACGCAGTAGGTTAAAGAAGCACCGAAAAGGGTACGTGGTAATAATCAGCGGCAAGCGAGACTTTAAATATTTAATGGAAATGAAAGCAGCAGAAGCAAAACAAAAAAAAGAACAATTGGTTATGGTAAAAACTAATTGACCGACCATTTGATTCCTCCGATTTACCCGGAAATGATATTTATTTGAGAAAAAAATAATATATAAATAAAGAAGTTGTGAACACTTTAATGAAAGTACTAAGAGTCAAATTTTACTATTTTACGTGTTTATTAAAAAATTTATTTTAAAAAATGCTGTTTGCAGAATGTACGAGTTCCAATAGGAGACAAATCACAGAAAAAAATTAAGAGCAAGGCCAAAAACGAAGAAAAAATAAAAATATTTTCTAATAAATACATAAAACACTGAAATTTGACGGATAGTACTTGTACTCAATTGCTCACAACTCTTATATTTATCCAAAGATATTCAGTTCCTTCTAAGCACGGTCTCATAAAAAGCTCTTATGTCTAAGCATATTCGAAAATAATATAAGTTAAAAGTAAGTAAAAACGGCGCTGAAATTGAAAAATTATTTATTGCACTTTTTGCAAATAAATCTGCACTCCAATAAGCGTCTGAAAAAAACCTTTCAGGAGGCAATTCAAGTGCCTAAAAAAGCAACTCTTATGAGCGTTTTCAATGCTTCATTGGGAGGGTGAAAGAACTTTTATCTGAGTCAGATTGGACTCAGAAATCTTTCACATTAAGTGCGAGCGTTTTCATAGAAAAAAAACGCTCCTTCCGGACTCTTTTTGGACACATTGTGACGGTGCTTATAAAAAAAGTTTCAGAAAACGCTCATATTGCGTGTTGGGTTGTAAATATCATATTAATCACAAGAGGAAAAGTAGGCTACTGAAATAAGCAAGAACTATATCATTGATCATGGAGCAAGTTCTTTTGCTGAACACGGTCAATGATTTTTCAAGGCTGAACCAATTCAACAATCCACGTTTCAAGTTCCATTTGCTTAAATAACGAAAGGTCTTAAAACTAAATTTTACCTGATCATATTATGGGCCTCAAGGCCTTGGATTTGCAACCCTATAACAAACGTCGGACGACTATTGATAGTTATGATGCCTTTCGAATTTGTCGGAACCTTCGCGATGCGGAATTGACAGAACAGGAATCTTTCACTTTTTACTTTTGCCTCAAAAAAAACCGCAGGTGAAAAGAACATAAGTTATTTAAAAATATACTAAAGGCCTTCAGTTATATTAAAACTTACACAAAAATTCAAAATTAATCATACAATTTACTTTTTGTGTGTAGCTTAAGTTGTTAAATGCCAAATATGAAATTTGACTTATATATTTCACTAGCCGAAGGGCGAATCGTTTAAGTCCGCTAAATTTATTCGTTCACTTTCGAAAACAATTAGTGGAAATGGAATTGAGAACAAGGATAATATTTTACTTTTAGTGAAACATATGTTAGGGCACACAAGCGGCCAAAAAAAGTAGAATAACTTCATCAAACGGTACACAGATTCATTGAGACAGTTCTGGCTTAAGGAAGAATAGAATGCACTTTTTTTATAGTACCAGAATATTTCTAAAGGGCGAAGCAGCAATAAAATGCATTCAATTTCGCTTTGAGCGGAATAACGGGCCGAGATGCTTGGGCCCATTGCTGTTATAGACTAAGACCGGATTAACACGATGAAGCAAACTTCATGAAGTTTCTCAAAAAGCATTTGTTTGTGGGAAAAAGGTGTAGTGGGGTAGCTTTCCCCTCTACACCTCTTTCCTATGAGCTAGAGCTTTTTAGAAAACTTCATGAAGATTGCTTCATCGTGTAAATCCCGACTAAGAAGGTCCAAGCTCGAGTCAATTTTATTTTATTTAGAAAATATGCTGGTTTTAATGCTATAACTTCAAATTTTTGGGGATATAAAGGGAAGGGCTCTACTCCATAATTTGAATTCGTAAAAAGTTGTTGCTCTTTGTAACACTGTGTTAGTGCTTGTCTTTCATCTATTAACATAAATTAAAGAAAAATTATATACCAAGAATATTCCGCTTAATTTTGTCGAAAGTGAAAACCGCAATGGCTAAACGAAATTTACTTTCACATAATATACAAAATAATTGTAAAAGTCGAAAAATCCTGGCGCTTTTAAACCCCACATACCCTGTCTCCTTTGTGGCTAATACACCCACAAGTCGTCCCGCTGTTGTAAAGGGACAGGCAGGCAGGCCGGTCGGTTTCGCTGGCTGGCAACTTGAGCCACTTTGATTTTTGCTCAAGCGTAATTACAAGTTAAATGAGGCCAGGACCGCGGCCAACGTCAACGTCTCTGAGGCTGGGAACGGCAGCAATGTTGGCCACCAAAAACAGTGTCATCATGCGGAAGGATGCTCGGCTGGCAATGAAACGGAAGGAAGGAAGGAAAGACGGGCGGACACAAAGCGTGCGCCTGGATGATGTACAGGCGCGATTGCAAGCACAGTGGCGGACATGGACATGCCCGCGCTGTATGTATGTATTTTGCAAGCCAACCAAAGCACTATGTAATGAATGGGTGGGTCCAGTCCACAGTCCTGTTCCAACCAGAATGAAAAATTGCGGCAGCTCAAGCTTTGCTTGGCATCCCGGCCGCGTAGTGGCGTTGTTTGCTCTACCAGAGGGAGAGGAGCTGCCAAGGATGGAGCCAACTTAAAACAAAACAAGAAATAACGAAGCGCATAGCAAAAATTGCGAAAACAAACCGCATTAGTGAGCAGAAGGGATGCGGCGATGGAATGTCCGCCACGTCAGCCAACAATGATGACAACGAAAGTGATGAGGACGAACCAGCTGAAATTTCAGCGCTGAAAACATTGTCACCAGGCGTGCGGATAGAGGAATGGACATGGGGATGCCGGCCCATTCGCCGCATCATCATCAGTGGAAAAGTTCATTCTGCAGTAATTAACAAATTGTGAAAATGTAATGGGGAAGGGGCAGCGGCAGCTGCCAGTGCATTCTCCGGCCAAGTTTGTTTGAGAGTAAGAAATTATAGATGCTGATGCCTGATGATGGCTGGCCGGGTGGGCTTAGCCACTTCCATTTTTCCTTTCCTGATGACAGTCAATTGCAAAAGTTCGCTGGACTATTAATATTTTATCCCGTTTCACTTCAGTCGGTCCATTGTCATCGGCACTTGTTGGGTTTGTCAAGTGAATGGAAGTTTTGCAAAACTTAAGAGTCTACGAGGGTGGTTCATTTAGTACGCAATCAAGGACTTTTGATAGTAGACACTATACGAAGTTTGTGATTGAACCACCCTCGTATCATAAAGAGGAAAAAAAACTGAAGTTATTACAAGTTTTGATTAGTTTCACAGTCATCCTCTGTATATGGTGAGCCTGTTTCATCCAATCAAATTCACTTGAATCACACTCCACCAAATGCATGCATACCTAGTTCCACCCTTACCCAAATAGACTCTTTGTCAACTGAAAGGAGGGGTGGGAGGGACTTAAGTCAAAGTGCCAACTACTTTTCACCTCCACAAGTCGCTCATAATTAAGCGGCAAGTAGCAAGTGCGCGACTGACGCTAAACACCAGCAAAAGCGGCATGCAAAAAAGGCGCAACTAAATGCCAAATGACAGACGCCATTGCCATCAGCTTCACACGTTCACACCCCATACACATCTTCATGCCATACCCAGCAGCCGCATGTGGCACATGTGCAACATACAACATGTGACAGCGGCTGCTACAACGCAACGTAAAAGCCGTGTCAACAAAAGCGGCAGCAGGAGCAGACGCGAAGATGAGGGAGCTGTAACCAGAATTTGCGCTTGCTTGAATTTGATGCGCCGTCTAGTGGGTGTTGGCCCAGACACTCCTCCGTTCCGGGTATAGGATGGAATGGAGTTGAAGTGTGGGTGGGTCTTAGTTAGTTGGCATTGTTGTAGCTGCTCATGGTTGCGGTGGCCGGCGGCCGTTTCTAGTTAGCAAAGGCTCTACCAAAGCCTGGCACAGACAGTTAGTACTTAATTTTGAGTGGCTTGCGGCTGTCGACACATAAACGAATCATTGAAGAGATCATAATGCAACGTTTTGGTGTACATATGTAAAACCGCTAATGTGCGAATGGCACGAGCGTCTTGACAAGCCTCGCAAGCCGTAAGTTGTGGTTGCAATGTAAGTGTCGGTTGCAATTTGCGGAAACTGTAGATACAATTAATTAATTACAATTATGGCGCTTGGAATTTACTAAAATACAATTTTTCAAAGGAAGATTTAAAGAACTTAGACTTGTCGTTTCATGATGAATTTGCAATTCTGCAATATGGTGAGAAACATCATATTTTCTGTTTTTAAGAGTCACATAATTCTGATTCATTTGACAAATTAAATTAACATTCTTTTGATTCCGAACTTTTACAAAGCAAAGCATGATTTTGGTAATGTTATTTTAAAGCAACTGAATTTTAAAATAGAAAAGACTGTATGGAGATATTTACAGTAGAAATAGTTTCCAAATAAGTAGTTATGCTATATGATTGATTGAACTATACCATGATACCTAGCTTTTGTAATTTCCAGGCTCGTCCAAACGGTTGACATGAAAGATCTTGTCAAAAAAAGTAATACTCAGAATTCCCAACAAATTTTGACCTTAGTTCGTTTTTGACAGACACAAAGGTATTCTTACTAATTACAATAGCGAAGTGCATTGTGAGTTCTTGCCAGAAGTTTTATTACCCCGACGTTATTCGCCGCTCGCGTGAATTTATACTAAGTCCTCATTTACACGATGAAGTTTCCTTCATGAAGTTCTTCATGAAGTTTTTGTTTGAGGGGAAGAGGTTAAGAGGAGCAGCCGAAACTGGCAAAGCTTCATGAACTACCGTGGCGTGAAGCTTTTCGATAATTCTTCTTTGCTATGTTCCGATTGAACTGATGCAGGGTTGATTTGTGGGTTATTTGCTTATCGATAACTCGTGTTCTCAGGCGAATTGAAATCGAACTTCATGAAGCAAACTTCTTCATGTAAATGCAAATTAAGTTCTAAAGATGCTTCAAAACAAAATCGAAGAGAGCTTCACGAAGCAAAGTTCATCGTATAAACACGGACTAAGTTAAGTTAGAAAGTAGGTCGGTGTAATATACTCTGAGCCTACTAAATAATAATAACTTTTAAATGTGGCGCCACTTGAACTATTTAAGCTGATGACCATCACATAGTGGCGCCATTTGAGTTTTTTTTCGTTCCAAAAATCATTTAAATGTCATATGATAGATAACACAGGCCAACAAAATGACCACTTTTGTGAGCTCTAGCCTTCTCGATGCAACATTCTGTTCCAAGTTTTATGCACTGATTCCAAAACTGGTCTCGGTTTTTCTCTTTCAGCTCTTGTTTTCAAGAAATCGCGGAAAATCCATTTTGCATTTTTTTTAGCTTATGGAAAATTATAGGGGGGTCACACCAAGCACAAATTTGTAGGCTTATAAGTTTAATGCGACAATACATACATCAATGCAGCCATAAAAAATCAAGCGGACCTTGAATATAATTTTATCTCAATTTATAGCAAATTTTTCAAAATAAATCGTCGTCTACAAACTAGTGCGTAAATCGAAATCCAAAACAATTATTTTAACATGTAGCCCAGCATATCCGCTATTTTTACAAATTTTGTTTCATTTTTATCAGCTTGTTGGACTAAGCCACAGCCAATTTTTTTAACGAAAAAGTGAATTAAAATTTATGGCAGGACTACTAGATTAATTCACAAAATGTGTATAGGAAATGTGAAAAGGCTACTTGATTTAACATAGCTCATACATTAATAGTCAAACAAATAAACAATAACCTTCCAGCACTACTAGTTTAAAAAAATCTCCCCCAAATTCATATTTGCTTATATATTAATTAACCTCAAGAAATCGAAAAAATACACTATAGCATAACACATTTAAGACTTTATGGCAATACCACATATTAATGATATAGAGGTAGACCCACTGAGTCAACCCCATAGTCTTCGCCAACTAAAGTTTAATAAGTCTATAAACACGTTAATCGTGTACCAATAAAGTGGATCTACCATATTTAAACCATTTGAGCGCTTAGGCTTCACCCACACATACATACAAAAATTGTAAGCTGCCCACGTTTGTTTTTCCTTGAGCGCAGCCAAATATGGCTAATGTTGTCGCTAGATTCGAGTGCCAACTTCGCTTCCTTTTGCTTTTAGAATCACTTCGAACGATCTCAGCCATTTAAAGCCGGCCCTTAATGCTATTGCGCTTCAGGAGATAAATCTGCTTTATTCTCCTCTCAAGAAATCTTCCTTTACGTCTGTCTAAAATTGTCATAATTAATTTACTTAAAGCGACTATTTGCGATATATCATTATATTGCCCGAAAACTTAAATTTAAAACATAAAAATAAATTTCACAAAATCATCGCAACTTGAAATAGTGTGACTTTATTTATTACAAACCACTTTCATTGCCCCTTCTCTATTTCGTCCCTCTGTACTCAGTTCCATTTGCATCAGTTGCACTCGCATCTAGCTAATTTATTTCTTATTTATTGTTAACTAACTTTTTCAACTTGTCACAGCAGTTTGTGTTAAAAGTTTTAAGAACTCGCAACGCCAAGATATGCAAACCGTTACGTTATATAGGCAGCAGCCCAATTCTGGGTGTTTACTTGTTTTGGGGAAGGGGGTTTTGGTGGGGGCACAGTGGTGCGCAGGGTATTTGCTGTTACTCAAACTATTAGCTGGCGGCTGACGCATCTTTGCCACTGTTCAGGCCCCGTCCAACGCCCCGACGACACCCATCAATTTGCATGGCTCGTCACTTCAGCAACGAAATCTTCGCGCATTTTGCATTTTAGTTGTTTCGCTTCGTTGCATAAATAACTGAAAACGTTTCGCGAAGCCCGCATCCACCCGCCAAACTGCGCCATTTTATTGTTTCAATGCCCCATTTGCATGTATGAGTATGCCACCCACTTCACTCCCCGGCTCCACTCTCCAGTCGTTGCACAATTCTAAGCGCAAACAGATTTTTGTTTGCAAAAACTTTAAGGCAGCGGGGGAAGGGGCGAACGGCAGCTGCAGCTGCAGCAGCATTTCGCAGAATTTTTCTGCTTGACTCGGCAAAAGTGTCGTAAATTTTTGATTTCATTAAAATGCGTGCAGCAGCAGCTAACTAAGACACCGTGGCCAATTGGAGCATGAAATATGCATTGCCGAATCATCAACTGCATTCGAGATACTTAAAGTTTTGAGCCATTAATATCATAATACTTGTATTTTGAATTTACACACTTTTTGTAATGCATAAATCAACGCATCCTTTGCACTCATAAATTTGTCAATTATGCAGCCGTCAGTACTGAAGTTCATTTGCAGTCGACTGGAACTGGAATCCCAAGCAAACGCATAGATAACACATTTGCCAAGAATTGTCGCATTGGTGCTGCTGGCAAGCGCTTGGCAACGGCTCAAAATGCTACCCAAAAAATGGCCACAGCAAACTCGGCTAAAAGTTGTTAATCGACAAATAAAACTCTGGCAATGGGAAAACCCAAAGTGCCAAATAAATGCGGCAGAAAATCAAATATAAAAATTATTTTCCGTTTCAGCATCTTTTTTGGGGGGGTTTCTTTTTAGCCTTTTTGTGCTTTGGCAACTTATTTGCACTTGCTTATCGGCCTGGCACAAGCAAGCAGTGGGGAAATATGCCACGTGCCACGCCCCCAGGCTAAAGATGGCAAAAAAAAAACCCGCCCACTTTGTTGCTGTTTGGCCAGCCAACTGCAATGGCATTGATAAAGATTGACGGCGTTATAAATTCCCTGATTTTGTCACATCGGAAATTGGCAAAATTTCCGCCGAAATGGAACGAAATGCAAGCGATATCGCCAGATGAGAACGTCAGTAAGTCAAAGCGCAAAATGTCGATTAATATAAACATTAAAATGTGACATAAACCGAAATTTATGAAAATACAAATATATGTATTATTCAGGTCAAAATTAAAGCTCCTAGTAAATGGTAGAGCTGAAATTGTTAGTCAGTGAAAAAGCGAAACAACAAATAGTTGAGTTTAAAAATGATGTTACAAAAAAAGAAAATATATTTTATTCACTAAGGTGGAAAAATGTCAACCCTGGACACTGTAAGATGAACGGCTGTATCTAAACTCATGCGACCGTTGCCTCAGAATTCCAAGATCGTGGGTTCAAGCTCTTTTCTTTCTACATAAGGCTGAGTTCACATTGTTTGACGCATGAAACATGATAATCTAGTAAGCCTTGTATTGTTTTAAATGCCAAATGACAAGCTATTCACAATAAAAACAAGATAACATCAGGGCCTTCTAGATTGTCATGTTTCAGTGTGAACAATAATACAATACACCGAGAAAAAAATCCGTTCTAAAAGTACCAAAATCATGAACATTCGTTGACAAAAGTCTATCAAGCACGTTTGTTCGCAAATCATGAACATTGGGGTACGATTTTTCATGAACGTTTTGTGCTTGATTCATGAACATTTTGTGCTCGCTTTATGAACTGTTTTGTTCTTATTTAAAAAAAAAAAAAAAATAAACACAGCAATCGTCGGGATAGGTGTGATGATGAAGGTATAAGCAGTTGCCCCCCCCCATCCCACAAGTCCCTACAACGGTTTTTGTCCTCTTAATAGGGCGACGGAAAGACGCGGGATCTGCTCTCCCTCCCTCCTTTCCTCTGCTGGTCACGCAACCCCACGCCCGTATATTCCCCTCTCTTTGATTTATTTATTTCTTTTTGAAGAACAAAGAAAAAACGATGAGTGTGTTTAAAGCTATTGCTCCCGTCTGGGATTCGAACTCGGCACTTTTACCTTGCACTCAAACGCTCAAACGGATCTGCATCTTAGCGCCCTGTACCATCGCACACTTTCGTTGCGACATGTCTAAGATGCTACTTATATTTGATGTACGATGGTTGAGTTGAGTTAAAATTTCATGAACGGAAAAATAGAACAAAATCATGAACATTTGGTCATGATTTTAGAACGTCATATTTTTCTCTGTGTATAATGTAAAATTTTTATGTTATTTGGTTTTTCAGTGTAAATTTTTTGTCATCTCAAGCGTGATTCGTAACATGGGGCAACGCCAAAAATGCTTAGTATGGATTTTCATTTCACCATGAGAAGCCTGAAAAACAAAAAGCGCTTGCAAATCATTCAATTTTTTGATCAAAATTCGTGCTCTGTGAGAAATGTATTTCGCATCGAAAAATTGTCCCAACAAACTGAGTTAGTTAGTTAATTTGGTCTAAACAGCAGCCAGAGGCAGTTCAACAGCTGTCAATGCTTCTCGAAAAATTCACTGTTTGGTTTGTGGGCCGGCGGCATCATTGGCCCGTATTTTTTCAAAAACTATGAAAATGGTAGCGTTACAGTCAATGGAGCAAGGTACAGTGCGATGATTACTGACTTCTTTTGCCCAAAATGAAAGAATTGGACTTGGTTGACATGAGACATGCCTAGATCATGTGATTTGACCCCACTAGACTTTTTTGTAGGGCTACGTGAAGTCTTTCGTGTACGGGGACAAGCCAGCAATAATTGCAGCCCTGGAAGTCAATATAAAAGCTGCCATTGGTGAGATACCGGACGAAATGCCAAAAAGAATATGCCAAAATTGAAGAAGCATTTGAAAGATACACCTACAATAAAAACAAAAAATATAACTTTCAAATTTTGGAAAATCTGCCATCAAAGTCGGAAAATGGGCAGAAAACTATTTTGTTTTTTTTTTCGATAAAATTCAAACATTTTTTCAAAGCTCCACAGGATAATATATAAGTAAATTCAAATTAAGGAAAATTCGAAATTTCGCATAAATTGTTACAAAAAAAAAACTTGTTTGTTTTCGATCAGACCATTTTCCGACTTTGCAGGAATTTTTATAAAATTTATCAAATTCGTTGACAGAATTTTGTTATGTTAAGTGATAAAAATAAGCTTGAAGTTGATCGGATGATATACAAGATGGTAGGAAATAACAGTTTTCCCACCATTTTCCGACTTTGCGGGCGTATTTTACATTCTCAATTGAGTTGCTCAGTTTGTGAATAGTCAATCTGGGAAATTTAAATGTGTCAAATTTTAGTGTAAAATCCTGAGGTATTTTTCAGCCATTTTATATGAGATCTAAAACAAATGAAAATACAGCTTTATAGTTGGTTTTCCAATGGTAAGTATTGCTAAGTCTAAGAGTTCAAAAGGGAGTTTGAAAAGTGGTTCCCAAGACAGATTGCGTTGAGCAAACAAAAGGAACGAGGGTTTTGGCATACACAATCCAAACTCCAATTTCCATTGTTTTATTCATTCCTTCAGTTAACTTTGATCATGTTTAAATTGGGCGTTGAGCAAACAAAAGGAACGTGGGTTTTGGCATACACGATCCAAACTCCAATTTCCATTGCTTTATTCATTCCATCAGTTAACTTTGATCATGTTTAAATTGGGCAGCAATGGTACAATTCCCTTCTCCTACCGAATGACTTGCAAATAGAATTAATCTTACCTGTTTCCAATTTTGATTTAGATCAAAATATGTGGAATCAGAATTGGTAAATGGCCTCGATTCTATAAAAAGATTGAGCGAGGACGCTTTTAACTTCCAATTTCCATTAATCTTTTTGTAACTGTCTTGATGGTAATTAGTTTGAACCGAATTATAACAGATCTCTTACCAATTCCAATCAATCGCATTCGGAAACGAGAATAGACCTAAATATATCTTTTGTGTTCCCCCTTTGTATTCACTGCTGATCATCAATTTCAAAGATAGTTTTCCAAATATTCCACTTAAAATTATTTAAAAAAATCTTTCAGCAATAAAATTAAAAGCAGACTGACAAAACCGAGCAAGAATCAGCAGCAGAATGACACACGGACAATGCGACAACCAGGAGAATTCCCAAAAGAAGCGAGAGCTAACGTATGTTTTTCTGGGTGTTGTTCGCTGTGTGGCCCAGGCGTCGAGTGTTTGCGCCAAAGTGCAAATAGAACAACAATAACAATTGAAAAGAATTTAAATTTGCATTTTGCGCAAAATGGAAGAGTAAGAGAAATGTCCGGAGGAGTCTGGGCCGCATCATTAAAGCGAAGCAGCAGTCCAGGCTTGGACCACACTCTAGTCGGGGAATTTTACATTTGTATCACTTTTTTATCGCCATTTAAATGTAAATTGTGGCCGAAGGGAGGGTCGCAGTTTATGTGAGTGCGACGACTTCCGACCGCAATTGAATTTTTTAAAAGCGCTGAGCATTGATAACCAAAACAATAAAAGTGCTACCCACCACACACAGACACACACACCGGCAAAGGGCAAGGGAAACTGGCAAAAGGAGTAGCAAATGTTTTAAAAGCGCTTAAATATGCAACAAGCCAGAGAATGGGAGAGGTCGACAACAAAAAAAAAATAGATATGCCGCAGAGTCACAGAACGCAAATCGGCCTATAACAAAATATGTGCTTGCCAACCATTCGCTGAATACACACATATGTTTGTGTGTTGGTTTGACAACACACACCCTCACAGCTTGAAACACAGAGGTTTCCATTTTGTTTGTGTCGTTAAATTTTATATGCATTTTGCAAAAATTTGTTGAAATTAACAATGAAACGTGACCGGGCAAATATTTTGGCCAAAAGTCAATTGAATATTTGATGCACACAGACATATAAATATATATAAAATATATACGCATGTAAAGAGCTAAGTTTGGGCGCAAAAACAGTTTGCACTTTGGTTGTTAAGGCCAGCTAAGTAATTGGAGGGCATGTTTTTATATTTATATTATTTTTAAGTACAGCTTTTAACCATTTTGGACGTTTGCTAAGAATAGTTATCGCAATCAAGAACACTGAGCTAGTGAATTTTCGCATTATCAGCAAGCGATGTTGCATATTGCTTGAGAAGAAGCGGATGCTGTTTTTGGATTTATTTCGGGAGACACAGATTTTATTGTTACTTACAATAAGCATTTGGTGCTGATGAGCTGCTTGATGAATTGCAAAAGAATGGCGAAGAATTGTGAAAGTACAAGGTCTTTGGCAAGTGAAATCAAAGAGTAGTTCACAAATGGGTTCGGTCACACTTACTATGGTTCTGCAGTTTTCTGCATATTGATTTGCTTTATAAGGTGAATTTCCTCCTCGCTATTGCGCTTTCGCGTTACGTACTTTTCTCATGGCTTTGCATTATGGAAATGTACACCTCAACGCCAGCCCCTACACCGAGAAAAAAATCCGTTCTAAAAGTACCAAAATCATGAACATCCGTTGACGAAAGTCTATCATGCACGTTTGTTCTCAAATCATGAACATTGGGGTACGATTTTCATGAACATTTTGTTCTCACTTTGGATTTTTTGGGCTTGTTTCTTGAACATTTTGCGCTTGTTTTATGAACTGTTTGGGCCTGTTTCATGAACATTTTGTTCTTATTTTTATAAAAAAAATTTGCTTAATTTAGTAACACAGCAATCATCGGGAAAGGTGTGATGGATGATATGATTGGTGTATAAAGCAGTTGACACCCCCAAAATCCCACACCACAAGTCTTACCATCGGTTTTTGGGTTCCCTTCTCCTCTAATAAGGGCACCCCACCAAAACCTTACTAGAAAAGCTTATATTCCCTCTTTGATTTATTTATTTCTTTTTAAAGAACAAAGAAAAAACGATGAGTGTAGTTAGCTATTTGCTCCGCCGTCTGGGATTCGAACTCGGGACCATTACCTTGCACTCAAACGCACAAACGGATCTGTTGTCCCACTATCATATTTACACATTTTATAGGAAATAACAGCTTTTCAAAAAAAATTAAAATTTTTTTTTTAAAAATACCCATTTGGGACAAAATTGAAAAATAACGGTTAATTTTGAAAAATAGGGGGTGAATTTTAATTTTTTTTTATTTTTGCTATTTTTTTCAAAAAGTAAATGAAAAATGCTTTAAAATGACATTTTCACAATTTCAAATCGATAATGTTTTGTCATAGTTATACGATTTTAAAAATACCAATGTCCCTTAAAATGTCAAAACTTCCACCCCCCTAATTTCTACAACTTTTTATACACTTGAAAAGTGTATATTAATTTTGCCCAGAAGTTTGTAACGCATAGAAATATTCATTTCCGACCCCATAAACTATATATATTCTTGATCAGGACGACGAGCCGAGTTCATTTCCGCTTGTCCGTCAGTCCGTCTGTCCGTCTGTCTGTCCGTCTGTCTGTTTCTACGCAAACTAGTCTCTCAGTTTTAAAGCTATCGAGCTGAAATTTTGCACAGAGTCTTCTTTTTACTGCACGCAACTAATATGTCGGAACCGGCCGGATCGGATGACTATATCATATAGCTGCCATAGGAACGATCGGTCTAAGAACTAGTTCTAGATAGAAAAACTTTTTTGTTTTCCATCGTAGCGTCACTAATCTTGGTATATGTTAGTTTTATATGCTTCCACACAATTCTGGAAAAATGTATCAAAATCGGATCACTATAGCATATAGCTGCCATAGGAACGATCGGTCGAAAAATAAGTCTTTGTGAGAAAAACTTTTTTGATTTCCATCGTAGCGTCTTCAATCGTAGAATATATCTGTTTTATATGTTTCCACACAATTCTGGAGAAATTTATCAAAATCGGATGACTATAACATATAGCTGCCATATAAACGGACGGTCAAAAAACTACTTCTAGTGAGAAAAACTTTTTTGTTTTCCATCGTAGCGTCACTTATCTTGGTATATGTTAGTTTTATATGCTTTCACATAATTCTGGAAAAATTTATCAAAATCGGATCACTATAGCATATAGCTGCCATATAAACGGTCGGTCAAAAAACTAGTTCTAGTGAGAAAAACTTTTTTCTTTTCCATCGTAGCGTCACTTATCTTGGTATATGTTAGTTTTATATGCTTTCACATAATTCTGGAAAAATTTATCAAAATCGGATGACTATAGCATATAGCTGCCATAGGACCGATCGGTCGGAAAATGTGATTTAGCTAGGACTAGGGCGTTCGATTTTCCTTGGGAATTTCAGATATTCTTTGATTGTGAAACACAGCGTGACCAGATTGAACAGTAATTACGCCAAAATGTAATTTCTTGATATTTTTCAGTTAACTTGGGGCTGGTCATAACAAACACTGGGCGGGCCAACAACAAAATTTTGACAAAAGCTAGACTATGCTACGAGAGTGTTGAAAATGATTTTGATATGCTAAACACAATATCAAATGCAATGTCGTCTATAAATTTCATACAATAAAACGTAACTGATAACGAAAACCTTTAATTCTTTTAGTAAGCAATCAAGCTTGTGGCCTTTGTGATGTCCCATAATCATTTTTGGTTTAAATTTATCAATCAAAGCAACATTTTCCACGTAGCTTACATTTTCAGTCAATTTGGCTTGGCGCTAAATTTAGTTGACAACAGACACTGTAATAAATAGCCACAATATTTCCAAGAATATCAGCTGTATCAACTTCTTGTGTGGTTACTTGGCCTTCTGAGTACCCAACAAAGGAATGAGGCAGAATAATTCCTCAAGCAATTTTTTTATATGCGATTTGACAGCTCAAGGAAAATTCGAACGCCCTCAGTACCAAGCTTAAGAAAAGTTTTTTTTTTTATGGTATCAAATTTTTATTATCAATGATTTAAAAATTTTAAATATCTGATATCTATATCCTATATATATTTTACCGGTTAAATCAATTGGAGTAGAGTTTTTCAAGTGTATTAAAACTTCGGCACAGTCGAAGTTAGCTTTGCCTTCTCGTTTTTTAATGAGTTAATATTTTGGGAATTTATAACCTTCATATAGGATAACAATTCACCAAAGTATGAAGCCAATCCAAAAATTTTCATTTTTTGACTGGGACGTTTGAGAAAGAATGCCTCATATGCAAACATCAATTTCCGCCAAGTCGCTTACCCGCTAGGCTGATGCGTTGAAGCATAAATTCAAATTTAATCAAATTTTTAACGAAAGAGAAATTATTTTTAAAATTGTCACATTAAACAAATTTTTATATTGCTTACGAGGCGTATGAGTAATTTTTAGTTAAGACTTTGTGACTTCGTCCCACCCTTTAAAACTGAAAATTAAATTTGTTTTGTTAGACAATTTAACAGAACAAATTTTTTAAGGGAGAGATTTCCATTTGGCTTAAGTGTGCTTGGAATGACAATGCAGCTGTTCATATATAATCCTTTAATTGTTTGTTCTACCAATCGAATAGCTTAAAAATATGTTTGAAAATTAACAAATAATTGAATTATCAGCATGTAAAACACCAAAAATACGTATGTAATCGCATTACAAATCTAAGCAATAAATAGCATGCCAGCAATTATTATTAATAACTATTATGTACAATAATTATGCATATAAATCCCCATTGAAATTCACATTAAGCATTGCAAAATTTATTTATTTATTTTTTGCCCACTTTTTTTCTCTATTGAATTATTTTAAAACTAAAATTCCGATTGGTTTTCCGCCTGCCCTGTGGCTGCTTTTGTTGAGCTGGGCATTTAATGCGCCATAAATAATAAAATTGCAGCACTCGGCAGCAACCATTGTGTAATTGTCAGCTGGCATTACATTTTAAATATGCTAATTTGCATGCATTTGATTTTTGGTTATATTATTTTTTAAAATAAATACATTTTAAGCGAAGCAGGAACAATGCAACTAATGAGGGCTGAAACCTCAAAAAATATCTCTCTGAAATATGAGTAAGATGTTAGGAATACTGCTCAAAGGCTGACATAAGAATCAGTTTTGTCGCATGACAAAATTCTGTACATCTCATATTTGTTCCTCATCACATGGCCAACTGTAACTGACGCTAACAATATGTGGCTTTGTTTGCATTTGAAGGCTGTCAGCGTATTTTATGTTCTTTAACAATAGACGGACGCCATGTACGTGGCCTGTAAATGAAATGAAATGACCGGCAGTTCGTCCTTTGTGTGGGGCGGGGGGCGGTGACTTCATGTTAATTGCTTATCTACGTGATTTCTTACCAAATTAATTTGGCCAAATTGCCGAGAGACAACCAAGAATAGCAACATGGCAGCATGGCAAATAAATCAGTTAAGTTGCTGTATTAACATTGACTTCATTTGCCTAATTAAATTTATGCGACCCCCCGCTCGATCTCGATCGCATTGCCAATTGAATGGAAAAAGCTCTTCCTTTAATTGAAAAGTGTTAAGCCAAAGGCTTTTGGCTTTTTGAGTGCTGCAATTTGATGTAATTTTATAGTCCCATGTTTTGCCATTATGATTTGGTTTAACTAAAACAGGGCACATGCGCGCCTAAAATGCAAAATCAACAAAACTAGCATTAAAATCAACAAACGTCCGCAGGACCAGGCACAGTTAGGAATCGGTTTGTTGCGGTGGAAAATAATTTTCACATATGAACGAATAAAATAGGCGCGCTCTGATGTCCATGTGAAAGTTTCATGATGTTGACAAAACATCTAATAAAAACATTCAACTTGCCAGATACGAGTGCATACACATACACCTAGGGCAGGACTATCAACACAAACAGTTCGCGACCGGAGAGAGCCAAAAGGATAAATAAACAATAACATTGTAGCAAAATTATTTTGTTATCATAAGCGTCAACCCAGCAGGACATACACACAGATACGAGTCCTTAAAGTCATCAGGTTGAAATAATGCGATTTAAAGAGCTTAGACATCAGTTAAATATTGGACATTTCGGTATTCATACAAATGGAAGGGAAATTGAAGAACAAATATATCGAAAATTTTCTATATAATTGTTTACACATTGTTTTTAATTAAACATGAAATTAGCTAGATTTGCCAGCTTGAGTTCATAACTATAAAACAACTTAAGCATTCTACACTTAGAGGCAAGCCGGTTGCCTACACTGTACTGTTAAAAGATCCTCCAGGGCCTATTATCTAAATGTTTTTCTGCAATCACCTTTTCATGCACGCAATAATATATAATATTTAGTATACAAACGGGTTAGCTTATCAGACTCCTATTTTTGATGTGAATCATCTTTTATTTCGATACGGAAGATTTTATAGTAGTGGCAAAACTCAATTTATAAATAACGCATAAAACATTCAAAGCAAATCCCTCAGCATTCGTCATCCTGACGTAACTTAACTTCAATCTTAGCATGCTTATTATAACATAACTTTCGTGATTCAGATTTGATTACAAACATAACAATTGAACATTTACGTCTGGTCAAACAAACAGTTTCGCTGCTGCATGAAGTTGTTGTTGTTGTCAATTATTGCAAAAAATGTTTAAAAAGTTACGTTTTAATGGGCGTGACAAGGCTCTAAAGTTTTTATTATCACTCATACGTAGTGTCTTTGATCAATAGCCTTTGATCAATATATATTTTTGTAGTTGGCATTGATTTCCAAAAAAAATGTTTGCAAAACTTTCAAAGGTTACACGGATTTACTACGCAGAACTGGTTTCATTGTTTTTACACTATCAAAAGGCAAATCTGATTGAAACTCTACCTATAGTTTGGGAAAAATTGGGGTAGATACAAAAAAAAAACAAATAAAATAAATCGGATTCGAACCATCGCACAGTGGTCGATTCCATAGGTCAAAAATAAAAAAGTCAAAGTAAAAAATTTGTCTCTACATAAGAGAGAGAATAAAATCACGTGGACTTTGCTGTTTGAGACGCATGGACATGAGCTCTTACTGAAAGAATTTAATTAAAACATTATATCATTTGGTAAAATGTGTTTTTTCTCAGTGCCATTTGTGTTTTGTTAGAATTGTTTACTCCAGCCAAATTAAAGTTAAATTTCAAATAAATCTTATAAATTAGTTAATGTTGATTCGAAAACCCGTCATTTTAGTATGCCATTGCGCCCCTTTAAAGGTTTATACAATAACACAGCTTTATCGTAGGAATTTTTGTGCTATGTTGTTGTTTTCTTTTTTGTAATTAAAAACTTGTTTTCAAAACCTCTTCTACCATCACCCACTTCCTAAGAAAACAATTTTTAAAAACTCAAATAACTTTTTTTTACAGATTTCAAAAATTGACAAAACAGAACAATGTAATGCCAATACAAGTAATGTCTTGATTCCTGAAATTATTTGTGTTGTTAACGAGGCGTATGAGTAATTTTATTTAAAACTAAATGTGCTTGTCGCGCCCCCTAAAACTGAAAATTAAATTAATCTGTTTGACATTTAATTAACAATATAACAAAATTAACCTTTTAAGAGGGCGGCCTCTGTGATTTTCCATTATTGTATGAAAAAGAACGCTCTAATGCCCGCGTTAGTTCGTGAGCAAATTTATGTGTGTTTTTCTTGCTGGTACTACTTCCAGTTTGGATTATTATTTTCATTACACTCTCGAACTTGGCATATACATAAAAAAAATAAGTCTGTAATTATGAGAGGAGTCATTAGTGTACATTTTTTTATCAGAATATGTGAATAAATTCAAATCGTAATATTCGCAAACCACTCTAAAACTGAAGATATTCAATGTACGATGCACATATTATAGCTCTCATATGGCATCAAAACCAGGTCTTACAATGGTCACATAATGTCTCAGGTTTGAAACGTATAGAACCCATAAAATATATATGTAGGATTGTAGGAATGTAAGGAACTTGAGCATCTCTTTGTTAATCGCTTATCGAGTCGACTGGTGCTCGACGGACAGAGAGAGAGTTTAACTTTTAAAGAGAGTAAACCCGTTTAAATTTGTCATGTCTTTTTTTTGACTTGACACAGTGTTATTTAATAAATTATGAACATCAATTTAACTCTTTGACGAATAATGTTTTTTACAGCCGTGTAAGTTGGATCTCTACTTATATTCTTGAGCAGCAATAACAATTAATCCGTTTATCCACATAAGCACAGAGATTTCATTGGAACGTAAACTTCTTATATTTTAAAAAAAAACCTTCTATCCCCCATAATTTTTTAGGTAGATTGTTCAGTCCTGTTTAAAATGGAAACCTAGTAAACAGCATTATTTATCGATTCTCCAAATTTGGAAACGAACAAATATACGAAAGTCGAGTTTTGATACTAAGATAACTTTATGAAGTTTGCTTCATCATGTCATAGAAGTTATCAGTTATATACAAACTGTGGCAGGTACCTAGAAGTTAAATTAGTTTGGTTCAGTAATGAATCAAAGCTAAATCAGTCCAGATTTAGAAAATCTTGGCAGCCTTTACATTCTTTTCAGTCATGAATTTAACACGGGCAGTGCATGGATTCCAGTACTGAACTCACGGGTGAGTTTCATGGGTAGTACAGAAAACAGTACTGAAGTTGGTTATAATTTGGAGCAATTCTTGATTATAAAATGAAATCTAGGCCAAAAAGAATTGGTTCAGAATCGCTTAGGTCAATCGCATTAAGTTATTAAATCTATTGTTCAAGTGAAAAACTTGTCATCACGCTAGAAAAATGCGTAATGTCAATGTAAAATAGTTTGCCAATTGTTCTTAAGTAAGTAGATCAAGTGTTTGCTCCATTTTGCTTTCCTGCTGTACAATTGCAATGGCATAACTGTAAGCCCGCATTCGTCCTTAGAATACTTAGCCCCCTTTTACTCGTACATGCTTATAACAATACACTTTCTATAGCATACTTTTGAGCGCAGCACTTGACACTGATAACACACGTCGTCTGCTGCGTCTAGCTGTGGCGCATTAAATGGACAAAGGATTTCGAGTCCAAGGGGCTTGACATTCTGCAGCCAGTTACAGTTGTTGCAGTTGAAGCAACCCTCCACCAGGCAACGTCTTCCTGTCACAGTCTGCTCGTCCATCTGGCCTGTCCGCTCTCTGTCTTTGCCTTTTTCATAGCCTCCCTTTGTGTGGCGCTGCATTATGCTCGTATTTACTTTACTGGCAGCATTTGCATTGGCATTGTGCTGCGCGGCTGCAGTTGTAACCTAATTTTCTGCACTTAATTGTTTCATTATGGCGTCGCATAAACAAAGGGCTCAACCCGATCTGGCCTGGGTCCGGGCGAAGGAAATGTCGAAAGAAATGCCCAGCTAATGTGTGTGAAAGAGAAAAGATTTGAAAAAAAAAAGCAACGTGTTATGTGGCTTTGACTTGATTGGCTGCCGTTGCTGGTAGCCGCATGTAACCTACTTTGTTCGGTCATTGTTTGTTTTTAATTAGCCGCAATAAACGCACACTCACACACACTCACATAGACGTGGCACGTGCAGTTGGGCCACTTAAAATAAACAATTGTAAATGGCATTTCTCTAAGCAATTGAATTTGCGTCGAGGCCTTGAAACAATTTGTACAACAAAATGGGTTCGAGGAGCAGCCAATTGTTGTTGTTGTTGATGTTGCCTTGTGCAACCAACCGGGTTGCCCCTATCCCCCCCCCCTTTGCGTTTATGTGCTAATTAACTTGCACAACATGTGCCTAACTTTGAACACATTTCCATTTAGCTGCGTCTGTGTGTGTGTGTGTGTGTGTAGCTCAATTTCAAATTAGCCAGCCAAAATATAAATCTGCTGATTTACACAGAAATTAAGTCCAAGCAGCCATAAAAACAAATTAAGCCAAAATGTTAAATAAACAACTTTGGCCGACTCGCTGACAGTCATAAGCCAGAGCCAAGCCGCCGTCGTCTTCCAGCATAGACAAAAGTTATCTTATTAATTCCTTGCCACAATTCACACACTGCCCCTGGCCGCATCACGCCCCACTAAACTGTCCGTTAATACGCACAATCAAATGTGATAAATATAACGAAATATTGTGCCGCATAATTTCAGGCAACTAAGCCGATGGAAATAACACTTAAGCAAATATTAGAACAGCTTTTGCTTCGTCGTTCTTCTTCCACTGACACACACACACACTATACATATGTACATTCATTTTGTTTTTCCATTTGCCTGCCTATTAAGCAATGTTTGTTGAACCAATTTCTGTATAGAACCAGAGAGAGAGAGGATTTTCCATCTATATATGAGTAATCGCTTTCATGCTTGATGACCAAAATGATTAATGGGCCTTGGGAATTGAGCCAAGTCCGAGATTAAACGCAACAGTTTCGAGCATTGATCATTTGTTACATAATCGTATACGGGAGGATGGGCAAAGAAGTAAACCCATTAGCCTTTAAGTGGACCAAGAGTGGTTGGTTCTTTAAACAAAGCTTTATTATATTATATATTATATATTCGTTGTCGCTCGGAAGATATAAATTGTATTGATATTTTTTCTTTTCCATTTTATTTTTTTTTTTTTCAATTGGAAATCACATGGGAATTTGTTAATTTAGTGATTATAAACTCAACTTGTGACCACAAAGCATTATAATAAGAGAGAACGATTGTTCGGTCGCCACAAACTTAACAGAGAAATAATCAGCTGTTTTTTGTTATTGACGCTCTCGCCACCATTTAACAGAGCATTTAATCAGCTGTTCTTTGTTATTGTCGCTCTTTGGGTACAGTCAAGACAATGTTTGTCTCGCTCTAACCTCCGTGTTTTCCTATATGTATGATAAGACCTTAGCAACATTTTGAACTCGCTGGCAACATTTCAAAAGTACCTACATGAGTAATATCTCTTAACAACGCCACAAATTGAAAGCGTCTGAATCTTTTTCTCTAATAACAAGTAAGAAAGTCGGTCAAGCCCGACTGTAATATACTCTGTACCCGTTCAGGTCGCCGCTCCAATTGGCTCCCGATTATCGATAGGTAATGATGAGTAGAATATATGTCTAGAAGGTTCAAACAACCTAACTCCAAAATTGCGGGATATTTAAGGTGTTTTTCAAATTGCGGGGGTGGCAACTCTACTATCGTTCATCTGATCGGAAAACGATGTATGGGGCTCGATAGGTAATTATGAGTAGAATATATGTCTAGAAGGTTCAAACAACCTAACTCCAAAATTGCGGGATATTTAAGGTGTTTTTCAAATTGCGGGGGTGGCAACTCTACTATCGTTCATCTGATCGAAAACAATGTATGGGGGCTCGATAGGTAATGATGAGTAGAATGTATGTCTTGAAGGTTCAAACAACCTAACTCCAAAATTGTGAAAGATATAAAGTTTTTTTCAATTTGCGGGGGAGGCAGGGGGCGTGGCAAAAAAAAAATCTAAACTTGATCTGCCTGCAAGTATAAGAAATATATGATCCATACACCTCAAACCTCTATCTCTTACCATCTCTGAGATCTCAGCGTTCATACGGACAGACGGACAGACGGACATGTCTATATCGACTCGGCTGTTGATGCTGATCAAGAATATATATACTTTATAGGGTCGGAGATGCTTCCTTCTGGCTGTTACATACATTTGCACAAACCCAATATACTCTTTGTACCTTCGGTACAGAGAATAAAAATGCTCTGTGTTGTGACATCCCAAAGATTTTGAAAAATTTCTGACCGATCGGTCCGAAAATGGGCTTAAGTGAAAAAGCCCTTTTTTTGTTATCAATGCTAGAGTTCCTTATATTTGCAATTAAAACGAGAGCGTAAGTTGAAGTCGGCCCTGCTCGACTTCGATATACCCGTTACTCAGGGTAAGGTTTATTTAAGAATATTTTATTAGATCACAACATGCCCAAATTTTGGAAGATATGAGTTTTTTTCCAAATTGCGGGGGTGGCAACTCTACTATTGCTCATCTGATCGGGAAATGATGTACTGCGGATCGATATGTAATGATGATTAAAATATATGTCTAGAGGGTTCGAATAATCTATCTTCAAAATTATGGGAGATATGAGGTATTTTCCAAATTGCGTGGGTGGCAACTCTTCTATCGTTCATCTGATCAGGAAATGATGTATGGCGGAGCGATAGGTAAAGATGATTGAAATATATTTATAGAAGGTTCGAACATTCTATTTTCATAATTGTGGGAGATATGAGGTATTTTCCAAATTGTGTGGGTGGCAACTCTTCTATCGTTCATCTGATCAGGAAATGATGTACGGCGGTTCGATAGGTAATGATGATTAAAATATATGTCTAGAAGGTTTGAACAATATCTTTTCAAAATTCTGGGAGATATGAGGTATTTTCCAAATTGCGTGGGTGGCAACTCTTTAATCGTTCATTTGATCAAAAAATGATGTATGGCGGATCGATAGGTAATGATGATTAAAATATATGTCTAGAAGGTTCGAACAATCTATTTTCAAAATTGTGGGAGATATGAGGTTTTTTTTCATATTGCGTGGGCGGGAGGGGGCGTGGCAAAAATTTGAAACAAACTTGATCTGCGTGCAGAAAATACAAGTCTACACTGAAAAAATGGTAGCTCTAGCTCTTATAGTTCCTGAGATCTAGGTGTTCATAAAGACAGACGGACAGACGGACGGACGGACAGGTCTATATCGACTCGGCTATTGATGCTGATCAAGAATATATATACTTTATGGGGTCGGAAATGCTTCCTTCTGCCTGTTTTTTACTCTACGAGTAACGGGTATAAAAAGTATATATTACTTTTTAAAATCGGGTAGCTATATCATACAACTGCCATTTATTGTTTTCAAATGTAAACGAAACAATCAAACAAACGAGTTCAACAAACCTGTTTGATTCTGATCTTAGAAAAAAATCAGATAACTGTATCCCATATATATCCTCTCGGAAAGATCAGCTGGAAAGAGCATTGGAACTCTTAAAGACGATTTTTCAAGGGTATGGTCTATCGTTTTATGAAATACGGAATTATTTTTCAAAAAAGAAATTTATAATATAATTTTAATAAGAAATGAGTCATGCTAAGTCAAAAAATTGTCCACAGAAGCAATTTTTTTGGGTTAATCAGGCCTGCTCCCATTTTCGATTTCGATCAAATCATGCAGGATCGCAATTGGTAAGTGTTTCCGTTTTCTAAAACCGATTGTGTTATTTGGCGCATAACTTGACATTTTTATTTAACTTCTTTCGACCGTTAAAATTTCAAAATCTTTTAGCCGAATAATCTAATTGTTTCAGTTTAATAAGAGGCTTTACCAATTTCATTTCTATATGACTTAGTTGTCAGTAGTACTTCTGTTGCTGTTGCAGTTTATCTAAAATCAGTAGTAAACAAGTTAATTTTATTTTTTATTTAATTCAAAGGGAAAACCTTGCCTTCTTTGAATAATTTCCAGTTGCGAACAGGCGACAAAAATAAATGTTTTATCTCATGCACGAATCAACAAGCCATAAACAAGCCAAACAAGAAACGCCAAAGAGTTGGCACAACGCAAAAGGATGTGCGCATTCCCCGCTGCAGCGATTGTCCTTGTTGCATCTGGACGGCATTTACTATGTTTCTTTTCCTGCTGCTGCTGCCTGGGCCAGTGGCTTTGTCATTGTTTTTGGTCTGGCATTTGCTCTTGCTATTGCTATCTGGCCGCAAGGATTAATGGGGTCAATTTGGCTATGACACGCAGCTGCAAGTGGCCCATAAAACATGGGCAGGGGATACGGCTCATTTCATACAAGCCAAGTAAAAAAAAAAGAAATCAAAATTTAAGTCGCGTTTAAAATGAAAAACTTTTGCGACAACTTAAAGCCGCTTTAAGTAAAGAAACACATTATATGCACATCCCTCACACGCAACAGGAAACACATGGACGCAAAGTTGAAAGACGTAGAACATGCCAGGCATTAAAAAGGAGTCAGCTAGAGAAAGAGAAAAGGAGCGAAGCAAAGTCGTCACGAAAATTAGCGACTTCGAATGACAAGAACACATGAAATGCAAAAACTTTTTGCCCTGCTTCATGCTCAATTTCTAAATTGTTGTTGACATTGTTGTACTTGTCGAACGACTTATTTATTTTGTCCTGTTGTTTTACCTTAAGAGGTTTGGTTGCCACACGAGATAAGTTCCTTAAGAAAAGTAAGCTTATAGCATGTGCGTCATGTGGAGGAAAAGAATTCGAGGTTAATCACAAAACTGTAAAGTATTTACTCGAAATTTATATTAACACTTTCGAGTTTTTGTTTTTTAATTTCCTATCACAAGTTGGTGCCGGAAACCTTTTATCTATTAATATTTAAATGAATTTTATTTAGGAGTCTCAACCACTGTTGTTTAATAGCCTGAGGCTCGCTTATCTCACTCTAGGGTAAAGTCAAACACTAAGTGGGAAACTTCATTAAAGCTCATGTAACGGGCTGCAAAGTCACATGTGTCGTTTTTATTTTTGTATCCTTATAGTATTTATGTAGCCGTTTTACTTGGAGGCCATAAAAAGGCAAAAAATTGAGACACATAAAATATGCGTAAAATATACGCAAAAATAGTTGGGTCATCTAATAGCAAATCCAAGTCCGAGATAATTGCGCTCAGTCTACTTTGTCCTTTGCGCTTTGCATTCTTTTTTTTTTCCACCCGAACCGTTGCCCTGGTCGCCATCTCAAAGATACACTCAAAAATTTTACGACCCCAAATGGCATTAAATATCCAAACGTACATACTTGACGCAACTTTCTTGGCTCTTGGCATGGTTTTGGATTTAGTCTGGTCTGGTTTTTGGCTTAGTTTTGCCTAGTTGCAAGTGGGTGGGTTGAGAGTGAGGAGGGTTGGCTTTTATTGCCGGCCATCAAAAAATGTTAAAAGCACGATTTCTATGGTCATTGTCTGAGGACTGTAATTGCTTTGGCTTTGGTTCTTTATATTGTATTTGTGTGCATGGAAATCTCGAACTCTCTTGTTGTTTTTGTTGTAGATGAAATAGAAAATTACGCTTAAGTATATGCGATTGTACTTGTTTAGGATACCTTTTAATCTTAAATTAATTAAAGGAGTCAAATAAAAATGGCATTTAATTATTTTACTTTGTGTAACTTATGTGGGCATGTTGTCTCTCTATTTGGATCTGCATATGGTAAACAACCATCGACAGACAGAAATTTCTTCGATAACTAACCTTCAAAATTCGTTTTTTGTTTTCAAAAAATCAATTTAAAACTTTTTTTTTTTTTAAATATTTTTCATTTAGCTTTCCCGTTTTATGTGAATGAATTTTACTAAACTGAAATTGAAGTTTGGTAACAGATGTAGTTCTAATGACATACTTATTCGGATACTTTAAATCATTATAAATTCAAGTTGGCTGCCGCTAGAAAAAAAGGTAATAGAGTATAAACCAGCGGTGGGCCTGATATTTCCGTTTGGGAGCAGTCCAACAACAAGAGAAAAAATCAATTTCGAGGCTCGATTCGATCAGCCGTCTGTCTGCCCAAGTCTCGGTCGCGCACATTACATGTATTTTTTTTTGCTGACATCTGATTGTTGCAATTGGGTGCCAAATTTTCATCTGTTCTGTTTTTAATATTCTTTTCGAAGCGAATCAATTAACTGTGCGACTCAGTAACGCCAGTTGCAAAGAATTAACTCTCGTAGCTATGAAAGCAACTGGGAGACAGTTTAGACAGTTAATACATTAAAATTTGTCAACTTAGAATCGTGATTCATCCATTAATCCATTGAGCTACATAACGAAAACTATATAAACTAGTTGGAAAGTCTCTCAAGCTCAACTTGAGTAAATATATTTATCTCTGTAAAGTTTGGCCAACAAAATTAACACTTTTTTTTTCTCAACCTTAAATTTCTTTTTGAATGAACGGATCTTATAGGAAATTCTTTAACAAATCAAAATGCGAATTTTATTTTAGAAGATATAGGCCTTTTAAAATTGGTTTTAAAAAAAAAACACTAACTTTTTTTGGTTATTTTGTCCACTTATCACGAAACTAGGTAACGAATATTCATACATTTTTTTCTATTGATTGATGTATTTATTAAGTGTATAAGGCTGAGTTTATATTGTTCGACTCATGAGACATAATAATTTAGTAACCCTATATGTTGTATTGTTTCGAATGACAAGCTATTCACAATGGAAACAAAAAAACATAAGGGCCTACTAGATTGTCAACTCAGCCTTATTTAAAAAAAATTACTGTTTTTTTGCCATATTTTTAAAATATGTTCGTTGATTATTTCTTAACCCATTTCAAAAAGTTCCAGCTGTCCATTGTCGCCTCTGCAACTGGTAAAATGGTTAAAAAAGACATGACAAATTGAGGGCCACTTCAACATGTTGGCTCTAACACCCGATCCACTTTTTATCTCTGCGCCAATCCACCAGACTTTGATAACCCATAAGTAGGCATCTAGTTGGCGGAGCACCATTTTCTATCACTCATTTTACATTTTGAACAATTATACAGGCTAACAATATTACCACTTATGTGATCTCCAGCCTTTTATGTATTGAATTCTGTTCGAGAATTGTTCAGTGATTCCAAAACTGGTCTCGGTTTTTCTCAGCTCTAGTTTTCAAGATATCTCTGAAAATCCATTTTGCAGTATTTTTCTCTTATCGAATATTATGGAGGTAACACCAACAAAAATTTGTAGCAATCCTGAAAGTGACTAAATTGGCCCTAAAGATCACTTTTGTTAAACCATTTTAGCATATATTCTCACAAATCATTTAATTGTTCTCAAACTTTGTGAATCGATAAATCCGCGAAAATGAAAGAGTTAAATTTGAATGACTTTTCCTAGAAATTTTACACTTTTTTGCTGCATTTTGATAGATTCATTTTTAAGTATTTTCTTAGAAATTTGACTGCTGATTTCGACGCTAATGAAAAATTCAGTTGGTTATTGCCTTCTCGTCACAATTGTTAACATTAAACAGGGTGGCACGACTGAGCTTAACCTTTCCTGCAAAGACTCAAAAAACGGTCAAAAACAGTTAATATCACGCTGATGTGCACACTTTCAAGTTTAATTTATGATAATTACAATTTTGGGCAAAGTTAAAGCAAAGCTTCTTTTTACTCCATAATACAGGAGAGTTTTATTCAGATATTTTCTTTCGAATGATATTAGAAAAAAACTTCTAAACTTTAAGTATTAATAAAAAATTATCAACCAAAAACAGAACTATTTCGGGGTTTACAATTAATTAAATGTATTATTGAGTGATTAATGAAACTATGAAAAGGTTATGCGATATAAAAAGTTAACAGTACTAAAAGAGCATCAATTTTAATAACATAACTCTGAATGCTAGTATTCTTTCCAACTTCTTCCCCTTAAGGCATGCTGTACATTGCCTGTTCTACCTGACTAACAGCCATAGCACTGTTTACATGCTCTAAAAGCGAGCTAACATTTTGTAGAGTTTTTTAAGACAGCTACAGAATAACAGTGGAACTGTTAAGGGCCTAACAGAGCCGGCAACCTAAACGAAACTTTTGTCCGGCAATTGTGAATATTTCGTTTTACAATTGGGCAGGTATTGTGTTTTCTCTTTGTTTTCCCTTCGCATAACTGACCTAGTTGCCTAAGAGAATTCCGCAGCGACAAAGCTACAAAAGAGCATCACATATGTTGGCCATGTTCTCACGAAGCGGTGAGCGCATTCGTTGAAGTGTTTAACTTCGTCCTTGATTTCGGCAGCACATTTCTGCCATGCGACAATATGTTACGCTTACCATAGACGCTTGACTGAGTGGCTTCAGCTGCGGCTTCCCAGCGGCAGCAGCAGCAGCAGCCAGACACTGGCACAGGCAGCTGCTTTTGCCTCAGCTGGTGCCGTGTCTTCGCCTTCGTCTTCTCATGACATCAGAAGCGAAGTATCCGCTTCGCATTTTGCTGCCGTCGCGGGCGTCTCTGCCCGCGTGCCGCTTCGTTTTGGTCACACGCTGTGCGCTGAGCCGCGGCGGATGCTGCCAGGCCTCTGGGCCAGCATCAGTCTCGAAAAGCCTTCTGTGCGTGCAGAGGTTGTTAACGCGCACCCGTGCCACTCACGGCGTATACGCAACGCAACGCAAAGCCTCAAAAAAAGACGAAACAAATCGGACAAAACGGAAAACGAACCCAATTGTGAGTGTGTCGAGTGTTTTCAGGTTGTGGTTGCCGCTTGCCGGCATCAATGAACCATGCCGCAGGCATTGAACTGCGGCGTACCATGACTGGACGTACCGTTGATGTTGATGCCGCTGCTGCTGCTGCTGGTCGTTGCTGTTGTAAAGGGAAAAGGCCATTAAAGATTAATGCCCATTGAAAAGTCTTAACAAGTGCGAAAGGCGGACACCGGCAACCCTTTCTCAGCATTATTGTTGCTTTTGCATGTTTTTGACAGTTCTGGAGTTTTTTTGTGCTTGCATTTCTCACGCACTCATTGGCCAAAGGTCAAAAGTTGAGCTGCCACCTCAACTGTGCACACTTGTCTTCTCGAGAGCTGGCGAATTAATTAACATGACAATGACGAAGGTGAATTGCGATTTACGAGGCCGTCAAAGCTCAAATCAACTCGGAGCCCCCCGAAATGTGCTGCGTTTTTGTGTTTAACAATATTTCTGGACGAGTTTTTTTTTTGTTTTTTTTTTAGCTTTTAATTAGCCCCTTTTTTGTTTACCGGCAACGTTTGACAAATTGGCTACACAAAAACGCCTGGCAATTAATTGTTTATTGTTTGTGATTTGAAGTGCTTCTCGAGATATGGCCGCCTTGTTGTGGTTTGAGTGATTGGCATGTGGTGTGGGCATGTCTAATTGTTGAGATTGGGTCAAAGTAGGCCTAGTGAATCACTTGAGAGCAGGCTAAGTGGTGTCAGATCTAATGTCGATGGTTATACAGTTTGAACAGCACTTAACCCATTTCTATAGCCAGCAAGTTTACACATATTCTTAAGTATTCACTTTTCGATTCGATTTTTTTTGTTTCAAGTTAATTAATTAGCATGATATAGCGTTTTATTCGGGGGCGGAATGAAATTCTAAGGAATAAAATTACTGATCACTCTTGTGCGAAGTGTACGTACAAAATTTCTTATATTAAGAACAAAAAAATCTTAACGCCGATTTCTCATCTTCTAGATAAGCAGCTATATGTCAGATAAAACTAACAATTTACTTAGTTATTTGTTAGTTTATGAGACAGATAGCTCTATTTAGAAGATGAGAAATAATCCCTTAAAATGTCCAGTCAAAAATATATGCAAACTATTTCAACACGATGCTGTCCTTAAAATTCCCAACTGGTTTTACCACTTTATATATCAAGTGTTGGTACATTTCTGACCTACAGTTATACCTTCTTGGTCTTTGGTTAGTTCATGGTCTTAATCAGGGCTGTTCCCATTTTTAATTCTGATCAGATTATGCGTAATCGGAATTGTTTATTGTTTCTGTTTACCAAAACAAATTGTATGATTGTTTTTAAACTTCAAATTACCATTTATATATATTCGACTGTCTTGATGGCTTAAAGTAACAGCCAAATTCTCTAATCGTTTCTTTGAAATTATTTATTTTACTAATTCCGATCAATAGAATTCGGAAACGAGAACAGGCCTGAATATCTTTGCCTCCATATTTGATTCGATACAGAGCTATTGTTTCAAGAAGAAATGGGAAATATCTTAAGAAGTTAATTGGCTTAAACCAAGAACATTTTTTACTTATTTTATGTACCCGTATTTGAATTTCAAGAAGGTTTTGGGGAATTACTTTAGCATTTATTAGACATTGGTGAGGAGTATTATGTTCCAATTTGAAGAGTCTTAAGAGTTTATTGGGATTGACTTAAGATTATTACGACCTTATAGCATGATCAAAAAGATCTTTAAATAGTTTGAATTGTTCTTTTTATATCCTGTCTAGAAACAAGTATTTCGGAATTTAAGAGATCGTACTGGAAATAAGAACTATGTAATTAAATCAAGTATTTTCATACTTACCATACTATTCATACCGAATGTAGGTAATATTAAAAACCAAGGCTGCAAACAGGTCCAGAACCGAACCCGAGCCGGTTGGGTTTGGGTTTTAGGAACGCAAATGCTTGTTTTAAAAATTAATCAATAAAGCTTTCAGATTTTTTTCGAAGTGTAATAAAATGTTGGTAATCTAGACTGCAATCTGGTCCAGAACCGAAAACCGCAGAGTCGGTTTGGTTTGAATTAATTTTTTTTTTGGGACCGGTCTCCGAACCAAACCTTCTAAATTGAGACGAACCTGAACCCCAACCGAACACCCTCTGTTTGGAGAAAGGTTTCGAATCTAGTGACTAAAGTGACTAAAGTCACAAAAAAAAATGTTTCAATAGTACCAGATCGGTGCAGAGTCTATAGGAAATGATGCAAAGAGACAACACAAACTAATACAAAAAGTCAGTAGATGGTAGTGGCTGTACAGTCATCCAGAAATTCTTTATTAGAATTGAGTGTGTGCTGTTTCTATATGTGCTGTTTGATCCGGCTTATACTTGCTACTTTGAATATTAATAGGTGCTTGAAACAGTCACAATGTTATTGAAAATATTTTAAGAACAAATGACTTCGATTACATAGCTTTGCTATGCGTGCAAAACATACAGACGAAAGATACGAAATCTTCAACAAGAACAATGGACACTACTCTTGTACATGAGGGCTTAACATGTAATAGGGAACTAAAACAATATCCGTTTTGTGTTTTCCGATTGGACGAATATTGTAAATGTTAAACTTTTCTCAGATGATTTAGGCATCTGACTAAAATTTATTCCATGTAATCATTTTTTCAAGGTTGAACTAAAATTGACTACCAAATTCTTTATAATATGCTGATTAGGAAATCAATTTGTAGAAGAGTTAATTTGCAAAATGGCAACTAAATCGGGATTTACGCCATGAAGCATACTACAAGAAGTTTTCTTAGTAGGCGAGAAATTAAGGGGAATTCTTTTAGACCTATTAAACGAATTGTATAGAAATTTAGTTAAATCTCTCGCCTACTAAGAAAACTTCATGAAGTTTGCTTCATTATGTAAATCCCGTCTAAGTCCGTGTTTACACGATGAAGTTGGATTCATGAAGCTCTCTTCTATTTAATTTAAATGTAAGAGCATTAAGTAGTGCTCTATGTTGTGCCATTGATAATACTCAAGTGAGTCATGTGTCTTGTTATCAACCATATAAGTGCACGTTGTTGTATACTTCCAAAGCTCTTATATAGTCATGACATATTCTTGCTTGTTACACAGTCTTTGATAGTTCGACTGTCACTTGATAGTGTCTTATTTAGATTTCAGCAAAATGTTCGAGAGGGTAATCATTCGAGTTACTTCATAATTTCATTAAAAATAACAACCTGCATTGTTTTCATTGCCTCCTGCTAAACGAAGCTAGCTAGCTTTAAAAGAATCTCTGAGCAGAATCTCAAAGATCCCATAAATGTAGCATCTTAAAGCTTTCCCTAACGCAAAGTAAAATAAATTGCAAGTGAAAAAACTTTTCCACTTTAAATTTCATCCTCGAAGGTAACGAGGTAACAAGCTACTGAAATCAATAGAAAAAAACACATTAAACATCCATTTCAGGGCTTCAATTTCTCCAACTTTAATCGAAAGAAAATTTGGCTTTAAATCTTTCCAGTAAGAAGTTTAAGTGGCTCGTCATGCTCATTCCTCACTCAGGACAACAATTTTCCTGTTTTCATATTTGTCTAGCATTAAGGGCGAGGACTTTCGACTGTCGTTGCTGATGCTGCTCCTGGTTCAAGTGTAGCCACTTAAACCCTTTTTGACAATGTCAAAAAGGGGGGACGACTGATGGCTGCTGCAGAAGCTGGTGATGATGATGATGATGTGGCTCAATTCTAAACAGCCCTGGCACATGCACAAACACATTCATATTTTTTTTCAAAGCCAAATGGCTAATCTAAAAATAGCAGGAGAAAAATCTGAAACAGAAGAAACTCAAGTCATCCCACTTGAAAAAGAGAACTCATACATTTTTTTTAAATAAAGCATACAAAGACCAGAAATTGAAAATCTCTCGAGTGGAGAGCGGCGCTTAGGCGGGAGGATGGGAGGCATGTGAATAATTTGCTATAATAATTTTTAAATGAATGAATAAAGGGCGCACAGCCAACGGCAAATAAAAATAAATAAATAAAAATGGCAATGCGGCATAAAATGTGCCGAGAAGCTGAGAACAACAGGAAATGTAGCTGCGACGCGTTTATTTTATTGCGTATAGGCGGCGCAGGAAAGTAGGCAACAATTTTTGCCCTGCAAGCCACTCGGCGTGAGTGTGTGAGTGTGCATGTTTGTATTATATGGCCGCCACAGCAGCGGCTTAACTTATTTTCCACAAAATTAAACCATCAAAAATTTGCCAACAACAATGCCGGGGTAATTTATTTGACTCGTGGCATTTTGCTGGGTTGTTTAGGCTTTTGGCCAGCCAGCCAAAAAGCAACAACATGGCCCTGCAGTAAACAACACAGCCGACAAAAATAAAAATAAACAACAAAAAACACACAACCACACAAAGAGCAAACACTCACATTTAGGCGCTTGCATATGAGTAGAGGACAACAAAAACGTTGGCGTTAGCTGCGGGTTGGGCCATGCCGCAAAAAGGGGAACAAGCCGAAAAGAGTTCACTCTCTCTCTCTCTCTCTCTGTTCCCAAAATCAAATAAGCTGAGCAGCCCGGCCTCTGTGATGATGAATTGATGATAATGCCGCCAGGGATTTAGAAAAAATAATGCATAAACTTGTCGGTCCTCGCATGAGCCGCGTTTTTATGGCCCGGCGAACTTGGCTTTCAAAGAGTTAAGCATTTATTTACTTACACACATTTTTGCTGTTGATGCTTCTGTCATTTTTTTTTTTGCTACTCGTGCTGCCCGGCGGGCTCAGTTTATTAAGTCTCAAGTGGCGGGACTCAGACTCCTATGCTGCTTAAGCACAGCCAATTTCATGCAAAGTTGGACGCAGCACCCCATGCTGCTGTCTTCCTTGCCCTTGATGGATGACTTTTGATGCCAACAAGCCAGCCAGCCAGCCAAAGTTTGGCGGCCAATTTGATTTGCGCCTCTTGCCGGAACTCATGTCAGAAAGCGCTTGGAACGGGCTTGATGTGCCTGCAGCGCACAACTGTCGATTTGTCAGCAGTGGCCCAAAATGCCAGGCAGTGTATTACAGATTGAGTTTTGAATGGTTGGCATTTTTGTGTATTATTAGGCTACACAAGATAAATGTTTTGTTGTTGTTTTTTTTTTTGTGCCAGGGAATGTCTTACGTTAAATGAACTTTACAGCGAAACAACAGATTAAGATATGCGCTAACACCTCTCAGGAACTCAAGATAAATTTATCAGCCCAATCGCAGAAATATTCTATTTATTATAAATTGAAAGAAATCTTTATTGACTTACTTTACTCGGTCAGTGATGATTGTCGTGCTGGAGCATAGTGGCCGAAAATGCAAAAGTGTTGGCATAAACTTGACGAACATAGTAGAAATGCCATATATCAAAATGAAGACTAATTTTAGACTGATGTAACCAAAATAAAATATATTTTGGGGGGAATATTTGTTTCTAACCCCCTCTAATGCATTTCAAAACACACTGCATTTCACCACAGTTGGCCAGAAATTGGTCAAGTTAGGCATAAAGGCGTTATGCGTTGTGCGTTATGCGTTATGCGTTAGGCGTTAGGCGTTATGCGCTATGCGATGTGCGTTAGGCGTAATGCGTTATGCGATGTGCGTTATGCGTTATGCGTGCGTTATGCGATATGCGTTAAGCATTTTGCGTTAGGCGTTATGCGTTATGTGTTAGGCGTTATGCGTTTTGCATTAAGCGTTATGCGTTATGCATTATGCGTTATGCGTTAGGCGTTCAGCATTTTGAGTTAGGCGTTATGCGTTATGTGTTATGCGTTATGCATTATGCTTTATGCGTTATGCGTTAGGCGTTAAGCATTGTGCGTTAGGCGTTATGCGTTATGCAGCGTTATGCGTGCGTTATGCGTGCGCTATGCGTGCGTTATGCGTTATGCGTTAGGCGTTATGCGTTAAGCGTTATGCGTTATGCGTTAGGCGTTAGATGTTATTGGTTATGCGTTTTGCACTATTCGTTATGCGTTATGTATTATGCGTTAGGCATTATGCGTTATGCGATATGCGTTAGGCATTATGCGTTATTCGATAGGCGTTATGCACTATCCGTTATGCGTTATGAGTTATGCATTATGCGTTATGCGTTAGAAGTTATTGGTTATGCGTTTTGCACTATTCGTTATGTATTATGCGTTATGCGTTATGCGATAGGCGTTATGCATTATCCGTTATGCGTTATGAGTTATGCATTATGCGTTATGCGTGAGTTGTGCGTGCGCTATGCGTTAGGCGTTATACGTTATGCGTTAGGCGTTATGCGTTTTGCACTATGCGTTATGTATTATGCGTTATGCGTTAGGCATTATGCGATAGGCGTTAAGCATTTTGCGTTAGGCGTTATGCGTTATGCATTATGCGTGCTTTATGTGTGCGTTATGCGTGCGTTATGCGTGCGTTATGCGTGCGCTATGCGTGCGTTATGCGTGCGTTATGCATTATCCGTTATGCGTTATGAGTTATGCATTATGCGTTATGCATTATGCGTTATGCTTTAGGCGTTATGCGTTTTTTCCGAATTGAATTTTACCCCTACTAGTAAATCATCGTACCGAAATTAAAGATGTTTCACAAATAAAACACGCAAAGGTGGAAGACCCCGTTAGTTATTTTCAGAGCTGAATGCAATTACGTTGGAGGCCATATTTTTTATATTTAAAAATTCAGTAACTGAAATCAAATCAAAGAATGTAACCTACAAACAACACAGAACAAAAGCTATTACGTTATTTTTTTGGTAGCATCATTCATCAGCCACTCTGTATAAATAGCCAAAATTTCAAGGTAGGAATCTCTAGATTTTTAATTAATTTATTTACTAAAATTCAAGCTCAACTCTGGCTTGTATGTGTCCTACTGACGATTTGGCGGCGCTATATCAATGCTTAGATTGTTTCGAAGTGTATTTGCACCCCTCACACTTGTCTTTTATAATCGCATCCTTTCACATTCAAATCTGAACAAAGAGCTTGCTGGCATTATCTTTTTCCTGTATCAGCTTTACTGTTTTCATTTGTTGAATCTCTGTCACATGGCCAAGGACACAAAGACAATCCGCATGACGTATACGCCACATGGTCCACCAGTGCAACAATCAGCTGCGTGCTGGTGCTGCGGCGTTTCCCCTCTTCGTGCAACTTGGCTTGGCTGGCTTGTCTCGACTCTAAGCCCAAGCCAAAGCTGGTCTTTGCCAATGTCTGAAAGTCGACGAGACAGACATAAATTCTCTGAAATTCCAGCAGCTTCAGTGAGCAAACCGGCAACAGCAGCAACAGCAGCAACGGCAGACAACGATAAATCTTTAACGTGGATTTTGCATGTAAGCTACCAAAAATCTACGCAGCAGCGGCATCATGATACACGAGCAAAGTCAGAAATTTAATATGCCAGCTTTTAATGCAATAAGCAACTCAAACACGCAGTTTAACATTCGCCTGCCGCGAAAGTGCATTGTTAATTGTTGAGCACGCTTAAGCCAAAAACTAAAAGGCAATAAAATGTTGAAAGAATTTTCGGGATACAAGGCCGTGTTGCGCTACAGCCATAAGGAACTAGAGCCGGTGCCATAAATATTACGGCAAGCCAACGCTGACAAGACAAAGCAAAAAAAAAAAAAAAAAAAAAGAAAAAAAAAACGCAGCGGGGTGTGCGGCGCATTTAGCGGCAGGCACGCTTCCTGCCCTCCGTTTCCTTCTGGAGGCGCGCATTTCCGTTTCTTATCGCGGCAATGTAAACTCGTTTCCGTTTTATGCCCGACATTCACATCAGCCAGCGAAACGACATTAAACTAGAAGCTGTGCTGCCGTGGCTGTGGATTACAAGTAAATTGGAAAGGATTTAGCCTGAGCATGCCGCCAGCGGCGCCCCAACTCCTGCTCCGGCTGCTGGGCGCCCTGCTTTTGGCCACATTTAATGGTAAGTAGAATGAATCCCATTCCAGCCCAGCTGGATATTTATGCACATGATTAACAGTAAACTGTTGCCTGCCATAAATGCCATAAATGGCATAAACGCTCGCCCATCGCCCCAGCCGCGATTTATATCCGCTGGCAATTTATTTGCACAACTATTTGCGATCGTTCGGCATGGGCAACAATTCAATAAATGCTACAATTTGCACTGACAACAACAATAAATTTATCTTAAATGAACAAACATTTTCCTTGCAGCTTTGCCAGCAGCAGCCTAGGCAAATAAAAGGGCTTATCGTCGCCACAAAAGGCCACAGGAAAAACGAAAACAAAACTATTAAAGTATATAAAAATAAAAAAACAACTCAGTGTGTCTGTTCAGGGCACTGACAATGCATTTCAATTTGTAGAAACACAAAGGGTCGAGTGCATAAAGTGTCACAATTTTCAGGGTCCGCCCCAGCAAGATACGAAGAAAACAAACAAAAATCAGTTTGTGCATGTCAATTATGTAATTTGTTAGGCAAAAGAGTAAACATGTATTGCAAATTAATTGGTATTCATTAAAAAAAAAAAAAACATCACTCCTGATGCCAAAAGACAACAAGTGCATTGTCTTGGTTTGAAGGCCTGTCACCAGCATTAGGGAAAGTTCCTGCCAAGAATTTGCAATTAAAACAGTGTGAAGTCAAAAATATTAAGTTTTAAGTTTAAAATTGTAATTTTTTTCGTACTATTTTGCTTTCATCTGACCGAAAGCTGTGAGAGGCTTACGGAGAGATTGCCCCATCAATTTCTACCTCTGAGTACTGGCTCAGACGGTTTGAAATTGCTGATTATGACAAGGTAATGCACTGCATTTGCTGAAACCAGAAGGGAATCTTGTACAACGAACTTCTGAAGAGGTGGGGCTCTCAACGGACAGCTACTTGTGTTGCTGAAATATGGCCGAAATGCGCTACCAGACATAAGTCTATTATCTTCAACCAAGATAAAACATCTGGCAAAAGTGTAAAAAAACAACGAAAAGGCAAAGTTAACTCCCTCAATTCAACTGATTTATCCAATTGAATATATCTTGAATAAAGATATCAGATATTTATATATTCAAAATCATTAAGAATCTGGTTGCTGACTTCAAAATTTGATCAAGCAACCACCAAATACAAGCAGTTCTATTAGGATGGAGTCCGAGCATTGCCAGAAAAGTGAAAAAAAGTCATAGCTAGATATGGGCAGCACTTTCAATAAAAATAAATTGTACCAGGGCATCAAACCCAAATCATTTTTATACCCTTGCAGAGGGTATATTAAAATTGTCACGATGTTTGTAACGCAGTGAAGGAAGCATTTCCGACCACATAAAGTATATATATTCTTGATCAGCATGACGAGCTGAGTTCATTTCCGTCTGTCCGTCCGTCCGTCCGTCCGTCCGTCCGTCCGTCCGTCCGTCTGTTTCTATGCTATCTCCTTTGCAAAAAGTCTTTTTATACAAATACGCTGCACATTTGTCGGAATCGGCCGGATCGGATGACTATATCACATAGCTGCCATATAAACGGTCAGTCCAAAAACTAGTTCTTGTGGGAAAAACTTTTTTGTTTTCCATGGTAGCGTCACCAAACGTGGTATATATTAGTTTTATATGATTCCACACAATTCTGGAAAAATTTATCAAAATCGGATGACTATAGTATATAGCTGCCATATAAACGGTCGGTACAAAAACTAGTTCTGGTAAGAAAAACTTTTTTGTTTTCCATCGTAGCATCACCAATCGTGGTATATATCAGTTTTATAAACTTCCACACAATTCTGGAAAAAATTATCGGAATCGGATGATTATAGCATATAGCTGCCATAGGAACGATCGGTCTAAAAAACTAATTCTAGTGAGAAAAACTTTTGTTATCAATGGTAGCGCCCTTCAAAAACTGCAGCAGTATTTAAAACATCGGCGTAGCCGATGTTAGCCTTCTATTTTTTTTTTTTTTGTGGTTCGGTTTGCGTGTTCGAACAAAAATTTACCAATGGTTAAGGTTCAGAAATTTAAGGTTAAAGGCTTATGTGCTAAGGTTTTTGTTCGAACCTTGATTCGACCCAAGTTTTTCGAAATTTAAATAGAAGACTAATTAATTTGTTAAAAATATAAAAATAATTTACAAGTTTTCTGAATTTTTGTTTACTTGAACATAGGAATTTAATTATTTTCAATTCAAAATTATAAGTATTATTTCTTCGAGCAATAGTTGGTCCATGCTACTTCTTTTATTAATAAAATGCCTACTTAACTAAGACTTGTAACTTTTTTTGAACTGAACCGAAAGTTTTGGTTCGGAACAGGTTTAGGTTCAGTCGTCTCAAGGTTCATTTCACAGTAAATAAAAAGTCGGAGTTCTAGGTTCGAACTGTTTTGCAGCCCTGCAAAGTATCAATGTAAGTCTAGCTGTTACAGACCCAAAGAGCCAAGCCGAGCTTCCCTTAACCTCTTGGTTTGTGGCTCTTTTTAATTTATATACTTCACAACAGCCGCCAATAGCTGGAAAATGTGACCTTATGTGTAAGTTGGGATCGAACCCACAACCTCCCGCACAGTAGGAATTCACCAATTCTACCAATTCTGCACCACAAAGACTTAAATCAAATAAAAAAATAAACTAAAAAACTTACTTGCACACTCGAAGCATATATCAACCTTTGGCTTTTATTTATTATCATTTTTGATACACTCCGAAAAAAATCAAGAATTCCGTTTTTATACAGGGGAAACTCAAGTTTAAACGATCCTTAAAGCTGACTAAGTTCGTTATTCCAAATCTAAGAACAAACTTATCGTTTCAAGTCAGGCCTGAAGCTAGATTTTTTAGTTTGGGAGCGGCTGAAATTCATTTTTGACAGTAAAACCTGAGAATATTTGAATTTTGATCCGATAAGAAAAATTAACATTTAGCAGTCTACTTAAGTCTACAACCTAACCTATTATATGGTGGAAAAAAACTCAGCAAGCCTAGATAGTATGAAGTTTGTTTTCCTGGCTACGTGCCTATTTCAAGTTGGTTTTTTTATTATAAAGTCCTTTAAACTTGAAATTAAATGTATTCGAACTCAAATGATTTGAACTGGAAATAAACGAACAAAAACGGGACTAACAACGGGATAAAATTAATTTCGTTCGGCTGTGATTTTCAAGCAAAAACATAATACATAAACAATTTGTATATATTCTGAACGAACAGCCGTTATATTGCAAATTATAGTAACCATCTAACAGACTGTTAGTTTTTCCAATCTTAGGTATCAGAATTTTCTACAAAAAATAAAGATTTTGACAAATTGCCACATTTTTCAGCATCATTAACAAACTATCAAGATTATGAATATTTTTGCAAAGAGAAAACTCTCTCCCCAAGTGACTGTGAAGATTAGATTACATTACCAAACAGTCAATCTGGTTCGAAGATTTGATAATAGATCTAACTTTGCCAAAATCTAAAGCAAAATTATTGGGGTGAAATTTTTCAAAGTAAAAAATCTAAAATGTACAGCAATTGTTCTATAAATTTGCGGTTTCTGGTGTAACAGGCAGAAATTTGGATTATATTAGTCCAAAGTTTATACAATAGTTGCTCCGATGCAGTGCTTTGCTTTCAGCTTGAAAGCATCTGTTCGGTATTTTTAGCGATATTTCTTGGACAGTGAAAAAAAGTAACCCAAACTGAGGCCCAAAAATTTTTTTTCAACAACTCTATTGAATTAAAAAGGAAATTTCAAAATCCCCGTCCATAGGCCGCCCCCTTCCCTTATACGTCGTAACCCTTTAATTTTAATTTTAATTTTTTTACACTTTAAATTAAATTGGAATTTATAATTTTTGTAGTCATTTGGAACACTTTGCCTTTAAAGTAAAGTTGGGAGAGACAATCTTTTTTGACATAAATGCATTAATTTGCCGGGGTTTATTTCCTTCTTTGTTTGTTCAAAATGCCAATTGTTTGCAAATACACAGCTCTTACATTTTCATTTCCAACTTCAGCTTTATTTCAGCCCATTTCCGAAATGTGCAAATATTTTCATATACAACAATTCAATATTTTGATACCGCCGAGCCGAAGCAATGCCCGAGTCCCATAAAAATATGTCAAATGCAAATTATGCGCATAAATAAACATAAATATATGAATCAACAAATAAATATGTCACATAAAAAGATATGCGCCTGCCACAACCAGGCCCAGCCTACAGCTGTCTGCCGCATCCCACCCACCCACACGACGCATGCATCATGCTCTGCCCGCGTCTTTGTGGAAGAGTCAATTTGCTGTCGCCGCCCAAAAGTCGCAAGTGTCGTAAATCTGGCGAAATGTGCGTGAGACCGCATCACCAAGTGCCAGCTGAAAATAAAACAAAAATTGAGAGAGAACGATCGTGCTAACGAAAAATGCAAAATAATTGCATATTTATATGAGCCCAGAACGATACACACAGTGGGGAAAATGGACAGTTTTGGGTAAAAATAAATTACTTTAAGATTCTTTGGGGGTTTTTTAAGCTAAGGATTGCATTTTTATAAAGCAGCAAAGTAATCCAAAATTATTATTAAATTATAGATTAAATAGTTTCATGTTTCTTTCACAAAGCAATTTGTTACCCTTTCCAAAAAATTGGCTTATTAACAATTAAAAGCTTAAAATAATTTCCCAAAATTATACATTTTTCCCATAGTGCATGGGCAAGCCTTGGCAAAACCAATCGCAGCCATAAATCCAGACAAACGCGTTTTTTAATGCACCTCCAAATGCGCACATGTATGTCTGCTCGTAGCTGTTAAGGCACACATCATCGCCAATATTTATATCCATTTCTTTTTGTGGTTTGATGGCAAGACAAAAAATTGGCTTCGAAGAAGCAGAAGTTTGTCATTTCAAATCTCATTTAATGGATTAAGAAACTAAGCCAAGTTGTTTCACAAGAATGACTTTGACAAAAAGAGAACAACTTATCAATTGATCTCTCAATAAATTTTTAATAATGAAAGCAATTGATTTGATGAAGTATTTTCATTCCTTGGTGTACAAGCGAATACCTCAAACACCGCAACATCGCTTTTTTATATCGTAACACCGCATTTAAAGTTTATTATGTTTAATTTATGCCCTAATTCCCTGCTTGCAACTAATTGAAAATGAATCAAATTAGTAAAAAGAGAAATGCACTTTAAGCATCTAATTCGAAATAGAACAAATAACTGCCATTCCATGACAATCCATTCTCTGGCTTCTCAGTTTACCTACACAAAAAAAAATAAACTAAAAATCACTCAACAGCATGAATGCCAGCGCTTTATCTTGTCGCTTGTCTTTGTTTTCTGCGGCGGAAACGGAAGCGCGCTTATAATAAGAATAATGCCAACACTTGGCTTTTGTTATACTGCCCAGCATAACAACAACAAAAACAACAACAAGCCACTTTAATAGCATAAATGCGGAACTAAACAAAACCAAAATTAACGAAAAAGGGCACCCTCGACTGCCGCCAGCTGTCATAATGAAACAGTCAAGGACAATAGGCAGGCGTCCAGCGGATATACAAAGTGTACGTGCAGCTCCTAGCGCGGCCTTTCGCGCGATAAAAGCGCCAAACGAAATATTGTCTGACGGGGACGGCCATTTATAAGAGCATCAGTTACAATAACACTGCGCCAGTTGCCCAACAATAGCCGCACCATTGTCATAAATTAAAAATGAGGAAGTGTATGAAAATAAACAAAAACAAATGGACAAATGAAAAAGCTGGAAGAACCCAGGGGCGGAAATACAAAAAGCGTTGATAAATAAATTTCTAACAAAAAGGCACCAAAGTCAAAGGGCGCGGCTACTGCCACAAACAAAAGCCCATTTCTACGCCCACAACACTTCAGTTGTGGCCTAGGTCAAGATCTCTTACATAGGCCGTGTGGCCACTATAAGCTCTCTGGCCAATTTCAAAACATGCCTCAAATTTGCAAATGTTTTGCATGTGTTACAATGGCATCGCCCACAGCATTCGCTTTTCGTACCAGGTATGTAAGCTATGGCTGCAGCTAGACAAACAAACAACAGACTATGTCTACAAGGCAAGGAAGTCAGAGAATCAGGAATGTCCAAAGGCGCCAGAAAAATACAGCTACAACAGTTGCAAAAAAAATGTCTTCAATTTAGGTTTTTTTTTGTTTAATAGTTTTTGCAATATAACAAGAATTTGTCTAGATAATAATAGTATTGGTAACAATAATACATCATTAACATTGTGATAAGTAAATACATTAGAGCGTTCTTTTTAGGGCAAAATTGGAAAATCACAGTGTCCGCCCTCTTAAAGGATTCTTTTTGATATATAGTAAATAAAATGTCAAGCAGATAAATATAATTTTCAGTTTTAGGGAGCGCGACAAGAACATTTAGTTTTAAATAAAATTACTCATACGCCACGTAAGCAACATAAATAATTTCATTAATCAAGACATTACTACATTGTTCAGTTTGTCAACTTTAGAAATCTTCCAAAATATTTTAATTTTTTTCAAATATGAATTTAACCTGCATCTTGATTATTTCAACTTTATATCATCGGGTAGAGGGACAAGACATACGGGAAATGATGGTTCGCATTTTTTTTTGTATCATCTCCTATTTTTGCCCAACTATAGTTATAGTTTAAATCAAAGTTACCTTATGGAAGTGTAAAGCAATGATACCAGTACTGCGAAGTAAATTAGAGGAACCTTTAAAATTTTGAAATAATTTTTTTGAATATAAATGGGGCCAGTTATATCGATTTGCGATTTCTGTTTTTTGTGTGACTGCCGATCCATTATAGCCTACAATCAATGTCATTCAGCAGAGACATTTTAGCAATCGTAAATCAGTAATCGCATATCAAAATTATTTGCTGAATGTCTTTAATCAATAATAAAGATGAAGGTTTAATTTAATTTAATGTACGAGTCATATTCTGTAACTTGAATCATTTTGTACTTCGCCTCCTTAACTAAAAAATATTTTGCTCGCACGCGTACTAAACACAAAATAGTTTGAGTACAAGAGAAAAAAATTGATATGAAATGGCAGTCATTTCCACATTTTTTCATATCAATTTCACTCCGATATGACAAAGATTAACTTGATATGATAAAAAATATCAATACGATCTTATCTATAAAAAAAATAAAAAAAACATTGACTTGTCTGGGGATCGAACTCGAGACCTTGCGTGACGTCTCAACGCAGTCAGCCAAGGCACACATTTATGGGAAGACGTCTAAGAAACTATTTATATTAAGTATGAAAAAATTGATATTTTTAAAAGATCATTTTAACCAGCAAAGATTAAATTGATCCTGAGCTTCTAATTTCTCTCTGTGTACTTATTTTTTTCGGAAGGTCCCTTACGACGAAGGTACCCAAGTTGTGTTTTACGTACAGTACGTAACGAAAAATTTACCGTACTTGCCAATGTACGGTACTTGCTGTGTTCAGTACTTTCGTTGCAAAATGCAAAATGCTTATCTCTGGAGTTTTTGGTAATTTGAGCCTAAAGTGGGTGAATACTCAAAATTCGACCATTTTAAGGAATGATATGTTTGTTTTGATTCTCCTTGATAATATCGAAAAAGACTATTCCATATTTCAAAAAAATTCTGTAATTTTATTAACGAAGATATGCCATTTCGAACACATGTGTTCTAACACATGCCGGCTAACAAGCATTTTGACAAAATTCAATAAGAAACTAATAAAGAAATATATAGTTTAAAATTTTATTTACTGAATTCCTTCGCCATTAAAATCTGTTTATAGTACCACCAGTTTTTGTGTATTTTTGACCTTGTTGTTTGTGGTAATTCCAACAGAACTAACTTGACCTTGTTTAGGTTGAGTTTACATTAAACAAACAGTAAAATATAAATTTTTGTTTTAATTTTTTGGCTCTAGTTATTTTAGAAATTCAAAGTCGTTTAGCCACAACCAACAACAATTCCTATCTATATTTTATTTACTAGCATTAGCTTAAAATATATCACAACAATATGCACAGGTCATTTGCGGTCAACGCTTTGCCTTTTCACAGTATTTCCCTTAACATTTTTCGTTTATCTTTTGTGTTTGTGCTCGGCACGTGCATTTTTAGTTAACCTTGAGTAGGATTTTCGGTTTAGAGTCTTGGATTCATTTCAGTCTCCTTTCGGCTTTATTTTTAGCTAGGGGCAGTTGTTTAAATTAAGAATTATGCACAGGATAAAAAAAAAATAGCAAAATGGCTGGAATGGAGCGGAAGTTGAATTGTTATTTAAAATTTAAATATGTGCACAAGGCTAAGCTGTGCCTTTGGGCGCACGGGACGTATGATGAATTTACTGTCAGAGCTCTTTTTTTAAAGCAAATTTGCCACGCAGAACACAAGTACAATTACCAAAGTACAAAAACTATAATAATAGTAATCACAATAATACTTACTAATAAAAAGCCATTTAGCACGCTGCCTCTCTCTCTTTTAATACTTATAATTCATATTCATATTGTTAATTCCTTGACTTGCCGCTCTTTACTCCACTGGCCCGCGAACGGCAGCCATAAAAGCTTCATAAACATTTTACAACTTGCAGTTGTTGCAGGAAGCTGCCCCCAGCAACGGAAACTGCCCCAGCAGCATCATAATTGCAGGCAACCCTTTCACATTTTAGCTAGCCCATTGCCTGGAATGTGAATGGGGGGGGGGAGGAGGGTTAAGGCTCCATGAATGTGAACATTTTTTGTTAAAGTCTTTTCAACAATTAAATGAAAGCATTTATTGTACACTTTTTGATGTATGTTTTGATGCATTTGTCAATATTAGTAATGTCAAGGGATTTTGGCTCAAAATCAAACCAACAATTAATTCGGGGCTTGTATGGGTAAAAATTTGATTGTCCTTAAACTCGGTTTGTAAAATAAAAATTGATTGAAAATTTTGTATGGAAATACTTCTTATGTTAACGTATACATTTTAATTATTGCTATTATCCTTTAACCATGTCGAATTAATTCGGCCTCCGTTACTTTTTATTCAAAATAATATCCAGTTTCTTCTCACAAAGTTCGATGGTTGCCCTCATTGTTCAGCTGCTTGTTAGCCTCAGGTGTAAATTACAAATCTGAGCAGCGCATAATGAATGAACCAGGCGGCTAAATGAAATGAAATCGCAGTGAAAACGCTTTCATTAAACATGCCAAGTTGGGTGGCAAAAGTTTTAGGCGACGGCGCGACAAACTGCGGCCAAGTTGATTAGAAAGCGGTGTCGCCTGGGACTGGCAGGCAGCCTAATGAAAAACTTGGAAATTTACGGTCAACGAGTTGTCAAAGCGTCGCACAAAAGGAAGGCCTCAGTAGTACTAGGAAGCCATAGTTTTAGACGCCAAGTCAAACAATTAAGCTCGGCCATGTTCCATTGGGGGGCAGTTTAAATAAATAATTGCCATCGAAATTAAGCAATGGAGCTGCTGCCGGGAACAGGGCCGTGTAATCGCACTGGCCCAGGACGAGCAGCGACAAAATAATGCGAGCACACGGAAGCGACACAGGCCCGGCACAGCGATAGCAGGAGTAATGACAGGAAGTCGCGATAAAAGAGACAAAGAAAACGCATGCATTAACACAGATAACACAGGCGAGCGAAAAAGGACGACAGTGCAAAAGTTCATTAGCGTTGATCGAGGGGCTGCTCCGCCCAGGGCGGAAGCCGGTAGCCCAAATGAGCAGGCAAGACAAGCCTGAGGGAGCGCACACACACACACACTCACATTGCTGGACAAGTGCCAAGCGGAAGTTGTGAGGCGACAGATTTGCATATCACATGAAACACGGAACTACTAACTCATTACGCACAGCAAATATTAAATTGCAATCAAAAGTGGCATTAAATTTGAAACCAACCGCAAAACCATTTAAGCACTTACCCCATCCCAAAGCCACAGAGCATAAAAGCAAATGGTAAAAGTTAATGCGACTGTCATTTATCGACATAATTTCTATGCGAAAGCAAAAGGGGTAAACTGTGGGATTAGAGAGGAATGCGTGAGTTAAAGTTGAAAAGTAAATAATTCTTAACCAAAAAACTAATTATAGTTTGATCAAAATACCTAAGACTTTGTGCAAACAAAGGAGGAGAAAGAAATGATTATAAATGGTGAGAAGGAAAGGAGTGGGGAAATTTGAAAATGTAATTAGAAAAGAGAAGTCTAATCTCTCTTTCTAACTGTTCTTTTAGAAGGCATATCTGTTTTATATTAAAATAGTTCAGGGTAACAAACCGAAACTCATTCATTTTTTGGATTTTGATCAAACTTGGCTTGCTAAGAGCCGTTTTCACATCTTCATGGTTTTCAAATCAAGGTGCTTTTTGAGAAAAAGTATATTGCCTACTTTTAGGATAAACCTGAGTAAAGCATTGGAAATAGATGATACTGCATACATTACAAGCCAGGCAAAGGCAAGGAATCACTATAAACAACATTTCGTTAGGCATGGTGGAACTTAAATGGGAATTTAGTTTCGAGTTTAGGTGGCACAGCCAAATTAATAACAGGGCGACGAATTCAGTTTCACCGCCGAAGAGCTTGTGGACAAATTCAACTGAACTTAAGAAAAAATAGGTCGTAAGAAGGAAGACGCCTGCAAGTATCCTAAACTGTTTCTGAACAGATTCAGTCTGATCATGGTATGTCAGTGAAATTTAAAGTGGTTTGGTGTTCATTCAGAAAAGATGTCATTCCCAATTAAAGTATGTTCGGGATTGATTTTTGGCCGTTTTGAACTTAAAATTGAAAGTTAATTTTGTGTTTCTAAGAATAATATTAATGTAACAGAAACAGGGAACAATCCCAAAACGAACATTTTTTTCCGGTACCGGTTCCGGTTTTCTGTTAATTTTGGATTTCGGTTTCAATACGGTACTCAGATTTTTATTTCGGTACTAAAACCAAAAAATAGTGTTCTAAGAATAACCAAAAAAAAAAGTTTTTTTTTAAATATGCCCATTTCTAGCCCTTTTTTATTTTTGGACGAACAATTTCGCTAAACGCTACTGTCAACGCTTCCAGTGGTATTCCTACAATCAGGAAAAATCTACCTAGGATAAAGGAATTCATTGCTCATAAAGCTGGCAAATATTTCTTAATAATTCGAAATTATCCGCTCCAAAATCAGGCGTATCTTCGCCACAAATAGAGATCCTTAGCGATTTGGATAAATTTAAACCTAATACTATCATATACATATAACAGCTGTAAAAAACACATAAACAGATCGAAACATAGCTTTTCGTTTCATTTCATTTTTCAAAATATTAAAACTTTATTTCTAGAATTTATATTATAATTTTTTTTAACATTTCAATATTTAAGAGAGTTTTTTTTAAAACTATGAAATCCTTTACATTTAATAAGAGGGTTTATATTTACCAAGGAAATGTTTTTTCGCTTTTTAAAATATATTTTTCTCTATCTTATTTATAAAAAAAAGAATTTGATTCTGGTTATTCTTAAAGGTCGAATTTCTAAAATGTAAGACATTTTTCCTGAGTGTTTCTATTGCTTTTTGACCAGTTGAAATATATATTTAAAATAAAATGAATAAGAAAAACCGAAACAGTACCGGTATAAGCGTTTCGATTTGGTTCCTGTTTTTTCGGTTCCTATTATAACGGTTTTCGGTTCTCAAAAAAATTGTTATACCGGTACGCGGCTTGAAACGGTTTATTGCGGTAAGCGGTTTCGGTTCCGTTTACAGTATTATTCCCTGAACATAATACATTTTATTTCAAGTAAAAAGGACTTTATAATCAAATACGAACCCGTAACAAGAATATTATTCTTAGATTTGGAAATTCCGAACTTAGTGAGCTTTTGAACTTCAATTTCCTCAGCTTAAGAACAGAATTCGTGATTTTTGATTTGAAGCATTTTTAATTTCGGTCTGTTTTTTAAGTAAAAATTTGTCCAAGGTTTTTTTCTTGCCTTTTTCTTCAGTAATTCTAAATTAAATTCTCGAAAAATGTAATTTGAAAAATATATTTTTTATTACCCGATACTCTAGAGTAAAATGGTATACTAAGTCACTGATAGCTTAAAGAAAAACTATCTCCCACAATTTTGAAAATAGATTGTTCAACTTCTGACATATATTTAATCATCTACCTATCGATCCGCATACACCCCAATTGTTGTAAACATATGCTTCTTTACTTAGTTGAATAGCTAATCACTGAACTGATAGCTTAAAGCCAATTGTTGTAAAAATATGATTGGTTAATAAAGCAAACCGTTATTATTATTAATATAAACAGAGAGGCCAAACAAAAAGTCAGTTTGACAATTTTAATTACAATGAATACAAGTCGTAATAGTGGACATATATGTATGTTGCAGTGGAACAGCGATATTACACAAACTTCAATTAATTTTCCACATTATATCTAACTTTGTATGAACTAGCAATTCGAATAAGAAACAGTCATCACATAATGTGTAAGTTGTGGCAGATCTGTCGATCGATGATTTGATTGATTTGTATTTTTCCTGACCCTTTAAAAAGTGTAATGATGCACACTATTTTTATGACATTCTCATCTGTCACGTGCTCATCTCTAACTCTCTCATTTTGCGGGTATGTATGCCGGCCATTTTGGCGACCCAATCTTGATGCTATCATCAATTGTCAAATAACCAACTGTGAGAGATTTGCACACCAGCTGTGGCCAAAGCGTTGAAGCATTCATGGCATTGCAAATCAACGCACACAGCAGCACACAAATCCTCCCACACACACACACTCACACACACACATGGGACCCCTGCTTAAAACAACTCACTTTGTGGGTTATTTGTTTTGGTCATACGCTCATTTTGCCATTGCCAGAGCAAACCCAATGCAAAAAGCACCCGAAAAACTAAGCAAGAAAATAACAAATGAAAAAAAAGGGTTCCCTCGAATCGAGAGAAGCACCAAAATCAAACGATTTCCAAGCACTGGGAAACAAACAAACAAGCAAACGAAAGGGGAACCGCAAATGTACAATCCAAAGGTTGTTGGAGCTGCTGCCAAAAACCAAACGTTGGCCAACGAGCTGAGCAATCGTAAATCTTCTTATGTGCAAGCAGCATTTTAACGATAATTTGCTTTATTGGAGCAGTTTAGATTTGGCCAGCAGAGCGGGCCGAACCGGACCACAAGTCAAGCGACAACTAGAGCGAACCCGAGTCGAAGCTCTGTCTCTGACTAGTTTTGGCATGCCCCTTCTTCGAATGTTTCAACGTTTCCGTTTAAATGGTTTTTATAGCAAATTTATGTAGAGGAAAAACACTTTTAAGGTTGACCGAAGGGACATACGCAGAAATCCATAAAAATTGCTTACAACCACCCGGTCAGCAAATGCCCCTTTCGGTTCGCCCTGCGTCTGAGGTGTGAACAAAGATTTGCCACTTTTGCTGGTCATTTGGCTCGGCTTCGTGTCCCCAGTATGTACGATGAAAAATGTTCGAGCAAATTGCTCAGAAGCTAACCCATAGCTATAGCTGGATTGCAGCAAATTGCCCAGTTGACAACTGCAGCAGTTTTCCTTCCTGTTTTGAGTGTGTGTGTGTGTGTGTGTGTGTTTGGGTGTTTGGGCTGCTAAAATGTGCTACCACATCATTTCAGGTAATTACTTTGTCATTTACCAATTGACTTTGAATTGGCATATTGCCTGATAAATGCTGTGTGATTCCGACAGATCGATTGTTGAATAAGTTGAATAACTCAATTCACTTCCTTTTGCCACATTTAATTAAAATATTTCATTAATTTATTTTACCATAAACCAAGCGGAAAACAACAATGCCATAAGTAACATAAATAAGAGCAACAACCACAAGACTCGTGCATATGAAATAAATTTCTTTGCAAATGCAAGCGCGTTGCTTGCTCCATTCCATGCAGTGCGTTTTCAGGCCATTATTTAAATTAATAAATAAATAACCCTTTTTCCATTAAACCAAAAGACCAACAATGCACAACACAAGCCAACGATGAAGTGTGTAATACTCTTTTTTTTTGGAGTTTACAAAGATTTTCGGAACGCGGGCGAAAATTGGCAAGCTCAGCTCAACAGTTTGTAATCCCTTTACGGAAATGATGCAATTATAATGTCTTTCTTAATGAATAAAGAGTAATACAAGGCACGTATGTATGTACGAGTATGGCAACTATATACCCTTTGGGGTTGCATTTGTATGCATTTTTGTTGCCTGGATATGGCACATCCCCCGCTCCCCCCAACTCTATTGTGTAAAAGCTTAGTCCGACCCTTGGATGGGATTATGCTAAGCATTTTGCCAAAGCGTACTTATTTTTCACACAGCTAGGTTCATGCACGGCTAGAAGCGAGGGCTGTTTTGAAATTATTTCAGTTATATATAACGCTGATATCTAGCTATCCTTATATTGTGCAGAGAGTATATACAAATTGGAGTAATGTTTCCAACGCATAAAGCTTATATATATTCTTAATCAGCAAGACGAGCTAAGTCCCTCAGTCTGCCTTAATGCTATATAATCCCTCAGTTTAAACGCTGTATTGATCAAACTTTGCAGGAAATCATGCATGTAGGCTAAACATTTGTCAAAAATGACCGGATCGAATGCCTATTTCATATAGCTGTCATAGAGACAATCGTTCGTAGGGCGAAAAAGCCAATTCAGTGAAAGAAAACTCACATTTTTAAATCCTATAAAGTGACAGATTTTGATTGGAATTCGATTACCAATAGACCACTGAGCACTATCGATACTCTCAATTTATTTGTGTAATTTTGTTTCGCTTAAGGCCTATTCTCAGATGACATAAATTTTATTTTCGTCACTATGCTTCATATAAACAAGATAGCTGATTTCAAAGCTCTTCAAAAGTGTTTCTTTTCATATGAAGCATTGGAACGAAAATAATTTGTATGTCATCTGAGAAGAGGCCATTAGCTGTAGGCCTTCGTAGATATGTTGCGGATCCTGACTTTGCGCAGATTTGGCTAGCAAATTGCAAAAAGTTTACCAGTTCTCCAGTTATAATATCTGATTTCAATTAAGCTGAAGGAAAGTTTTTAACAAAGTTTAAAAAATAAAAAAAAATCACTTTAGAATCTTGCTAACTATTTTTTAGAATTCTGTCTTAAGTAACTTTCTTGATCCGGCTGGATTCTATCCAATTCTCTTTGCTTTCATAAATTTGATGTGTTTTCTTTTCGAAATATTTAAATTTGTCTGCCACAATCTGCCTCTGCGATAGATAGAATACTTTTCAGGCACTATGTTGTTGGAAACCAACTCTTCTGTTTGGTATGGCACGACAGAAATGTCCATGCAAACAAATTTTTGGAAGTTGACTTTCTCGTTAGTCTCCAAGAAATCGGCAAATTATTAAAAAATGTCCACAGAATATTGGCTAAAAACCACAGGGCGTCTCATTAGTTTAAAGTTTGAGAAAAACAACAAGGAGTGCCAGAAAATGTCAATTTGTATGAGTTTGGATTGCCAACTCTACAAGCTTGGATTCGGTGCTTTGAGTGCGGCACTGACTGTAACAAAAAATGAATTCCAAAACATTTGAAAAGGTGTTAGAAGGGGATACTCCGATGCCTGGTTCCGGGAATAAAATAGTGGCAAAATTTTTTTTTGAAAACCCACATATGTATGACTTCCCAAATAATAGGCGTAAATGAAAGCTTCCGGGCGTGAAGTGTGTATGGATGCGTTTTATGTGGGATTTCCCGTTGTTTTATATGCCTTATACGCTTCCTAATTATATCTTCTGTATCGTTACTAATAGAAGTCGGAAGTAGCGCTGAAAGCGAGCACTATAGATTTTGGGAAATTTCCACTGATGAATACACGTCAAACAACACGCGATATTGCAGATATACACTCATCTGAACCATTGATCAGTTATTTTCATCCCGATTTTTAATAAAAATTATTAAAATATTTTTACCCCCCGCGCGCCAAACCCCACGCCGTCCCAAAAACACCTTCGGTTTGATGTTAGGTGCCCACCTTAAGACAAATATATTTGTAATTATAGGAAATTGTATTTGGACACGAAAAGCCTTGCATTCCTTCAGCTCTTCCCTTTCCTTAAAATTTTTATTTTGAGACTTTCGGGAGTAATTTCTGCATGTATTGAGGGTGCTCAAGCGTCTGTCATAATGTAGAAATTTACTAACTACCTCGGGTTCCAGTGTTTCCACAACATCTGATTATGTCCATCTTCTGAAATTGTCGGGTCTTTTCCAAATATGTCTGTCATAATTTAGCATTCCTTCAATTTAAGTTTCAGATCGAATAGTGTGAGTATCTAGCTGCGTGTGTGGCACATTATTCTGAATATTTTTCAGTTGTCAGGAGTGAGTTTCTCCACAATAATTTTACTTAAGCAAGGGGTTTATTTTATATGCTATATTTGCTAAGGAATTATTAGTGAGATCAAACTTTTGAATTTAGATCAGCGGTGGGCAAGCCCTTGCTTCAACTGCTCTCCTTGCTTCGAATGTAATTTTTTGGAGTCACAAACAAAAACTACACACTATGTGTGGATTGTTGCAGTCTCGAGCCTCGATATTGCTATTGTTGGACTGCTCCTAAACTCAAATTGGATGGCTTAGATTAAACATTCAGATTCTAAAATCATTAGCTCTCAAACTGCATGTATCTGCCCTCGTAAGCTGACGCTGGCTATAAAGTCAAACGTCTTGCCTTAAGGCTGGGCTGGGCTAGGCTTGGTCGTGGCTGTGGTTGTGTAGCATGGCATGTGACGTTTGCCGTCATAAATGTCAACAACTGTTTGTTGTTGTTGTTGTTACTACTGGTGCTGCTGCTGCTGCTACTTAAGCCACAGCCATTGTTGTTATTGTTGCTGTTGTTGCAGCAGCAAGTGTGACTGCGGCTTTGGCTGTCAACAATGTGACGGCCATGCCATGGGCGCTTCCTAGCACCAAGACTTTCCCGTTGATAGCCACTCGAAGCGCTGTTGCCCCGTGCCACAGCTGAAATTGTAATTATATTCGCTTTTCCCCCTGATTTGTTGTCCCATTAGGCAACAGGTTCGTTTTTCCTCCTTTTTCCGCGTAAAAACCATTTACAAATGTGCACATTAATATGTATTTATGCCCCGCAGCTGAGAACCGTACTTATCATATGATATGGGAATTTGCTGAATTTCTTTTTGCCTCGGCGCCTTGGGAGCGCATAATTAAATTCATTTTGTGTGCGCCAACTTTCGCTATAAAAACGAAAATAACCATAATGATAATAATATCAATAACAATGGGCATTACTTGGCAATAGTTGGGTGGTGAGCTTCATAAAAACCAGCTGTTAATGTTGAACAAAGGCGAGGAGGAGGCGAATAGTCTTGCAGCGCCATAAACTACACATCAGGCAAATGTCAATGGTCATAAAAAAAATTGAACGAGTCTGTTAGCAAATTGATTCATAAACAATTAGTTAGGTTATCAAAATTTAAGAAAGGCTAGAATGTATTTTCCTGTTATCTATTTCATTCGCTGGAAATAAGATTTATGTCACCCGCGGCGCTTGACTGCAAGATGACGGCCATTTAAACTGTCGAAAGTTGTAAGTGTTGCCAAAGCAGAAATCGAAATCGAATGCCTTAATGGCCTGAGGGCACACAAAACGCATAATTTTACACGGAGACGGATCGTTTGTCTAGCCTCTCTTTTATGCCCTTGCATTAGGTATAAACAAATTCGCTTGATGTTTGTTTTACCACTGAATCAAAAGACTATATATTTAAATAATATGCTTTTGATTCCCATAAGATAGAGTATAAATGGCAACGACACATCCACATTTTTAGCCAATGCCCCTCTGGCATTTTTTTTTCTTATTAGCAGCCAAGAAATTTGAAATTATAATGCTATTCGGCAGACCGGCAAACTTTTCTTGGCCCCTGCCGTCTGCCATGGCTCAGTTGGCGTTGCCCATAAATATAAATTTGATTTTTATATTGCGCTTTGATATGTGTGTGCACCAACACTTTGGGCATCCAAAGTCGTCGCATGGGGATGGTAAAGTTTCTCGTCTCGTCCGTTCTTCTCTCCTCTTGTTACAATTGTCAAACTAAGACGCATATAAAATAAGCTGAGTGAAGATTAGAATGCTCAAGTTTTAGCATGAAACATTTCGATTTGCATTAGGGTCAATAAAAATATGACAGAAGTTTAGCCATAAAACCAAATGCTTTTATTTAAAACCTCGTTAATTTGCTGCGTTGAGTTTAATAGCGGCAAACAAGGGGGGAATAAATATATGATTTAAAAATCAATTTTGGTAAAATATTTCAAATTGAAAAAATCACTTTAAACGGGTATCCAACTAAAGCAATTTGTCCAACTAGCATATCGAGGTAATATAAGTTAGTTTATCTAATGGTGACTAAAATAAAATCATTATAAAACCAAACTCCAGAGCAAGGACTTGAATACTGGACCCTTTGATTAAAAGATGAGGCCATTGATCTAGGAGTCAAATTCGATCAAAATTGGTCACTTACTGAGCACTTGAATTACATTTTGCCTAGAACCTCTTCCAGGCTGTGCATTCTTGCAATTTTAAGATCCTTACACCTTATTAAGCCTTTACTCTGCATTTGTACGTTCTAAGTTAGAGTTTAGTTTATGTATTTTGAATCTTACTAGTGCAGCTCATATAAATAGACTCGAAAGATCACGGACACAATTTCTTAAATACGCGCCTCTTCCACTCAACTTTTCTGTATTATAGTAGGTGTGCCCTGCTTCATCCGTCAACTCTAGAATATCGAAGAAACTCTTTTTTCATTCTTATTTTTCAACCAACTTATTTTTGGGACCTTTTCTGTGAGCGTTTTAAAGTCAAGTCAAGTTGTCTCACTGTTCGCATTTTTAAAAGTTGCTGGGGTTTTTTTAAAGGGCTTTAAATAGGGCTTTTCCTAGGTAGTGCAACGACAAACCTCCCAGATTGTAAAAATATTTCTTAAGCTAAATATAATATTAACAATAACTTCTCTTATGACTATTCATAATTGTTTTGGAAAAAATTAAAAAAAATTGGAAGAAATCAAATTTTTTTTTATTATTTTGTGGGTAATAATTTTAAAACTTTAAAAAATCAACATACAAAATTTAAAATTGTTAAAAATAATTTGTTTAATTACCTTAAAATCGATTTTTTCAAACATTTGACTTTGATAACCCATTACTAAGCTTTTGGTAATCGTAGCACCCTTTTCTGTCAATCAATTTATAGTTTGAACAATTATCTATCATATGCCATTTAAGTTATTCGATTATCTCATTTGGTTTAAAAGTTATGATTTTTGCAACAAAAAAACTCAAATGGCGCCAGTGTTCGACGTTGGTCAAATACGATTTAACGTTTATATTGATGCAATTTAGCGTTTGCACATAACCAATACTTTTAGTTATTAACAAAAATAAAAACAACAAAACAACAAAACAAAACAGCCAATTGTGTTAATGACTTTCATCAGCCAAGTGTCATTGTTAAAAACTCGAATAGCATAAAAATCATCCCTTATAAACGCAAATATTTGTACAACTAATTATTATGGATTCCTATAAAGAAACTTAATACAAAATTTTGATTACCCAACGCATCAAAGTTCAACCTTTTCAGTTTATAGAAATAATGGTGATGATTCAAGATGATTTTCGTGTGCGAAACAATTCACTATTACGCAAAATCCACGTCGGGGTTCGAGAGAATATTTTTGAACCGAATGTTGGTCATGGTCAAGTTAAGAGACGAGCGATCGAATTTTCGCCGCATTGGATACGCCCAACACACACTTATAGCACCTTATGCGGATGATACAGCCTTCCTAGCTTCTAACCCCAACGCCAGCCGAACGTCAGCTACCGTGCAATTCTTTTTGGATGGCTTCAGTGTCTGGGCGTCACGTTGGTTTCACGTTGCTGTCAATCCACAGAAAAGTCAACATTGCACATTCTCGATGAAAAAAGGCGATACAACGAGGATCAAGCTCAACTATTCAGTTAAACCACATAAGTCTTCTGTCAGGTACCTTGGCAACTAGGATACGGAGATGGCTAAAAAAGCCTGGATTCGTGGCAGGTGACCAACTGGTCGTCTCTTTGGCTCACCCTAAAATAGCTGCTCGTGTACTAATAAATAGTTATGTACACACAAAAAAAAAAAAATTGTAAAAATCACATTTTTCAACTTTGGCTAAAAAGTATTGTAATTAAACATTTTTCTTTTGATTTTACCAATCTACACGTAAAAACGACATTTTAATCAACTCGTAATTGTTTGATTTTAAAGATCAGACACTTTTGCCTTCAAATTACAAGTTCACTTTTGATTTCCATATAGAATCAAAATGTTCGCAATTTTGATCAATTATGTGCGATTTTTATCGAGTCGATATGCTAAAAATAGAACAGAAACAAAAAAACCCTGGTCGGCTACCACCACCAGCTAACATGTGCTCTGCGCTCAATTTCTTCGCGAGCGTGCAGTAGCCGAATGCGTTGAGGTGCAGGCGTTTGTCTTTCAGTGTCCCAGAGGTCGTGTGTTCAAGTCCCAGACAAGGTAAAGATTTAAAATATTATAAAAATAAAAAAATTTCAGATACAAACGAATTCAAGTTCAGCATTGGGGAAAGACCGACTTTGTTTGTAAGGTTGGTTTGTGTGTGTGTGTGTGTGTGTAAAAGAAAACTGTTTCACAAAATTTTTATTTTTTTTTATTTCAAAAGTAAAACACTTTAAAATCAAAATGGAAACAATTTTGAAAATCAAAAGTGGAAACCATTTATTTTTGAAATGAAAAATTGTTGGGTGAAAAACAAAATGGGAAATTGGCGGATTTACCAATGAAAAATGTCGAATTTACCAACGTTTTTTTGTGTGTAACTTTGTCTCAGACAGCTGGCGATCTGTTTTTCCTGTCCATATTACCTTGTAAAAATTTGTAAGCGGTTCGAGTTTCGTAAATCCTTTTAAGCATTAAAGCTAAAAAAAAATGATTTTTGGTAATTTGAGACTTAAGTTAGTAAAATTAAGAGGAATTTTACTTTAAAGATATGCAAAGAAAATGTTCGGATTTTTGATAAAACCGTTAATGGTTTTTGCATCACAATAATGCAGCTGATCACACATCGTTGCTTGTTGGTGATTTTTTGAACTTTTGAACGAACTTTCATTTAACATTTGTCAAATGAATAAATTATGTATGCAGATTACAAAAATACGAGTGTCCAAAACGTGAGATTAACTGCTCACAAATTGCTCGCCTCTCAATTGGTCATGGTTTCGTGTGCCGTCTGGCATGTCCCACCGTCTTGTAGAAACCACATGACCACCAAGTCCAATTCTTCCATTTTGGGCAAAAAAAAAAACGATAATCAGCACACGGTACCTTGCTGCATTGAATGTAACGTTGTGATTTTCATTATTTTTGAAAAAGAATGGTCCAATGATGCCGCCGACCTACAAACCGCACCAAACAGTGCATTTTTCAGTGTGCATTGGCAACTCTTGTACTGCCTCTGGCTGCTCTTTAGACCAAAAACGGCAATACTGTTTTCTGACGTACAGAATAAGCCAAAAGTAAGCTTCGTTGCTTTGGACAATTTTTTGATAAAAAACAGTGGATCTTCATTCAACTTTATAAAAGAACATTTTGCAAACAAATGACGTTGTGAAAGGTTACCCGGCTTGAGTTCTTGCACCAGCTGTATTTTGTGTGGTTTCATACCAAGGTCCTTACGTAAATTTTTCCAGGTTTCAGAATAACAACCCCAATTGTTGAGAAGGGCATATAACGTATTCGTTGACCTTTTATTAACGCAAATAGTTAGGATGGATTAGACTTAAGTTAGTAAATAAATTAATTCACCCCTCAGGAAGGTTTTAGAAAATACAAAAAATAAACCTTTTTCAGTTTACATAGAATGATCTTCTCTATCGAATGATTGACAGATGATTTTTGTGTGCTAAACACGAATCTGTTACGCAAAATGTTCCATTACGTCGGGAAAAAGGTATTTTACCTTAAAGATATGCTAAGAAATTGTCCATTCATGATTTTTGGATTACATCATCACACATCGTTGCTTGCTGGTGATTTTTTTTTTAAACTTTTGAACAATATTTCATCTGTCATTTGTCAAATCAATTGAAAATATATTCCTTCCCTTAAAGCTTGAATGACTAGAATTTATCTTTGTGAAAATTTAAAGCACCCTCATTTCATGTTCAGCATTCTTGATATGTCAGTCAGTTAATAGGTCAGACGCAGATTTATACAAAAGTAGATAATTTAATTTTTCTAATTTTCGACCGCACATGTATTTCACAAACACACACACACACACCCACTGAAGCGCACAAAGTTCATACAATCTGCATGTCAATAGATGTGAATTTTGATTATAAACTGAAGCAACTGTCGTTGACAGTGATTTGCGTTGGCGAAAAACTTTTTGCAGCATTAGCCGCAAGTTGAAAAATGTCAGAACAATGTTTGGCCAAATGTACATATGTATGTATGTATGTATGCACGCGTGTGGATCCGGCCAGTGAGTCAGCCAAGAAGCACAACAAACTTTTTCATTACGCTTGGGCTGTTGCCTATATATATATACGCACCTCATCCTTATATTTATAATAGTAGTGTACCAACACACACACACACAATTTCCTGCTTTTTCCTTTTTTTTTTATAAAAATCACACTCATATATTCAGCTTTGCTTAAAAACTTTTCTAATTCCATTAACGTTACGCACATGCGAAAAGCTCCAGCCCCAGCCCAGCCTGAAGTCCTGTGGTCCAACATTCGCCACGTGCTTTGGGCCTTGGCCAGGAGAGCACCGACTCTGCGTGACTTTTCAAATTTGTTTGCTTTTTCTATTGATGCTCGCACATTTCTCAGTTTAAAATAAATATATATATATACACGCCCAACCTCAGTCGACGTCTTTAATGAGCTGTAGTTGTGTGCTCAGATTTTCCGCTCCAGTTTCAGTCAAGCTGGGGGTCCGTTTAAAATTAACATTTTGTATCATTTATGCTGCTGATTACCTCGGCGAGCACTCTACGTTTTTCTTAATTCATTTTCTTTTTTACTGCTGTAATTTGGCTTAATTTCTGTTAATAATTATTTTCACATTTTCGGCATTGCTTGCGGTTGGCAGAGCTGCTGCTGCTGCCGCTGCTGCTGCTGTTGCCTTGGCGAGGGATCAAAGTTAATTAGTTTGTAATTATTATAAATTGAGGATGAATGCTTGTGGCAAGTTTAATTGGATATTTGATGTTTTCAAATGGCGCTGAAATATTTAGACCAGCTAGAGGACTAGCATAAGTCCACAGCACAGTTCACCGTTAGTTATGGCGCGCAGTAAATTATTTTTTTAATATCTTGGCCTTGTCACACGACTTGCAAGCGCAAGTCATTGACCGCTGCGCTTTGTCACACGTGCCACCCTCCCACCCCCACCAACACCTCCGCAAAAAGAAGCCCCCGCGCACTCACAACAATTAATCATAATCTCGTGTAGTTGCCAGGCAAGTTCTTGGGCCACGTACCACACAGCAGTTTTTCATAGAGCATAACAATAAATTTTACATTGCGGCAGCGGAGCGGGGCCCCGGCCATAACTTTGAATCAAGAAGCCTCCACCCAGCCGCCATATGCGCCAAAATATGTTTAAATTTGCCTTAGTTTTCTCCACTCTGGTTATTGTATTATCATCATTCTGTGTGCCACCAGTACACGTAGATTTGTAATAATTTAAGGATGAAATATGCTCAAGGCAGTCGGCGGTAAGAATGCAGCAGGAGCAAAAACTGTTCTAGTTGATGGCTAAGTATTGCTGTTATACGTATTTAAGTGTCCCAACTTTTTGATAACGTCACAACTAAGTTATGTAAACTATATGTACGCATCCCAATAACAACAACAACAACAACAATCTTGGGTTTTTCCTTTTGTTTGCTGAAACTTTAACCTTTGGCATTTGTTTTATTGTCAATGATATACAATTGTTGGTAACTATGTGAGCCCTGCCATCTGCAGCAACAAAACAAAATAAAAAGCGAACTCAAGGCTCCCGCAGCTGCAGCTACACGTTTCTGTTGCTGGCGTTTCGGGTCCCTCTTCTTCTATCTTTGTTTTCTTGAAATCAACGGAGACAAAGCCAGCAGGATCTAACTGATACTGAAAACAACGTCAAGCTTAAGTAGTCGATATTTAAATATGCTGTTCGAACATCCGCTTAATAAGCACCAAAATTGACTATATTGTCCTTAGGAAAGCTAAGTTATGATAGATCTAACTTTTAATATAATGACATTAGAGATTGCAAACTCCTAGAGGGATTAATCTGTCATAAATTGGCCAGATCTGGCAAGGAGGAAGGAATTTACCAATTTACTCGCTGCGTTTCGAGCTCAACGAGCAACAAGCTTATTGTTCCTTACACACAACGAGCTCGTCGATGGCACTCGCTCGCAATTTTTATGAAGCGCTCATACACGATTGAAAAAAAAACAAGCCAAACGGGCTTAAATCAATCCGAAACGGTAATGAAAACAGGGCAAGCTCGGATATTCTTAAGCCGATCTGAAAAAGATTGATTTGATCCCACTTTTATTAATCCTAAAGAGATTACATATATCCCTCGGTAATCTCATAAATATTGAATTAATCCCAATGTTGGAACTTAATTTTATCCTAAAGCGATTAAAAAACAAGTAAGAAAGTCGGTCAAGCCCGACTGTAATATACTCTGTACCTGTTTGTTTATAACTAATAACTTTAAAGAGTGGGGTCAATCTGTGCAAGTGCTGCCCAACACGATTACGGGCAGTGCTGCCCAGCGTAAAATTCGAATATCGTTCATCTGATCTGGAAACGGTGTTTGGTGGATCGATAAGTAATGACGATTAAAATATATCCCTAAAAGGTTCAAACAATCTGTCTTTAAAATTGTGGAAGATATTCGATTTTGTTCAAATTGTGGGGGTGGCAACTCTGCCATCGTTCATCTGATCGGAAAACAATGTATGGGGGCTCGATAAGTAATGATGAGTAGAATATATGTCTAACACAAAAAAAAAGATCAAATACAATTTAACTTGCTTATCAATATGATATTTTATCATATCATTTTTTCTATCTCTGATAAATATTTAATCGTACTTATCAATTTAGTAATAAATAAAATGAAAAGAGACAAAAAGCTTATATCGAAACCTTAGGCACCGTAGAATAAATATCCTTAACGTTGCCCGCACGCGTTCTGGCTCACTTTGAGACGCTTCCACGTGAAAGAGCCGGGTTCGTCCCCGACAATAATGTTGTTAACTAACAAAAATGTTTAAATTTCGTTGCATTCCAAACGTTGGTTATAATATACAATATAAAATTTAGCGGAATATAATAATATAACTATAATAATATATGCGCCCAGCCATTTCCTAATTTTTTTTTATTAAAAAATGTCACTTTGATCTTAAACATATCATTTTTGATCGAATTGTTTTTCAAATTGCGGGGGTGGCAACTCTACTATCGTTCATCTGATCGGGGGCTCGATAAGTAATGATGAGTAGAACATATGTCTAGAAGGTTCAAACAACCTATCTCCAAAATTGCGGGATATTTGAGGTGTTTTTCAAATTGCGGGGGTGGCAACTCTACTATCGTTCGTCTGATCGGAAAACGATGTATGGGAGCTCGATAAGTCATGATGAGTAAAATATATGTCTAAAAGGTTCGAACAACCTAACTCCAAAATTGTGGAAGATATTACGTTTTTTTCAATTTGCGGGGGAGGCAAGGGGCGTGGCAAAAATCAAAACTAAAGTTGATCTGCCTGCAAGTATAAGAAATATATGTTCCGTACACTTCAAACCTCTAGCTCTTACCATCTCTGAGATCTCTTCGTTCATACGGACAGACAGACGGACAGACGGACATGTCTATATCGACTCGGCTGTTGATGCTGATCAAGAATATATATACTTTATGGGGTCGGAGATGCTTCCTTCTGGCTGTTACATACAGTTGCACAAACCCAATATACTCTGTGTACCTTCGGTACAGGTTATAAAAATACCAAAAAGCATTTTTTCGCCATATCAGGAATCCAGTTGGAAACAAAATTTTAAAAATTATAAATTCGTACATATTTGAAGAACGACAGGATGGAACAATTGTTAGAGTACATTTTCTGAACTTCAGCGTCCCAAAATACACTAAATAATGGGCATTGTGGTGTGGATCCAAGTAAGTGTTCTTTTCTTCACTGACTAGAAAAATATAAAAGCCAACCCTCGTGTCATTTCATAAATTAAAACTTTTTTTATATTTCCACTGCATTGTTTAATCGACAAACAACCACACATTGACACTGACAGCCAGGCCATGTCGTTGTCGAAACCATTCTTTTATTTCCCATTCCTAAGTGGCTCACCCACCGCTACCATGGAGGGACATATCTCACCATTCTGTCTCTGTCTCTGCTTACCAAAACTTTGTGCGTAACATGGAAAACTTCGATAAATTTACAGTTGAAACAATTACCATGAATTTTATCAAAAATGATACGCGCTGTTCGTATCCGACCATGCAGCAACAATATTTTTTAATGCACTTTGGGGGAAAACGAAACGTGGAGAGAACTAAGTAGATAGGGATCGAGAAAAAGAAAAGAAAAAAAAGAAAGGAAATGCCAACAGCATTCAGACTGCTGACAGATAGACCCGACAGCAGCAGGAGGGTGGGGGGGAATGTTCCTGGTGCTGGTAAAATGTAAGCGCAAAATTGCTTGAGAAAACTTTCTCAACTTTTCAGCTAATATTTGACTTTGGCAAAATAAGGAGAGACGATGTGGAAAAACAACGGAGCGACATTGCTGCGAATGAAAAATATATATATATATATATATTTTCTTTAACATTATGCGGTGACGTTTGCGTTGATGCGCAAGACTCTCGCATATGCTGAGGCATGTCTGGGCAGGATGGGATATGCAGCCTGTCCAACTTAACTTTATTGATTCAACTGCAAGAAATGCACGCAAACTTTGGCTTAAGCGCTGGCATTTCTCAACTAACTTACAACTGCAATTGATTTTGTCAGCAATTGAAAATTAAAATTGATATTTACCCATAGACTGACAACTTTAATGGTTGTCAATTGCGCAAGGGGGGGAGGAGGAAAACTTTTTAAATTTTGTGTAAACTTAATATTTTGCCATTAGTTTCTTTTTTTTCTATTTCAGTTTTGAGTAGCTTTTCAGTTTGCCTCAATGTTAAATGAGAAAAGTTTCTCAAGTGTTTGTTGCACTTACAGCTGTTGCATCCTTGGAGCAGGTGAAGTGGCCCCAACAAGAGCGGATTTTTAGTGGCTGTTAATGATATTTTACTTAAACGTTTGGCCGTGGTTGGAGCAGGCAAGTTGGAGACTTTGAGTTACTGTCATTTTTCCCGTTGAGTGCAAGTATTTAGTTGGTTAATTTTTGCCAAGCGGAATAGGTGTTCGATTAACTTACTTAAACGACTTATTGGAAGCTTGAAATGCTTGAAACGAAAATCGGTTCCTGTACCGATTCCGGTACGTACCTATATGAGAATATCGGTAAACAGTTATATATCGGTTTTTAGATTATTTCGGTTTTCGGTTCCGATACGATATTCAGATTTTTATTTCAGTATAACGGTATGTACCGGTTCAAGTATAATTTTCAAAGTATATAATTCAAAAAATAATTGGATGTAATAGACCTAAAAAATTATGTCCTATGCCACGATAATTAACGTTTTTTTAAATATTCCGATTTCTACCATTTTGTATTTTTGGACAAACAATTTCACTAACCGCTTCCATTGGTTTTCCTACACTCAGAAAAAAACAACCTAGAATTGAGCAATTCTCTATTCTTAGGGCCTTAGGGCCTTTCGTATACAGCTGAAAAAATATTTCTTAATAATGCTTCGATATAATATACTCCAAGGGGTATATCAGCTCTAAAAAACACAAAAACAAATTAAAACATAAAATCTGCCTTAGCTCTTCCTTTCATTTCTTTTTCGAAATATTTAAACAGAATTTTTTCGGATTAAAGTCTAGAAACTTAATTTCAAAAACTTATATTATCATTTTTCTTACATTTCTATATTTAAGGGAGATTTTTTTTTATATTTGGAGAAAAGAAAGAAAAGTTTTTCAGCTTTTTAGAATTTTCTATACTCTTACCGTAGGTAGTAAGAGTATATTGGCTTTGTGCAAATGTATGTAACAGCCAGAAGGAAGCATCTCCGACCCTATAAAGCAGGGGTGCCCATGCCCTATACTCTGCACACACATTTGTTGTTGCATCACTCTCCACTATATTCGCGAGTATACGAAAACACACACACTGCTCGCAGCATAGGCGAGAGCCATATTACAACAACAACAACCAAGTTTTGATTTCTTCTCCCTCACTCTTTTGGCAGCCGCGCACGAATACAACCACAAGTATGATGATGTGTGCGAGTCGAATGGGACTTTGTTGTTGTGATCGCATGATTTCGTTTGGAAACAAACTAGCAGCTGAGCAAAAAAGGAAGAGATTCTTTAAATGTATTGGTGCTTACTCGCCGGATTACTTTAATTGGGCACCCCTGCTATAAAATATATATATTCTTGACCAGATCAAGCCAGTCTATAGCTTGCCGTTGTTGTCTGTCCTGACTAGATCTTTGAGTGTATGACTATAATTCTTATACTTGCTGGCAGATCAAGTTTATTTTGTATTTTAGCCACGCCCCCTGCCTACCCCGCAAATTGAAAACAACCACATATCTTTCACAATGTTAGAGTAAGGTTATTCGAACCTTTCAAACATATGTTCTTCTCATTATTACGTATCGAGCCCCCCCCCATACATCGTTTTCCGATCAGATAAAAATAGTAGAGTTGCCACCCCCAGAATTTAGAAAACACCTTAAATCTCCCACAATTTTGGAGTTGGGTTGCTCAAACCCTTTAGACATATATTTTACTCATTACTACTTATCGAGCCCCATACATCGTTTTCCGATCAGATGATCGAAAGAAGAGTTGCCGGGTGGCAACTGAGGGGGTCCTCAGTTTGATAAAACACCTCAAATCTCCCAAAATTGTGGAGTTAGGTTATTTGAACCCTTTAGACAAATATTCTCCTTATTACTACTTATCGAGCTTCCATACATCGTTTTTCAATCAGATAAACTATAATAGAGTTGCCACCCCCAGACTCGAAAAAACCTTAAATCACCCACAATTTTAAAGATAGATGGTTCGAACCTTCTGGGCTTATATTTAAATCATCATTACTTACCGATCCACCATACACCGTTTCCAGATCAGATGAACGATATTCGAGTTATAAGCAAAACAAATAATTTCGCTGGGCTGCACTGGCCGCAATCGTGATGGGCACCACTTGCACAGTTTGTGTGACCCCACACTTAAAAGTTATCAGTTATATGCAAACAGGTACAGAGTATATTGCCGTCGGGCTTGACCGACTTTCTTACTTGTAATTATGATTTTTTCGGAGTGTATAAATTGCTATATTGCTATTTTACCGGTTGAAATAATCATAAATCAATCAAATAAAAATTAAGAAACCGAAACAATACCGGTACTGGCGTTTCGGTATGGTTCCAGGTTTTTTCGGTTCCTAATATAACGGTTAACGGTTTTCGGTTCTCAAAAAAACTTTAATATCGGTTCCGGTTTCGATACCGGTACCTGTCTTTAAACGGTTTATTTCGGTTATGGGTTCCGGGTACGATTACTGTATTATTCCCTGGCCACAACTGATCTTCCCGTCTCATTTTCGGTTGTCCATTTGTACCAACAAAATGGGTTACTTGCCTATGCCTCAGTAATTCATAACGCACTTAATTGTATTTCACTTGATTTGATCGTGATATAGGATCTTGTGCTAAAGCCTAGAGAGCGCAGAGAAGCTTGCCCTTGCCCTTTTAGGTCTGTTAAAGTCAAATATATATATTTTTATGTAATAATTTAAGTTTTGTGAAAAGTTAAACTACCCACTATTAATCGCTCTGCCATTTAACTCCCAAAAGCAAAGAACTTCTTCAATTGGCACACTTTCGAAGCACTTTTTTTTTATAGGCCACATCACACTCAGTTCTCAACTATTGACACACCCCTTTCCCTTCCCGCAAACCCCATCAAGTTTACTAATTTCAGTTGGCAACTTTTGTTGTTGAAATACACAATAAATAAACGCAGGCGTCTGCAGAGACTGAAGAACCAACAGCAGCGCAGCAGATGTGGGAAATCTACTAGTAACAAAAGAAAAAAAAATGTAAAAAAAGCAACCAAAAATAGAGTGAAAATTTACAGCAAACAAAAAGGCCAGCGACGCCAACTCCGGCTTCTCCCCTACGCCAAGCGTCGCGCCCAGCCGAGCATATTGTATCGAGAGTTCGTTTTAATTAAAAGAAAAGGCAACAGCAAGCGCAGAAGATGAAACAGCGCCGGTCGGAAAATGCTTACTGGGCGTTGCCTATTCAAAAATATTTTTGCCAAAGCAAAACTACGACGAAAATTTATAAAAATGATTAAAAAAGTTGCAACCGCTTCAACAATGGAACAACAATCACAAAAATTGTTGTCAGGCCAAAACGAAGGCAACAGCAAAAACATAAACAATGCCTGGCTGCAGTTTTGCATTGCGTATACGCCATGTAATAAATAAACAACGAAGGCAACTGCTACTTGAGCCTGGTGCTGGCATCCAGTTTCCAGCTGAATGACTTCATATCTACGACTCCAGCTGCCCGGGTTGGCAAGGGGCTAGCATCCTTCGTTGCCCCCCTCATCATCATCATCAACTGGCTGCTCGTTTGTGCCAGTTTGCTCGTTTACAGGCTTTTACCTGAAACTATTACCTACTTGCCGGCTCAGTTGCTGCTGCTGCTGCTGCTGCCGAGTCCTGCCTGCAATCAACTGTCGACTCGCAATTGCAACTTTTTCCTTATGCCATAACCTGATGTTGAGCATCTGAAGATTGTTGCTCATCTGATTACATATTTACCTGCAATTTATGCATAATTTACCCACAGTTCACTTTAAACTGGCTTTAATTTGTGCAAAATTTAAGTATTAAATTACATGCAACCATCCATCAATGCACTGCCGCGCCACTGGGGTATCTTTTGCCTTCGACCTAACAGAAAAAAGAAATCCACCCCAACAAAAAAGATGATGAATCTTCTGAAAGCCACTATAAATGTTAACTAAAATACAAGAATGTATGCGGCCCCGGTTCCAACAAAAGTGAAAGTACTCCCCAAGCATGATGAAATGTGCTCCATTTATCCAACAATAACATGTGGGCGAACAAAATGTGGTATGTGAGGATGGGGGAAAACATTGACAGGGCACCAAATAGTCATGGTTGCCAAGATGTATAAAACTTTTACGAAAATAACAAGCAAGTTGAATGTAAGGCATAACGAATGAATCCTGTACGCTTGCTTTAATAAAGCCAACCTGTTTTGGAACGCAAAAAAAAAGAAAAGAAGAACATATTATTTATTAAACATAGCAGGAATGATATATCACCAGTTTAGCAAGGGATACGCGCTAGTAGAGTAAATATTTGCTTAAAATGGAACTGCATAAAGTAAATACATGTTTTTACGCATTTACACGACAAAGTTTTCTTCAGAAAGTTTTTGGTTTTTAGGAAAGAAGTGAAAAGCGGCAGTTGGAGCTGGCAAAACTTTATGACGTATAGTTCTCTTTGATTTGTTCCGATTAATTTGATTAGTGGGTTATTAAATTATCGATAACTTTAAATTTTATCATGTAAATCGAAGAGAAAGTCACAAAGCAAACTTCATCATGTTAACACGAACTGATTATACTCTGTACCGAAGGTACAAAGAGTGTATTGGGTTTGTGCAAATGTATGTAACAGGCAGAGGGAAGCATCTCCGGCCCTATAAACTGTATATATTCTTGATCAGCATCAACAGCCGAGTCGATATAGCCAAGTCCATCTGTCCGTCTGTCTGTCTGTATATACATACAGATCTCAGAAATGGTAAAATATAGAGATTTGAAGTGTAAGGAACATAACTTGCAGGCAGATCAAGAATTTTTTTATTTTTGCCATTCCCCCTGCCTCCCACGCAATTTAAAAAATCCTCGTATCTTCCATAATTTGGGAGTAAGGTTATTCGAACCAGGGCTGCAAACCCCTTTAATTTTGACTGGGGTTCGGTTCGGGGTTCGAACCCTTACCCTACTCTGGGGGTTCGGTTCCACAACCGGTTCCCTTCAAATTGAGAACCGGGGTTCCGGTTCGGGTTCGGGTTCCAGATAGCATTTTATATAGAATTTGAAGACGAGATGCCATATAATCTGCCTCTTGATGGCTTGGAAGTCAAGCACATAAGTGATCTGTCTTGATTGATTGATTGTATGTATGTTTATAAGAGTTAAGCGATTCTGCCAACTTGCACTCACAGCGAAAGTCATTTCTCCTTCACAGTAGTGGGATTGCTGAATCTGATGTGATTTTTGTGGCTATGAAACCTGCAAAAAACACGGCCACTTTTGGCCTAAAAATAAGAGATGAGCTTTATCTGCGTACCCGTGATTTAGTAACTGTGATTGACCATATCGGCGTAACTGTGATTAAGTCACAGTGACTGGCAGTCATCAAATCACACTGTTACTTCAAATATGCAGTCACTGTGTGATTTGATGATTGCCAGTGACCGTGACTTAATCACAGACACGCCGGGTTGTCTCATCCCTAACTTAAAGTGTTCAGCCACACACACACGTACATACATTTCCGAGAATTCAAATTATTTTTTCTACAAATGGGACCGCCACAGCACGGCTTTGACTGGCATATTGTGAGAGTGAAATGTTAAAAGAACTTTATTTGTGATTTGGTTAAAAAAAAAATGAAGAAATTTAAATAAAGTGCAACTTTCCCTTGTATTCACAGTGCCATTGTATCTCCATACGAACAAAATTGTACACAGAAATACGGTTTCAGATACAAATTGAATTCCCTTGCTTGAGGTTGTGTAAAAATAACACAGTCCAGTCTTTTGTTGCGGATGGGAAAAAGTGTCGCCATCCGTACATGGGCATATGAATGGATACATTTTCTTCGTAATAATGAAATATTTTAAACCATCAAAGTGCAAAAATAAATTCTATGCTTGCCAATTTATTTTTAGAATCGAACCCCATCGATAAGAAAACAGGGTTAGGTTCGGGTTCGGGTTCTCGTGATTATTTTCAATGGGGTTCGGTTCCCGGTTCGGTTCAGGCATCACCAGAACCTGAACCGAACCGGTTCTGAAGGGTTCGGTTCCGGACCGGTTTGCAGCCCTGATTCGAACCTTCTTAACATATATTCTGCTCATCATTTCTTATCGAGCCCCCATACATTGCTTTCCGATCAGATGAACGATAGTACAGTTGCCAACCCCACAATTTAAAACAAGTCTCATATCTCCCACAATTTTAAAGATAAATTGTTTGAACGTTCTAAGCATATATTCTACTAATCATTACTCATCCATCCACCGTACAACATTTCCCGATCAGATGAACGATAATAGAGTTGCCACCCCAGATTATAAAAAAAAACCTTACATCTCCCACAATTTTAAAGATTGAATGTTCGAACCTTCTGGGCATATTCTTAAATAATCATTACTTATCGATCCACCATACACTGTTTCCAGATCAGATGAACGACATTTGAGTTACAAGCAAAATAAATAATAGCGATCACTGACCGTGATCGTGATGGGCAGCACTTTCACAGCTTGTATGACCTCGCTTTCAATCACAAACTTAATTGATTTCAGGTTATGATTTACTGTCTTCTGTGATCAGCAAGATGAGTTTGAAGCCAACAACAACTTAAATAATAGCAAAATTAACACACAAAGCAACAAATAAACCACTTTTCGTTGTTTCGAATGTGTGTGTTGACATTTTGTGCTTACATTGGGTCATAAAATGACAAATGAGAGAAAATTACAATATTTTTCCATGAAAAAATAGGAATTTGACTCAAAATGACACAAAATGGGGCATTATAAGCTCAGCCTAACATTAGACTTAGCATATATCGTATCGAAATTAAAGGTGTTTCATATCAGGAACAGTATTTAATCTTCCTTCTAATCTATCGTTGATCAGTTGAAATTTTATCGATGTTTTCAAAAATTTTGGTCTTTGATTAGACTTTCTTCCTAGTTAAAAATAGGTATAGCCCATCCGAAAGATTTTTTACAGACTCAGAGAAGGCTTTTAGTCCTAGTTTAACGGTATAAAATGTGATTCTATACTCTTTACTCTACAATAACTCCATATATTCTTACTCGTCTTTATTCGCCATCTATTTTTTGAAGCGCTTGCTATTTTCTGATTTTTTTTTTAAGCAAATAAAATGACACCAAGTAATCTGACTTTTGTTAGTCCTTCCGCAGGGGAGTCATAAGATTCCAATTTGGTTCACTTTTGCATAAGTATCGTGTTGATGGTACGGACAGGACTATCCACTAGAGATACACATAATATTATTACACACATTTAACAAAACGCCCTTTGCAGACAAATGGGATGCCCAAGCAAAAACTCAACCACATGTCAATGTCAACGGCGATGACTAAGATAAATTTACCTCTCCCAGTCGTGCGGAATACCTTGCCAGGCGAACTGCTACTACTTCAGCGTCGTTAAAATTTAAATTAGCAAATAGTCGTTGGGCTTTTGACTTTAATCGAAAATTCCCAGCTTTCTGTTGTGAATTTAATGCGCCATACACTCACACACACACAGCGCAAATGGCGCCAAATTCCGTCCGGCAATCAACTAAATTCAAAGCAAATTGTCCGCACAATGAGCAGGCCAACCGATATGGTTGTCGCTGTCGCAGCCCCAAGCAAAGCCACGGTCGAGGCCAAGTAAATGCCTCATTATTTTGCGCTTGAGAAATTTCTGTCTCGTCACTAATTCATCATTGTTTCGGCACATTAAATCCTTGAACGTCAACGCATTCATTATCTCATATGAGCTGGGGCGGGAGGGGGGTCTTGCCAAATGTTTTCGGCCAACTCATCGCCTGCTCACATGGTCGGCTGTCGCCGCCAAGGCATGCTTGAGTGATATTAACTGACCGACAATCAGTCAGAGGCAACACACAACAACAAAAAAAGCCAACAACGAATGCACAACTTGGCCGGCGGCTTAGGCCAGATTTGGACAGACCATGTAGCATACTTTGCGGCTGGCCCTGAATAGCCCAGAAATCCTTTTTAATTTCTTTGCCACAAGGATTGTGTGTGTGTGTGTGTGTGTGCGCGCGCTTAGCATGTTAATTGCTTTCTAAGCTAATCGAATTTTTTGCTTGTCATTATGAGTAATGTGTAATATGCATTGGCTGGCATTAAGCAATTTGTCGAGCAGAGCGTTAAATGCCAAATTGCTTTAAGCCAACAACGATTTAAACAATTTTCGTATGGTTTAAGCCCCCAGATAATAAAATAAACAGTAAAGTTGTGTTAATATTTTGCGGAATAAAAACATATAATCGCACATGTCATCTAGACTTAATTTCGCATGCAAACAAAGCAATATTACAAATGGCCAAAAAACAATGCACAAAAATAACATAAACAAAGCCGCGCAAAAGCTTTAAATAGAGCAACATGCATGCTCTGCAACAATCAGTTCTGTTAATCGACCAACATTTTGTGCACTTTTTTTGACAACTCTCGTCAAAAAGCCTCGAACACTTCAGAAAAGATTTGCAATAATGTTGTGGTAAAGCACTCATGCCTTTAAGCAATATAAAGAAGTAAAAAGTTGGCTCCGTTTTTCGTAGAAGAAGGTTACAACTGGTTCTCCCTCATCTTTAAGCAAATTGTTTATGCTCGATAGAAATCCGTCCAAATTCTAGAAGCTCATCAAGTTGAAATCGAAAACAGCAAATTTTGATTATGTTTAAGTTAGGTCCATTTTTTTATGTTCCCTTTTTGTAAATCCAGGTGCTTATTAAGAAAATATATGTAGCCTTTTTTAAGGCCGCAGTTATAATCATACCTGGGGTCATCGTAAACACAAGCAAAGATATTTTAAAAGCGTCCTAAAAGTTGGCAACACATATTTGCTTAATAAGCACCTGGATTTACAAAAAGGGAATATTAGAAAATGACCCTAAATGTGTGCCGAATATATAAGAAAACTTGATAGCAAGTGCACTCAGAGAAAAAAAGCGAGCAGATCGTGCTTGATCAAGCAAATTTCGGGTCGAAAGTTCGGCTAGACAAACTCCTCTTGGATCCAAGAAAAAAATACTTAAATCAATCATGAACTTTCAAGATCCATCTGCTAGGTTTTAAATTAAGACGGCTTCATATCGACCATGATTTATTCTCTTTCAAAGTGAGCTTGAAAAATTATCAAATCCAAGAAGAAATCTAAACATAGTGAGAGATGATAAATCTTGGTTTTTTGAATGTAAATCTTAATTTTAGGTTTTTCCATCTTGATTTTTCTAGATTGCAAGCTTCTTGATATACAGATTTTTAATCATGGTTTTAGATCGATATTTTTTTTCTCTGTGCATTACTTCCCGTATTGATACATGCAATGCAATACCAGGTCTGTTCAAAAAGTAAGGCTGAGTTCATATTTTTTGACGCATTAGACATGATGATCTAGTAGGCCTCCGTATTGCCTTGTTTTCAATGCCAAATGACAAGCTATTCACAATAAAAGCATGACAATATAAGGGCCTCCTAGATTGTCATGTCTCATGCTTCGGGCAGTGTGAACCCAGCCTAAGTCTTCATGTTGTATTGATTTTAATGTCAAATGACAAGCAATTCTCAATGAAAACAAGACAACGTAAGGGCCTCCTAGATTGTCATGTCTCATGCGTCGAACAGTGTGAACCCAGCCTAAAGCGCATTTTAAATTTCCTTGGGCCCATGGTACTCATGACCCTTATGCTGACAGGGTCGACGTGTTTTGGCTTTACTTCGATTTTTACCTCAATTCCAGAAGATGTTGATTCGGTCCGCGACGACACTAATTTGGTCCAGAGGATCAAAACTAGCGACGAATCATGGTTTTATGGTTTTGAAGTGAAAACCAAAGCTCATTTTTAAGCCAACTGAAAAAAGGCGCGCCAAGTTCGGTCGAATGTGAAGATTTTGCTCACAAATTCCAGGGCATCTAAGGTGCATCATAAGTTCTTGCTAGAGGTGCGCGCATGACGTGAATTTAAACGTTTCACGGTGTGTCACGATATGATCGTGAGAAAACACAGTCTTTTGTGAGTGAGCATTCGTGATCCATGCGTGATTCGTGCGTGTTAGAGTTATTCATCGAAGATATAAGTCATGCAGTATTCAAGAAATTTTTGGTTTTATTATATTTGATTAATAATATTATTTCTAAAACTGAGTTGCTTTTGATTTCGTGAATAGGCTACTCGCAGCTGCTCCATACAAAGGGCGCAGTGTAGCCCTGAAACCCATGATAGAATTAAGGTTCCTCCACGCAAAAATTTGGGGGTGACTGATCGTGCGTGATCATTCGTGATCCCTTCTTTAATCGTGAATGAATCTTGCGTGACGCATCGTGCGTTACGTGAAGGAAAGTCGCTCACGAGCGCTCCTCTAGTTCTTGCCAAAGGGTAGAACGGTCAATTATGAATTTTACCTGCGAGTTATAAGCAATGAAAGGACGACGCTGCTGCACAATTACTGAGATAAAGACGTCATTCAAAGAAGGAGTTGAACAAGATTACAAAAAAATATTTTTTTAAGTTCTACGAGGATGGAAAAAAAGTATTATATCTGAGGAGGATTCTAATGAATCCCAAAAGTCTTAGTTAGGTCAAAAATCAATGTTCCATTAGCACATTCAATTGTGTTCATCGTCTTACGCCTTGGTGTTGTCTTCTTATAGTTTCACCAAAAAAGCTTAAAAACTTTTGTAATAAACTTTATGACAAAGTCATCATGCCCCATAACCATGAACCAGCCGCAAGAAGTCATATTACCGCATTAATTTATGTATCACATAAGTTAATTTCTGTTTGTCTGTTATTTGTTGTAATTAGTCGACGTTCAAGCCGTTGTCCCTGAGGCCATTAAAGTCCGGCCTGGCCAGTGAAACACGAGGCACATAAACAAACGGAAAAGAAAAAAAAACTGTTGCTTCCGCTAGCGGCGCGAAAAGTACGAGAGAGGTAGAGAGACAGAGAGACAGAGACCGTGCTAATTATTTTGTCGGCCAGCAAAAGTTCATAGTTCACATATAAAACATGCCACACCAACACCAACAACAACACGCCCATTCGTCTCCTGCCCTTGGTCGCGGCCATTTGTGTAATTTTTATTATCAGGCCAAGTAAAATAAACTTAATGAATGCCCAAGTTGATTCATGGCCTGCATTTGTGGTCCCGGCTTAAATGCATTAATAAAAAAAAGTTGACCCTTTTGCGGGGTATGTGACAAAGGTCAAGGAGTTAATCTTTCCATTTTTTTTTATCTATTCACTCCATTACAGCAAACGCACTGCATCTGTCCAGCCTCTCCGTCCCGCGCATTATCGATGTCGCGCAAAAGGCCAAACTCTTCTGCAGCTACGAAATGGGCAATCGGACGCTGAACTCTGTCAAATGGTACAAGGATGGCCTCGAGTTTTTCAGGTGAGCCAACTGCTGTGGCCGTAAAACAAATAAAAATAGCCATAAAAATATTTTCGCCGTTGGCCCCAAATGTGCCGGCGCATTCATGCAGATTTTATGGCGCAAATTGAAAACGTCATGAAACTGCACGAGTGTCCGCAACAAAGTGCACCAAACGGACGGGCGGGCGTGGCTGAAAGTGTCGCAACTAATTTAAATGCTTAATTGAAATGGATTTTTATGGGTGCCGGCAATTGTGGCCAGGTGACGCAGCCAGTTTCGAACTCAAATATGTGCGAAGAGCGTTTTTATTTAACCGGCTTAATTGTTGCACATTCCCAGAGTACCAACCGGGCTTAATCGAGCACAAAATTTTCGCCTAGCATTCATATTTTGTTGGTTTGCTTGTTAGGACAGCCAGAGTTATTGATTTTAAAGCTTCGAACAAATATGGCGACAGCAAAAAAAAAAAAAAACAATTATTTATGCCAACAGCCAAAGCCATTAAACGGTTTACGGGCTTTGCCAAATGGAAGGCCACGCCTACCGGCACAGCCCCCATGCAAATTCGTTGCGTTTAGCTGACCACATTCAATTGGCCCGACATTTTCGTTCATGGCAAGTTATTGTTTCTGACGTATTTTGTTTTTTGGTGGGGGGAGGGGGATAGGGAGGGGTCTTGCTGTCCAGTAATTAACAGCTTTTGGCATTTCACTTTTATCAATTAAGTCCTGTGTGAGGATTTTGATTGTGCGGTTGGCGCCTAGTTTCAATTATTTATGCACATTTGACACTGCGGTTGCTTATGTGTAATTCAAAACTAACAAAAAAATAAATGCAATTGGCATTGCATGTGTAAGCAAAAGTCGCTTACTCTATAATTACCCTCAATAAATATAGTCCATTTCATTTCGACTTGTTAATAACGTTAGGCAGTGGTTGACAGAACATAAGCCTATAACTAGTCACGGAGCGAAATATCTGACCTTAATTAAATATGAAAGGCTTTTGATAAATTGTCATTTTTGGCTCAATGAGTGAGGCACAAGCAAAATAGTCGAATATGGTCTGAGGAGCAGCCACAGGCAGTATAAGAGCTGGCAATGCACTCTCAAAAGTCCATTGTTTTGTGCGGTTTATGAGCCGGTGGCATCATTGGACTCGTACTCTTTCAAAAATAATGAAAATCGCAAAATTACAGTCCATGAATCAAGGTACCGTGCGATGATTACCTACTTTTTTTGACCAAAATGAAACAACAAGACAGTACCACATGCCACACCCCACGCGAATCCCCATGAAGAGAGTTTGGTGAACAATTAATCTCACCCTTTGGACCAGTCCATTGGAAGCCAAGATCATATGATTTAACCCCGCTAGACTATTTTTTGTGGGCCACAATGGCAGCACTGGAAGACAACATTTCAGCGTCCATTGGTGAGAAACCGGCTGAAGTGCTATAAAAAAATGTGCCAACATTTATATGGAAAAATCTTTAAAAAGTAAATGGCAGGCATTGATGTATGAATTTTTAAAAAACAATCGCCTAAAAAATCACCCGTTAAGCGGATCTACGAAGTAATGTAAAGTTTTTTTTTACAAAATTTGTGGAAAGAGGAAGCAGAAGTAATAATACCTTCATTCTTTAACATTGTGCCCATACAGAGCTGAGAAATACTCTTGCGCTTAACAGCACATGAATAGATCCTATGTTATTAGCCTGTGGAAATCAAGTAACTTCAAACAGTTGAAGGAAAATTGGCCGTGTTCAGCAGAATAACTTGCTCCCTGATCAATGATATATTTTTGGTAATTTACGTAGCCTACTTTTCCTCTTGTGTTAAATATGTTATTTACGTGAAGCTTCTCCAAATGTCAATTTAACAAAAGCCCTAAAAGTATGCTAAATAATAAAACCAGTTTTTATTCTTTGCTGAACGAGCCCATTTTTGCAAAATGAATAGTCGACATTTCAGTTGCTTGGTTTGTAGCATTTAAAATTAGTTTTCTTAGCCACTTTTCAAAGTTGGCGTTGGTCAGCAAGGCTTTTTCAAAGTTGTCGTCGTTCATCAAGGCACGACCAAGATGTAGCTATTACAGGTGTGGCGAAGAATAAAATTTGTAAACACGAATTTTTTTGCTAAATGCGCAAAAAGTGAGACGGACAACGTTTGCATGAATAGCAAACTGACAATATGTTAGCTATGAAATTAAAGCTTTGGAATGACCGCTGCACCTGTAATAGATACATCTTGGGCTTAACGAGAAGTTGCTTATATTCATAAAAACAACAACAATCGATTAGTGTGACCAACGTGCTGGTAGTTCAAAAATACCACGAAATTCAAGAATTGGTGTATTTTCTTAATAAATCTGGCCACACTAGACTTACGTTCCACCTTGACTACTTTACTTTGATTACTTACTTCACAGGTCCGTTTAGGGCTTTACTAAGGATTGACTAAGAAAAATAGTATCGATTCTGACTCGAAATGATATTTGAATATTCTTAAGTCTTACGTTGAATGTCTCTTTTGGGTACAAATATACCCCAAGTACGGGTGTGGGATTAAGCCGAAATGTTTGTTTGAGATTTTTAAAATATAAAATTAAATATTAAAAATTAAACTTACTTTCTCTCTTTTCTATTTTGTCAAATAAAAAACTTTTTTTTTTTTAGTTTGTGTAACGTACTAAATCAATCTCTTTTTTTTTTTTTTTTTACTTTTGCTGCTTACTCTTTTTTTTTTTTTCTTTTCTTTTGAACTCTAAGTTTTCATGAAATTTTTTTCCCTTATTAATATTACCACCCTCCTTTCTTTTTTTTTTAACTCTTTTGCTTTTTAGTACCATTTTACAAGGCACTCTTCTTTCAGTTTTATACCTTGAAAAACTTTCTCACTTTTAACCGGTAATTTTTTATTTCATAATTTTTTTTATATTTGTAATAATTTTCATAAAAACTTTTCTTTAACACTTTTCCGACCATCGTCTTACTTTCTTTCTCCTTTTTATTTTCATTGTGTGAAACTTAAAACTTATACACCCGTTTGACGCTACTCAAACAAATTTTCTCCTACTTTTTACCGCCGTTTCTTGACTTTCTTGTGATCCGATTTTGTAATTTTTCGTTTGTGAGCTATAAAACTAACATTACGATTGTGCGCTCGTGAAAACAAAAAGTTTTTCCCTGCCAGTTCTTAGTCCGTCGTTCCTGACTTTGATTAGTTGTCCGGCGGTTCCGACTATTTTGACAGTAAAGACTCTGTCAAAATTTCAGCTGATAGCTTTAACTGGGACTGTTCGCTAGAAACAGACAGACGACGGACAGACGGACTGACGGACGGACGACAAGATTAACTCAGCTCGTCTCCTGATAATATATATTCGTTACAATCAAGACCACAAAATATATAAAGTCTGTCGTTAACTCTATTTGGACTTTAAATTTCCAAATTTCGCTCCCCTCCTTCCTGTGTTGATTAAATACGTCGGAGAAAAAAGATTTAAGTATTTGTATGCAAAAACAAAAAAAAAGTGTTACTCTCAAATGCAAATTGATACAATATTTCTAAGTGGAAGCTCAAATGAAACACACTGCTCCTCGCGACCCACTAATTGCTGTAATCAAATGCCACATTCTATTTGTGTGCACTTGCCGATTTGAATTTAAATTTGATTGTGTTTCAGGAGCCACAAGCATTGCGGCCCCAAATTGCAGCTGCAGCTGAACTGAAAACTGCATAATATTCATAATAAAAACCGACAACGTTGCCGAAAAAGGTGGCTACAAATCGATGAACGTTTTATTTGCGCGCCATTTTAGGCAAGTTTGACGTAAATGCAGAAATCGAAAACGAAAAACCTTTTTGCATGCGCTCATCAATATTTCATGGATTTTCGGTTTTGCGCAGCACTCGAGCTCAAGTCGCTTTTTCCCCCCCTCTCTTTCACGCACACTCTATACCTTCTTCCTTTCGTTGCAGATATTCGCCGCTAACCCCACCAACAACAAATTGGTTTCCCGTTAAAGGTGTCACCATTGCCGATGGCTCGTCGCATTGCAATCAATTCATCTGCAACGTGGAGCTGGAGAAACTGAATGTGCACTCATCTGGCCAATATCGATGTGAGGTGTCCGGCGATGCGCCTGAATTTAAGCTGATCGATCGGTCGGCCAATATGACAGTTGGTGGTATGTAATAAATCCCTGATAAGACATAACGAAACGCGACACTTAATAATTCAAAGCAAATTTTGAATAAAAAACTCAAAAATCATATATTTCTTAAGCATAAACTAGTAATTTTTAATTAAATGGATTAACTAGTCGTGGTCAAAAAGTAGTTTCGGTCGATCGGATAAAAAGAAAATTTTTACCTTTTAAAACGTTCCCCAACTCAATTCTCATATACACCATTTGAACTCTGGCTAAAGACCTAAAAAGAAATAAATGTACGCACGTAAAGGGTGAATTCTTTGAAACCCACTTTTTAGTATAATGCTTAAGGCTTTCTTCTGAAATAATGGCCGTGTTCAGCAGGACAACTTGCTCCCTGATCAACGAAATATTTCTTGGAAATTTATGTAGCCTAAATTATATCTTGATATTTGATGATATTTACATGGAGCTTTACCAAATATCAATTTAACAAGACTCCCAAAAGTAAGCTAAATAATAATATACGTTTTATTAAGCTGATCAGTGATCAAGAGTCGCTGCTGAACGCGCCCATTAATTGCAGAAATAATTGAACTTGTATACGAATAACGATAACAGTATCTGTATTTGTTTTCTTATTCAAAGTACTGTCCATCGCTAGGTTCTTACGTTTTTCCGTCTTACTGGCAGTACAAGAATCCGCGTTGATAAAGCAGATTTTATTTTGAGGTGATACGCCAATCAATACAAATTATTTCCTTTCTGCAAATAAATGGAAGTGCTGGTCAGCAAAAAAAAAAGGTATAGTCTGAAGGCGCAATATCTGGTAAATTGGTCGGGTGTTGAAAGACATTCTTTTTCAAAATTTCCGTTTAGTTTTGAATGATCCCAGAATATGGCCGAGCATTGTCAAATAACAACAACTAAGAGCGCTGCGGTCAAGTTTCACGACTGCGAAATACCCTGCATACTTGATTTTTATGTGTTATCATACGAATATATTCACATGCATACACACACACATACGCTGACAACGCTGCGCAAGCGTAGCTGCAAACGCGACGCTGCCCCCTGGTTGAATTGTAATTCCATAACTTCCGTGTTTTTTGACCGATCTTATTGGTAGTTTTAAAATAAACAGATAGTTTGCCTAAGTTAAGATTTTTATACTCTGTCCCGAAGGTACAAAGTGTATATTGAGTTTGTGCAAATGTATGTAACAGCCAGAAGGAAGCATTTCCGAACCTATAAACTATATATATTCCTGATCAGCATCAACAATTTTCCATATGAAAAGAACCTCATATCTTCCACAATTTTGGAGTTAGGTTGTTCAAACCTTCTGGAAATATATTCTACTCCTCATTTCTTATCGAGACCACTTTTTTTTTTTTTATAAATTATTTTGATTTTTTGTTACTTTTAAGTAACTTATAGTGTAGTGGAGTGTATAATTGAATTAATTTAGTGTAATGGTTATGGTAAGAAAATAACGATAATAGAACTGCCACAATTTAAAAAAAACAACTCAAAACTCCCACAATTTTATATATATATTCGCCTTATCATTACTTATCGAGATCTTTTACAACTTTATTCGATCAGATGAACAATAGAAGAGTTCCCACCCCCTCAAATTGAAAACAAGTCATATCTCCAACAATTTTAAAGATAGAGTGTTCAAACCTTTTAAACATATATTCTACTCATCATTACTTATCGAGCCCTTTTTACAACTTTTTTTTATTTTTTAGCGAAAAAATAAAACTCACGAAATAAATCATTATTTTTGAGATTTATTTTTTTCTCTCAAAAATAATGATTACTAAGTTTTAAACTATTACTTAAAAATAATCATTAGCTTAGGAATGGGTTAAAACTTATATATAATCATGGTTTGCATATAATCGAAAAAATATAATGAATTCTTCTCGCTCTAAGTGGTTGTTTTTTTTTAAAACTATTTACATCCCTTTAAAACGTTTATCATTGCATTTTGTAGTTTCAAAAGTTATTTTTTTTATTGACTTGATATTTTAGGTCTATTTCGTACACAATCCAAGCAATTGTTTACTTGAATCAAGTACGCGTTTCTATAACTTTGCACTTTATTTAAGTACGAAGCATTTTTGATTCAAGCATTGAAGTTCTTTTTTAACTTATATAAGTACGCTCAAAAACCAAACCTACCTGAAATTTCACATTATATTTCATTGATACCAACTCTCTGGCAAGGTTTTTTTCTGAGTGTTTGTGTGGACGAATTTGTGCATGATTTAACATCAAACGGCAAGTGAAGTGATGTGTTGTCAAAGTAAACGTGGACGCTGGACTTATTGGAGGCATGTGCTCCTGACGGCCAAAACGTTAGTAGAGTTGCATGCAAATTTTTTTTTTTTTTTTTAGAAACAATAACGCTCTGAAAGGAAACCTTTGCTTTCGATGCGATCACGCCTACGCTTTGAGAAAGTGAAAATTAAACACTGTCCGCAAACAGGACGAGTTACAGGAAAAATTTGTTGCATACAATGAGGCGCCGCTTGGTATTGCGTTAGCTTAAAAAAAAAATCGCAGCACCAAAGGAAAGCGTGGTGAAGCCAGCAAGAAACACACACAAAAAAAAAACAAAATATAGTACGAGTAGCAAAAAATGTTGAATGTTGTGCACATGCCAGTTTATTCATGATTTCACATATATCGCCCTGTTTCAGTTGCTGCTGCGGGGTCAGTGCAAAACATATGATCGCCCATTGCATTTGCAGGCAAAGCAGGCGAGTTCGAAAATTCGAGCATCAAACCTGCGCGTTGCATTGAAATCGTCGGCCGAAAAGAGAAGCAGAGCAGAGCTTCAGTCTAGATATCTCTAGTCTGTGATAAAACTCAACAAGGAATTGTGACCTTATCATAAGGAACTATGGCAAGTTGATGCATATCCTTAATAAGTGAAGCAAGACGAATCTATAAAATCCAAATTAGGGATAAACAAAATTTTTGAAAAAAAGTTCCTTTTGATAAGGTCACAATTTCTCACGAAATAATCATTATTTTTGAGTTTTATTTTTTTCGCTCAAAAATAATAATTATCGCCTAAGTATTAAAATATTGCTTAAAAATAATCATTATTGTGTGAGCAAATTAAAAAAAATTAAAAAATAATCATTAAGTATTAAGTTTTATTTTATAACTTATAATGATTACGTTCCCTGATATATATAGATAGGAGATGCTTCCTTCTGGCTAATACATACATTTTCATAAGCCCAATATACTCTTTGTACATTTAAATAATTACCATCATTTGTACAAAGGGTCAGGGACTTTTGGTTTAACCTTTGTATTTGTTTGCCTAATGCTTTAAGTCAATCTAACTCCACTTCAAGCTGCAGATTTAATAAAGAATAAAAACAACAAAAGAAATTCCATATGAATGGTGGACAAAAATATCGTTTTCGTATATTTGATAAATTCCGTTTGCTTTTTTTAGTAATTCATTGGGTGCTCTCACTTGCAAGCATGACTACAATTGTGTTTGATGTCGCTTTTGTTATTTTTTTGCCGTAACCCAAAAAATGTGAGATTAAATTGGAATTTATACGAACGTGGTATCTTTGACGATTACCGCTACAATGGGCTATGAGGTGACGAGTTTTAGATAAAGAAATGTGTATTAAAAAAGAGAGTGTGGATTATGTGGGTTTTGCTGTGATTGACTGATTGATTCCATTTAAATGTGAACTTATTTGTGTGCGGGAAAATTAACTGCAGAATAAAATGTCGAACATTTCCTTTGCAACTCAATTGAGCAACTCTGCAACGCCGGCAGAGGCCACATGTACAAAAGCTGAAGCGTTGTTATTGTAGCTTACCCATATTTCGATACACTGTCATATGCTAGCTTGAGTTTCGTTTTGCTTTCGATTGCGTAAAGTAAGCAATTAAGCTTATTTGTAGCTTTACGCACACTGTCGAAAGCAAGCCCCACGAATTCAAAAATTGTTCTCTGTCCCACATGTTGTATACGTAATATTTTTTGCCTACAAGTGTAACCTGTATTAAATCCAACTTCCCCTTTTGCTCACGCCTGTCCAAATCGCAACCATTGTAACCAGTAACAATTTTTGCTGTTTTATGATTTATGTTTATCGCACAAAGACAACAAATTATGTGCAATTTTGCAAACACTTAATAAAATTATAAATGGTCTTTGCACCGCCACCAACCCCGGGGGCCAACAACAACTCCTTTTCATTTATCAATGCCAGGGCGGCTGGCGGCTGGCGGGCGGGGCGTAGGCAGTTCAAAGGGCGCCGCATAAATGCTGCAAAATTGTGACACGCGTCAGCCATTTGTATGAGTAATGATCGTTAATAAATCCTGGCAGCCTCAACTCGCTGCCGCACCTGCCGCAGCAGCGAACAAATTCAACCCAATTGTGAGTTTTGTACGAATCAATTTATAATCTGCAGTGCGCGGCGTCGTTGGCGTCGTCACGTGCTGGGGCCCCACGCAGGGCCTAGACAACACCAGCAACAACAACAACAACTCCAACTCGTTTGCGGCACTTGTAGTTGGGTTTGTTAACGTCAACGCCGCCGCAGGCAACGAACGCATCGCCCGCCATTGTGATTTCACTTTGATTGGCAGCGTACATGCCGATGATGTTCCATGTTGTTTGCGGTTGATTGTGGCCAGAACCCAGGCGCTGCTTTGAAATTCAAATCAATTGATTCTGGTCCAATGTCATTTGAGGCAAATGGAAATGGCCTGCTTATGTCTTTTGTTCTAGTTGTATGCGGCTCGAAATGATTTATTTGTCGCAATTTTGCCGCTTAGCGTTGGGTTTTCTCTTTTTGCTCCTGCCACAGCGTCGCGGCCTTATTTATTGACGCTGCTTTAAGAGTATTGATTTGCATAATGCGCACTTAAGCATTTGTTTACGCGTAACAATCAAATTTGAATTCGCATTTTCGTATTTGTATTGCGCCTTTAATTGGATGTTCGGCTGAGTTTTTGTGCCACTGCCGCCGCCCCCGCCAGCCCCTTTATTTGTCTGTTTGCTATTTGCATGTCAATTTGACTTTTATCTATTCAACGTACTTAAATAGACAAAGTAAGCCATGCTCAAGTTGTTGTACATGGAAATCACAATGGCTAGATTAGCCATAAGTCCAATAGCGGAGAGTGAGTTTTGGGAAAACGTGGCGAGCTATTTTTTTGTTGTTGTTGTACCTGAAGAATGAGAGTTAAATTAATGTGTTTGTTTGTCGCACATTAAAATGTTACGTTCCAAAGTTCCAAAACGATTATATATTGCCTTTAATTTTTCGCTCTACGTTAAGTTTTTTTATACAATTTAAGCCCCAAGAACTAGGCAATACAAATTACACATATTTTCACTAAAATTCCCAACTAGTTTTAGTACGGAAATTTCCTTCCATTTAGGACTAAAGCTGGCTTTTTACGGACGGACAATGGTCAATTGACTCAGCTTGTATTGAAATGAACATTTCAAACTTTTAGTCTTATAAAAGAAAATCCATATTCATCATATCTTAGAATACGTTTTCTTTCAAGTTTTTAGTCTTTTTAAATTGTCGTCATAAAAAAGGAATGGAATAGTATTAAAAAATTTACAAACCTGAACAGCAAACCTTCTAAAAATATGGAGAAAATCAAAATGGCCCATACACTAAGAAAAAAAATATATAAAAAATTTCACTCTATTCCTTAAACATGGTTAATATTAAGTATGATTTCAAATTTTTGGTAAAAAGTTTCAAGAATAATAATTTGATGAATTACAAAAAAATGTAGTTTTTCAAGCCAATTCAGATTTTGAACGATTTAACAGAAAATGGGATAGCCATTACGTTTACACGTTGACGTACAATGCGCCATAAATTCAAGTGGCGCAAGTCGCAAAGACTAATGTAGATGAAGGTGGGAGCCTTTTGAAAGAGCTGTATCACTCGGCAAAGATCCGTCAATCGGAGATAATTTGGCTTTAATTACACTCAAAAAAAACTGTCAACTTTTTACTTAAATCAAGTACAAACGATTTCTTTAGTACGCGAAGTACGTAAATACTAGATACAAATACAAAAGACTTGGTACGATTTATTTAATCCCGAAAAACTGGATCTTAGATCGTTCCGGTATACAGTAAGTACAATTTGGGCTAATCCAAAGTGTTTGAAACCTTGTTCTTAGAACGAATGGTCTTAAACCAATCCCGATTCGTTCTAATTCTGTTGATTCGTACTGAGTTTAAGTACACCCAAGAACGAATCATTCTTAATATTTTAAGTAAAAAAACGGTATAAATTCTATCCTGTTCGTTTGAAGAACGTTTGAGTACAAAAATTCTAGATTTAAGAATTTTATTCTCATTTTTGGAACGTTTAGGTAAATTTGAAACTTAAGACTGATATGTATTTAGTTTAAGTACAACGAAGTTGGAATTATTCTTTAAAATTTAAAGTACAAAAGGGTATAAATTCTATTCCGTTTGTTCTAGAACGTTTGAGTACAAAATATTCTTGATTTAAGTATTTCGTTCTTTATTTAAGAATTTTGTTCTCATTTTAAAAAACATTTTGAAACAATTTTAAACTTTAGACTGATTCGTACTTAGTTTAAGTACAACAAAGTTTGAGTACAAATCATACGTTTGAGTACAAAAAATTCTTGATTTAAGTTTTTCGTACTTGATTTAGGAATTTAGTTCTCATTTTAGGAACATGTTAGGTAAATTTGAAACATAAGACTGAATCGTACTAAGTTTAAGTACAACCAAGTACGAATTATACTAGAAATTGGAAGTACAAAACAGTATAGATTCTATCCCAAATGATCTAGAACGTTTGAATAAAAAATTCTTAATTTAAGAATTTCGTACTTGATTTAAGAATTTAATTCTCATTTTAGGATTATTTTGGGTAAATTTGAAACTTAAGACTGATTCGTACTTGGTTCAAGTACGACCAAGTTGCAATTATACTTTAAAATTTTAAGTACACAACGGTCTAAATTCTATTCCGTTCCTTCTAGAACGTATGAGTACAAAAAATTCTTGATTTAAGTATTTTGTACTTGATTTAAGAATTTTGTTCACATTTTAGGAATTTGTTGGGTAATTTTGAAACATATTTTAAGTACAACCAAGTGCGTATAATACTTGAAATTTTAAGTGCAAAACGATATAAATTATTGCCAAATTATTTCTCATTTTGGAATTTCTTAATTTAAAGTTGAAACTGAGTATTAACTTGAAATGTAGATATGGCCTTCTGACTTGAAACCCCATAAACTGACCTCCAAATTATAAAACAAAGCAAAAAAAAACCGCACTTTGTCATTCTGCAGTAAAGATGAACCGTATTTGACATATGCCAGCGTCAGCAGCCACTGCATTTTGTCATTTTAATTTTATATACATATCAAAACCATAAAAGAATACAATAGCCAGTCATATAAAAAATGGTAAAGTAACCTCTAGAGCAGGCAACATGACCATGAAGGACACCAACAAACAAAATTATAAAAGCCAAACCCAACAGCCAACCAGCCATGGTATCAAACTTCATCAACGAGCCAGCGGCAAAAGTTTAAAGTCCATATGTCCATGTGTCCCACGGACCAACAAAAAAAAAAGAAGAAGGATATGCTGCGGGAAAGCTGCACACGTACGTCGTACATAGTTCAAACCCTAATGCCGGGCTGTGCAGTTTTTTGTTTCAATGAAGGAAAAGCTGTTGACAGACCAACAATCAACTTGGGAATTTTGTCACTGAAGTGTCATCGCCAACTCGTATCCACCTTGGAAACTTTGTCACAACAAAGCGGCAGCCAGTGGAGCCAGTGTGGTGCTCGATGTGCACTTGTGCTCGGTCTGATGATGCTTGGCCTTAAGCCTTGAGGTTGGTTGAAACTTTGTTAGAGCAAATATTTTGCCGTTTAGCTGCGTGCCGTGTGTCGACACACTGATTAACTTTGCCAGTTTGCACAGGATACGCCCCATGTTATCTATAAAAAGGCCGGGGGACTGAGCCGCACTTAATTACTTCAGAGATTTGTTACATTTAAAGGCCAAGTGGGTTATATATTTTTTTCGTCGTTGTCCACTTTTGACTTTTTAATTTGGCCTCTCATTTGTGGTTGGTTGAAACATAAAAGCATAATGACATCGACGAACTGTTATAAGGGAGGTATAACCTCACCCTCATTGTTTTTCCAATCTTGTTTTGGCTGCTGCTGCTGCTTTGTTGTGTTTTACTGGTACTTTGGTATTTTTGGTTTATTTACCCGAGTTGATTGCTTTGTTTTCGTACAATTTTCGTTTTGTTGTTGTTGTTGCCAATGCAAGTCACAGTTCCGGCCACCACTGGGCACACCGGCTGGGCCCCGGTGGTGCCACCAAGCGGCACAACATGGCCGCAATCATCAACTTCAACTCCAGCATCCGCCTGCCGTCGCCTCAGTAAGTTGTACTTGAAACAGGTCAGAAACTTTCCACCAAAGTGGTTTGTATTAAGTCAATTAAAAAGTTTATAGTCCTGCTGACTGCCCGACTTTTGATGCCTGCCCCCTCCTCCACCTCCACCTCCACCTCCTCCTCCTCGGGTGCTCAGCATATTTTACACAAATTTTCAGCAGCAACAACAACAATTGCGGCAGTCGGCATTCATTTGACTGGAGTCGGAGTCGGGACCTGAACTGGGCTTCAATGCGGTTCTGCTTCTTCTCTTTTGTGGTTGTGGGGCAAGGCGTATGTGTGTTTGTGTGTTTGTCGAGGCAATAAACCAAATTACGCTTGTTTTCATCAAAAAACTTTGTCCTCGGCAATTATTTATAAAGATTAATTAACACTTCAAATATATATTTAGTGTTGGCGGGTTGATAATTGTTTAAATGTTGGCACAACATACATACCGTGTCGTGGAGCAGGACAATAGTTATTTGCCAACTTTTGCAGTTAAATCAGGATTCTACTAATCCGAATTTGTGAGAAGTTTTGTTTCGACTTTTCTAAGCTCCAATTACAACTTTGTTAAACCTGGAATAATGCAAACTTTTAAGTTACGATTGTAATTTTCAAAAAATTTATCAACTAATACAGTTACTTTTTCTGAAAGGAATGTTAAATAAACTCATACTAAACTCCAATTCTAAGCTTTTGATTGGTTTTCAACCACTCAGACTTTGTTTTGAGATTTTGTTAACTGTCATTCATTAAAAGACAATTTTAGACTGAAGCTGATAACAGTACACATCGCAATTGATGGTTTTATGTTGAGGCACCAAAACAAAGTGGACGGCATTACCTTTCAATGGTGAATATTGACCTTTGATGTGGTTTGAGCGTGCTCATATTTCTAGCTGGATCATCGTTTTTGATTAACGTTGTTGTAAACAACCTATTTTTCAACGCCCGATAAGATTCGTTTCGAAAGCGGTTTGTTTTCGTAACGGTTGCGCGAAGAATCGCAGATATTGATACGCTTAGGGCCGATATATCATCTCCAACATAGCACTATCTGTCACATAAACTTACATATAACAGAGTTACTCTGTCAGAGTACAATGTGTGTTTATCTAACACATATCAGCTATCTAGATGATGAAAAATCGGCCCTTAGTAAAGTGAATTTTCTTTAAAACCTGTCATACCCAAAAATTGATCTTGCTGACGTTACCCAGATTTTAAAGGTGGTTCTCTACTATTGTATAACTTAAAGCATTTCGAAAATTCATGAATCATTGCTATGATTTGATAGTAATCAGCCTCTAATGATCGGTCTTCTTGCAATACGTCCTTAGACCCAAAATCTCCGGTACGGTAATTTTGAAAACCAGCACAATACTGTCCTTCACTTACGGCATAGTTCCCCTAAACATCGCATATTTTTTTCGAATATAAGATCGTATTCTTTTTTTTCGGGAGTAAAAAGTATGATGTGCCGAAAATGCTTACTTTGCTGTGGCTTCTACAAATGTTATCGAATGACGATCAGCTGTTTATCGATACCACGATGTGTAACCATAGGGCACCATCTCCCATATAAAGTTGAGCCTAACACTGTCAATTGAAAACAAGTGTGTACAGACCGACTCTTATATACGCCATACCTGTCTAAGTTTCAATTGGGGGTGTCCTGGTAATCTCTCTTTTCGTATAATTGTTTGCACTTTGAACTAAAACTGTTTGACTTTATATGGTTTTTTGGCGCCCTATAAATGTTTTTAAAGTAATACATCTTTAATTTCGGTACGGAAGATTTTTTGGTAGCGGTATGTTCGAATAATGTCTATCTGCATTGTACATATGTAATTTCGATTCGTTAGAAGAAAACAAACAGAAAGTCTTGAACTATACGTTTCTTGTTGTTGTTGTTAATTATAGAGAACTCTCTTGAGGACAATTGACATATATAATATAAGATTTTTGAACAAAAAGTACCGAGTTGATACTTAATTCGTTATACTAAGGACAGTGTGTGCTGAGTGCGCGTTGACGCGATATCTTAAAAAATAGCTGAACTGGAAAAACCCATTCCATTGGCAACTATATGAAAAAATCATCTAATCCGGTTGACATAATTCAAGCGATCTATTTGACCGCTAAAGGGCAGAGAATAGTTTCATCTACAAAACGTTTTTGTTTTTACCCTAAAAAGTATGCTATTTTTATAATGAACTGGTTCTCGGTGTTTGAACTGTAGTTCATTTTTAAAGCTTGGTATTGAGTAACTGCGAAAATCGTGCGAAATCTCTGCACATTATTTCGTCGATAGCAAGTTCGAAAAGTTGCCCCCATCTCTAGTTTCAAATCTACCCACCTCTAGATGTTTTGTTTACATAATAAATTTCAAATGGATATCAAACAGCGAAGAGTTTTATTTTATTGTCTTGCAAAGCCGCAATTGTTGCGACAATAGCGCTCTGTGAGTTGCAACAAACGGCAGAGAATGCAACCAAGAAACCACTTGCGGCGACAAAGAAGTCCCAAATTCCACCATTCTGGGAGTTCATCCATTACAAACACGGAATTAGTTGACTGAAGTCTTCTTTTCTCTGAAAATATAATAATTTATAAATTAATAATAGCTTACTTTACCTTTCCTTGTCTGGGAATCGCACCGACTCGACTGAGCACGAACGGCTGCGTCTACGCACCGACCGCGTCGCGCTTCGAGACTAGGCGCAATTACATACAAGTTTGCTCCAGACGGAAAGAACTAGAGAAGCAGAAGCAATTCTTTGCCTCAGCTTGTGCGCGCTCTTACTCGACACCTGAACGATCATACTTATTTTAAGTACAAATCGGATTCATATATCCCGTTTCAGTACAAAATTCTTGACTTAGTATTCGACTTGTTTAAAATTTTGTTCTCTTTTAGAACATTTTGGGTAAATTTTAATTAAGACTGATTCGTACTTACTTTAAGTACAATAATACGATTATACTTGAAATTTTAAGTACGAACGTATAAATTCAACCGTCGTCTGAACGCGGCAGCCGTTTTCTGGTATATTTGCCCAGATGCTTTTGACCAATCCTGTATCATAATGCTACTTGTGGATGCGCTCCTAAGGCACAGGTTTTTCTTTGATTAATTTGATCAGTGCCACTTTGTTATGCATTTTTGGTTCTCGCGCCGAACACTTGTATATTTCGACACAGCTGATTGCGAAAAATATGGTTTTCATATATTTCGCACTATCGAAATAATGACCTATCGATTAGCTATTGCGTGACACGGTATGCATCGGGTGGCAACGCTGCAACATCGATATGACTTTTCGCAACTTTTCTGTGGACCAACTTGTGAAACAGTAACCAGCGAAAATCGAGCGAAATCGTATTTTTTTATATGGAGTTTTTGATTTCGCGAGTATTTCGCAGTTACTCAATACCAAGCTTAAACTACTTTCTACAACTACTTTCATAAGTTCATTTCTTCATGAACTATTCCCTTTGGAGTTATAGTTAATTTTTGAATTATAGTTAATTTTTTGAACTATAGTTCATTTTATTTTTTTTAATTTTTTTAATTCAAAAATGAACTATAACTCGAAAGTGAATAGTTCATCAAAAAGAGAACTTATGAACTAGTTCATTGAAAGAAACTAGATTCTCCAAATCTATTTATCACACTCTCATAATCTTTTTGTTTCCATTCTTCTCTTTCAGTACTTCCCAAATTCGAGCCATTTATTACTGGCATTCGACATTCATATAAATATCGCGACACTTTGTTGGCCAACTGCAGCTCGGAATGGTCCAGTCCTGCGGCTAAACTGACTTGGTATATAAACAACAAAACTGTGAGTATGAGAAGTGATTACGCTATAATAAACCAATCTTTTAAATTAAAATACATCCCAACTTGTTGAGCATTAGAACATCCAAACTGAGTAGGGCTTCCACGATCGCAAGAATGCAGCAGGTAGAGGGATACAATTGTCAGTGACTGTGGGAAAGTTAGTGTTCACCTGTAGGATGTTAAAGTCCCCGAAATTGGTTGTGCGCCTTTGATTGGCTCTCTACTGCATAGAGTAGATAGGGTCGCTATTCTATAACCCATCTGCTCAATTAAAGAGATGTTTGGGATTGCATCTAGAGCATCACAGGTTGTAGGGTGAAGTGACTGAGTTACTACGTTTATATGCACAAAATTTACCTTGATAAATGCCCATAAAAGTATGCAAATTTTATTTGATCTCTATTTGAACGAGTCGGTTATGGTAACGTCACACTTAATTCACACTGTGCATTCGTTTATATTTTCGGAGCAGTTATAGTTATACAAAATAATTTAGTGTTAAGGCAATATAAAAGAAAAATGTTCCATAATTATTTCTATTCATGGACATAGCATACTTTGAAGGGCATTTATCATGAAAAATTCCGTGTATTTAAACGAGGTCAGTGATGCATATGCGCTGGACCCAAGAAAACCTGAACTGTTGGACTGTCATTTCAAGGGACCTAATGATTGCAGTGTTAATTCATCGTACGTCGATGGGGATTTGAGTACGTTGGTTTTCCTACATGCACAAAAGGGCTGCAGTTGTTTTCCTGACCCGCTCGTCATTGTTCAGATTACTGTCGAGCTTCCCGGCGAGTGTAAGACCTAGATTCATCGCTGGAAGTTGTCTGTAGTTATCCCAGGGAGGAATTTATTTTGGATAATATTTTTCGAAGCCTAGATGAAGTTTTAATTTATTTCTATTTCGTGAACTTATTAACCTACCTGTTATTGAGTTCAATGCTGAGCACGTACACAGCACGCAAATATAGCCAAGTGTGTAATAAAAAAAAAGCCAAAAAAAAACACTCAAATCAACTTGAAAACGCTTAATTGGAAAGTCCTTCCACACGCGTTTTCACTTTTGAACTCTTTTTGGAATTTCGGTAGAAAAACAGTATGTCCCGCACGTTTTGTGCAAATTGCGCTAATGTCGCTTTGGATAAATCGCAAGACCAAGCGACCTCATTTGACATTCAGACAGGCCGCGGGCAGAGAGACACTTCACATTTGTCCTGGCGGCCACCACCAAGTCAAGCCAAATGTTGACACTGAACACTGAACAGCAGTCACGCCCGTATGTGGTCTGATTTACGTTGGACTTTAACACTGTTGTTGTCTCTTTGCTTTAGGCCCCGCTGCACAGCCTCCAACCGCAAATCAATGAAATCACACGCAACATTGAGGGCTTCCCGCTGTACGCTAGCAGCCTGCAGTTGCGCATTCACATAGATGACCAACGGTATATAAGCAAAAGTGAAATGCTAGAACTGCGCTGCACAGCAGACATTATGGGATTGGCGAGTGTGAGGCGAGAGAGTCGTGTGCGTACCACCATTTTGGCACTGAAGGATGCCGGCTACAATCAGCGGCTCACGGAAAATGGCTGCTGTGCCCGGGCAGGTGAGTAGTTACACGTTCTATTTCTGTTTTTTTTTTTTCTATTTGAAATAACTTTATTATAGCTGCATTTGGTGCCTGGCTGCTGTGCCTCATCATATCCTTGCTGCAATGGCATTTCTCTCAGAGTTAATGCTCTAAAAAAACACAGTTGACAAATCAATTGGGGCTCTTCGCACCGCACTCCAAGCCGAATTAATAGTTAACAAGCCAACGGCAACGGTTGAATCTGTATATAGTCGAAATCGAATTAGTTTAGGCACTCAAAAATTATGCAAGAATCTCATAAATTTGCAATGAATGTAATGCAAAATTGATGTGTTTACCGTAACATAAAAGCAACTAAAGCAAAAATAAATTTATCTAAAATAAACTCGATGGAAAAGTGAAAAAGTTAAGCTGACAAATTTCAAACGTACATTTAATATCAACCAAATTTACACATAAATGTTTGCACACAGAAAGGAAAGCACACACACAATCAATGGCAAGTAAATTTAATTATTGTATGTGAATTGTTAATGTATTAAATGATGTATGAGAAATAAATAAAAATCAATAAAACTAAAGTAGCAACTAATCATATTTGTTTACCAGACACAAAATGGCAGTGACAAAAAATGGTGAGTAAATATAATAATAATACATAAGCTTAAACACTTGCAAATCATCGTTCCAACTGTGTCTTCCGATTGGATATATAGCGAAAATTTATGCCAGTTTGTGAGCAGTGTGAAAAAATTACTTAACTGTTATTTCCCTTGTCTGAGTTCTCATTTGAGATGACTTAAAAAAAACTTAGTTAGCTGATAGTAATCATAAATTCATACTACGTTTATGCACAAATAAAAAAAATCATGATTTTTGCCCTTCAAAGTATGCTATTTTATGAATATAAATAACTAAGGAAAATATTTATTTTTTGGTAGCTTTGACACTTAGAAGCATAAACGTAGTATGAGCGACTCACGTAAACAACTCTTATGACATGTCAAATAGAAGATTTAGCTGATATGTGTCAGATAAACATACATTTTAGTCTGTTATTAGTAAGTTTAAGTTACATATAGTGCTATGTAGGAGACGAGAAATCGGCCCTTAAACTATCAAATAAAAATCGCTTTTCTCAATAAGACCTATTTTTTGACCGATTGTTCCCGAATGGAAACAGAATCGGAGCTGGTACATTTTTCCGTTTCCAAAAACTGATTACAATATTTGTAATCTCTTATAAGCGAGGCTCAAGTCGAGCAATCGTCTGTCTTCCCAAGTCCCCCTTGAGCAAACTGCGTGATCTTGGTTATAGCTGCCATCTGCATCTGATTGCCGGAATTGCATGTTTTTGGTTTTTGTTATTCTTTCCGAAGCGAAGCAAATTGCCTGTGCGTCCGAGTGTCATCAAAATAACCGCTGACTTAGAGGAATACTAATATCGGAGTTGTCCAACGCTGATATTGACAGAACTTCAGTTTAAGAACTCTTACATCAAAACCAAAACCTTTTGCTCACTAAAACCCATTTATATTCTCAAAAAGATGCAAAAGCTTTTTAAATATGTAAAAAAAATCATTTTTATATTAATATCTATTGACTTTAAAAAATTAAAAATCTTCTTCCTAAAATCAAATATGTATTGTCAAACTAAAACAAAAATATTTTTTTTTTTTTGAAATTTTGTCAAATTAAAAAATTGATTTTGGGAGCATAGTGCATTGTTAGAAAAAAACACACAATGGAAATACACAAAAAAAAATACGAATTCGTTTAAAATAATTTTTTTGTTTGTTCTTAAAAAGGAGATAGTTTTATCTTAAAGTCGAGAACGAACCACCTATATTTAAGATTATCCAATCTAGAATAAAAATGAGATTTATAATCTTGGTTTACGATTTTTCGTTCTCTGTCGAATTTTGAAACCATTTGGTTACGGTTTCAAGATCATAATCTTGATTTTTTTCTTTGTGTACCTGCTATGGATTTTACTTAACGAATAACTTTTAAATGTGGCGCCACGCGAATTGAGTAAAGTGCTGCGCATCGTCATTGTAAATGTGTGTGCTGCTGCTTTGATTTAATCAATATATATATATACATATATATATTTCGATTATCTGAATAGAATTAAATATATATACTTGATGATAAATATTATCTCTGCTTGCCGGGTGTGCATGGGGTAAAAGGTTTGATTTTATATTCCGCATTTAATTTTTGGATTTTCAACAATTAAGGTCAGGTCATTAAGTTCATCAAATCTCACAGGCAATAAAAAAAATCAGTGTATTTCCTTAATTACCAAGAATGTGGTCCTTGCCTGACCAGAAATCCAGAGATCATGCGTTCGAACCTCGCCAGAACCAAGGTACATTTTGAATACCCTGTACTCATGAAAATTTTTAAAGAGAGTATCATGAAATTGTGGAAATGTATGAAACAGACAAACAGCCATGATCATCTGTCTGTCCGTCTGTCTGTATAAACGCGTCGATCTCAGAGACCAAAGGAGATAGAGCCTCGTGTAAGAAGGCGTATAACCAACGCAAAAAAACTTGTGTTTTTTTCAAATTTGAAAAACCAAAATTTTAGAATTTGGGATTGTAATTTTGTATAATCCCTTCTTAGTCTAAGTTCCTTACTATCTAAGTTGTAACTTTGCTTGGCGCCACATTTAGAAGTTATCAAATTTATGATATCAGTGGCGGGTACAGAGTTTATTACAGTGGGTGCTGACCGTCTTGCTTCCTTGTTTTCTGATGCATTTTCCAAATAACGAAAATGTTCAAATTTTACTCTACGAATAACGGATACAAAAAGCAAATAACCAATTAATTATTGAGTAACGAAGTTGAAGAAATCGGTTCCAATTTATTAAGGTAAAGTCCCCTGATCATAGCAAATCCTTAAACTCATCCCGCCCATAGCAAGACACAACCCTTGCCCTTTGCATATGTCACCCATTTCCTTTGGCCACCGTTTCTAATTCGTTTATTTATCTTTAAGCAAACAGATAAATAAGTAAAGCACATAAAAATGGAAATTCGCACAAAATTCGATATAACAACCCCGAAATATAAAAGAAAAACCAAACACTTTTCTGCCCAAGTGCCTCTTCTCACTTCTAACCACAAAAAAAAATATTCAACGCATTATGGCAAATCCGGCCAATGGCCGCAGGTAAAAAAAAAAACAACAACAACAATGCGCACATTAGGACAAGCGTCTCCCAAAAAATTATGCATAAACTGGCCTCCGGCTGGGCATTGATGGTACAACAACAAAGGAGCAAACAAAGATAAATTCCGCTGTCTTTCCAGTGCCTGTCAAAGTGCCGCGGGGCCATTAAATGACGGAAGTAAATAAGCTTGACAAATTTCCACTCATCATTTTTGCATTAATTCTGGCTCCTTTAACGCACCCACAAACAAAAAAAAAATGTCCTTTGATTAATCAAAAAATTTACCACAGTCCTTGCCATCGAAGGGACAAAAACAACACACAACAAATTGCCCAAAGACCGCGCCGGCGGCGTTTCCAGGCGCCAAGTCAACACATGGAATATGGTATCCAGCTTCGTACTTGGCCAGCGGCGTCCTCTCTCTAAAGCATTAAAAAAAAAATAATACAAAAAACCAAAGATTTCACAGATTTTTGCACGCGATTTGTCAAGCTGACATTTCCGCCGCTGCCGCCCAGACGACGTCGCCCATGGTTGGGAATTGGATTTAAGTTTTTGTTGCCACAAACGCCAACTTCCAACCGAGAACAAGTTGATTTAGTAAGTCACGTGGCCGCGAAACTGTAAATTGGCTCATCCTGGTCCCGACATAAAGTGTCGCTTTGGAAGTGCCAGTTTTTTTTCTCCCCCCCGGCAGGTGTTTTCTCAAACCAAATATTTTTACACCCAATTTTCAGCAACAAACAAAAAATTAGCCGCAGGCTGTACGAAGTGCCCAATGTTGGTAAGTGGGGGAAGGTCAATAGGATAAGGAAAGCGTAATTCATAATCATGGGCATAATACAGGAATAGTCCCGGAAGTGCCCCGACTTATCAAAGAAATTAGATTTCCTTTTTGCGATGTTCCATATTCCACAATACCTAGCTTAAAGGAATCGTCTAGCGCCATAATAATAAAAAGATATATCAAAGATATAAATAGATAACCAATGAATCAGTTAGTCCTAGGGCTGCAGAGAGAGAATCTTCGAATGTCAAGAACTAAGCTTTCCTTGATCTAATCCTTATCAAATATATTTAAAAATTCTAAACAATCTGCCTTTGAAATTGTGGGAGATAAGAGATTTTCTCAAATTGCATATATTAAAAGTCTTCATACAAAATTTGCTGCCTCAAGCTTATTCCATCTGTAAAAATGTGTGCTTTCATACAGTCAGAAAAAAATCGTGAATTCCGTACTTAAACAGGGGAAATTCAAGTTTGGAATTCTTATTTAGAGTTTTTTTTTTAACTTAAAATCAAATGTTTTCTATAAAATTATTACAGGGAATAATACCGTAACTTGAGCCGGATTAGTTAACCGAAATAATCCGTTTCAAGCCACGTACCGGTATTGGAAACGGAACCGATATTAAATATTTTTTTAGAACCGAAAACCGTTAACTATAATATTTAACAACCAATTTTGAAACATAATGAGAAAAATTGTTTTCTTCTTTGAGAAAGTTAATAATAATATAAGTTAATAAACTTATATAAAGTTAATAATGATAAAAAAAAGAATATAGAGCATTCCATAATACTAGGTGGATTTTTAGAGCGAAGCTCTTTAACGGACGTTCGGCTGGAGGACTAAAACGATACAAAATTTGACTTTGATTATTTTTATTTATAATCTTTGTTTTGCAGCATTGCATATGTTTGTATGTAGCATTTCAATTAAATTTAGTAGTAGTAAAAGCACAGGACAGGGACTCGGATCAGAGATACGGGATGTGCGAACTGGGATCTGGGATCCGTGATCTTGGATCTGAGCTGTGGGATCAGGGCTCTGGGATCAGGGATGTAGGATCAGGGATCTGGGATCAGGGATCTGGGATCAGAGAATTGGCATCAGGAATTTAGGATTAGGGATTTTGGATAAAGGATTTGTGATCAGGGATTTGGGATCAGGAATCTGGGATCAGGAATCTGGGATCGAGGATCTGGGGTCAGGGTTCAAAAATCTGGGATCAGAAATCTGGGATCAGAGATCTGGGATCAGAGATCTGGGATCAGAGATCTGGGATCAGAGATCTGGGATCAGAGATCTGGGATCAGAGATCTGGGATTAGAGATCTGGGATCAGAGATCTGGGATCTCCGATCCGGGATCAGATATCTGGGATTAGAGATCTGGGATCTCCGATCCGGGATCAGATATCTGGGATCAGGTATCTGTGATCAGTGATTTGGGATCTGGGATTAGGGTTCTGGGATTAGGGATCTGGAATCAGATATCTGGGATCAGGAATCTGGGATCAGGAATCATGGATCTGGGATCAGGGGTCTGGGATCAGGGGTCTGGAATCAGGGATCTTGGATCAGGGATCTTGGATCAGGGATCTTGGATCAGGGATCTTGGATCAGGGATCTTGGATCAGGGATCTTGGATCAGGGATCTTGGATCAGGGATCTGGGATCAGGGATTTAGTATCTGCGAGTAGTACACTATTTTACAACATAATTTTAAATAAAATAATTATGATATTCTGATATTTCTTTGTAAAGAGCTTTGCTCGTACATGTGTTCCATGAAACACACTACTTTTTTTCTGAGTGTGAGTGATTTCTGTGCGAAATTCTTCTTTAAAAAAAGGCTAGAAATCGGTATATTTCAAATAACGTTTTTTATATGGAAAATTCTTAGATCACATTTTTTTAAATTCTATTAAATCCATTATTTTTTTGAAGAAAAAAATCAGTTTTGTTAGTTTTAAAAAAATTACTCTTGCCGGTATACCTTAGTAAAAATCTGGGTACCATATGACTACAATAAAATCTTTCGAGTTATTAGTTTAGAAGATTCTATTTTTGCTATAAAAACCTCTATATTAACGTATTTAGCCCGTAGTTTGCTTTAATTCCGTGTTTTTCTACGCGTTTTCGTGTCACTCGTTTGTGGCAGCGCCCCCCGGTCGGTTGGGCTGGAGGTGGGCTGCTATTTTGCCTGGGGTTCGCGCGTAACAAGCTTCGGCTTGGTGTCGCTTGGGCCACTTGAACGTACTGCGCATTGTACATCAACGTCCAAACAAATATCGGTACCGAAAACCGATATAAGCTAAAAACCGAAATAGAAAATTCTCTTTTCGGTACGTACCGGAACCGAAATTTGTTTCGGGATTAATCCCTCCATTATTATTACTCTAGTTCGTCTGTTATTAAATGGAAGACTGATTTCTGCTTGATTTAAGGACAAAATACTAAAGATGTCTTAAAATTTTAAAAACAATTTCAATTCAATCATGGACATACCTACATGTGGAAAGACAGTTTTTTGTGAATGTACGAATAGCCGAGGATGCTTAGATTTTAGAAAACATATTATGTCCTTTGTAGTGCCTTTGGTACAAAATTAATTTTATTTTCTGATACATTTAAAAAAATGTAGATAGATTTATTTAACCGATGCCCTAGATGTACATATTTTTTTGAAAAGCACTTAAATATAGACCGGGCAAGCAAATACACTCACACAGCACCCAGCACTTGCCTTTACCAATGGCAAACTCAAAAGCAACAACAAAATTCGGGTCTTTGATCTTTAACATAGATTTTGATTTCGTTAAAAAAATCTGGCAACTTCAACTTAATTTTTCGGGCATCTCTGGTGTATACCATACGCAGATCCCGTTTCTGTAATCAAAAATCAAAATCAAGCGTATTTTTTAGTCTTCTTACTCAACTGCCCAACTCTTACTTGTTTGGCCTGTGCTTTTTTCTCTCTGTGCAGGCTTGATTTGATGTGATTTTGTAATTTCGACTAAGAAAATGTTTAAAATTAAATGAAAACAATCAGAAGGCCGTGGCACCCGTCTTGACTAGTCTTCCAATATGACCATGTGGTTTTAGGCAAATGAAACAAAAACAAAGTGTCCCACTATGGATACGAGAGTACCCATTCAGGTGCTGTCATATTATATAGATTGTTTCCACTGTCTGGCAATTAAAAGCCACATTGAAGTGCTGTCAGCGGTTGATTTTATTTGCATTTTATATATATATATATATTTTTTTTTAATGTCGCGCCCTTTGATGGATCCAGCAATTGTTACGCCTAACTCCACTTTAAGCCATCCTTGTCCGCTGCTGGTCAAATTGTGTAATGGGCAGTGACACTGATTTAAATTAAATATTTGGGCAACCAGGACACTGTCAACGCTGGCAACGCTGGTTTCACACAAACATGTATTGCATTTCCACACAATATTTGCAATTGTTAAAATAACTAAAAAATTGATTTAAATCCCAGCACTTGCTTAATCCTGAATTGAGTGATGAAATATATGATGTCCAGGCTCATACTGAAAACTGAATTAAAAAAATAAAGTCAATTTATTATTATTATATAGCATAGCTTTTGGATATTGACTGGTCTATATATTTTAAGCGAACGATATTCTAACATCTACGTTTATAGAGTGCATAGAAAACTTCGCAGCGACAGCGATGTCTGCACACAGATAGTATAGGCTCGATGCGGCTGCAAAATTATATATTCCAATTTTATTGAGATCCCACCAAATTCACATTCACATGTAACTACACACACACCCAAGTACTTATGCATTACCAAATATACCCCAAATACTTGTTTTACAGAGCTTCTAAAATACTGTCAAGAAAAAATCACTCAACCGACTGACAGAGCTTTTGCAAAATCAGCCAAGTCAATGTCGGAAAGTGAGAGAGAGAGTGAGAATTACGGACCAGTAAACGCATTGATTTCCCATTCTGAGCCGAGGCTGTCAATCAAAGTGTTGCGGGACCATGACAGGACACAACTCACACACTCTCTCTCTCGCAAGCGCTCGTTCACGTCCCCACACTCTGGCTCCGAGCTGGACATGACATGTGCTCAACGCGATGATGGCAATTTAAACATGCACTGGATTTTCAGTTGCCTCAACGTTTTTCACCCCTTTTGCCATCCCAACCATGTCAGGCGGCTCAGCAAATAATTGGTCCAAGTTTTAGGCAGCGCTTTGCGCTTTGTTGTAATTAAAAACGCCAGAGTCAAAGGTGAAATTGAAGGGCCGGCGGGTCCAACAGTCGTCTTGTCGAACGAATTTTGACTGTTGCCCGGGTGAAGGAATGTGAAATGACAAAACGACTTTACTTTTTCCATACACTCCCGGCCGTATCATTGACACATTGTTGCTATCGGCTTTGGAGCATGTGCCTTGCGACTGTCAAAATGTCGCGTCATGAAATGCCATGACAAAACTCCTCGCAATCGGCCGCATGCCTATGTCCCTGTCATTTGTCACATATCGCTGTCATTGGACCAAATGTCGTTGCTTAATCCCTGGGCTTTAAGAGAAATTATAATTAAACGATTTGCGCATTTAATCGTCTGCGTTTATCATTCATCGAATGGAGTATGTATGGAACCGCACAACTCTGTCGTGGGTTATGTTACAACATGTGTGATGGCCAATTGCATTGCTGTTGTATTTGGTTGACATATGACTACAAGCAGCAAATTTTATCCCTTCGATCGGAAACATTGGGTCAGTATATTAAATAACTTTCGGAGGGATATTCTGTTATAAATTTGTTTAAATATATTGTGTTGATTCATACACCCTCGACGATTTTAAAGAGATGCTAAACTGCTCGACCGTCTTTGGGGTACATTCGTACCCCAGTACATTCGTATGAGAATCAATCAAATTAAATGGATTTTCATTATGTGTGTAAATTCGTTTAACAGAACATAGTTGTATTTTATGTAATTTGGTTGCTTACAAAGTATTTTAGATTAACATATACAAATTTATATACCGTCATATAAATTTCAGCTCCTGCGTTAAGTAAAAGACCGAAAAATGCATTCAGCGTAAAGCCAAGGAATATTTATTTTGGATTTAACAAAAAAGCATTGTTAGCAGCCATCATTCGTCGGGCTTGTCGATCAAAGTTTTCAAAAATATTGAAGACGTCGAAATAGATTTCAGTACGTTTATCATCGTCCATGATTACGTAGCATCCAAACTGACGGATAAAAATTTTTTAGAAGCCACAGACTCTACTAACTGCTTGTATAGGGGTACAATTGTACCCCAAAGACGTATAGCAACCATATCAGTATTTTGATCGCTGTAAGCAATATATTTAGATAAAAAGGAGTGTACGGTACGAGCGAAGCTCTTTACGAAGAAAAATCAGAATCAAAATTAGAATAAGTAATATAAAGCTATTTTATTATTATTATTTTATATAAAATAGTGTTGGAAAAAAGTGTTCCTGTAGCAGTCCCAGATCACAGATCTCAGATACCTGATCCCAGAGCACTCATCGCAGATCCCAAATCACAGATTCCTGGTCCTAGACCCCTGACCCAGATCCCTGATCACAGACCCGAGATCCCAGATCCGAGATCCCTAATCCCAGATCCCTGATCTCTCATTCCTCATCCCAGATCCAAGATCCATCCCACACCCCTTATCCCAGATCCATCCCAAATCCCTGATTCCTTATCCCAGATCTCTGATCCCTGACCTCAGATCCCTGATCCCAAATCCCAGATCCCTGATCCCAGTTCTCTGATCCCAGATCTCTGATCCCAGATCCCTGATTCCTGATCTCACATCCCTAATCCCAGATCCCTGTATGTGTATGTGTGTGCATGGTTGCGCTTGCTTGTGCTTATTCTATGCATACCCATATCAGCACAAAAAATAGAAAAACAAAGAAAATGTCACAAAAAAGCTGTCTCAAAGAAATCAAGGTCAATATTTTCCTCGTTTTAGTCACTAAGCCCTAATAATTTCGTAAACTTAAGTGTTGTTTATACTAAGATTTTACTACCAAAACTTCTGTGTTTTTCAACCGATCTTAAAGATTATATAGATAGTGGGCCGAAATTCTAACTTTAAAATTGTGGGTGTGACAGTCTTTTGCGGTTTGTGGGGAAGGGAAGTCGGGAAATTTCCTTGATCTGCGTATAATATACATCTACTTACTTTCCAAAGCCTATGGTTCTATCTATTATAGTTTCCGAGATCGACTTGTCTATATCGACTCGGCTATTGATGTTGATCAAGAATATAAATACTTATACTTTTTGTATTGCGATTGGCAATTGAGAAATGTTCAAGTTAAGTTTTACAGCTGAACAAAATATGTACAATATTTCTTTGGATCGAGTAAGAATACAAGTGGCATACGAATAAGCCGACAAATATGAAATTTGATTTACTATCCTCTAACTTCAACTATCTCCAACAAAATCACTTACCAATTAACTTGAGAGGACGTTCAAAAAAAAAAAAAGCACATCGCAATGTCAACTATGTAACTGCCATCTTCAATTCACCCAAATATCCCACATGGGTCCCATTCAAGCAATATGTCATATGCCCGCCAAGATGCTTAACTTTAACTTTGCTTGCTTCCCCTTCGTGTTGTTTCTCTTTTTTTTTATGACAATCAGCAACAAGGACCCCAACCACCCAACAACAAAAAAAAATAAATAAATGGGCAACCAAACAGGCGTGCAAAATGTTAAGAAACCGTATATCTCATATAGGCCCAACAAACGGCCACCGTTTGGGGCCAACTGAGCGACGCCGTCGTGTAGTTATAAAAATTTTTATCTTAAAGCGCCTGTCAGTTTTCTGACATTCTGAATGCCTTACCCTGTGTCGTCCTGTCTGCTGATGAAAACGAAGTTGACAATGCGAATGAGTTTCTTATAACAACAACAAAGTGATAGGGGGGCGGGGACAGAGCTGAGGGGCGGTAAGTAAAAACAAAATGAAGAGACAGCAAAAAGTGCGAACGTGCCGCCGACGAGCTGTAATCAAGGGGAATGAGAATGATAACTCTTGGTTGTGAAAAAGGAAAATGCGGCTATGCAAAAGGCGAACAATCTTAAAAGTAAGAAAATGCCATACCAACAATACTTACTCTACATACCCACAAGATACAAATAAATGCTTCAGCTTGAGATGCAAAAAGTGTTCTTCCTCCTCTGTTTTGTCTGCTCTGGTTCTGGTTGTGTTTGTTAACGTTTAATAAATCAAAATTATTATTTTTTTTTATTTCAACGACAGTCATAATGGCGCATTACTTGACATTTGCCATTTACATACCCTGTAATACAAAAATTTTAAGGGGGGTTGTTAAGAGTTTTAAATAATCTTAATTTCCGAAAATTCCACGGTACAAAGCTTACTTCGACTGTGACGAAGTTTTTAGACCTTGCAAAAGCTCACTCCAACTGCTTTATCCTATGAAAAATATAGAAAAAGACAGATATTTATAAATTCAAAATCATTAAGAAACTGCTTGTTGACTTCAAATTTTGATCACGCTACCATCAAATAAGTTTTCTCAGTAGGACACATTTTCCGACCGATCGGTTCTAGGCATCTATAAAATATAGTCTTCTGATTTTAGACCCAATTTTGCAAATCTGTTTGAAAGTATATAATATTCATAATTCCTGAGTTTAAGAACGATGTCATGGAACGAAAAAAGTTGTTCCTGCAAAGACCCATTTTCCGACCGATCGGTCCTATGGCTGCTGTAGGATATAGTTATCCGATCTTAACCAAAATTTGTAGAACTGCTTAAAAGCATATAATATGTATAATTCCTGAGTTGAAGAACGTTATCATGCAAAACAAAAAATGGTTTTCTTCCTAATACCCATTTTCCGACCAATCAGTCTTATGGCAGCTGTAGGATATAGTCATTCGATCTTAACCAAAATTTGTAAGGATGCTTAAAAGCATATAATATTTATAATTCCAGAGTTTAAGAATGTTATCATGAAACAAAAAAGGTTTTGTTCCAAAGAGCCATTTTCCGACCGATCGTTCCTATGGCAGCTAAAGGATATAGTCATTGGATTTTGACCAAATTTTTGCAGAAATGGGTGAGAGCTTATAATATTCATAATTGCTGAGGTTAAGAACTGTACGTAACGCACGATTCACGAAATAAAAATCTCTTGAAGCACGATTCACGCACACAATTTTTTTAAGCGTTTTGCGTCACGCACGATTTTTGCACGATTAAAGGAGAGGTCACGAATGATCACGCACAATCAACCAACCCCCCGAATTTTTGTGTGGGGAGACCTTAATTCTATCATGGGTTTCATGGCCCCACTGCGAATTTTGTATGGAGCAGCTGAGAGCAGCAAATACATGAAATCAAAGTCACATCAGTTTTGGAAATAATATTATTAATCAAATATATTAGAGAAAAAGTTCGTGAATTCTGCATGACTTATGTTCACGAGGTATAACTTTCACAGGCACGATTCACGCACGGATCACGAATGCACAAGCACGAAAAGCTGTGTTTTCTCACGATCACGTCGTGAAACGTCGTGACACACCGTGACACGTTTAAACTTACTTCACGCGTGCACCTCTAATTGAAACCAAAAAAACTTTTTAAAACAGACAGACAGGCAGAAGGATAGAAAATGGAAGGACGATGCAATTCGTATAATTTATATGTATAAGTAGAAATTTTATTATAACATTTTCATTTTCGCTTTGAACAATGCAAATTGAATGATTTTCCAAGAAGTATACCTAGTACTCGCAATTGTTTTGGTACACGAATTGAACACACTCGTTCTCGATAACCTTTGAACGCATCCACTCCAACTTTAAGGCAATTTGACAAGTGACATTTATGCTATATTTCCGCATCAAAAGTTTTTGGAGTCAGTTGTTTGCAATCATGAAAATCGCGTCTGTTGAATTGGCCTGCAAAAATCAGTTTCAAAACATCGGCGAAAGTGTATCAAGCTGTGAAGCCTCTCAATACGACATTATTTGCCAACAAGCCGTGAACGTTTAGCTAACTATATAGCTAACTTTATTTTTACAAAGGATTGGCCTGCTGGTAGCCCAGACCAGAATCCATTGGACTACAAACACACAAATACTGAGTCTTTGAAAAGCGCCCTTATCCTAACAGTGGACAGTTTTCCAATGCATCAAGTGTGCACTTTAATCGATGAGTGCCCAGAGAGACTTAGTATTAGGTATATCAGCTTTCGTGTAACAACTGCACGTTGAGTTACGCTTGGCAATTGTCGTCAATTGTTTGTAGTCAATCAAGTGTAGCTTAAGAGCAGACAATATAATGGCTAGAAACCACAAGTACCTTTCTCATTTGACGCTTAACGCGCACAATCAAAAGGATGACCACAACTGCAACTTATGAAATCATAAGAACATACATATATATACTCGCGCAGTCTTCCATAATGGAACAAATTTTTCAAGTTACATACATATATTCTGAACCTGAAAAAAATATTTGGATAGGATATCAAATGGCCCTGTCCAAGAAGATGAATAAAACTTTTGTGTGTTTAAAAACCGGCTTAAGATAACTCTAAAAGTTATCTAATATTTTTTATCGAAAAGCGCATGTGAAATTGATTAAAAAACAGCGAAAACGCAACCTTTGAAACAAAAAAATTTTCCCCGTGGACTCGCGCTGTCTTCCATCTTGAAACAACTGTTTTTAGTTACATAAAAATATTCCGAATCTGGAAAAAAATATTCGGATCGAATATCGATTGACCCTTTCCAAGATAAAGATTAAAAACAGATTTTTTTTCTTTGAAAACCGTTCTTAGATAACTCTAAGAGTAATTTACGTGAAAATTACAAAAAGAATTTCTTCGGATCGTTTTAATCCGATGTACCGTTCAAAAGTAATGATTTTCGCATTATCTTGAGAACTATCGACGATGGGGAAAAACCATTTAAAGGTATTCCCATCTATATATTGTCCTCCTAATTGAAGACAAAAAAAAAATTGGGATGGCTGAGTTGATATGGAATATCCCATATACTTTCTATATAAATATCTTAGTCCGATTGATCAACTGACTGATTCATCATATTATTATCTAAAAATGTAGAATAGATCTACGTTAAGGTATGGTAGCTAGTTCTGAAAGATATTTTGAAGGATTTGATCGCCTGCAAGTTGAAATATAAAGTCATTTTTTCAACCGATTTCAGAAATAAGAACTATACGTACAGAAGGACATACGGACAGACAGACTGACAGACGGACGGAGAAAGCTCTTTTGACACAGCTCGTCGTCCTTCGGTAAAGAGTATTAACTTGTGTTTATGCTTCCCAATTGACACTTGACATATCTTCAGTGTGCTTCAGACACTTGATGCGAAAGGTTGCTCCATGCATGACAATTGCCTGTTTGCTTGATCGCCATGCTAAATTTAAGGGTGGTTTTTGTGCAGCGCTTAGCCATAAACATGCAGACACCTGCGCTCAGAGCAAAAGCTTTTAATTGGCATATTTCCATTATGTCTCGATTCATAATATTAAACTGATATGTTAGCTTAAATATTTGACATTCCAGCCGAGAGAGCGCAGAGAAGCTCCGCTTGGCTCTTTGGAAGATTGAAGCCCTTACGGAAAATACTGAAAACCTGAGCAGTGGGTATCACATACTTTCGAACCCATTAACTAAATTCCATGTCTTTGTGGTATTCCCTTTAAACTGATAAAAAAAAGCTTGTATGTAAGAGCGTTTATTTCTCATCCCCTGCTTCGTCTGCGCTCAGTTTGCCAGATGAAATCTGTGCGTTAAGAATTTTTGCCACATCCTCATGCTTAAAGCTTATCGTCTGTCGATGTGTGTGTGTGTGTGTGCGTGTGTGTACACATTGTTGATTTTTATATTGGGTGCTAAATTCAATGCGCACACGCCCCCCGAACAACAAGAGCGGAAAAAAAAGTCATTTAATTTTGTTCTTTTTACCGCCCACCAGCCGCAGGAGTTGGCAATGTCCTCGCACAGGATAACACCAATTTCGCTTATGACAGTTATTACAAATGCTCGTTGTCTGTGCCTGGCGCTGAGTAAAATGAGCAACAGAGCAAGTTGAAACGCTGCCACTTTGCGCCAAATCCCCCAAATGAAAAGCTACGAGTATTGTGCGCACTTCTCGTAACTCCCTCAGCGCTCTTAGCCGCTACCACATTCCCATTGATGTCTTAAGAATCGATTGTTGCCGCCAGAAGAAGCGCACAAAAAAAATCACATTAGTGCAGTTGAAGGCAACGTCGACATTGACTTATGCTGGCAGCTTGTTGTCTATCTGTCGTTGTTGGCTCGCGCTGCTGCAATTTTCATTGAATATCAAAATAGAAAACATTTCGAGACAGTAAATTAATTTTTCAAAAATTGGCATTCGTTTCATTTTTATCGTTTGTTTTCATTGGAAGGTCCTCCAGCTTTGACGTGGAGTTCATTGCTGGCACATTAAGCGAAAGATTTCTTTTTGTGCGCTCTGTTCATTTGTTGTTGTTATTTTCTTATTTATCGTTCACATTGTTTAGCTATTAGGATGTCTGCTCTGGGTGCGTCATGTTTTCATTGAATTGAATTATTGACAGCAAGAATTTATCATTTTCAATACAAATATGAAAAGGCTCGCAGTATTAAGTTAGAGAAATGATAGGCAATTCTGGAGTGGTTTGGCTTTTGGTACTTCTAAATCAAGGCAAAAGAACAAATTACGCTCATCTCATAAATTACAATATAAATTTAATTATTTAGTTGATAATTTACATTTTGGACAAGCTAATGAGATGCTTGGTTTTTATATTACGAAAAGTTACTTTGGCATTTTTTTCTGGCAAATCTAAAAATTATATTTACCGACTACCAGGCAAATATTGTTTAGGACCTTAATGGGGGTCTTCTACTTTCGAAATTTTTTTCTTTCGATTTTTTTGTTTTGCTTTATTATTATAGCTTGGACATTCCCCTTTCATCCCCTTCAAACCATTTTCAAAAAATCGAATAAGTTTAGCAGATATGGCCATTTTAGTGGAGCCTTGGCCTTCTCTAGGAACACCATGTTAATAGATGTTTATATGTGCTCATTATCTTCTTCCGAATGGTCAGCTCATTGGAATATTCACCGTGTTTGTGCAAATAAATGATAAATCCACTTTATTAGTACGCGATTAACGTGTCTATAGACTTATTAAACTTTAGTTGGCTCAGACTATGTGGTTTCATATTGACTCATTGGGTCTACCTTTATATCATTGTTATGAGATATTACTAAATATTTCTCCATAGGCGGCCTTAACAAACCATCGCCTTCCTTTTAAATGAGTATTTTGAAAATTCAATTAAATTGTTATATGGTTTCCCATATTAGGTAAATTTCGGAGCATATAATTTACGTAAAATCTTAAATGTGTTATGGTATAGTTTATTTTTTTTATTTGGCGATTTCTAGAGGTTGTTTATTATTAAGCAAATATTAATATGGGAAAATTTTTTTTTAATTTAGTACTGCTGGAATGTTATTGTACATTTGTTTGACTATTAATGTATGAGCTATGTTAAGTCAAGTAGCCTTTTCATATTTCCTATACACGTTTTGTTAATTAATCTAGTAGTCCTGATATAAATTTATATTAATTTTTTCGCAAAAAAACGGCTGTAGCTTTGTCCAACTAGCTGTTAAAAATGCAAAAAAATTCGTAAAAATAGCGGATATGTTAGACTATATGCTAAAATAGTTGTTTTGGATTTCCGACTTACGCACAGGTTTGTGGACTGTGGTTTATTTTTGAAAAATACCTCAAACTGGATTTTCCGCGATTTCTTGAAAACAAGAGCTGATAGAGAAAAACCGAGACCAGCTTTGGAATCAGTGCACACAACTGGAACATAATTTAATAATTTAAATTTAATTTAACTTAATTGGCTTGCGTAATTAATAAATAACACAAATCACAAAACCAAATTGAAAAAGCTCCTATGGTTTTCTATTCAGAAATTTTTTAAAAACCCTCTTCAAAGATAGAAGACGCCCTTAAGCATTTGCATACAACCAATATTTCTAGTTATTAACAACTATAAAGTACAGATTTGTAAGTTTCGTACATGCATTTTAAAAAAAAAAAAACAATTTCTTCCGCAATAAACTTTGAAAATTATTGCCCACTTTTTAGGGCTACGTGTTCTAAAGAATTACGGACTATAATTTTTGTTGCAAACAGTCTAGGCGCCAGTTGTTCTCTGGCATTGGGAACTGTCATTTCCATTGCCTACTTTTTTGGGTAGCCATTTTTGAGTAGCCATTTTTGGGTAGCCAACCGACAAAAATGCAACATTTTAGCGCATTTCAAAAATAAAATTCTTTTAATTTAGTAAAATAATAGGAACCCAAAAGAAGTCAAAACTCAGAGGCACCGCCTTATCTTGCTATTTTTGAACAATCCAAGTGATACGTATAAACATGCCAGTTGTACTGGTGACTTTCGTTAGTAAAATGATTGTGATCAGCCATGTTGCAATCGACGCAGAATTGATATAATCCGTACCTAAATCATGCGGAAAAACATTTTTTTTACCATTTTTTCGAAAAAAAAAAACTTGGAAAATCGAAATTTTGATCAAATTGCCGCTAATTTTTCCAAAAAAAAATTAAAAATCTGATTGAGGTACGGGCCAGAATTACATCAATTCTAATCATAACCTCATTTACCCTTTTTTATTCCCAGAATCCTGGAGTCGCTGAATCATGCCTACCACCTCAACACCTTTTTTTTTAAACCTTAATTGGCAGGCCGATAACTTGTTAAGCAGCCCTCGAATGCCAAAATATTTTATGTTTTTATTTAATAAATAAATAACAAGAAACAAAAAAACAAATTAGAAAAGATCTTATGGTTTTCTCTACAGAATTTGGTTAAAAAACACTCAAAAAGGCCAGTGCAAAGGTAGAACACCCCCTTAAATAATACAGTAGTTATTGGCATATATAGATTTAATTTTTATTTTAAGAGAATGCTGTGGCACCCCCGAATATACATATTTTATTGTTCATCGACAACTATTATATGAAACTATTTCCAGGCTTTATTGTGTCTTGTTAGATTTATAGAAATTTAAGTTTAAAAATGTTGGATCCACGTTAAATTGAAAACAAAAATGATTTTTTTTTAGTCTATGTTAAAGATATCGCTTTATAAAGTATGAGAATTCGGCCCTTATAATATGATTTAGGAAAAAGACTTGTGTACTGAGAAAGCCAACTGAGAAGATTAAATGGGTAACCAATGAAGCTCAATAGTAGTAGATCTTCGTTTCACATACTCATGCTGGGAAAGTAAATGTTGTTTAAAGATGTAATAATTTTCTCAAAAGTTTTTGAAAATGCTGACAACGAATAATTGTTATTTTTAGATTGAACTTATTACCCTTTTGATAACAAGGAATGATAAAAGATTCCTTCCATAACTACATATACTACTACTACATATAGGAAAAGGCTCACTAAACTGCCAAATTCGAAATATTTATTTACACAGGTTTGACTGAGTTAAGGTGGCCAAAAAGCAATTGGATTTATTTAACTCGCAAAATATGCTTATTAAAAAAAACTGCATTCGCATTGCCCTGACGCATCGAGGAGAACCAAGTAAACAATTTGTTGATTTCTGATATTTTTCAAATTAGTATTTTTTATTCTGTTTAAAAAAATGTTCATTATGTTGATTGGCAAATTGCATTAAAGCTCACTGAATGCCTCATCAGGCAGCTCACTCAAGATTCGCCCACTTAATATGCAAGCAAATGAAATTACCAACAACCACATCCGCCCCCATCTCGACTGTTCTTTGTTCAGCTTGACTCCAGCTTTCGTAAGAGACTTTCTTTCGTATTTCGTGTAAACCAAAAATAGCATCACGTTTTAAATTGCTGCTTATCAAAACATGTTCTTGAACTGTAATCTGTTTTTGCGCTGGCGCGCACCGCCCCCATTCCATACGCCCACCTGGTCGTCAGCATTTGAAATGGTATCCAATTCGGGGCGAAAGCGTCAGCGGCGACGAAGCATAAAATGAGTGAAAGCGAGTTGGAAATAAAAACGCAGCCAGCAACGCAAACTGACACATCATTTATATTAACAACAGAAAAAGGACGAACAGGTCGAGTGCGTATGTAAATTGAAACGGGAGAAGGATGCCACACAGCAAGCCGACCGTCACCTGGCTGAGGCGGCTTACTTATCAGCGGTAAGCATAAAAAATGTACATTAGCACGAATGACTAAACGAGATAGAAGCCCGAGGGGGGACGGAGGAGCAGCGACAGCGACATATGGATTTAGATCGCTCTGGCCAACCCAATCTCTGCTCACTCGCATCCAAAGCAATCAGTCATCTCTGCTGGCTGTCGCTGCTCCATAAATTTGTGACACTCTTTTGCGAATTTATTACTTCAAATAAATCGCGGGTTGCCTGGGTAAAAATTTTACATACGCTGATATGCTCATTTGGTATTCATTAGAGATGCCCTGTCCTGCCTCTTTGGCCAAGTTAATTAATTGGGCAAAAACCTTGCTGCTGTCAGGGAAAAGGTGGATTGGATTACTTTTTACCTGCTGCCACTTCTCTGTCTACAATGTCGTCCCTTGGTGTTTTTGGTGTTGATTTTTGAAATTGTTTGGCATTTGAGAGTGGCAAAGTGGCCCCCAGTGTCTGGGGCAATGATAGACCGGCAAAAATAGCAAACGGCATGAGCAAGTGCAGAATCATAGATAAAACATTTGAAAATTAAAAGAGGTAAAAGGGAAAATGTTGATGGAATGCTAACTAAACAAGAACTAGATGGTACTGGATAAAGAGCAGAAGGAATAGTTGGTTTCCATTTGCGTGAATTACACGATTACTGAAATGACAGTTTCCTTGAAAGAATATTTGACCAAATTATTAAAGGGACAAATCCATTTTTTATATCCAAGTGTCGCCTTGTCTCCCTTTTTTTTTATATGCACATTACGTATACGCAGTCATAAGTTAGGTCATCATTATGGATAAACGCAATGTATGTGGGTTTTATGTACTTAACACTTCAGCTTGCCGCCCGGCTATGATACTGAGTCCAGCTCGAGAAGGGGAGAACCCAGCCGACGAGGTCGAGCAGATGAGCAATTTATCTCGCAGCTGTTTACTGTTTCACTTGGCGCGTCCTTTGCCACCGTCCGTCACACGCTCGGCTACAGCCACTTGTGCTCAAACCATGTGTGTGTATGCGTGTATGTGTGGGTGTGTGCTGTAAATACATAAACACACAACCAAATAAACAGAGACAGCCAGCAAACGCCCCGTGTGTGTGTGTGTGTCCTTGCGGCCATTGCACGTATAAAATGAGCAAAATGTGAATGAGTCCGCGGGGCGTCTGCGAAAGTGAAATTAAAATTAAGTTCAACCAAAGGGGCATGGCCGTCAATCAGCAGTACAGGTCGCACAGTGGCTTTTTTGTATAAAAACTGCAGGATAAAGCAAAATAGTTGATAGATTGATTCGAATTAAATACCAGATATTTCTATTGAAAATTACTTTTAAATATTTTTTCGTTTTTTATTTCGTTCACTTTTATCTGTGTTTTTACATATATCGCCATAACTTCCGTAATCCTTTACAGATTTGTAAATGTATTATACCAAATGACTGCTTAAAAATAGACCTATAAATAAGTCACAGTCACTTTGTACTTAAAATTTATGGTTTTCGAGCTATTTGGCTCAAATCCCCAACAAAAATTTTTTTTTTTAATTTTTTCCCAAAATTTTAAAAAAAAAAAAATAATTATACGAAAATTATTAAAAATAAAATGTTACTTATTTTCTTCTTTGATCGTAGTAATACACTAATTTGGCGTCAAACAAGCTATGGTGTGTTAAAATCTGTGGATAAATGGCCAAGATATGGCCATCTAAGCTAGTCTGCCTTAGGGCAGGGTTCCATACGAAACTTTGCAACAGTTCTCTGTTAAGCTGCTGTTAAAAATGGATACATTACAGTGACTGCGGACTATGGGAGGTTCTAGAAGACAAAATTTGTAAAAATTTTGAAAAATTGTGGTGAAATATGTTAAGCCACAAACAAAAAATGGCCAAAATATAAAACCGAAAATTCGAAAATGCTTAAAAAATCGGAAATAAATTATTTGTCTTTTAAAAGCGCATCTTTAAAAACAAAAAAGGTTCCGACAAAAAGCCGAAAAAAGACAATTGCAATTTTTTTAATTGTCCGTAGTTTGACTTGAATAAATTTTTTAAATTCCTAAACGAAACAAGTTAAAAAGGTCCCTTTTCAATTGTTCTTTTTTGTTTCGTGACTCTTGCTCAGTGAATTTTGCTTAGTGACTCGTGGTCAGCGACTGTTGTTCAGTGACTCTTGTTCAGCGACTCTTTTAGAGACTCTTGATAAATGACTTTTGTTCAGTGACTCTTGCTAAATGACTCTTGTTCAGTGACTTTTGCTCAGTGACTTTTGTTTAGTGACTCTTGCTCAATGACTCTTGTTCAGTGACTTTCGTTCCGTGACTCATGTTCAGTGACTTTTGTTCCGAGGCTCGTGTTCTGTGACTTTTGATTAGTGACTCGTGGTCAGCGACTGTTGTTCAGTGACTCTTGCGCAATGACTCTTGTTCAGTGACTTTTGTTCCGTGACTCCTGTTCAGTGACTTTTGTTCCGAGGCTCTTGTTCTGTGACTTTTGCTTAGTGACTCGTGGTCAGCGACTGTTGTTCAGTGACTCTTGCTTAGTGACTCTTGATCAATGACTCTTGTTTAGTGACTTTTGCTCAGTGACTTTTGTTCAGTGACTCCTGTTCAGTGACTATTGTTCCGTAGCTCTTGTTCTATGACTTTTCTATAGCTTTGTTCACTTAGTTCAGCTACTCACTACTCAGTGACTGTTTACTCTATTGTTATCTCTCTGTTCAGTGACTCTTTGCTGTTGCTAGATGTGTGGCAACTCTGTTTTAAGCAACTCGCTGGAGTGTATGTTTCTAATTTCAAATCAAAACGGCTTGGAACAGCTAAGCCACTGAACATCTAAACAACTGAACACCAGAACAACGGAACATCTGAACAACGGAGCAACTGAATAACGGAACAACACAGCAATTTGAGTGAGTTATAAAAAAAGAACAAGTGAACATGTTCCGTGAAATAAACAACCTTTACCCAATACTAAGGCTGCAATGACACGTTCAATATTTAGTGTCAATTATTGTCACAATTTTTCATTCATAGTCAAATTAGGTGGTTTGTGGAATCTCAGTCTTATCAAAAGCATTTTGGGTCCAATTAAAGCATACTGTGACTCGCTTATACCATCGACATTTCTCCATAGAAGACAAATTGTGACTTAAATTGTGCCTAAATATTTAAACTGTCATTCCAGCCTAGTCCAGACCGATATGAGAGCACGGTCCTTCATATTTCATACATTTTTCTATAATATTATAGTTGGGAAGTCTCTGTCGTTTTATGTATGAATAAAAGATATAAATACATTTTGTAGTTCTCTTAATATCCCTTCAAGCTGGATTCGTAAAATTACACACATTTTTTTTATTTATACATGAGAATTATTAACACAAAATAAAATATACTAACTGTAAATAAAAAATTTTTTTTTAAATAAAAAATTCCCTTCAAAAAAAACTTTACACGACATTTCGTTTGATTTTTACAGGCGTGTAATTAATTTGTGCTGTGCACCCTTTTATCTCTTCCCTATGGTACCTTAAAAAACTTACCTTTACCTTCTTGCTTTTTAAAAAAATGGGAAAACCATATCTTTACAAAATACTTTACAGGCGTGTAAAATATTTTAAATTAATGTGCATTTTCGACACGTTTGATTTTTACAGGCGTGTAAATAATTTGTGCTGCTATTTGTAAAAAAAAAAATGGGAAAACCATTTCTTTACAAAATACTTTACAGGCGTGTAAAATAAAAAAAAATATTTTTTTTCATTTCATTTGTAATAATGTGTATGTTTAGCTTGTGTAATGGAATTGCTAACAAACAGAGTGAGAAAAATCTGTATCTGCTCTAGAGGTGACAAAAGGCCGAAATAGCCTATTAAAATAGGTTTGGCCAGGTCACTTATACTTCTGCTGCATACTTTATTTTTCTTTTTTGCAATAAATGCATTGCTGGTACTTGCTTTCTGAAGTATAATATTGTTTTTATACAATATGAAAAGAAATCATTCCGTTTATCAAAAGATACTATACTATACTAATTCTTAAAATTTTCTAAAGTTACTAAACCTTTAAATGCTAACCTTCCCAAGCCCTTCTATTAGGTTTTCTTGCCCACCGCTGTTTCAGTTGTATAATCACTAAAGTGTTGCTTGACAGATGCCAATATCCTTTCATTAACCTTCCGTACCATTGCATTGCTAGTGTTGTTGTTTGGATTCTTGCTTATCTTATTTTTGATTCTCTTTTTATCTGCATTCACCAATTGTAGCTCTCTCCTTTCTGAGTACTCTTACACTGAAAGAAATGTAATTATTGAATTAATGCTTTAATTTTCGATTATTACTTTTAAAACGCCTCTCGTGACAGTTGTGGGCATTATGGAGGGTTGACAGTTTTTGCAGTCACTGCTCATGTCCTTCGCACGCATATTGCTCTGTGGCTATGTGTGTGTGATCTTAAGCATGCTAAATGCAACACCCACACCCCACACCATTGCCCCCCTTTGTACAAGCTTTTTTTTATGCGAAATTCCAACTCGTTGACGTTTGTTTGTTTTGTTGCCTGTTTTTAGCCATTGCTTTTATAAGCGCAAAGTGCTCTTCATTATGCACATCAACTGAAAGGATAAGTGCAGCGAATGCAAACACACACACACACACACGCTCACAAAGAGTCTACATATATGTTATGCTTTTTATGCTTCACAAATGCATGGAAACAACCGCCGCGAAATTGCCTTAAATTGTACGGAAAAGCATATGGAAAATATAAAATCAGCATATGACAAATAAGTGGACTAATATAAATATTTTTGAACTAGGGACCTGGGACTTAACAGGAGTGGAAAAGAACGTCTCAACCAAGTGCACCATCGCACACGCGTGTAGTTAGCGGGGCAAGTTTTAAAAATCAAATAGAAATTCTATTGAAATGTAATTGTATCGAGCTAAATAGAAAACTGCCCTCTTACCTCTAAACCTTATTCTATGTTGGACCATGAAGCTTCTGTTTACATGTTTATCCACATGGCCTATACTTGAGTACCATTAATTAGTTAACTGTAGCAGATGCCGCATAATTTGAACTGCTGCCTGACCTCAGTTATTGTTGGTCTCATTAAATTATGGGATTGTCTGAAATGCCTGTGGCATTTAATTATCATGACCTCCTCAAGGCCTCACGTGTGCGGGCGTGTCAATAATCCGATTTAGGTTTTGCCCATGCCCAATCCGATTGCCTCACATTTGCAATTGCCATAAAATCCTATAACAAAAGAGAACCTGAGCCCAAGCCAAGTCAAGTGACACACTTGTGAAAGACTTTTCGGGTCTGGCAAATCGATTGCTCTTCAGGGTCAACTGGCGGCGCTTAGCTTATGGCCCCAGCAATGAGCTGACTGCATTGTTGTTCAAAGGCTTTACGGTTTTAAATTATGTTAGAGACATGGCCCGGCATAACCAGCAAAAAGTGCCACCAAAGGGGCCTGACAACGCCAAAGCGATTTGAATATTTCACACAATTTTCTCGGCACGGCTTGGCGAATGTCGATGTCGTTTTGGGGTTAACAAAGTCTTTGACGGGCTTTTGGCACAGTTTACCCGGTTTGCCATTGACAGGCGGGAGACAGGCAGACAAAAGGCCTATGACACCTTTTATGCTGAAAATTACTGTGTATAAGAAAGAGAGAGAGAGTGAGAGCTGAAAGGAAAAGCCTTAAATTATAATGCAAATGTCTGCCTTATGCGCATACAAACTCTTTAAGGTATACAATTTAATGGATATATAATTTTACATTTAGTTTTAGTTACAAATTTTGGCCCAACACGCACAATACTTTAACAAACAATTTATGCGCATAAATATGTTACTCGATACCTTCTATATGTGATATGTAAATTCAAAAAAATAAGAAAAACAATCATTTCGCCATAATAAGCACTAAATATGCAGAATCACCCCACCTCAGACACGCAACTCATATTGATAAATATTAGTTAAAATATGAATAATTTTACCAAGGACCAAGCACCTAAGAATGCTTATATTTATACATTCTAACTATACTTGTTTATATATGTTTGTATGTATGTTGGCTTTGGAGGTATGTCGACAATTCGCCAAACGTTTCGTAAACATAACGAGCAGAGTAAATTGATTGCAAGACGCAATGAAGCGCGTCCTGTAAAACCACTTAAAACATGCCCCAGTACATGCCATAAACTCTTACGCAGGAAGCGTCTGTGCTGGGGTCCTGGCAAAGATGCGAGCTCACCAAAGCCAAAGCAAAACGCGTAACCGCAAGTCTGGGTGTGTGTGCAGACAAAATCACATGCAAAACCGACAAACATTTAACCGGCGGCTATAAAATTCGATAAATATCGTCAAAGTTTGGTGCTTGTTTGTGCCTGTGCGCCACAATCGAAGAGTCGTCGAATCGGCAACTCGGTAAGAGTTTATTAAATACAGGATATAGCATCAGCTCAAAAGGGCTACAACGCACATTGGTGCATAACAACTTTTAAAAGAAGTAAAAGCTGTTTATAATATTATTAAAATAATAATATTATTATAAAATTGATTTGAAAAATCTGTGACCCTAAAGCACTATGGAAATATAATTTTACTTACTTTGACATTTCCATTATGTCGAACGCGACCGACGAACACTTTTGAAGTGACAAAAAAAGTCAAAATAAAACGAATTTTTTCTTCTGACAGAAGGCTTAATACGCCCTATAATAAGCCCTATAATTGGTATTACGGTTCATTTTTAGCTATTTTTTCTTTTTAAGATAATTGCAAAAAACCAAGCCATTCGCACGGGACAAATACAGAAGTGATTTTTGCGACCAACAATTTAAAAGCCGATTTCAGCAAAACCTGATGATATATAATAATGTGTTAAAATTTATAATGTTGTTCATTGAAGTTACTTAAAAATGGGTTTGATTTTACCAAAAAAAAATACATTATACTTTTAACTAGAAAAATTTTAATGAGTTCATTGTCACATAGAAACAAAAAACTAAAAAAATTTCAAAAATAATGGAACGTCCTTCAACTTTTTCTCTATTTAGATATGATTAAAAAAAAATAATAATTAAAATAAATTATAATTTATGAAAGAAAATTTTTTAAAATTCGCTCTTACGATGTCGGACGGGACCAACTTATAAAAGTATACACAGAGAAAAAATTGATATGAAATGGCAGTCATTTCCACATTTTTTCATATCAATTTTACTCTGATATGACAAAGATTAACTTGATATGATAAAAAATATCAATACGATCTTTTCGAAAAAAAAAAAAAATCGACTTGTCTGGGGATCGAACTCGAGACCTTGCATGACGTCTTAACGCAGTCAGCCAAGGCACACATTTATAATAAGACGTCTAAGAAACTATTTATATTAAGTATGAAAAAATTAATATTTTTTAAAGATCATTTTAACCAGCAAAGATTAAATTGATCTTGAGCTTTTTTTCTCTGTGTATGAATAAATGTTAAATTGGTTTATATTAGATAAATTTCATTGTTTCCCACGAAAATATCATACATTTTTGACTCGGTTAAGGTAAATTCATATAAACAAAAGTTCCATGCATGTGCTGTTAAGCGCAACATTACTTTTCAGCTCCGTATGGGCAAAATGAAAAAGGTGAAGAAATCATTACTTCTAGTTACTTTGCAGGTTCGTCCCAGCCAACCATATGCGGAGCGATCCTAAAATGTATTGAAACGGGAGTCCCTAGGAAACACCCCTTTGAAGTGTTTATGGAGCGCTCCTAATAGGATTGAGAAGGGAGTCCCTAGGAAACACGCCTCAGAAGTGTTTTTGGAGTGCTCCCAGTAGGAGTGAAACGGGAGTTCCTAGGAAACACCCCTTAGGAGTGTGTGAGCCTACTGTGCGGGAGATCCTGTGTTCGATCCCGCCTTAGAATATATTTAATAAAACAAGATTTTTCTTTAAAACTTTTACACATCGATACGCCTTTACCAGCTATTGGCGACAGCTGTGAAGAATTGTGTAGCTGCCAGCCATATGAACAAGATTCTCAAACTTTTCCGGTTCGAATTCGGCCAAGAGATTAAGATAAGTTAAGAGCATATGGCCACTTTGGTTGCGACAGCCACCGGATTTTTTTTTTTTTTTTGTTGCCCTTTCTCTTCGGATTATTATTGGAGCCCAAAAGCAGACCACAAACATTCGGTCTGAATTATCTGAGCATGATTGACGGAATCCTTTTTAAAAATCATAAGCGAATAGAGGAGTCCGCTCGGAGTCCGAGTGATCATTCTGGGACTCCGAAATCTTTCTTTTAAGGAGTCCCTGAGAAACATTTTTTTCATATATGTTAAAAATGCCTTTTTCTCCGGCTTATAAGCTCCTTTGGGACTATTTTAGGAGCCTCCCTAGAAGGGTATAGGGAGTGGGATATCGCAGGATATTGCCATTGAACCGATCGGTCTAAAAAATGGTCTTAGTGGAAAAATCTTTGATGTTTTTAAATACATATTCTTCTTCTTTTCCTCAATCCCGTATGGGACATAGGGCATCATCAATTAAATTCATATACATTTGTTTATCCAAACCAAAAAAGCAACCGATTTACCAACCCAGAACAAAAGGTATTACGTTACTTTTTGGTAGCAGCATTCGTCAGCCACCCTAACATATTATCCAACATAGACCACAGTGCGACATTTTCGGCTCGAACAACAACCATTTCAAATGAAGTTGGCAAAAAGGCGCTACTTTGGCATAAATATACCAGGCTCTTTCCCTTCTCTTTTCCATTCATCTCCTCCTCCCTCACACACTCAGACTTCAATTACGCACGCTTCTATCGCCGTATATGTCATGGCCCCCGGGGGATTATCGCTTACATTTTCTGTCAAGTGCGTTCGTTTATTGTGGAAAAGTTGAGTCGAGTTCAGTTCGAGCTGCAGATATTGTTTGGTTCCAAGGTGGAGGTGGAAGCGCTTAACTCCTATGAGGTAAAAGCGAAAGGCAAATTGTCGTGCGTTGATTTGAAAATGTCATAGGCACACGTGTCTGCAGGATTTGCTTGAGGCCCATCTTATGAGTTATGCGAACAATTTTAATGGTTTCAAAAGAGCACAAATATATTCCATTCATACATATGTATGTAAATTGAAAAATTGCATATGAGAATTCTGTTTTTTTTTTGTAATAGGAAATGTAATAAATGAGGCAATTGGCATTTAAATTTCAAAATGTGCGTATGTGTGTGTGTGTTAAGAGGGAAATTTGCATTTCTTGTGAGCAAAAATTGTTAAAATGATTTCAATGAACTTTGAATAGGATTTCAATAGATATTTGAAATTGTAATATGCTTGTACTTGGTGCTTTATATTATGCATATGAAAGATACGTTACAAAATGAACAATTAAATTTAATCAAATTGAAAATTGCTTCATTTTTGGCACAGACCACATTGAATTACATATTCTTCATCAACTTGACGACCTGAGTTGAAGTCCGGCTGTCTGCGGTTAGTATGCTAAATATCTACTCACACAGTCTTAAAGCTTTTTGGTTGAATATATTTGTAGTGTATGATTCTGTCTTTAATGCCGTAAGCTTTTATTTGCTATGAGATGGGAGACTTTTTACAGATATGACTTATTTCTATTTTGATAAAAATTAGCGCCTGTTCACTTGAATAGACTCAGAGGCTGCAATCTTAGTTTATGATACAATGTGTAAGGTAATAGAAGCATATCATTACCTCTGGCAATTTTCAATTATTTAAATACAAAATGGTTCGCGGTAAAGTTGTAACAGCGGAGGAAAGAGGTCAAATATTGCCATATCAAGACAGCAACAAAAATTTCTGGAAGACAGTCTATTTAATTATGGAAATTATATGAAAACTCCTCAAAGAAAAGCACTCACGCCTTGCGATATATCAATATAGATATTAAGCATTAAAATTTCCCTCTATAAGGTCAAATCTAAAAACCTAACTCTCACTCCTTACCAAGAGCAAAAACTTGCATCTTACCTATTTACAAATTAGTACTATTCCCACTACTGGTCACACTTTGCAAAGAATTAAGTCTTTATCTCTATTACCACACATTGATGTTTGAAATTGATTTAAAATATAATACAATTAATTCGAAGGCGTTGACATCAACTTAAACAATGGCCCTTAAAACTGGAACAATCAATTTAATTAAAACTTTTTAACAGGCTTTTGTTTCATTTCACTTTTGTAGGCATCGCCGCTTGCTGCCATAATATTGGGCCATTTCGGGATGGCAACGTTTCATATTTGATATTAATTAAAAAGTTAACTTTGTCGCTGGCTGCTTTAAAACAAAAATTGTTGGCCAGAGGAGGGGGTTAAGTCTCGAAAAAATGAAATCTGTTCACTGATGAAAAAGCCAAACACAATGGCAGTTGCATGTTATCCATCTCCGCGGGACATATACAAACATATGTATGTATGTGTTTGTGTGCCTGTCACTCTATGAAAGTGGGGCCCAAGGTTGAGGGCGGGCTTGCGTCAAACGCCCGCGGAGATAACAGCTGCTAATGTCACGCCTGTACTGACATGGAAAAGCCAACCAAGCGAAAAAGAAAAGAATTTAAAAGTCTCTGACAGGACAATCAACTTTTCGTTTTTTTTATTTTATTGTTAAAATAATTTTATTGACCTTCAATGGCAAATTTTTAAATGATTTAAATATTATCTTTTGATTGACCACTCAGACTGGACAATGTACAAAATATATAATTTTTACTGAGTTTTGAATGCCAATTACCTATAACCCAGGCTCTACAAAATGTTACTGCTTCATTTATTTAGCTTTTATTTAGGAACTCAGAAAAGGAATTGGTTTTACGATTTGAGTGAAAAATTCTGACTGCTGAACTGATTTTATGTTTCCCACAAATTTTACGTTCCAACATAGCTTCCAAAATTTCTGAGATGTGGTTCTGAACCATGATGTAAAGATCAAAGGTTACTCAATGCGTTGCTTCACAATACATCAAAACGAGCCTATAACTGGCTTGTCGCTTAATTGACTTGATCAACACAAATATAGTGTGAAAATTTTATGAAGATCGAAATAGATTTTTTAGGGATATGACTCTGAACCACATTTTGAGCGGCTTTAACCACTTTCGAACTGGTTTACAGTAGAGTTCTGCCGTTTTTTATGAACTAGTTCGAATGAACTATTCAATAAAATGAACTAATGAACTATAGTTCAAAAAATGAACTATTCATCAAAAATGAAATATAGCTCGAAAGTGAAAAGTTTATCAAAAAATTAACTAGTGAACTAGGTCATTGAAATGAACTAGACTCTCCAACTCTAGTTCCCAGACTTATGACATAGCCTGCGACTATTTTCTGATCTACACGATCACGAAGATCAGTTCAGTGTTTTAAACGCCTATAAGAAACCAACATACATTATATCATACAACGAGCGTACACGAGCCAGCTCGCTTAGGCTGAGTTTACATTGTTCGACGCATGAGACATGATAATCTAGTAAGCCTTCATGTTGTATTGATTTGAATGTCAAATTTCAATCTTTTTACAATGAAAATAAAAAAACATACAGGCCTACTAGATAGTCATGTCTCATGCGTCGAACAGTGTGAACTCAGCCTTAGCATTTCCCAAAATTCTTTACGAGCAAACTTATGGATTAAAAGCCTTTTCAAGCGCACAACGCTCAAATCTAAAAGACCAATCGTGTATGAGCGCATTATTAAAATTTGCGAGCACGTGCAATCGACATGCTCGTTTGGCTTGTTGCTTGTTGAACACGAGTCACAGTCAGCTTGACGCTCGTTGTGGAATGCAGAATCAGCTCGCCGCGAGCAAGCCAAATTTAAAATGTGCAGAAGTTCTAACCAAATTATAAAAGTCCACATTTAAGAGTTATTTTGAGAGTTGTGTATAATTAGGCTACAAATAACAGTTATTAAGGACTTTTCATTTTTTACTCCACTGAAAACAGTTTTTAAAACTTTTATTTTTTGACTCCGAGAATACCAGTTATTAAAGACTTTTATTATATTAAAATCAGAAAATAACAGTTGTAGAAAGACTTTTATTGAAAAGTTACTAAATAACAGTTGCTAAAGACTTGTGTTTAATTACTCGGAAATAACAATTATTAAAGACTTTTATTTTATTACTCAGAAAATAAGAAAATAAATAAAACTCAGTCAGAGACTTATATTTTTTAATCACAATATAAAAGTCTATTTTTTTTATCGCAGGTAATGATAAGGTACACATAATGGATCAGTCACGCAGAGAGCAAACTGCTGCAGCTATAATAAATTAAAAGACTTTTATTTAAAAATAAAAGTCTCCGAATGAGTTTTATTTACTGAATTTTATAATAAAAGTCTTTCAATAACTCTTAAATTAAAGTCTTTAATAATTGTTAAGTTCTGAGTAAAAAAAACCCTTTAGTAACTGTTATAAATTAACTTTTTAATAAAAGTCTTGAAAAACGGTTATTACTTTAGTTGAATTATAAAAGTCTTCCAATAACTGTTTTTAACTGGGTTATTTAAAAAGACTTTAATTGTGTTTATTGTGGTGTTTTTTTGATAATTTTACCATATGATACCATTGTTTTATATTAATAAGAATTTATGAAAATAACTGTTATGTTCCGTCCCTGCTAATAAGTAGTCATTGGATCCGGGCGGTTCCGACTTATTAGTAGGGTGAACTAAAAATAAGATTCTGTGTAAAATTTCAGCTCGATAGCTTTGAAACTGGGGGCTAGTTCGCGAAGAAATAGACAGACAGACGGACGGACACATCGGCTCGTCGTCCTGATCTAGAATATATATACTTTATGTGGTCGGAAATAAGTTTTTCTATGCGTTGCAAACTTTTGGGCAAAATTAATATTCCCTCTCCAAGGGTATAAAAACAACATGTGCAAACAAAAGAGATAGCATAATCGCCTTTTAATTTTTGGTTTCTCTTGACTTCTTGTTGTGGAGAGCGTGACAAATTAAAAGCGCCGCAACTTAGCTAAGTTGCTCATATTGAGCACATGCTTAAATGAGCTTGAACTGTTATTACTCTTGCATGCTTAATCGTTTTGATTTTATGTTCAAACAAGCATAGGCGAGCGACGAGCTTGCAAATTAGTTGCTCGTTGTTGGTCTCTGATACATACTTTCACTAAAAGATGTATAGATTGTGTGAAAAAAAATATTTATGTCATCTGAGTACAGGCTTTTAGACAATAACATGATCTAAAACATTTAAAACTTACCAAAATGTCGCTAATAACTAAACTATAAACTGACTTTCACTTCAATCAAAAATTAAAAAATCACCCAGCCGGAAGTTAAGTGTTTGACTGACAATTAAACCGTTGCTCACGCTTGGCGACGAGTGGCGAATAAGTCACGGCCATAAACATGGCGGCTTTATGGGGGTCACCCAGTAGCAACAACATCTGCCGCAGCAGCTGCTATCGACCGCAGGCGTTCCCTGGGCGGACTGCTGCAACCCATTTAATGTAGTTGTTAATGCATAATGAGCCAAAGTGGCTGTCGCCTCTCCTTTACGTAGACGCGTTGGCGATTTCTGAAAGCGGTTTAAAACGCGTGAAAGGTTGTGCTGTTTTTTTTTGTGTTGTTGTTGTTGTTTTTGCTTTATTTTTTTTGCCACATGGTGGTGCTTTTTATTGACTGCATTTTATATTATTATTTAAAAATTAATTATACGCCACGTTGCCTTGTTGGGGTTTTACTTGAAGCATTTTCAACTCCCTGCTGATGGTTTTTAATTTAAATAAAAAATATTGACTTTGCTGCTTCCGCTGCCGACCGCTGATACGGTTTTATTAAACAAATAGTTGATGCAGCTTTAAAATTGACAAGCAATGACAATTCGCCATTGTCTTTGGCAAATATTTTTTCAAAGCCGATTCCATGTCCTGACCCTGTGCACGTCCTTTTTCTTTTCCAAGCAAGTGAGATCGTGTGCGCGAGACTCATAAAATTGTTGGCTATTTGAACGTTTTTGTGCTAGCCAAAGCCAGGGCATTGAAAAATAAAACGCGGCAAGTGAAGCTTAGCCAAACACACACACGCAGTTACCAAAAGGGTGCAAAGAAGTTCAGCGAAAAAAAAGAGGAAAATCAAGAGCTTGGCTGGAATTTCATACTGTTGGCATGCCCGCACTTCAAGTGTATGTATGTGTGTCTGTTTGTGTGTTATCCTTTGACAAGCAGCATAAATGTGCACCATGACCGGTTCGCCTGAGCTGCTTCCTTGCCTTCTGACTGCTCTGTCCACGTCTATGTGTTGGCCATTTTTATTATATTTGCTCTCAGACATTTTTGCCCTAATACGAAAATGGGATTTTAGGATATAAAAATTATGATAGATTACCGTTGCACTCCCGCACCCACACATGCATCTCCAACGGCATCTTCGTGAAAATTGCACCCCGTTTAGCTGGGGAAAATCATTTGATGATAAAAGTGGCCCTCAATTGCTTTGTTGCTTGTTGCTCGCCGCCCGCTCCTGCAGGAGGGTTTTTATTAAATTTAAGCCTGTGCGAGGAAAAAGGATATAAGTAATACAGAAAAGTGGTTGGGCACGCAGCTGACACACAATGGATCCATCAAAATGTAATAATAATTCATTATTTCGACTACTTTATTATAAAGCCACTTATAACATATTTGATGAACTCACTTTTAGTGCAATTTTCTCAAAAGCAGCCAACTTAGTGCAGACTATGTGTCGCTCTCATTGTCAAACTAGGGATTCCCTTAGTTTTAAGGATGAACAAATTAAATGTATTTTAATTACATTAAAATTAATGCCAAAAATTTGGCAAAATTTCTCGTACAGTATTTCTCGGAAAGTATTCTTAAATGGTGATGATAAATGATAATAAATTATTGTATTGTATATTCATATTGTTCTCTTTTTTTAGGAGACGGAATTATTTACAAGACGACAAAAAAAAATTTTTTGGATTATGCAACACTGCGTATGAGATGAAAACAAAATCTTTCTTTCCCGTCTTAGACTGGATTTACACGATGAAGCAAACTTCATGAAGTTTCTTAAAAAGCTTTTGTTGGTGAGAAAGAGGTATGGTGGGGTAGCTTGCCTCTCTACAGCTCTTTTCTACAAGCAAGAGCTCTTAAGAAAACTTTATGAAGTTTGCTTCATCGTGTAAATCCCGATTTAGACTGAATTTACACGATGAAGCCAACTTCATGAAGTTTCTCAAAAAGCTTTTGTTTGTAGGAAAGAGGTGTGATAGGGTGGCTTGCCTCTCTATGCCTCTTTCCTACAAGTAAGAGCTTTTTGAAAAACTTCATGAAGTTTGCTTCAGTTTGAAGTTTGTGGTAGGGTGGCTTGCCCCTCTACACCTCTTTCCTACAAGCAAGAGCTTTTTGAAAAACTTCATGAAGTTTGATTCATCGTGTAAATCCGGTCTTAGCAGATGCTAGGCTGATGAAGTTTTCTTCTTTGCTCTATAGATCTAATAGAATTCATGTAGACACTAGCCCAAGAATTTTTGGGTTTTAGTTGTAGAATCAAGTAGTATTGTCGGGAAAAGATTATAAAATTTTGCATTTAGTTTTGAATTTATTCATTTTTTCCAACGCAATATTTGACTGTTTTACGGCATTTTCAAGGTTAGGAATTCGTCACGCGCCTTCAAAAATTATTTTCGGCTTTGAACAAATATTTCTTGAAACGTAGTCTTAAAGTTCACCTTCCAATCTTTCCAAAAAGTATATATACATTTTCGTAGCACAATTTTTGGCTGTTTTACGGCATTTTCAAGGTTAGGTCAAAAACTAAATTCAAAATTGAAAAACAAAAGAGACTGAATTCATTCACTGACATTCTTAAATTTAGAATGGTATTTCATAAACTATACACTAACAAAATGTATTTCTTTGTGGAATAACACAATGTTAAGTATAAAAAAGCTTTTTGCTAACAGTGCATTTTAAAGTGCTGTTTACGCTTTCGATAAAGCTCTTAAAGCTCCAAAGAATGCGTGAAAGCACAAAAGCTGGAAAAGCTTATTGCAGTATTTTTTACGGGATTTCGTTACCGCCAACAAAATATACGGCGCCAAATTTGAAATCATCAAGAATAACTGCGGAAAGCTTAAGACAGTAAAAATACTTAGTTTTGTTTAGATAACATGTAAGCTAACTAAAATAATTACTCTTTATATAAAAATTTAAGGAAATAAAGACCGTCGCAATGTAAACTTGTAGTTAGATAGTTGCTTTCGTGATAGTTTATTCTGTTAAGGATTAAATATAACTTGTACCAAATAAAATGATCATTTTATAGAAAAAGGATATACTCTTAATGGCTGATTTTATTCATTGCTTTGATTCATACTTTGATCAAGAAAAAGTATAAAGGCAGTTCGGTCTCTTCTTGCCTATTTGGACTGTAAATGAGTACGGCTAAATGTGGTAACCAATATCGCGCATTTGAATGTAACCAACTCTTATAAATCAAATTAAAATCTTTAAAAATATTATCGAGTGGTTTTTCAAATTATCAAGTTTTTAATATATTAAAATAATAACCAATTGTCCAGGAAAGAATTTTTTATAAAAATTGCAGTGGGGTACAATTGTACCCCAAGTTCGGTTCTAGCGTTAAACGATAACTCAAACTGATCTAGAACATCTGGATAAGAGGTGTTGTTCCTTGAGGCCTATGGTTTCATATTTTATTGGTGCCGCTCATGTATTTTACCAAAAAGCTAAAATCTGTAATAGGTCTGTTACTTTCGATTTCTTTTAGGCATTTACCAATTTCAAATCCGCAAAATCTTTTAGTAAGTAAAAAACGGAACAGGACTTGCATTAAGGAACAAGTATGGATGATTTGAATACAGATAATCATCTGCCTGCCTACGCACTACGTTTTTTGCGACCTTTTAACTAGTTTTTCGATAACTTCTTTCAAAGGCAGATAGTGCGAGTTTGATATTTTTAAAAGGCCAAACATTCACTAATTGATTACGAAATCAATAAATTATTGTTAATATTAAATGACAGTTAGTAAATCTCGACTGAAAAATTCAGGTGATATCAAATACCTTTTGTGGTTTTGTGATAGAAGAGCTAAGACAAAATTAATGTTGAAAAACACAACACTGCAAATAAATAGAGAAAACATACAATAGAGAAACTTACATACTTTTAATGCTTTGTTCATTGATTAACGTTAAGGCTTTCAATGAGTAACTGGTATATAGAAATTAGACACAGACAAATTTAATATGCGCTCTCGTTTATATTGATTTTCATACTTAGATTGCCTTACCTTAACAAAATACGAAACGGTCGATAGCCTTAACTTTTATCAATTAACAAAGCATTAAGTTTGCATTTATTCGGCATCAAATTGTTGGTCTCACTTTTTTGTGCTTAAATTAAAAGCATTTAAACCCAAAAAGTACAAAGAAGCTAATGTGTATCTTGTTTTTCATCATTTTCGAAATGTAAACTAATAAGTTGCACATTTTAAATGCCAAATGTTGTTTTTTTATTAATAAATGTTCTTTTGATTATCCTTAAATATATACAACGTAAGCTCTGCAAAAGTCACTTGTTGCTTTTTTCGAGTAAAACCATATGCCATGTCATGTGGCAACAAATGCTTCCCTACCTAAAGGTTATACCTGAATAACTGCAGTTTTGGGCTATAGAAATCATCAATAAATGCACGGGGTTGAGTGAATAAATAAATTATTGTCCTCATGCTCATATCTTGCAGCCCGATTACAAGCCCTTGTTGTACCATACGGTGTCCAAGTCGGGACGTTTCTTTTGTATGCCCTCGCGTACATGTTCCTCCAGGCTGTCCACTTTGATGGCTGCGCGCTGTTTGAAAAACGCACAGCCAAGCGGAGTGGCAAATATTAGTATAAAGCCGCAGAAAAGCGTTTGGATGGGAGCATTGGATCGTGGATATTTGGCTAGAAAACCGTTCTTCTCCAGTTTGGTCATCAACAGCGGCGTCAAAGCTGAAAGAGATAACGTTTTGCAAAAATCTTTCCTATGAGCTTGAATGGTACCACTTACTCATTCCCGGCATGGCCATGAGTATACGGCTGAATACAACAGCTGAGATACCCAGAAAAGCGGCCTTCTTGGAAATGCCCACCTCTGTATTCTTCTCATCCACCAGCGAAACGCCATTGCGTAGCTCCCTGCAAGAGTTGGAAGTGTATGTAAATTCATATCGATTTCAGTAAATTCCGCTATGATTCAGTACTCACTGCATGCGCATGCAAGGAATGTTAATGCAATTGGCCGCCGCCACAGCAGCCAATGGCACCAAGCGACCAACCAGAGGATTCATGTTCTTTACGGCATGATTGAGTGACAGAGCCGTGGCCAGGGCACCGCCAGTGGCCAAACAATATGAGGTTACCAGTTGTCTGTGGAGGGTAAAACGAATGTGGATCTCATCTTGATCAACGGATTCTCCACACTTACGATGTGTTGATGGGCGTCGAGCCCGAACGATTTGTATAGTTGACGGTGGCATTGAACGTTTGATTGACCCACTGCCAGAAGATAACGGCCGGCGTGGTTTTGTAGAAGGTCATCATGCCTAAATGGAATCAACACACAGAATACAAAACATGCGTCCAATTATTAATAAAAGCGCGGAAATAGTTGTGGACAATTTCTAATTGAATTACACACTAAGAAAAAACGTATTATTACTTTATTTTAGACAATTTCTAAATTTATGTATATGTAAAGAATTCCTTCATTAAGAAAGGCGTGAAAATATAGTGTAATTTGCTCTTCCCAAAGAAATTCTAAACAGAGCTACCAACAGACCATTTTCAGAAAGAAATTAATTTACTTAATAAAATAATTTAACATCGAACTGACTTATATTTGACGCATATATTTAAGGAATTATGTACACTCAGAAAAAAATCCGTTCGAAATGTACCGAAAACCGTGTTTTTCGTTCTCAATAGTAGGGTAAGTCCGTTTTTTCTAAAACCGAGAACGGCGGTCTTAAGTTAAGAACGCTTTTTTGAGACCGGACGTTCTGCCTTTCAGACCCATCCGGTCTTGAATTCGGAACGGAAAAAAATTTATTCCGGACCTCCTCCGCAACCCACCCTACAGCTTTGCCTTTCTATTTCGGCGTTAAACTGTAGATCCCATTCTCTTGTCTCACAAGAATATTACAATTTATTGATGAGGTGTGAAATGCTGTTATCTTAACGACGCAGCAAGTTGGCACTTTAGATTCCTTCCTGTATGGCCTTACAAAAACTTGAAATCAAGAAAAGCAAGCAATTAAAATGAAATTATTTGATTTCAATTATAGCGGCTATCTTAAATGCTCTTATCTGTAATTTTGCTTATTTCGATAGTAATATTTTTCATAAATAAGGTAATTACGTTCCAACTCGTCATTAAGTCTTAGGTTTCTGCTAAAAAGTTCGCTCAGATCCCGATATGATAGTTCGGAACTTTATACCTTTAATTTTATATAAAAAAGGTTTTCCTGATTTTCTTACAAAAATTTCATTTTCGCTCAGAATTTTCTCCGAGCTAACCAACAGGTGGGCCACTTTCTGTAACCGTTAGGCCTCGACTGAAATAATACTTGATATTGTATGTGTTCCAAAGGCATAGCACAGATACTCATAAATTCACAGTCGATTCTTGCGACGCCGCAGCCGCGACTCTGTTCGCCTCCCTCTGCCTGTTGGATGGCTTAAAAAAGCACTTTACTTTCTTTCTGTTCGTTACATACACTTGCACCATGTATAACTAGAGATAAAGTTGGTCAAACCCGACTGTAAATTACTTTTTACATGTCACAGCTTGTATATAATATATGTATGCTTCGCTGAAAGAAACTTGTGCGACCAAATTCTTCTTTAATAGATTTATGAGGCTACAAAATAGTTCTTTTACGACACGGATTTGTGTTTTGGAGCCATCACAATCATCCAACCGTTAAATCAACGGTGAAGTTTCTACTGCTGACCTGACAGCGTATAAATTATTATTTATTATTATCAAAAAAAAACCCTATTGACAATTTTATTGTTTTATATATTAAATTCGATTTGAAAGCTCATGGGCCAAATAAATCCACTCTAAAGGTTGGAAAATCGTGTTTCATCTTAATAACATTCTTTTTGTAAGCTCATTGGACCAAATAAATTTGGGAAAATCAACCCCCAAGGTCGGAAGTGGTCTGTTTTTAAGATTTTAGGCCAAAATTACAAACATCTTAAAATGGGGGCGCTATCCAAATTTATTAGAAGAAAAAACAATTTTCAGTTTGTGAATTTCAACCAGGTAGGTAGGTGTACCGACGTACATGGTTAATGCCTATATATCAACCGCGTGGCGGGGTTTTAGCCGATCTATGCTGTCTATAAGATCTAAGGCAAAGCTAACTTCGTCTATGTCGTCTTTTTTCATTCAATTGCAAATGCTCGCTCAAGATATGTAAGATATAGATGTTAGATTTTGATACAGGGCTGCAAACCCAAATATTTCTTGCGGAGGTTCGGTTAGCGCGTTCGAACCATAATTTAACGGTGGTTAAGGATCAAAAATTTGAGGTTCAAGGTTTTTGTGCAAAGGTTTCTGTTCGAACCTTGACTCGGCACAAGTTTTACCTTTTTTTAAGAGAAATATTTCGCATTTCTGTATTTATTTTCAATTTAAATGTATAATGCTTGGAGTATTTCTAGCATTGGTCAATTCTACTTCTTTCATAATTTTTATACCCTTGCAGAGGGTATATTAAAATTGTCACGATGTTTGTAACGCATAGAAGGAAGCATCTCCGACCCCATAAACTATATATATTCTTGATCAGCATGACGAGCTGAGTCTATATAGCCATGTCCGTCTGTCCGTCCGTCTGTTTCTATGCTATCTCCTCCCTCAGTTTTAGAGCTATCTTGACCAAACTTTGCAAAAAGTCTTTAAATACACATAGGCTGCACATTTGTCGGAATCGGCCGGATCGGATGACTATATCATATAGCTGCCATAGGAACGATCGGTCCATAAACTAGTTCTAGTGGGAAAAACTTTTTTGTTTTCTATTGAATCGTCACCAAACTTGGTATATATTAGTTTTATACCCCTTCACACAATTCTGGAAAAATTTATCAAAATCGGATGACTATAGCATATAGCTGCCATATAAACGGTCAGTAAAAAAACTAGTTCTAGTGAGAAAAACTTTTTTGTTTTCTATTGAATCGTCACCAAACTTGGTATATATTAGTTTTATACCCCTTCACACAATTCTGGAAAAATTTATCAAAATCGGATGACTATAGCATATAGCTGCCATATAAACGGTCGGTCAAAAAACTAGTTGTAGTGAGAAAAACTTTTTTGTTATCAATGGTAGTGACTTTCAAAAACTGCAAGGGTATTTAAAACATCGGCGTAGCCGATGTTAGCCTTCTATTTTTTTAAATGTTTTTAAACCGAACCAAAAAGTAAGGATCGGAACAGGTTTTGGCTCAACTAGTTTTTCAAATGAGGTTCGGCTCAAGGTTCGGTTCACTGTTTAGGAAAAGTCAAAATTCCGGGTTCGAATCGGTTTGGCTCAAAACCGGTTTTCAGCCCTGTTTTTGATATATTTAAAAATCTTTAAGAATCTGATTGTTTACTTTTAAATTTAACATAAAATCCCATTTTTCGACTAATCGGTTCCATAAAAATATACTATCCGAATTTGAACCAAATTTTTTAGAACTTTTTGAAATCTTGTTTAAAATTCGGTCCAGGGAAATTTGATATTTTTTTTTGGTTTTGACTTGAATTTCCAAAATCATATTGAATACATAATGCCCATTTAAACCTCTATGACTACATTTTAAGTGTTAAGATCTACATATTTTTCTCAGTGTATGCTGTGACTTACACCCAGTGATGATCGTATTCATGGGCATTTGCGCCGACATGCGGCCAATGATGATTTGCTTCTCCCCCGTTTCCGGATGAAATGCCGAATCGTACAAGTACTTGGCCTTCCAGAGCTCCTCGATTGACTTGCATTCGGGCACATCTTTACCGGCACGGTATTTCTCAACAATTTGTCGTGCACGCTCCAGCTGTGCATTGGTGGCCAGTACATTAAGAGGATTTGTGACCAGCACAAAATGCTTGACTCGTCCCAAATACGTGCTCTGATCGTACTTGGGCTTATCAATATCAACACGTGGCAGTGGGGTCATTTTGGGTGGATAATTTAGGATTTGGCTGTTGGGATGGGACAAAAATTTTAAATTAAAACAAATTCGAATAATCTAATCGGGGTGTATGATTTAATTATGTCACAGCAAAATTCACTGTCGTTTGCAATCTCCGGCCGCAGCGCTTATCAGAGACGATGACCCGGCCAACTGCGTCTTGCTTATCGCGCTAATAAACAAGTTTCAGCCGCATATAGGTTTGTTCATACAAAATGTACATATACAAAAAATGGTATGTGCGTCTGTTTGTTTATGTGTGTATTGCGATTTTTGGCTTGGACTTTGAATGTCAGCTGTCAAAGGCTCGTTCGATTATGCACTCAAGGCGGTAGAACATATTTTGCGTTCATTATATAATCCAGCACAAAGCTGGAAAAATCCATAACTCTTATCAGTATGTTCCGGGCGCTCAGCTGAGCATAAACAAAATACTGGAGAACAGGTTGCGGCACTGTCTTAAGTATGTATTCTATATGTGTTAATTGTATAAGTTCTCCACCTACACAGACACACACACACGCGCGCAGACGGAACCGTTGCTACCACTTTGGCAGTGAGTTAACGACTGAACCTGAAGAGCGGACACCAAACCAGCTGCGGGCCGCTCCAGAAAGCTTTTGTTATGTGTAAGCGTTATTTTGGAGCCTAGTGTAGACCCCAGTGACATTGAAACGAAACAAAAGCTGCAGTAAGGGCCAAGCGGCAAAAGCTTTGGTGCGTAACAGTCGGTCTTGCAAGTTAACTAAGCTTTTGAAGCAACAGCATATTTGTGCTTCTACCACAATGGCATAAAACATACTTACATAAAACAAAATTCCAAAAGTTAAATCGTTTTGTCAGCTTTTCAAAAGAATACTATTCTGGTACAAAAAAACAAAAGTCGAAGCTCAGGGCTCTGTTTGTGTATATTTATGCATTTATTTTTGGAATTCATTATTAGACTAAACATAACATCAACAGTTTTGTATATTAGCAATAGTTTATTAAGGTACGCACTTTCTCAACACTTAAGAATACATACAGAAAAAATGCGATACAAGGAAATTGTTATTTAATTTTAAATAAAATACTGTCTTTGGCATAATGTGTCAACTTTTTAAAACTGGTTGATTGAAATTATTTTAGAGCTTTTGTATTATTTATAAAGATGGAACTTAGTTTTTTTCGATATTTATATAGCATTTATTTCGTGCAAAAGAATATTTCCACATATTTCGAAGATATTCATAAAACATTCGAATAAAAATAATATTTTAAATTGTGTTTTTTTAAAGATGTTAGTACTCGTACTTTAAGTAAGTCGAAAAATTATAGAAAATTCGTTCTTAATTCAAGTACAACATATGCCAAGCCCATGGTGGAATTATATAAGGTGAGGTCAGTAAAGTAAGCTGCCTCTATTTGGGGTACCAATGGAGTGGTGAAAAACAGTCAGTCTGAATGGTGAAAAGCAGCGGCTGTTAGTGTTCACTGGTACCCTGCTCGGTTGGTGAATTTGTGATGACTCTACCTTATATTATTATACCATGGCCAAGCCAAAATAGTATGAAAAAATTCTCAACTGGTTCTATCACTTTGCTTTGGCTTGGCTTACATTGCCTCATTTTGTGCCATTTTGAGTCAAATTCCTGTAGTTTTCAAGGCAAAACATTGCAGGCATTTGTCATTTAATGACCCAATGTAAGCCCAGCAATATGGAAGATTTCAAAACTATAGTTATACCTTTTTGGTCTTTGAATCAGAGCAGCATTATTTCATTCAATACAGAGAACTCGTTACAAGAACCAATAGAAAATAAATTAAGAATTTAATGGGCTTAAAGCAGCTGAAGTTATGAAATTTGAATTTGGGAGCAGTCCAGCAACAACAGAAGAAAAAGAACCAACCCTTTAGCAACCATTTGTCTGCCCAAGTCTCGGACATGCACACTGCGTGTTCTTTGTTTTTGCTGCCGAAATTGCATGCATTTTATTTTTGTAATGCCTTTCGAAGCGCAGCAATTGCCTGTGCGACTTAATGACGCCAGCTATGTGAGCAACTGTTATCAAGGGCTTGCCGACCGCTGGTTTAAACAAAAAACATTTTGTGCTTATTATATGTATGCTTATTTAGTTTCAAGAATGTTTTAGTTTTGAACATTTTGTAACTGTTTTAAGTATGAAAGTTTTGGTCTTAGGAATTAATACGGACTTAATTAGGACTAATACGAAATTCTAATACAAAAGTTTTGATTTTTTCAGAGTGTACAAGACTCTCATTTTAAGGAATACTATTTTCTTTCAAGCTAAGGAGAAAAAAGACTAAATGATGAGCTCTGCTCAAAAGTCACAATCAAATATACCAAATTTACGAAATCGAAACCGAATCAGATGTCTAACTTAGTAGAAACCGTGAACAAGAAGCTTTGAAACTAACATTTTCCTAACAGAGGAAATCCTTCGAAATTAAATAAAAATTGAGAACGCATTAAACCCGTCTCTGAGAAAATAAGGAAATTCTGTTGTAAAATAACAAGTTATTCCATTCTAAATAGGTTAGGTTGGGGCGGTTGCTGAAAGAGGGGGAATACTTCAACATACTTGCACTTCTCGTCCATTCTTTATATTTGTGGGGCCTTATTGATTTCCAATTTCATGAGTTCCTTTATGGTAGAAACCTTTTAGGTGCTAGGTCCATTCGAATTCCTTTATGAATCCTAAGAAGATATTGCCGAAAGCTTTGAGATATCTGATAGGAAGTAAGAATCTTTGATGACCCAAAACAGGACACGAGCAAAAGATGTGTGAGACAGATTTAACTTCTTCCTTATCTATGCAGCTGCGGGAAAAGTCATTCTAGGATTTATCAAGTCTGGCAGCATGTGTTTCGACCAGCCAGTGACCTGTAATAGACCTTACTACTGCCGCTCTGCCATTTTTGTGTTCTTTTTTGCATCGTATGAATCTTTAAAGATAAGCCTGCACGTAGCCATGGGCATACCTACAGTTTCCTTATTCAAAAAGATCCAGTCTAAATAGGATGCATAATAAATAATCTTTATTCAAGGACAATCGCATACCTTTTACTGGTTCTTAATTAAGGAGCGTTGGTCAAGTGGAAAGAGGTCAATAACAAATCCCATCTAAACAACCTTGATCGATCTATCCCTAATAACAGCTTTGATCTTTTATCCCGGAGAAAGAGAGAGATAGAGAGAAAAGACTAACGGCTAGAAACTCGCATCAGACAGACTTTTTCTCATCACCAGGCACCAAAAGCTAAATAAAACATAACACATTGGGGGCTCTAAACCAAATTCAACAGCACTCAATCACTATCTTCTAGGTGCTGAGTACGTATGGAATGGATCAGTCTGCACGTAGCCATGGGCATACCTACAGGGGCAACATTTGCTGTAAAGAACATCCCGAGGCAGAACTACAATCCCATCTTCCGAGCTCTTTAGAGTCGTTTAGTCCTATTTCCTAATACAAATTTCTGAATTTACAAGCCCCTTTTATGCGGTTTTTGACATTTGAAAACAACTAAAACCTGTTTCAGAAATTTCAATAATAGCGTGAATGTTATACAAAACATTCGAATATTTTTCTACAATTTAAAAAAAAATCCTTCAAATATCGTAAAACGATTTGTCACTGACATTTCCATTTTAACATGAATGTTTGATTTATTTCTTTGCTTAAAATTATTTGCATAGTTTTTAATTGTTTCTGTATGTAACTTGTTGCCTGAGAAAGTGCGCCTTTAAGTGTGTGTGCCTTTTTGTTTATCTCTCATTCTCATTATTACATATTTGTCATAATTAAATTTGATAGATTTTCCATATAGTTTTTGCAAACAATTATAGTCGTAATTAACACAAATGTCACATGTAAATATGTTTAAGTTGTACATAAATGTAACAATTATTGTACATTGTATATGGTTTTTTTGGGGGTAAGTTGTGGTGTCTTTTTGTCTTTAACTCTTAATTAAACATGATGCTGTATATATATAGTTCTTGCCTACATACTTGTATATATGTTATATATATATATATATGCCATTTATATTGTAGATACAGTTAAAAGTAACATGAAATATATTTAATTTGATTTCCTCAAAGATATACATATAAAATAATGGGAATAGAGAACGGTTTTATAGGTAAGTACACATGTACATAAGTACGTTGAGTTGTTTTTTTGTTTTAATTTAATTGAACTGCTAATTGAGATTTGTTTGAATTGAAACACTTAACTTTTGCAACTATGTTTTTTTCGGTTAGTTCTTGTATTGATGTATGTGTGTGTTATGTGGTTTATGTGGTGCCAACTTAACGATATATGCTCATGAATCGTTTGAGTTACCCGTATATAATACATATGTATTTACATTGAATTGGGCAACTTTTTGTCCTGACTATTTCCTTGGAAGGGAGGGAAGAACCTTGTTTTATATGTAGAATATCTGAGTGGGGGGTTTCAACGTTCGATTGTTCGTACATTTATTGTTTCGTTTTTGTATGTTATTTTAGTTACAAGGAAGTTGGCTTTAATGAATCATAGAAATCAGTTACATAGGTTTCATTTCGGCTCCTTTCATACAAAACTGTATTTGCCTTACAAGTGTGTGTAATGTGTATTTATGTATAGTATATAGCTATGTTTTTGAGCGCTTTCATATAGCAGTGCATTTGCTCACTATGTAAGTATGAATTTTGCATCTTTATGGTATATGTATGTATAAATTTTATATATTTGTCTTACACTTTGCTTGCAGCTAAATTCTGATACTGATTCTGTGTTAATAGGAGGCTACTGTTGTCACTACTTTGGTGAACTATTGGATTTCGAGAACATACACAAAATTATAGAAACTATACAAGCTTTTATAGAAAACACAAAACATTGATTTGATTTTTAAGTTTAACTCAACCTTTTTTTACGCATAAGTCTAAAGTTTGATTAAGTACAGTTCAAGCAATCTCTAAGAAAATCAAAGTTAATTTGCTTATATTTTGTTGTGTATTTTAATCAAGGCCACAAATCGCTTTGACATCAAATCCTTCTGAACCGGCTCGGTTTCTAAACTATCCAACGATTAAAATTCCTTTATTTATTTAAAGTAACTACTGTGGCTTCTTTAAAAGAAATGCTACCTCTTTCTTATATAAGACTGTACCTCCTAGGGCTGTTTCTTATGTTCATGTTTTTTAAATCCATGTTGCCGACTTTTACGCCGCTTTTAAAATATCTATGATTGTAAAGCTTAAAAGCAGGCAACACTTTCTTAATAACCTAGTTTTCAAAAACTTTAAGATGAGAAAACGACCCTTAAAAAATGTCGTATATCTGAGCAAATTTTCTTGACATTTTTCTGCTTTGATTACTTTGACTCTGTTTGTTTTGGATTTCAAGAGAGTAGCGTATTTTGTTTTAATTTGAAAAAAACCTGATATATTAGCATTAAGCTATGAAATCTGGTTAAGATATCTCTAAGTAGTTGCTAAAATGGGAGAATATCATATTTTCCGAAATAATGTACATATATTCGTTGACCATCACTTAATCGTTATTTAAACACTGTTAACAGTACATTATACCTTAGAATTTCTACATTGTTCGTATTGGTTAAAAGGGGCGCCTAATTCTGTCTAAGTCGGTGCATCGAAAGCCACCTGCCGTTTAGCGCAAAATGTCCCCAAAACGCTGGAAAAAAGTTCTGAGTAAGATTCTGCTAAAAAAAAAAAATGAATCCAATGAAAGTGAACAATCGGTTACATCTCATGCTCTCGTGTCAAAATTTCCTAACTTTAATTTTGAAATTGAATCACGATATATACACCCAGAAAAAAATGTCATTCAAAATTGCTATGTCCATGATTGAAATTAGACCCTTTTGTTCTGAAAATTAAAAGACATTTTTTTATTTTTTCCTTGAATCACAGAGAAATCAGTCTTCCATCTTAAAACATAAGAATGTCATACAAACATTTGGTTACGAGTTAAAAGGACTTTATATTCAATTTAAAAAGGGTCGCTTATCATTATGTTATAGAAATGTGATTTTTCTGTTAAAATTGGGTGTCCAGATTGCGTAAAACAGGGGAGCCCTATATTCGCAGGGCTCTTTTGTTGTTGCGGCATAAACGAGGGGCACTACACTTCAAATTTTAGCTGCAAACTACAATTTTTTAGCAGTAGCTTTACAGAGATCTGTATTAGGATTTTGAATGAATACAAGTCGAATCCATAACATGTTCACATTTTCTAGTTCAGCTACCTAAGTATCAGTCGAGCGGCATTTTCACTCCAAAATACATTTTATCTAGTCAAAAGTCAGTATGGGAAAAGAATTAACGGGAATTCCTTACTGTTGACTATCTTGAACTAAAGCCACAACAGCAACACGCTGATTGGTCCGAGCTGTTGCATTACCCGCTGCAAACAATGCGACTACCGATTAGTGATGCATTATGATGATAAGATTTTTTTTCGTTGTCCGGTTTTGATTAGCATTTTAGAATGAGAACGTTTTTCTTTCATTATGTATAATCAATAACCTTACTATGAATAGTCAGTGTGGTGGAAAATTTCAAAGTGTTGTACCAGCAGGACACGGCATAATGAGATGTCGCATCCTAGGAAGAACTCATTTAGCTAACCGATACCAAATATTCGGATGAGGATTTAAGCCTTAGATGTTGTAGCCTTGATTTGTATTAACCATAATTACGCTTAATGCACCAAAAATTGACTCTAAACGTTATGTCACTAGTTTTGGTATTATATATTTTATGTATACCTATAATTTGGTTTCATTATTTTATATTTACATTAACAAATTGACGTTATTAATTGCCATAAAGTGTATTTTTAAAATTTTTTAAGTCAAAAATGTGAAATCAAAACTTAGGACGTTTTTTTCTCTGTCTTTACTGTAAATTTGCTCAAATGTAAAAAAATATACATACATCAGTATGTAAGTATGTATGTTAAAGAATGTCTATATCAAAATGACATTGAGTTAACTTTCGGTTGATGAAACAAAAATAAATAATGGAAAAAACCAAAACAAAAAATTAAATATCTAACAAAATTCGTTGCTCCTGTTCCATGGCGTTTGTAGTAAGCAAATTGACTCCTGACTTTAACAATAAACAATAAATATTAACAATAACAATGCAAAAACTATTTATGTATGTTATATACATGCTAGAATATATATATATATAAAAACTAAATTAAATTAGCTAAATATTAAACTTGGTTGTTTGTTTTGTTTTCTGGGGTCGTGTGAGAAATGTTGCGTTGTTCCGTTCTCTTGTTGTTGTTGTTGTTGTTGTTCCATTAAACCTTTGCCATAAATATATATAACTTTGTTGCCTCTTTGTTTGCTTTAGCTTAATTTCATTTACATACATTTGTCTCCCTATCTACAGTGCTATTTGTTTAATTGTGTTGTACATACATACATACATGTAAATGGTTATTGGTTTACCTAAATATCATTTTTAAATATATATATATGTATATATTTGTTTTGTATATTTCCTTTTGGTGCAATGTAAAAATTCATGTAAAACACGCATCGAGTATTCAAGTTGTCCATTAATTAATATTAAATGTGGCCTGCGGTTGTTGTATGTACGAATTGTTAATATATATGTTTGTTATATGTATGTATGATATTTGGTGCTGGTGATGCGAATCTAAGGTGCGTCTGCTACTAGTATGTATGTATAACTTGGTTGCGGTTTGGTTTGCTTAGTACGTGCCTGTGTTGGGGAGAGAGAGAGAAAGAGAGATATGTTAAAATCCATTGCATACTTCCTGGGGGTTAGCTTGTTTAGGAGTAAGTGAACAAAAAAGAGTTGGTATTTTTATACACTTGCAAAGTATATGTTAATTTTGCATAAAAATATAAATTTTCCACCCCAAACACTATATATATTCTTGATCAGGACGACGAGCTGAGTTCAATTCCGTCTGTCCGTCCGTCTGTCTGTCTGTTTTTACACGAACTAGTCTCTCAGTTTTAAACCTATCGAGATAAAATTTTGCAAAGTCTTCTTTTTACTGCACGCAACTAATATGTCGGAACCGGCCGGATCAGATGACTATATCATAGGAAAAATCGGTCAAAAAACTAGTTCTAGTTCTTTTCCATCCTAGCGTCACCAATCTTGGTATATAATAGTTTAATATGCTTCCACATTATTTTGGAAAAATTGATCAAAATCGGATGACTATAGCATATAGCTGCCATAGAAACGGTCGGTCAAAAAACTAGTTATAGTGACAAAAACTTTTTTGTTTTCCATCGTAGGATCACCAATCTTGTTATATATTAGTTTCATATGCTTCCACATTATTTTGGAAAAATTGATCAAAATCGGTTGACTATAGCATATAGCTGCCATAGGACCAATCGGATGGAAAATTTGTTGTACTAAAAAGTTTTTTTTTTTGGTAACGTGATCAAATTTTGATTCTCCATGATTTTAAATTTATAAATATCTGATATATTCTATGTATATTCAACCGGTTAAATCAGTTGGAGTGAACTTTTGCAAGTGTATTAAAACTTCGGCACAGTCGAAGTTAGCTTTGCCTTCTCGTTTATAAAGGCTTCACTTGACTTGCTCTTTTATGTTCAGTTGTTCATATGCTCATTCGATCAGTTGTTCAGTTGCTCAATTTCATGTGCTTTTCAATATTTTTTGTTTTGTTGGTCTTTCATTTACTCAGCTGCCGATTTTTGATAATTAAAGAAAAACTGAGCAACTGAACAAGTGAGTAAGTAACTGAACAAAAATTTACCAGTGAGTGACCAACTCAATTAGTTAAACTGATCAATTGAGCAACTAAAGAAATAACACTAAAAAGTGAACAACCGAACAAAGAAGTCTTTATTCACTGAGAAGTTTTAACAAACTTTATTGTCGTCTACTCACTAGCACACTCGGGTGGGTTCATGTAGCCAAAGACATTCAACTCGTATAGCGACGCCAACGTGATAAAGAACAGATACCAGACCATCAGTATAATGCCCAGGCGTTTATCCAGTTTCCAGCCATTCAAATGCGTCGATACAATTAAGAAGACAACGGTGGAGAAGAGCGAGAGTGTGGAGTAGGCCAGACCTGAAATATATAATAGATAGCACTCGAAAGATTAGCCTTGAAATTGTAAAAGAAAACCAAATTGAACATCTAGGACACACATGCCAGGCATACCAAAATACAACGACGATGACGTTTACGAGGATTAACGGGGTTTAAACGTTCGTATACATACCCTTGGATATTACGTTGACGTGCGAGCCAGGCTTTATAATGGCCGTTTGTATGAACCAAGGAAGACCTAAGCACACTAGTATATCAAAGACATTCGAGCCAATTGCATTGGAGACGGCCATATCCCCGTAACCCTCTTTGATAACAGCTATTGAGCTTAGGGCATCAGGCACAGAAACGCCAGCAGCCACGAATGTCAGGCCCATTACGGTATCCGGTATGGCCAAAGTGGATCCAATCACGGTGATCATCCATACCATGAAGTAGGAGTAAAATGAGATCCAAACCATTGAGAGCAGAAAGGTGAAGGGATACCAGTTGCGATACTGCACTAGTCGGCAATCCGGCATGGTCTTTTTGCAGAGAAAATGTATGGGATAGACCACATACCAGGCCACCAGAGCTGGCAGACCACCCTCCGTGGGTCGCATTAAAGGATCGGGACGTGGTTCGCGTTGCTTGTCCGTGGATTTATAATAATCACCGCCTGCTGGGACAGGGGCGGGCGTGGCTACCACTTGATTCTTGGCTGCCGCTGCCTCACCCGTTACCACCGATTCGGGCTGATCGGCATGATAGCCCATATTCTCTTGACCCTGGCCCTGACTAAACTGATCCATGCCCCAATCATCGACCGCGGGTGGGTTGATTCTAGCACTGACAGCCACTGGTTTGGGTTGATTCTCCTCGCTCCAGGCTGCATTTGGATCCCAGCTGGCATTGGGATCACTGTAGTTTTGATAGTCGCTCTGTGGCTGCGAACTGGAGGCGCCAGCCAGACCCTCACTCGACTCCTTGGTCTGCTGCTGTCCCTGTGCTGCGCTGGGTCCAGTGCCTTGAGTGTAGGTACTGTCCGGCACATTCTTGTAGGTCACCAAAGCCGATTGTTCCTCCTTGTTGGGCAGCTTGAATGGCAGATTAAGACCCAAAGCCCAACGCTCCAGTTCTGTATTAAAGTGCAGAGCTATGCAATAGCCCACATAGCAGAGCAGCATAAATATCGATTCAAACTGGAAAGGCAAGACTTAGAACTTAGACTTTTACACTTAAGAGTTATCTTTAATCACTTACACAAGAGATGACATCATTGAAGATAATTATCAACATGACCAGTATGGATACAGAGTAGAAGAAGCAATCTCGCACCAGAGGCCACCAGTTGAGCTGACAAACGGTGCCCGAGCATAAAGCACACACCGAGATTACAAACATTATATTGAAGACAGCCGAACCGATGACGCCACTGATGCCAATATCATCCTTGGCAAAGAACACTCCAATTACCACAGTGGCCAGCTCTGGGGCCGAACTGCCGGCAGCCATAAATGTGGCACCCGCCACATCCGGTGACAATTTGAGCTCTGTAAGCAGATATTTTTTTTTTTTATTCCTGCGTGTCCATCTCTAGTTCTAGTTCACTTACCCTCGCACAATCGATCCAGACTGGCCACAAAATACTCATCGCACACAATGGCCAGACCAAAGAAGGTATAAACAGCCACCAGAATGTGTAAGATGAGACCGCCATGCCGTCTGGCCCATTTGTTCATTAACGGCTGGGGGAACTGTTCAATAGCGGGCGGTGTACAATTGTTGCGCTTGGGACGCCAAGTGGGCACAGCATGATGCATTGGAGTCGCCTGTGTGGTTGATTGTAACTCCTGCCAAAAGCTCAAACGGCTTGAGTTTACTCACAACAGGAAAAAATTCTCAGTTCAACTTACCTCTGACGGTAGCTCACTAGTAGAAGTTCCACCTAAAGCATCTCCATTTCCATTCGGTTCATTATTTTCCACATTCGGTGTTTTATCCAGATTGGTGTCAGTATCGCCAGCATCTTCGGCCAAGCCACCCACATCTAAGGGCACATCCAGTCCCTCTTTGTCATCACCCTTGGCCGAGTAGATGCTAACGCAGTAGTAGATCAGGAACAGTAGCCCCATGTTCCACATGCGAGCGCGGCGGGAACGACGACGTACAATCTGAATATATAGAAGTAGACAAGATTAGAGCTTAGTGGCACCACAAAGGAAACCATCTTCCCCCCCCCAAGCAGCTAATAATGTGTGTCTTATGCGTGTTGTAGGCGGCGCCTAAGGTTGCGGCTTTATGGTATACCCACACACACTTTCTGCTTATGTAGTGAGTGCTAGGTAAACATCCAAGTGCAGCAAGCACATAACCACATACATATACTTCCATGTGCCTGAGGGGCTTGAGCAAAACGGCAAACTTATTAAGTTTATTGCCACTGACTTGGTTTGCTTGGTTAGTGCTTTGCTGTCGGTGACTGACACTGGAAATTTGATACCAGGCCTGTACCAAATGTCTGGGTTGCAAGCAAAATGGAAAACGAGAAAACAAAGTTTTCATCTGCAACAGTTTTCATACTCTACATGAGCTTAAGCTAGTGTGGTGAGTGAAGCCTCATATGTCAACGACCTATGTTCCACCTGGTATCATATACATAAATCACATATGCTAAGCAGAAACGTAAAGTTTTATGTTCACAAGCATGCTAAATTATCTCTGAAGGAATAACACTTCTTACAAAATATTTGGCTAAAACTAAACAATATCAATGTATATATATATCAAATAATAATTTGTGAGGTGCAGCTTTGTTTATGTGCACTGATTCCAAAACTGGTTTCGGTTTAGCTCCATCAGCTCTTGTTCCCAAGATATGGCGGAAAAGCGGATTTCAATTATTTTTTGACCTCTGTAATTTCTTGTGGTCACTGTGGGCGCCAATTTCACATATCAATGCTTCTGTAAAACAAAAAAAGCGCAATATAAGTGCAGGCGAAAGTTTTCAAATTTATCTCTGAAGCAGTTTTGGGTAATGGTTGTTCCTTGCACAGAACATGTTCAGTGAACATGTTCTCTTGTTCCTTATTTTTAAGTTAGTCAACTCAATCCAATCGCTCCGTTGTTCCATTGCTCCATTGTTCCGTTGTTCAGTTGATCCGTTGTTCTGTTGTTTAGTTGTTGTTGTTCACTTGTTCTGTTGTTCAGTTGCTCAGTTTTCGGCAACGGCAGAGTGCTCGTTAATGCCGGACAACAGGTTTCTATGCAGCCGGGTGCTTACTTTTAAGGTGGCGGCAAGATTACTTTTTTCCAACATGGAACAAGAGTCTTCGGAGCCAAAGTTACGGAACAAGAGTCACGGAACAAGAGTCGCGGAACCAGAGTCTTGGATCAAGAGTCTTAGAACAAGAGTCTCGGAACAAGAGTTACGAAAGAAGAGTCACGGAACAGGAGTCAGGGAACAAGAGTCAGGGAACAAGAGTCACGGAACAAAAGTCTCGGGACAAGAGTCACGAAACAAGAGTCCCAGAAAAAAAGTCTCGGAACAAGAGTCACAGGAATCAAAAAATGTATAACTGCTGTGGTCTTCAAAAATTCTAGAGTACAAAAAAATCAACATATTCAATTTTCCTCCATATATTGAAAACAAGAGCTAATAGAACAAAACCAGTAATGCAGTTTTGTCCAGTGTACTCCATATTTATATACTTATACGTGTTACATATACAAACAATTGACAGCATTGGCCGAGTTCAGCAGAAGAACTGGCACCCTGATCAATGATTTATTTTAATAGATTTCATAAGATATTTAAATGGAGCTTTTCCAAATGTCAATTTAACAAAACCTCCCAAAAGTATGCTATATAATAATAGCAGTTTTGTCAAGCTGATCAGCGATCTTACGTTAAAGTTTCTTGGGGTACAAATGTACCCCAACCAATGCCGTGGGGGGGATTTGAGTGTCAAACATACATACTTCAAATAATAAGACACCCCTACCGAATTACATTTATTTATTTCTATTCTATTATTTATTATTTCTACCGAAGGTCTGAAAATTGAGGTCAAGGATTATTTTTGAAAAATTTTCTTTTTGCCCTTGCCTTGAACTTAGGCAGCAGATTGGCTTTAAAATTGGTCTGTAGTTTTAATTCAGTAAATAATTTGACATGAGTTTCGGAAAAGCCGTCCAAGGTCGGAATATTGCTAATTAAAGGTCAAACCGTTTAAGTTAAAATTAACAAATTAAATTAATTTTAAATTTCGGAAAATGGGGGGTGGCCCCAGGGTCAATTACTACGTTTATGCACAAATAAAAAATCATGATTTTTTGCCCTTCCAAGTATGCTATGTTTATGAATATGAATAGTTAAGGAAAATATTTATGATTCAGTAGCCTTAACACTAATTATTTTTGTATACCTTTGACTGGTACGGCAATCTGAGTGAATGCACAATGTGGATTATGTCTGATGCTGCCATAACTGACTATAAATTATCTCTATCAAAATAATAATATTTGAAGTTTGAATACTTTGAGGGTAATGTGACTTTGAACGCTCGTGGAATGAGAATAAATAGTTTTCAATCCATTACTAATTTCATAAATCGCATTAAATACGCTAATACCATGCTGATTTTATGAAAGCCTAAAAATAACACAAGCTATGTGCTGCATAATTGTAGCACATTAATATGCTTAGACGAAATCTAGTTATTTTTGAAAAACATTCGGTCTGTCTATATAGCGTAACAAGCATTAGACCAATTTTAAAAAACCAAAAATGCGGTCAAGCACTACTTGCGCCTGCCAAAGTTTGTATATAACTAATAAATTTTAGGTGTGGGGTCACTCAAACTGTGCAAGTGCTGCCCAACACTGCATTTCTAGAGAGACCAACAGGAAGATCATAAGAAATATTATAATTGAGAAGAATATGAGCTGTTTCGTTTGAATGCCAAAATGCCAGTCAGTGATTGCAGACAAACTATGGCCCAGCTCTGGTATGAAACTGAATATGCAGATTTTATTAGAACATGACAACTTGCTTATACATATAATTCGCATCTGTATGGGCAGACATAGCAAACGCATGATATACAATACGGACTGACTACCAGCTACAGCTGTTGAAGTTGATTTGCATGCCAGTTATCGAATAAAACTTGACACTTGGTCTGCAACTGGTCAAACAATAACACCAAATCCATAAAAACAAAAAAGCTCTTAGCAATTACGTGCCAGCAATTGCCCTTGGGCTTTAGCTTAATTTAGATCATTCCCAATCTCTGTGACACTGATAAGCGTTGAGCAAACACACAAAAGCAGAAGCAAGCTTAGAATTGGTTTGAACTGGCAAAAACTGCTGCATACTTTCCCAGGCGCCATTCCCCCTCTGCCCTGTTCTATGACATCATGGAGCCATCTTTAAACCAAGAAGGAGCGAGCAGCAGCAACAATAAATGTCTTTGAATAAATTTGAGCCACATTACAGCCATTTGTTTGTTATTGGCAGAAATGGCTGGTGCTGGTGTGATAACAGCGAAAAATTGACGAAAATGTAGAGTGCAGGCATGTGAAAGAGAGATGTGAGATGGAGCCAACGAGTGAGAGTTTTCACCACAGCAGAGGCCACCACGCAGCGGTTGGGCGCCTGCCTTGTGGGCCACTCGGTCATGCCGCACCATATCGATTTACATTTACCGACACCCCCCAAACCCACAAAGCTTTTACTCTTACGCGCTGTTGGGTAAGGTTGCAAATGGCAGCAGTGAAGGGGGGGGGCGGCGGGCGGGCGGAGAATGGTCGTTTGACTTTTGCTGTTAGTTACAGTTGTTGCTGTTGCTGCTGGATGGCGCCAATGACGCTTACGCGGCGACGGAGGCTGCAGCCGACCATCTTATAAAAATAAATGCCTGCGCTAACTAAATAGACGAGGCAGGATGAGGGGGCGCTTGCTGCTTACATCATACATACAGTTTTCCTTGACTGGCGGAAAACAAAAGAAAAGCAAAAGTGATGTGGTCACAGAATTTCAGGGAGGGCCTTTGTTTGATTGCCAAAATAAAACAAAAAAAACAATAAATAAACACAAATCGCAGACAATTGCACACAATTGACAATTGACTTTGCCATTTTTGGGGGAGTTAACCAATTTCATAATCCCTTCTTACCATTTTTAGTAGTTGGCTTTTTCTTTGCCCCTTTTAAGCTAGTTTCACTTTTCACTATAAATTTGTTAGCACTTTTAATTTCTTAATTCTTTTTTTTTTTTTTTGGTCAGTTATAGCTTTTGCGGAAAACAGATACAGAAGAAAACCGTTGCATTGGAAAACATGCGAGACTTTTTTGTGTTCTATCACTTCACTTGGGTTTCATTTTCGTTGCAAGTGTTTTCATTTGTTTTTTTTTTTGGCAATTTTCTTTACTAATTTATTTATCAAAATTTGTTATTTTCACACCGGATCAGCTCTGTGGAATGCGTGTGTGTGTATGTGTGTGTCCGTGTCTATTGTGTGGGAGTGTGTGTGTGAGACGAGCACGAGACCAGGCAAAGCTTTGTTTTCGACTGGCGACGTCTGAGCGCAAACTGATGTCGTTTTCATCGCGTCGCCAAGTCTGCGACGAACTTCAGCTTCGGCTGGGATGATAGAGGGGGCGGCTATGGCTATGGCCAAGTCCAGCCATAGAAACTCACCACAGCCGACAGTCAGCACGAGGTGAGCAAATAGCAGGAAATGTACATACATATTGGTGTTAAGTGTTGCTCCGTTGTTAACATTCCTTTTAGGCTAGAAGTCTTCAAGTTATGACGGAAGTCAATGTTATTGTCTGTTTCGATGCTAGCGGAATTATACTGATAAATTTAGAAATTTGTCAATTTTCATAAAGAGAAAATATGTTCCTCAAAGTAGGCAACAAAAACTAAATACTTATCAGTGCCTCGAGCCAGTGATTCGATTCCTGTAACAGCTCCGAAAAGTCCCGAAATGAGTGTTTCGGTTTTTAGATACGATTACTTATTACGATTACGATTAGTCTGTTTGGGAAACGGATTATAATCAGAGAATAATAACGGAACCGGAACCATTAACCGAAATAAACCTTTTTAAGCCACGTACCGGTATCGAAATCGGAACCGATATTAAACATTTTTCTAGTCCCTTAAACCGTTAACCATTATAATAGCAACCGAAAACCCCGGAACCATACCGAAACGCTAATACTGTTTCGGTTTCTTATTATTATTTTATGATTGGATTATAAAATTTCTAAAAAGCGGTAAAACTTTTCCTTGTAAAAATAAACTCTCGAAATATGTGAAGGATTTCTAAGTCTTAGAAAAATTCGCCTTTTAATATAGAAATGTTAAAAAATATTAATATAAATTTAAGAAATGAAGTTTATTCATTTTCATCAAATTTTGCCCTCAAATTATAACTATTGTTTCCTATTTTAGGAAAGTTTTGTTTTAATATACAGAGAAATGTAATGTTAGATAAAGCTTAGGCAGATTTTTATGTTTCCCACTGTTAAGAGCGGTTTTAGAACTTCAAATTAGCGTTCAAATCTATCCAAATCGCGAAAGATCTCTGTTTTTGGCTGGGATACAGAGGATTTAAGGGGCCGATTATTTCGAAAATAATAATTAAGAACTATTTTTCTGCCTTTTAGAAAGATTTTATATGAGTTTATAAAGATAAACTTACAACTTTCTCTGTTTTTAAAAAAGTTTTTGAATATTTTAAATACGCGTACCTCTTGAAATATCTAAGAAAATTTTGAATATTTCAAACAACGCATGAATTTTTGGACATATTACAACAATTGAATTTTTTAATATAAAAAGTTTTATTACGTATACCATGAATTTTTTGGATATATTACAACAATTTGAATTTTTTAATAAAAAAAGTTATTATGTACTGGTACGTACCGGTATACCATAATAAAATCTAGGTACCGTATCGGAACCGAAAACCGAAATGTGCTGAAACCCGAAATAGAACCTTTAACCGAAATTCTCATTTCAGTACGTTCCAGAACCGGTACCGTAATCGATATTCGTTTCAGCATTAATCCCTGATTATAATAGATCGATATGTAATGATGATTTAAGTATATGTCTAGCAGGTGCGAACAAACTATACTCAAAATTGAGGGGGATATGATATGAGGTATAATCAGATTGCTTTTCGGTTCTCAAGAAATATTTAATATCGGTGCAGGTACGTGCCTTAAATAACGAGTGTATCCAGGGTTTCAGGGGCATTGGGTTTTCACAGTGTCTATGTACTCGCGGGTTCGATCTTTAAAGGGATCTGAAATTAGTGGTTCAAGGTTTTCGCTCGAACCTTGGTTCGGCTTAAGTTCGACCGATTGCCGGAAATAGTATCGATATATCGAATATCGATTTTTTTATTAAAAAACGATATATAATATCAAATATTTTTAACGCGATATATCGCTTATCGATTTTTTTAAATATTTTTTGGCGATATTTTTAAGTTCTGGATGGATGACAAAGACAAATTGCCAACGCTTTCCGACTTGGCTTTAGTTATTACACCAGAAAGCTTTTGGTTCTTATCATGTGTAGGATATCCTTATCATATTTCTTTGAATTCGATCCTCAAATATTTGGTATAGATTGATATATGTAAATATTGGATCTCTTTTTTAAAGCAATGATTAACTTCGATTCCTCGGCACTGTTCGAAGAAAAAGCAAAGAAATCATGCCTTTCGCTTTTCACGGAAGCTCATGAAATTGTATCCATTTTCGGATATTTTACTATATAATTATCCAAAGCCAGACGAGTCGTTGAAAATGCGCTCGGACACCCAAAGGCAAGATATCGACAGCTAAAGGTCTTGATAGTCATCCAATAAACAGTGCTATCATCACAATGTCCTTCAGAATACTTTATAACATATTAAATAATTGCACAGGAGCTCATCAACGATTATTGGGAATTGCACTAAATACTCTCAATTTAAATATAGCAAAAAATGCTACTTCATTATATTCTTAGATTTTGCCAATGGCTGGTCTCAAAAAATAACTCGGTGCTACAGAACTCAAAGAGACTTTGATTCTGTTTCAAAAGTCTAGTAAGAAGGTTCGTGTCTAAGATAAAGGTCAACCCAAAGACATTCTAAGGTGCGTAACAAACATAGTACTTAATTGCAAGGGAAATTTTGCAAGGCAGAAAAGGAGTAGACATTTTCTATAAATATTTAAAGCAGAATTTGTTCGTTAAAGGCCTGATCTCAGATGACATACATTTTATTTTCGGCACTATGCTTCATATGAATAAGACAGCTGTTCAAAAGCATTCTGATTTCAAAGCTCTACAAAAGTGTTTCTATTCATATAAAGCAAAGTGACGAAAATTATTTTTATGTCATCTGAGAATAGGCCTTAAATATGTACACTTGGAATATTCTAACTTTTATAAGGATACGTTGAAAATATGCTTTGTTTATGGCTTAAAGAATGTAAACAAACTCCTAGTGTGGCTCCGTATTTAACTGCAAGGTAAACGGTCACTCAATTAATTAAATCAGATCTGTCTTGAAGCTAATTTTTTACAAGTTTTCTGGTCACACTGAGCGTTGAGTTAGATTGTTGGAACCTTTTAGACATATATTTAAATCATCACAACTTATCGAACCAGAATAAACCATAACCCGATCTAAAGAACGAAGCTCAAAACTTTTTACTAAAAATTGATTTTGTGTGCGGTGTCTGGTTCGGGAGTTCAGTTCGTTGTATGGTTCAAAAAACTCTAAAACCAAATCCTTTCAGTTCTGGAACGGCTTGCAGGCTTAATACATATTCCACAATTCCCGCCAATTGAAAACTCTACTTGATTTTGAAAGCTTTTCACCACTGGGAAATGCCAAATAAATTTCCTTAGTCTGTTCTTGAGGGGCGTCATCTATGGTCAGCTTTTAGAGCCCGTTTAACTTAAGCTTCCACCCCTCTAAAAGGAAGGAAGGATGACAAATATTGAGTTAACAATGATATCCCAATTTTACCCAATCTTTTATTAACATTTCATGCTCCCCCTTTGGCTATTCCAATAAATTATTTAGTAAGATAAGTGTCCAGTTTCTGTGATTGAGTATACGATATTCACATCTCACTTGTGACCTGTTGAAAAATTGCATTAGACACAAACAATGAGCCAAGTTTACATTTATATATGTATGTATGTATGTTTGATTATTATTTATATGCGCCCTCCCTCGGCCACAGACGTCAAGTGTGTTGGTTGGCCTGGACAAATAGCAAACAAACGCAGCGCAGCATTTGAAGTGCCGCAAAGGACATCAATTGTCTGGATTTTGCCACATTATCCTTTACATCGGCATCTCAGATGTGCAACGTGACATTGCTACATGCCGCACTCTATGATCTAGCCGCCCCGTCGGGGCCTTGGGCGTTGCAAAAACAAAGAAAAGGTTTCTTATAAAAAATTGCCATCACAATGACGAATTTACCTGTTGACACCTTACAAATGGACAATTCTGCTAATTAATAATGGGATCGCTGGACTTGAGTTGAACCAAGAAATATGACGGCTGTCTGCCATTCAATTGTAACAGGTTATATGGCTCAATTACAAGTCGTTGGGAACGGGAGTGCACAAAGACTGGTAGCCGCCAGATGAATACGATAGAATCAAAAAGGCAGAGACATTCAGTCTGCGAAACTCAAGGAATTGTACGAATTTCTCGAGAAATGCGTCGGCTATCCTTTTGGAGATGACAGGACTAAAGCAGAAACATGACTTCGATTCACGATTTTCCCAGATTGAGAGTGGAAATGAGCGGCTTAGAATTGTTTATGATGGGATTGTAAATCTAAGCCAATTTCGTGCTATTGAAATAAAAAGTGGAGAAAGGAATGATTAAATTGTCATAAATTGGACAGATCTGGCAATGCTGTTGTCATTTGTGCTTAGTCGGGATTGCCACTTTTTACACAAAAATTTGAAAAAATCGAATCAAATGAAAATCTGATGGTGGGGCTTAAGGATGGGGCTATATGGTGGAAGTGCCATCACTTCTACGATCATTTTTGAAAAGTATCCAAAGAGGTATGCGATCGAGCGTTGTCATGATGGAAAAAACCACACTTGCGATTGCGATAAATGGCTAATCCAGGATGATTTTCTTTGCTTTTTCTGTCCAACAAGGAAACAGTTCACATTTGAATTGATAATTTTATTCCGTGGCGGCAGATTAAAATAGACGACAACCTTAAAATTACACTAGGAGACAGCATTACACTCCTCTGGTAAACATCAGCTTTTGCAAAATGATCTTTTTCACTCTAGTGAATGATCTCCTGAGAACGCAGCTTCTCTTGATTATTCTTGATGTACCGTTCTTGCGGGTACCGGTTTTCCCGCGACACCCACTCTATTTCTATTTTAAACGAGAAGTCAAAGCTAACTTCGATTCTTCCGAAGTTTTAATACACTTGCAAAAGTTCCCTCCAACTGACTCAACCGATAGAATATATATATGATATAGATATCACATATCTAATTTAATTTAAAATCATAAAGAATATGGATGTCGACTTCCAAATTTGAGTCGATACCCTAAAACCAGTATTCTCGTTAAGACACATGTTCCGAACGATCGGATATATGGCAGCTGTAGGATATAGTCTTCCGACTCCGGCCAAATTTCGCAAGTCGGTTTGAAAGCATATTATTTTCGAGATTGCTGAGTATTAGAACACAGTCATAGAAAATAAGTTAAATTTTCCTACCAAGATCCATTTTCCGATCGATCGTTCCTATGTCAGTTATAAGATATAGACATCCGATTGTGACCAAATTTTGCAGAACTATCTTACAGCATATAAAATCCATAATTGCTTAGTTTAAGAACGCTGTCATTGAAAGGAAACAAATTTTTCTTACTAAATTTTATTTTTCGACCGATCGTTGCTATGGCAGCTGTAAGATATAGTCATTTGATCCGGCCGGTTCCGACATATTAGTAGTGTGGACTAAAAATATGATAAAGTTCTGCTCGATAGCTTTAAAACTGAGAGACTAGACGGACGGACGGACAAAGCTTAATCTCAGTTCTTCGTTCTTCGTCGAGTTAATGGGCGCGTTCAGCAGAGAAACTTGATCACAGATCAGCTTAACAAAACTGCTGTTATTATTTAGCATCCTCTTTGGTGGTCTTGTTAAATTGACATTTGGAAAAGATCCATGTTATATCATATTAAATACAGAAGGAAAAGTAATCTACGTGAGTTACCAAGATATCATTGATCAGAGACCAATTTCTCCAATGCTCTAGTGCCGAGTTTATTATGATCAGGGCTGCAAACCGATTTGAAATCGAACCTGTTCGAACCCGGAACTCCGACTTTTCTTTACATGTGAACCGAACCTTAAACCGAACCTCTTTTGAAAAATAGTTGAACCTAAACCTGCTCCGTACCAAAGTTTTCGGCTCGATTCAAAAAAAGCAACAAGACTTAGTTACACGAACTTTTACCACTCTAAGTATTCTAATATTTTGTACGATCATAGAAGTAGAATAGGCTAAAAAATACTCGAAAACATACTACTTATAAATTTAAATTGTAAATAATTGAAACGCTACCATAAAGATAACAAAAATACAGAAATTTTGAATATTTTTTTTACTTTCAACAAATTAGTTGCTATTCTATTTTTTTACCTTGAAAATGTTTATTTAAGTTTGTAAGAGAAATATTCTTTCCGACCCCTAAACTAATATTCGATCACGCGGCGGTCTTCTTGTCCGTCGCCTCGTCGTCTGTCGCTGTCTGTTTCTACGCGACTAGTCTCTCAGTTTTAAAGCTATCGGCGAAATTTTGCCGAGTCTTCTTTTTACTGCACGAACTATTGTCGGACCCGTCGATAACTATATCTATAGCCCTAACGATCGTCGAACTATTCTAGTTAGAAAAACTTTTTGTTTTCTTTTAGCGTCACAATCTTGGATTTAGTTTTATGTTTTACATATTCGTGGAAATTGTTAAATCGAGAATAGCTATACTCCTATAAACGGTCGGTCAAAAACTAGTTCTGTGGGAAAAACTTTTTATTTTTCATCGTAGCGTCACCAATCTTGGATTTTAGTTTTATATGGTTAACACAATTCTAAGATTTTATCAAAATCGGAGGACTATAGTATACTCCTAACCGATCGGTCGAAAAATTACTTTAATAAAAAAGTTTTGTTTTTGGCATCTTTGTTATCATGTTTAATTTAAAATATCTGATAACTTATCCTCTATATTTTTACCGTTAAACAGCTTTAAAACTTCGCACAGTCGATTTCTTCTCGTTTATTTTTTTTAGTCGGAGTCACTTTCCTTTATTCTTTTTAAGCCAGTAGTTGATTTGTGAATTAGGCGATACTTCTTAGGCATATCGATACTAGAGAAGACGTGAGTACATGTAAGTTTACTTTAAATAGAGTTCAGGCCTTATTGTAACTCTCGGGCCTTTTTGTGCCTTTCGTGCCTATCGGGCTTTTAGCTTAGGCACGAAGCCCGCACGAAAAAACCACTAAAAAAATTGAGACACGAAGCACGGTGTTTTTAACAAGAAGCTCGTAGTCCACGAAGTCCGGCCCGGCCCGCGCCCACCTCTACTCTGAACCACTTTTGAACCAGTCATGAAACAGATAAATATCTTACTCCATATTAACTACCTGCACACCAAATTTTAAGTTCATCTCTTTAATAATATCTGAGATGGCTGCGAACTTTTTTGAACCACTTTTTAAAACTGGTACAGAAACTGTTTTGAACCAAAAAAAATAGCTTATATTACCAATTTAAACATCGAATTTTAAGTTCGTAGCTCAAATAATTTCTGGGATTTAGATCTAAGTCACTTTTGAACCTGTTTAAGCAGGTTTGGAATCGGTCTTTAAACAGTTAAATGTTTAACTCTGTATTACTCACCTACTCAACTAATTTCAAGTTTATAGCTTAAATATTTTCGGAGATATTGCTCTGAACCACCATTGAATGTTACGAATTTACAGATGCGCAACTTGCTGATACTATCGGTGTGCTGACGTCGCAGACACAGCGCAGTTTTTAAGCCGGTCAGAAGAATAATTTATGTAAAGATAAAGAAGTATCTATCTTTTTATGTATACGATCACATGTCTTTAAGAAAATAATTGAATTAAGTCAGCAGTAACCATATTAAAAATCTTCTACCCACACTTATCCCATTCAATGCAACCCCTAGCGACTATGAATGAATCCCTCGACTCCCTAGGTGGCATACTTCACGCATGCCGCCGACTTTTAAATTAGTTTATAAACTAATAACAAATATTGTAACTAAAATGCGTGGGCCAATCAATTTTGTACGCTCAATTTAAGCGGCGACCGAGCGTCTGCATTGCTAGCCACATTGGCGACCGCACTTAAGGACATGATGACGATACGAAGGTGTCAAGATGCTGCTGCTGCCGCTGCTGCTGCTGGTTGTCTACGTCATACAAAAGCCGGCGGGGTCACAATAGAAACTCGACTCTTCGTTTGACGCAACTGCCCAAAATTGGCTCGCTCATCATTATTTATATGCCACTTTCTGTTGAATTGAATGGGATGAGGATGAGGGCAGGGGAAGGTGTCAAGCCAAAGGTGTCGGGACAGCCCCGTTTACAGATGCGGTTGATGTTGCGAAGACTTGCCACAGTTTTCTCTGTCTTCCAGGCTATTGTTTCATTGTTTTGTTGGTTTTTCACTGCCACATCGAGTGCCTTGGTGTCGTGGTTTATAGCGGCAAGGACGAGGCAATCCTTTGTCTCTGGCGACTCAATAAAGAACTTATTGTGGACAAATTTCGACATTTTTCAAGCGCTGTTTTTCGTTTGTATGTGTGGCTTCAAAGGACATGCTTGACTTTTAACAGGAATCAATTTATTTTATGCGAAATAATCGTGTTGATGGCTGCGTGCTCGCCCCTTTTTTTCGTTTTGGGCATTTGCCCGCACCAACCCCAGAGAGCCAACCCTCGATGAGAAGAGATGCGATGGAGGGCTCTGACTGGGTTGGAGCGCCTAGGTGAAGAAGGGTGGAAGTAATTTTAATTTATGATGTCAATTTATAGTAGTTTTTGCGGTTTCCCAGACAGACAGCCAAAAGTTGCCATTGTCTTTTTACATAAGCGAAACAGTTACGAATTTAACTACGTTTGTATTTCAACTACTTTTCTAGAGTTTGAGGTGCGATCAATCAATTATTTGTGTTTTGGTTTTTTTGGTGGAAAATGTCCTTTTTTTTTGTAGCATTTTTTAGAAATCACACGAGCGTATCCGCGCTACCGATCAATCAAATTCAGTGCAATATTTTGCAATCTCAACAATTGTACAGCCCAGAGGCTATGTACACCTACACAGATGCACTTCAACTGCAGTTCATCATTCATTCTATACAATTCATTCATTCCATTCATCACTGGCAGGCAACCGACCCACTCAGCACTTGACAGCTGACCAGAACCCTGGGCTGTTAGGTAAACATGAATTTATCGGTTATTATTAGCACCTTTCCATCATAATTGCACCATAGGAGTCACACCAATTGCAATTCTTCCTACCGTGCCTTTCACAGATTTTTGCATCTCCATTGAAAGGACAAACTAAGTGTGAAAAGGCTTTTCACAGGATTGGCATCAGTCTTCGGTAGCAGTATGGTGGTGCCTTCTGAAGAACTATGTCTGGGTCTCTGGTCTTTGTCTGATTTTCGTACATTTCAATTTGCATTTGACTTTCCTGCCGGCTGTGGGCGAGCCAAACCACTTATGTTTGGTTCACTTCTCTCGCAAGGAAACTGACAACGGAATTCGATCGTTTGTTAGGCGGATCAAGGCTCGAGCCGATGCTGTTTGCTTCTTTTGGCCAGGGAGTGTGCCGTCGTAGACAATTGTTACAGATTTTCACGTATTTTTATTTGCGCTCGCTTGCACAAATCTGACAATCCTAAGACGATTTCCTCTGGCAAATCTGTTGTAAGCCACAAAGCGTGTCACATGGCAAATTGAATAAGGTAGTAGGATAAATCCTTTCAGAATTCATTTGCAATATTTGGTTTAACAGTATTTTATTTTATTTTAACAAATTAAATCGTATATACAATACTAAACTTAATAATAGTTTAACGAGCACTAGCTACCAGGACCTTCGACTCGATTCAGTTTATTTTCTATAGAAATAAAGCCATATCTTAGTTTGACGATCAAGATAATGTGTCAAACTTTAAGGGAATACTAGCGGAACCGTTTAGCAAATTACTTGCCCGAACGCAATCCGAAAACCGAAACCAAGCCGAAACGGTGGTACCTATACAAATTCGGTTTTTGTATTTTTTAAAAAGTTTTCAGATTACTACGAGTTTGGGAACGATCTGATGAACGATAGTCAAGTTCTAAGCAAATCAAATAATTGCGCTGGGCAGCACTCTTAAAAGTTATCGGTTTTGCGCCATATACTTCATGCAACGGAATTGCATCCAGTTCTTAAAATATTTAATATGAATTTAAAAAAAGGCTATTTAAGTCAAAATCATAGATATCAGTCCGTTCAGCAGTACAGAGATTTGGCAAGTTCGTCTGCGTTTTAGTGTGATTTATAAGTACTTATCTAGAATCTAGTGTATCTAGAACCTCTTTTCTATAAAATAAGGATTTTTATATGTAGGACAGCTGTCAGTTCAAAATCTAGTTCCTTTTTGTCGTCTAAGACTTATGTCAAGCAGCTCCTCATCCGCAAAATATATTTTCTCAGCAACGGCCATCTGTGATTTTTTGGCTAGGGCATTTTCATACATATCAGTACATATAATTATCATATACAATCATGGTAAAGCAATAACCGCTTAAATTAGATTGACAAGAGTTTTGGAATTATTTTAGTTTCTAACGATCAATTTGCAAGAATTCGTGATTTGATTTGCTGAATCAGAACCTAACCAAAATTATGAGCCCGCTTCGAGAACCTGAACTTAACAAGTTTCGCATATTCAAACCCCGGAGTGAACCCCTCATCTTCTCCACATAAACTTACAAATAACAGAGAAAACTTTTTTTGTCTCATACTACGTTTATGCACAAATAAAAAATCATGATTTTTGCCCTTTAAAGTATGCTATGTTTATGAATATAAATAATTAAGGAAAATATTTATTTTTTAGTAGCCTTAACACTTATTATTTTTGTATACCTTTGACTGGGCCGACAATCTTTATAAGCATAAACGTATTATCACATATAGCAGCTATCTAGAAGATAAGAAATCGGCCCCTAAACTGTGTTGAGTGGCGACATAATAAGACCAATGAAGTAAGATTTATGTTCCTTAGATACACACTTTTTATTTGAATAAAAGATATGAATTATTTTTTTATTGAAATTTGTTTTCCAGGTATTAAAAAGTCCCAAAGTCACATTAAGTAACCTGTACAAATCAGTTAATTTTTTATTTAAGTTGCGTTTCATGAGAATTTTGAAAAAGTTTAAGTTTTGTTCGTAAAATAACAAATTTTTTATTTCAAAATTTTATAATTTCAAATGAAAACAAGTATGAAAGTCGGTCTAGCCGGACTGTAATTTTTTCCGTACCTGTCAAAGTTTGTATTTAATTGATAAATTTTAAGTGTGGGGTCACACAATTGTGTAAGTGCTGCCTATCACGATTGTGACCAGTACTGCACAGCGAAATTATTTGTTTTGCTTATAACTCGACTATCGGTTATCTGATTGGGAAAAGGTGTAAAAAGAATGGATATGTAATGATGATTAAAATATTTTTGCACTAGCCCAACAAACTCTTTCTCGAAAAATTTCAAATATATATTCTTACATTTTCTTCTTTCTTCTGATTTTATGATAAAACAATATTTTTAATTATTTAAAGGACTATAACTTTCCTACATTTTTTGGATATCTTCAACCTATAAGACTTCACTACAATATTTGTACCGGTACGTATTGGTATACCGAAATGAAAATCCGGATACTGTATCGGAATAGAAAACTGAAATAAATAAATATAGAACCTTTAACCGATACACATTTTTAATTAATGGACAATATTTTTTTATCTTTAAAGATAAAAAATAAACATAATAGATCAGTAAACAATGCTGAAATAGTTCTGATTCTACCGTATATTCGATTTTAGCATTTGTCTCGAGTTTTCGAATCCTACACTCAGAAAAAAATGTCGTTCTAAATTTAAGTCCGTGATTGAATTTAGACCGATTTATTCTAAAATTGTTATATTTCCTGAATTACGCATCAATCTTAAATTTTAAAACATAATGCAATACATTTAATTTCAAGTTATTATCAAAATCGAGCTTAAAATGAGAATTTTTCTCAGCTTTGGAAACTAAAATTAATTAAACTTTTCTGAGCGATATTGCACAAACTTTCACACTTTCTAATATTTTTAGATGCCAAATCAATTTTCAAACCAAAATGTTTTGTGCCCTCAAAAGTGTCGTAAGCCCTGAAATCCATCTAATCCTGGGCAGGTAAATCAATATCTAGTCGGTAGCCCGTGGACGGACCCAGCTATACAACTGTGACATTGTTTGAAGGCAAATTTCCATTAATAATAGAACGATTACCCGCCGAGGTCAACACTTTAGACACAAAAACATGCACAGAGGTGTCTCGGCCCGCATCCATATTCAAATTGAAAAACGCCGTTGGATATGCGCACAAAGGACTTGTCCAATGGTCAGTTGTCAGCATTTGAATGAACTGCATTACAAGCGGATTATTGGATTTGAGGTTAAGTGCATTCTCTGTGATGGCAACTGAAATGAAATTGAAATTTTTCGAGGATTTTCACAACTGTTTTGACTTTGCTTTGAAATAGATTTTCCCTTAAGCGGGCGACAAAAAACGCGCACAAAACGCACGCGGGTAGGCGGGGCAAACAGCAAACGCCATTGCGCTCAACAGACAGCTGCTGCACACCCCTGAAGCAGTCACAAGACCCATGCGGAAGCGAGACGGCAGATTCGGCTGTTCTGTGGCATGCCCCAAATAGTGACGAGGAGCATTCAAGGCTTGGCCGCGTGCGCCAAAGGCGAATGCGTTTTTAGTGGGAAAACTAAAATTGATCAGCGCGCGTGTTATCGAAGGGCGCAGGACAATGGCTCTGGGATCCGGGGTGGATTTCTGGTGCGTCTTTTAATGGACCAACGGACAACGCGGTTTTTGTGACGTTGTGCCACAGGATCGATATCTATGTGGCATCCCTTTGTTGCCAGTCTATTGTACACATCGGCGTTCTGAAATGAACATTCGCGTCCCACCTTGGCGCGTTCGCCGCAGGAATTAGTCGAGTGCATTCACTTGAAAAACTAATTTGATTTATGTTTTCGCGTTAAAGTGAGGTTTCCTGCGACTGTGGTCTTGGTTGTGCGGTTTTCGTTTCGGTGGTGGACGCCGCCGCCCCGTCCCAGCCGCCATTCACACCCATAACAAGGCCAGTTCATCCAGCTTCAGCTGCTGTTGTAACGCCCAGCAAAGCGCCTTTTGATGCCTCTTGCTTGGCTGGTCCCAGTGTGGCGCGGGGGGCTTTGTATAATTAATTTTGGTGCCTTGCTTTGGCAATTTAGAGGCGAAATTAAACGACTGGGCAGCTGTCTTGGCGAGCAGCAAGTGGGCTTATGCTTATGGTTAGCTTATTCAAACATATAGTACAATAAAAATACAAAAATAAATATATATTTACATATAAAATGTAATCAAACATAAAAACATGAATAAAATAAAATGGAAAGGATAATTTACAAAGCGAGCATAATATCCATATTCAGAAGTATACTCTGAGGTGTTACGGTATGCAGTGTTCGGAAGTACCAGGTACATACCTAGATAAAAATGTGTACCTTTTAACCTACCTCGGTATTTAATATTTCGATTCCCTCGATTATATTCTAAAAAGAACATTGATTGACATTTTTTATATACTCGATACTACTTTGCCTATTTCAAGTATAATTCGTTCTTGGTTGTTCTTAAACTAAATAAACTAAGTTTCAAATTTACCCAATATGTTCCTTAAATGAGAACAAAATTCTTGAATCAAGTACAAAATACTTAAATCAACAATTTATTGTACTCAAACGTTCTAAAACGAACGTGATAGAATTTATACCATGTTGTACTTTAAATATTAAGTATAATTTAATCATGGGTGTACTTAAAGTAAATACGCATCAATCTAATAAGAACGAATCGGGATTGGGTTAAGACCATTTCGTTCAAGGAATAAGATTTAAAAACCTTGGAATAGCCTAAAATGTATCTAATGTATTCCAAAACGGTCTAAAATCAAGCATTTCGGGATTGAAAAAATTGTACTTGAACCGAGTATTTGTCTTGTATCAAGTATTTTCATACTTGGCATACTATTGACACCGTTTGTACTGGATTTAAGTACAAAGCTCCTGGTTTTTTTTTTACACTCAGTATCAGCAAAGCCAATTAGTCGCTTGCTAACGCTTGATGAAGAAGATCAGAGCCGCTTTGCGTCGCATTATATTCGCACACCAATACACTCTCACTTTCTCTTGACAAACGCTGTTTTAAAGCATTTTTAAAACTCCATGCGCGAAATCGAAATTTGCTTCGTAAAGTTCGATTTCAACTCGCCTGACAACACGAGTACGAAACTGGTTACGATACTTTTTGTATTGCAATTTTATTTATTTAATGATTTCTTTTATAAAATGAAATTCTATATAGACTTTATTTATGTACTCATATGGGGGGTCTACGCTAATGTTTCTGTAATATGGTTTTAAATCACTTTTGAAAATGTTTAGACTAGTTTAGAACTGGTTTTAAATCAAAAAAATTTTGTACTCTACACTTCCGATCCGAAAAACGACCCAACTCCCATACTATTTAAGTCGTTTTTGTGTGAAAGAGATTTTAAGAACACATGGGTATATTACCAATCTACAGACCAAATTTCATGCTCATAGTTTAAATAATTCCTAAGACAAGGCTTATTTGAAGTTACCGATACGAAACCGAATATCGAAAACCCTACTTCGGTACGTACCAGAACCGGAACCGAAATTTGATTATATACTCCAAGGGTGCCCAAAGCCTATGCTCTAACTGCTCAATTGTTGTTGCAATGCTCGCAGCTTTGGACACACAGACGACAGACACACACAGTACCTGGTAATTACCGGTTTACTCCATCTCTTTCAGTTGGTTGTTGTGCTTTAACAAATGTTTTTTCTCCTATGTATTGGTGTCTGCTCTGTCGTAAGCGGGCTATGGGCATCAATGATCTACTCTATACATTTGATAAGATCCCCCGTTGTCCCAATATTTATACACTTATAAGTATATACAAAGTGTATTATAATTTTCCGCAGAAGTTTGTAACGCATCGAATATTAATTTTCGATTTCATAAACTATATATATTCTTGATCGGCACGACGAACTGAGTTCAATTCCGTCTGTCCGTCCGTCCGTCTGCCTGTTTCTACGCTAGTCCCTCAGTCTAAAAGGTATGGAGCTGAAATTTTGCTCAGAGTCTTCTTTTTACTGCACGCATCTAATATGTCGCAACCGGTCGGATCGGATGACTATATCATATAGCTGCATAGGAACGCACGGTCAAAAAAATGATTCTAGTTAGAAAAAAGTTGTTTTCCATCGTAGCGTCTCCAAAATTGGTATATTTTAATATTATATGCTTCCACATAATACTGGAAAAATGTATCATAATCAGATGACTATATCTTATAGTTGCCATTAAAATGGTCGGTCAAATAATTAGTTCTAGTAAGGAAAAATTTTTTTTCCATCGTAGCGTCACCAATCTTGGTATAAAATAGTTTCAAATGCTTCCACATAATTCTGGAAAAATTCATTAAAATCGGATGACTATAGCATATAGCTGACATAGGACCGATTGGTCGGAAAATGAGCTTTACTAAGAAAAGTTTTTTTTATGGTAACGCGATCAAATTTTGATTCTCAATGATTTTAAATTTATAAATATCTGATATCTATACCCTATATATATACTACCGGTTAAATCAGTTGGAATGAACTTTAGCTCTGCCTTCTCGTAACTTATACTATTGAGAAAAATAAAAATATTTGCATTTTTTAACTGTTTATCTAAATAAATTAATGCACATTTAGATGACTTGATTCACACCAATAAAATTTGCTGTACTTTTCCTCCAAGCTTTACATCTATCGCATCAAAAGCCCCCTTCCTTGTATTAGGCACTTCCTATGAACTGCTTCTTTATCCATGCATTGCATTTAAGCCTACCGCTATGTCATTAGAAACAAAAGGGAAATCATTGAGATTAAGTGCAACCGCTTTGTTCGCTTAACGCTAATGAATGCAACGGGTGCATTTGGGATGGGTCAGGTAGGGTTTTAGCCCAGCGCCCCGTAGGTGGTTTTAGTACCTGCAATAAAACTGCAGCCCCTTGCGTAGATTCATTCACGATTTTTGAACGCCGCGGCACCAAGGATTCATTCATAAATACGGATTGGCAGCGATAAGGTGATCATAAAAAAATCCACAAGCTTATTTACGTAGGCTGGCCCTTAGGCTTGCAGCCGCCTTGGTTTGGGTTTCCCTAGATCTTCTTTAAATAATGAGCGCGGGATTTTCCACGCATTCGTCTCACGTCATCGGCGTCATAAACTAGCACCTACCTAGAACAATGCGCCGATCATAAATCGCAAGAAAGGAAGTTATAAAATAATTACATGTACCACTTCATTCATTTCATTCATGGAAAGTGAATACCTGAGTAGCAGCTAGCGATAAGGAAGGGATATCATATTCATAATTCGATTAATTTGGAAATTTTACAAGCATACGTGAGCTGGGCCACACATGGGGAATATGTTTATATAAACGCTTGGTCATTAGACGGCGACGCGATCATGGAAAACACGCATCCTAACCAAACTTAGAAACACATCGAATGTTTATCGTTCTGCTAAGTACCGATAAGCCAAGAAGAGCTCTGCACCCACGGCTAGTGCTAAGATTAGTTAACACTCAGAATCCGCGAACAGATCAGATCGCGCAGATCAGAACATCCGGCTCACTCTCCCAAGCTAAGTATGCTAGATTTGAAAGATTGATCACTCCATATGATGGACTAGGTGTGATCTTTATAGATCACATAAGCTCAGGTAATGCTTAAAATAAGAGATTAGAGAACGGTTTGGATTGACGATGGTTAAACAGGAACAGCTAGTTAGGATGGAACTCAGTTGGGCCGAGATTAATAATATATTTTTTCAGGGTTTTTGTCATACAAAAACCTGCGTTTCCGACACTATTGTGAACAAAACTTAGCCTCAAAATGAGCGTAAGGTGCATCGTTTTTTGGGTATGTTATAATAATTGTTTACCCTTTAATAAACACTCGCAAACAATTATTGTAATAACCTGGGGCTAATTAGCCCCATCTATATAAATATAGATTGGAAGGTAAACACCAGATAAAATAAAAACGGGAAGACAAAGCTAACTTCCACTGCACCGAAGTTCAAGTACACTTTCAAAATTCGCTCAATTTTTATAAGTTTAAAATCTTGAAGAATCTGATTGTATACTTACTATCCGACCAATTAGTTCTCTGGAGGCTATATGATATAGTCATTAGATTTTTGATCAAATTTTTAGAACTATTTGTTGTTCCTAAATGCTAAGTTCAAGGGCGCTAAAGTTGAAAACAAAAATGTTTTTTTCTACCAAGACACATTTTGTGACGGATTCGATCTGTTCTATGGCAGCTGTAAGATATAGTCATCTGATCCAGGCGGTTCCGAAATATTGGAAGCGTATAGTAAAAAGAAGACTCTGTGCAAAATTTAACCTGAATAGTTCACGTAGAAACAGACGGAACCAATCCACTCCGCTCTTCGTTCGTAAAGGGTATGGGGTCTAAAATGAATATTGCCATGAGTCGCAAACTTTAAGCCAAAATTCATGTACTCTTTGCTAGTGTATTTAAATATGTAGACAGAGAAATAAATGACGTTTTAAAATGATGACTAAATGTTCTAAAATTTTTTTATATTTTTCCGTTTATGAAAAATAAACTCTCCTAAACCACCGTACACAAAATTTAAATAGAATCTAAGACGTGTCGCAATGAGAGTGTGCGATGGAGCAGTGACCAAAGATGCATTTTCAGCAGGGATGCAAACCGCTCGGAAATTAAGACTGGTTCGGTTCAATGGTTTATGTAGCCTTTAAACCACCGGTTCTTTTTAGAGTAGACCAAACCGCGGTTACGTTTCGGTTCAGTTAATCACTCTGAGTTTTCAAGCGTTCTACTTTTTAATAAGAACTTTTTTTATCTATTTGATATTATTTACAAAATTAAAGTCGTAAAAAATATTTAAAATATTAATATTAAAGTCGGTCAAATAAGGATTATCAAAAAGAGCAGGAATGCAATAGATATCATAGTCACCTTAAGAACGACATGAATTTTTTAATCATCCGAACCGAACCGATTTAATTTTCGATTTCCGGTTCGGTTCAGCGTTTTCAAACAGACACGAGCTCGGTTCGCGGTTCGGTTTTCGATTCGGTTCAAAACCGGTTTGCATCCCGGATATCAAGGTAATATAGGTATTTTTTTCTGAAAGAAATAACTGAACCAATACTGGTGGTAGCACACTTAGAAAAATTATAAAGAACTCGGTACATAAACAGGGAAAATTCCAATACAAACGCTTTGAAAAACTGGCTCACTTCGTAATTTTTAAATCTGAGAACAAAATTCTCATTTGAAGTTCATTTCGGAACTATAATTTCACCTAAACTTAAAATAAGAATTTTTCGGACACATCAATATGATTTTTATTTACTCTTACTTTTTTGTTTTCCGTTCTAAAGTCTTTAAACTTGGCATTAAGTAATTTAATAATCATTCTTATAATTCTGGCAAGTTTGGTCAAAATCGGACAAATATTAAGTATAGCTACCATACAACCGATTGGTCTGAAAATAGGTCTTAGTGAGAAGAACTTTTTTATTGTTATAACTGGCGTCTTTATACTTGTAAATCGTAAATATTATCTGCTCTTATACACTTTTGCCGAGTTTGATCAAAATCGGTTAAATAAATCGTATTGCTACCATACAAAAATCAGGCTTGGTCAGCCAGAAAGTGGCTCCATCTGTTGGTCTGCTTGGAAAATTACTCAACTAACTTGTTTTAAGACAAATTAAAATTTTACTAAGAAAATCCGGAAACCTTTATTTATATAAATTAAAGAAACTGCAATTTCGTACCCCAGAGTTTATAATTCTTTCAATTTCAATCTCAATTTATTGCTTCATTTAGATTAATATAAATTTTTTTCTTAAATTTCTGATATTTGAATGTTAGAGTTTAAGTGATTTTACCTTTTCAACAATATTATTATTTATAACTAAGAATGTTCTGTAGAGTAAAAATTAATATGATGTAATGTGGGGAAAAATATTAAAAACCCACCCAAGCCTTGATAGACTTTCGTCAACGATTGCACTTGTATAAAAGTCGGTGAATTCCCCATGCTTTTTTGAATAAAATGTGAGAGCTGTCTCTCTGACGGTTTTCATGACCGCCAGTGTTCCTTTCATCAAGCTAACAGTATCGCTTTATCTAACTGTTTGACTGTTTATCCAATCCAATTAATTTTTAGTCCCCACATAACCGTTCTGGCAAACGCCTACCACCAGCCCTCAACAACCCCCCACAGCATCCCCAGGCGAAAACTGTACTATTTTACAAGCTCAAACCTTTTTGCAGCCCTTAAATCTCAAACCTCCACAAATATTTGAAGCCACAACTAGCTAGCTATATATATACATATCCACCAACCTCCATATACTTTGCATATTTAAAGCGCAAAACTTGCCACAAAATCGCAAAGAAACAGAAACCAACCCCCAGGCTGAAGCACTTAATTCAATAATAAATTGCCACCACAAACAGAGAGGGCCACGAAATCAAGCCCCAGAGTCAGCATGAGTGCCAGAAAGCAGGCCCACAGATAACCAACCAAGTTACAAATTTAGCACTCCGAGCAGAGCCCAGTTTGATCAAATTGCGTATGCGACGAGGGCTTTGTCGGTGGGTAAGCGTAAAATTCATAATCATGAATGCTTCACTTAAAGTTGCCACCCCGCTGGGAGGAAGAAAAAAAAAAATAGATATAGTATCTATATAGGCATTAAAAACGAAAGTCAAGGAAGTATATTATATACTTGGCCTGCGTGAGCGGCCATTGTTGTGCTGGGCAAAAAAAAACAACCCCGAAGTGTGCTCTCTCTCTCTCTCTCGCTCGCACCAGCGCAGACAGACAACAAATCGATGAATGAAGCGTAGGTAGGCCGCTCTAGGTAGGTCCTGGGCTCAGTAAAGAGAATCTCTTTAAATGGTGCGCGACTTGGCCAGGAGAGTTTAGTTCGAGTTGAGATCTTGCAACGTGCGTACACACAAAAAAAAAATAATAATAACCCAACGAAAATGTCGACCATTAACTTGCATCCACCGCAAACATATTCGCGTCTGTTTCGTCCCTGGGATACACAAAGGCAAACGCCTGCTCCGCCGGCGGCTAAAATAGTGAAACGTGATCCTGAAACGGTAACCATCAAAACGGAGCTACCCACTAGCAGCAGCAGCTATGGTCAGGATAGCGACCGAGATTCCTGTTCCGCCTCCTCCTCTTTGTCTTCAAGCAGTAGCAGCAGCAATAGCAGCAAGTCCAGCTATGAGGATGGCTATACACGTACCTCCACACCTTTACTGGATGCGGCACCACAACCGGCTTTTCCCTCAGCCTCTAGCCAGGTGGCTCCTTCCCAGCAGCCACCATTTATGCCCGCCGCCAGTGATTTGTATTATGCGGCTGCGGCGGCCAATGCAGCAGCTGGCTTTGGCATGGATCCCTTTACCCTAGGCCTAATGGAGCAGGAATATGCACGAGTGATGGCCGAGGATGCACAACTTAAGGCGCTAAATGCACGCAAGCAGCGACCCAAAAAGTTCAAGTGTCCACACTGTGATGTGGCTTTCTCCAATAATGGCCAGCTCAAGGGACACATACGCATACATACCGGTAAGTTGGGCAAACATTAATAAAATGTTCGCCAAGTTATTAATTTTTGTTTGATTATTTTATTTAACAGGCGAACGTCCTTTCAAATGCGATGTGGACACCTGCGGCAAAACCTTCACCCGCAACGAAGAGCTGACACGTCATAAGCGCATACACACCGGTTTGCGTCCATATCCTTGCAGTGCCTGTGGCAAAAAGTTTGGTCGTCGGGATCATCTCAAGAAACACATGAAGACACATATGCCGCAAGAACGCCAGCTGGGACCGGCCATTTTTGTGCCCATGTATCCGTATTTGTATGGCTACTAAAATATGATTAGCTCTTCAGCGATCTGTGAGGCGCTTGCACGCTTTAAAAACGCTCACTGCCGGCCATTTGTACTTACTTACATATATACACACACACACACATACTTTTGGAAAGATTAACTACCTCAGCCGTACCTGGCGCAAACTGGCGCACTCAAATACAATCTCAGAGACCCACGACGATATATGCAAATATTGAGCTATTTATTTTTTAATGAATATTTACACTTTCAACTACGTGACAAACATGTGTAAATACCCACCAAACGTCCTAAAGTGATCCTTTCTCATATGCTAAGCGATTAAGAGATATATATACACATACACACTCTAATATATATATACATTTTTATATGCAATACAATTTATACTTAGATTTTAACAGAGCTATAGTTAAATATTCAAAGTTGATTATGCTAAAAAAGTTTTTTTAGAAAATACAATTAAAAAAAAAAAGAAAGTAAAAGAAACATTTTAATTTATTATGGGGGTTTTTCGGTGGCATCAAATGAATCCTTTATGTTCTTCTGGCCTGTCATTTCCCTGCTAAGCAGATCATTTTGGTTAAATACTTCAAGTCATGCCGGCTAATCAAAAGGGTTAAAATGTACAAGTCATTTGGGCTAAAATGTGCAAAAATTTCATTCAGTAAATTTTCACAAAATAAATCCATTAACAACTCAATATGATCCTACATAGCCAGGCGTATAAACTGTTAATTTTCACACACCGTTTCTTCCCCTGCAATTGTCCACATATTTCGTCCTCCTGCCATTACTCTCACATGACAGTTTGCGTCATTCATGAAGACAATAAACTGAGGGCCACCACCTGATCGTAGAATTGGTTATGCGAACAACTGTTTGCCCTGGTCAATATCTATACTGACTTTTTCGTGTGCACAATAGCTGCCAATTTTTAAGGTACCTTTTTTTTCTTCTTCAAAACAATAGCCCTCCGGTCGCTTGATAGGGGCGTGCAGTTCGGCATCTCGATCTACCTGTACATGTCCTGAGAAAATTTGAAAAAACTACCAGACAGTGTGTCGTCACACAAGTGCCTCTTGGCAACAAGTTCAAATGGACACAGATATTTTTCACTTTCGTCAATATTTGCCATTGATATCGTTTCGATTCTGATCCTACCTGCTTATTTTTTTTTTTAATGCATTGTCATATAATTGCTGGCAATTAATTTACAGCCGAGTTGGCATTTGATGGACAAAACGTTTGGTATTCAAGAGTGTGGGAAGCGTTATACCAAACATCAAGAAAAGTGTTGATAAATGGACAAACTTGATCTGTTAAGTCCATAAATAATAACAGATTGCCATTGGATAAACAAACATTTTGGAATTTCATGCCTTCAGTACAAGTACGAAGCAATCCATCAAGTTTCCTTGCACTATCAATTTCAAAGTCAAAAGTTTGGTATCAAATTTGTCATTACTTAACTCTGGTGCATAACTATAACCGCACCCAATTATTTCAGTAAGGGAAGAGTATCTATTGGCGATAAGAAATAAAAACATAATCATATATAAGAAAATCGAAAAAAAACATAAAATTTACCGTTAAGATTTCAATTTTGTTTATGCTTGGTGCATTACTATACCCGCACTGTATAATTTCTCATTTTGTATTTGGTTATCAATAATTTTGGGTGTTTCATTAAACTTGATACTGTGGAATAAAATAATACGCCAAGGAGAAATTTGCTTGCCAATGTCGAAAAAGGCAATTTATTGCCCTAAGACATGAAAAATATGGTATTTTGGAAGACTTTTGTTCCGATATTTTTGTGAGGTCCAAACCCAAAGTTGAGTAAGCCAGATTAGCGTCGATTAGTGAGCTCTACAAGCAATTCGTTCTAGAGGGATAATCAGTTAACAGCTCAATGTGGCTTACAGGTGTCACGCTGGACGATTGCATGTGTTTTAAAGAACTCAACATACATACAGACTGCTGGATCGCCATAAAGTCAACCAGGTTAAATTTATCCAAAAACGAGAAGGCAAAGCTAACTTCGACTGTGGCGAAGTTTTAATACACTTGAAAAAGTTTACTCCAACTGATTTAACCGGTAAAATATATATAGGATATAGATATTTTAAATTTTTTAAATTAATAATAAAAATTTGATTTCATAAAAAAAACTTTTCCTAGTAAAACACATTTTTCGTCTGATCGGTTCTATGGCAGCTATATGCTATAGTGATCCGATTTTGATAAATTTTTCCATAAATGTGTGGAAGCATATAAAACTAACACATACCAAGTTTGGTGACGCTACGATAGAAAACAAAAAAGTTTTTCTCACTAGAACTAGTTTTTTGATCGACCGTTTCTATGGCAGCTATAAGATATAGTCATCCGATCCGGCCGGTTCCGACATATTAGTTGCGTGCAGTAAAAAGAAGACTCTGTGCAAAATTTCAGCTTTAAACTTTAAAACTGAGGGACTAGTTTGAGTAGAAACAGACAGACGGACAGACGGACGGACGGACAGACGGACGGACGGACAGACGGACAGACGGACGGACGGACAGACGGAAAGACGGACAGACGGAATTGAACTCAGCTCGTCGTCCTGATCAAGAATATATATAGTTTATGTGGTCGGAAATGAATATTTCTATGCGTTACAAACTTCTGGGCAAAATTAATATACACTTTTCAAGTGTATAAATATATTTAAATATTTATTTTAAAAGCAAGAAAATATTAATTTCGATTTTTGTAGTTTTTTTTTGCGGACGAAAAAAATTATTTGGACGCTCCCTACGGGTTTCCCCCTACTGGACGAAATTGAGAAAACATCCCATTTATTTCTCCAAAGATGAACTTCGGAGTTGATATTTTAATGGTTTTCGGTGCTCACGGCGAGTCGGGATGCTTGGAGCAAGCACTCTTTTGCGCAGGTGTAGACGCAAAAGTCACATTTTTCAGCAAGAAAACGCACGTCAGTTGTGAAAGGTGCGCTTGGGTTAAAGCCAACAATGTGAATGTTTTGGGGTGGCCTGCATGTTCTCCTGACATGAATCCTATGGAGAACTTTTGGGCTTTATTAGTTCGAAAAATATTCTCCCAAAACGAAGCATTTGAAGATGTCAAAATGCTAAAATTCACAATAATTAAGGCTTTTAAGGAACTTTCCTCAAATTTGCTGAAAACACTGGTGGATTGCAATTTTGAATAAATTAAATTTGAGTTAGCATAGAAACAGACAGATGGACAGGGCTATTTCGACTCGGCTATTGTTGCTGATCAAGAATATATATACTTGATGGGGTCGGAAAAGCTTCCTTCTATGCGTTACAAACATCTGCACAATTTTAATATACCCTATGCAAGGGTATAAAAATGTTTAAGCAGCTTTAAACAATACTATATTGAAGTACACCAAAATTAATATTGAAAGGAGTGTATTAACTTATTTATATAATAATGTATACATTCTAAGTTTGTTGTTTTTTGCTTATAAAATGTTTTTTTGACTAAGCCCATGGAATATAATTTCAGCATAATTTTTGGTTGTAATCCTCCATTGATTACTCCAATAGAACTTATTGGTTAATATAAGTCAACCTTTTAAGATTCTAAACTATGATATTTAGCTCCTAATGTCCGTTTCGTGTGTTGCTTGTGCTTTATCTTCATTATAAGATAACATTTCTAATTTTTTGTTTTTTTTCTTGAACATTTATTTTATTAACTTCTTTTAATTAATATTTTTAATTTAATTTATTTTATGAAAATTTTATAATTTTTTTTTTTCATTTTGAGCCTTAAAGGCCTCATTCCAGATGCCATTAAAAATTTATTTCGGCACTAAACTTCATATAAATAAGACAGCTTTTCAAAAGCATTCAGCTTTCAGAGCTTTTCAAAAGTGTTTCTATTTATATGAAGAATTGTGGAGAAATAATTATTTTTTCCATCTGGAAAGAGGCCCTAAAGGGGTAAAATTGGGTGGTAGAGAGTGGAAGTGCAAGGGTTTTACCATGCCCATTTAATCATATACTATTTCTAATCATTTTAAGTTGATATATCTACTGAAAGTTGTTTTGGCCGCTGACTCCATATAAGCGAACCACTGTGCGTGGGTAGTAGAATTCCTGGTCTTAGAAAATTCTTAAACGCTTGGCTGGGTTACTAAAATGGAAATGTTTCCTTCAGTCCATGTAAGAACATACATTTGAACAACTTCATGTTGCCTTTTTTAATTCACACTGAAGCCATAAGGCACTGCACCAAGCTGAAGCTAAAAAAGTGTTTACATTAAGCACAACAAACAAAAGCGCCGTAAATCAGTTTTGACAGTTACAATTGTGTGTTTTCACCAGGGCTGCAAACCGGTCCGGAACCGAACCCTTCAGAACCGGTTCGGTTCAGGTTCTGGTGATGCCTGAACCGAACCGAGAACCGAACCCCATTGAAAATAATCACGAGAACCAGAACCCGAACCTAACCCTGTTTTCTTATCGATGGGGTTCGGTTCTAAACATAAATTGGCAAGCATAGAATTTATTTTTGCACTTTGATGGTTTAAAATATTTCATTATTATGAAGAAAAATGTATCCATTCATATGCCCATGTACGGATGGCGACACTTTTTTCCATCCGCAACAAAAGTCTGGACTGTGTTATTTTTTTTACCGTATTTCTGTGTACAATTTTGTTCGTATGGAGATACAATGGCACTGTGAATACAAGGGAAAGTTGCACTTTATTTAAATTTCTTCATTTTTTTTAACCAAATCACAAATAAAGTTCTTTTAACATTTCACTCTCACAATATGCCAGGCAAAGCCGTGCTGTGGCGGTCCCTTTTGTAGAAAAAATAATTTGACTGAATTCTCGGAAATGTATGTACGTGTGTGTGTGGCTGAACACTTTAAGTTAGTTAACCCGGCATGTCTGTGATTAAGTCACGGTCACTGGCAATCATTAAATCACACAGTGACTGCATATTTGAAGTAACAGTGTGATTTGATGACTGCCAGTCACTGTGACTTAATCACAGTTACGTCGATATGGTCAATCACAGTTACTAAATCACGGGTACGCAGATAAAGCTCATCTCTTATTTTTAGGCCAAAAGTGGCCGTGTTTTTTGCAGGTTTCATTCAGCAATCCCACTACTGTGAAGGAGAAATGACTTTCGCTGTGAGTGCAAGTTGGCAGAATCGCTTAACTCTTCTAAACATACATACAATCAATCAATCAAGACAGATCACTTATGTGCTTGACTTCCAAGCCATCAAGAGGCAGATTATATGGCATCTCGTCTTCAAATTCTATTAAATTACTTATTATGTACATAAATATATAAAATGCTATCTGGAACCCGAACCCGAACCGGAACCCCGGTTCTCAATTTGAAGGGAACCGGTTGTGGAACCGAACCCCCAGAGTAGGGTAAGGGTTCGAACCCCGAACCGAACCCCAGTCAAAATTAGAGGGGTTTGCAGCCCTGGTTTTCACATTTTTATAAAATGTGTGTAAATGAAAATAATATTGCTCAGGCCCAGAACCTAATCGAACGCATTCACTATGTGTCCAACAACGAGGATAAACTTGCAATAGCTGTATACAAGCAGAGTCGACGGCACGCATGCTATTGGAAGAAGGATGTACCCAAAATAAAGCACAAATCTTTTTTAATTTTCTTGAGAAGCTACCCCAAATAACCAGAAAAGACGCAAACTGACGCCTGGTTATGCCCTGGAAAAAGGCATTGCCATAGAATTCAATACTTTAGGGCCTTCTGCGGAGTACCGAACTATTGGCTACATATTTTGTGTGTCAAAAGCAACATTTTAAAGGAGTCCTGCTCAACTGTGTAGAGAAATATTTAAGTCCAATCTTCCTAACCCAATCCAAAGTCGTGCAGTGGAAGTAGAAAAGCATTAGCTGAGTCATTTTATAAAAACAATGGAAAAATGTCAGTTTAATTGTTTATTATATTAAAAATCGTAATAAAATTATTTGAAAAATGTCTGCAGTAAAAAACTTAGAAGATTTTATTGTGCTGCTGTTGCTTTTAGGTATTTCTTTCTACATATGCTTTGCATATTACACACCATCATCATACGATTTAAATCTATTTTTACTTTATTCTTTGGCTATTTGGTACACATGGAGTCATCAGTAAATCCTTATCCACATCGTGAGACTCTGATTTCAATTCTAGAATTGGTAGCTGATCATAAATATGTATAATTTTCAATGGCTCCCGACTTCTTCTTTTCGATCCGCTTAATTTGCATTCATGTCTTTCTTCGGGTCTATCGCTTTCGTTTTCTCAATATCCACTAATTCGAAATTTACAAAATATTTTATATATTTTAAATTTTCTGTTGATTCTTTACGAGTTGTTGCTTTGATAATGAAAAAATTGCCCTACGACTGCCTTAAGTCATTTTTGCTTACGGCCTCGTTACGGCTCCAATGTAAAATGCTATGTTCAAGCACTTGGCATGGTGCAGTTAAGGGCACTCTGAGGTTACAAACGGATTTGTCGTTTATTTCTTTGGTGCCGTCAAATGGGCGTAGCCGGGAATGCCAATTATAATTTCTCATAGATAATAAATTAATAAAATATTTATTGGCAATTCCAGATCACGGTTGATTCCAATTTAAAAATCAACGAAAATTCCACAAGGATTTTTGTATATTACACACACGAAACCAGGATTTGTCTATACAGCCCTGTTTCGAAGACCACCAGGCCCTCTTGTCAGCAAACGTTATGTTCCAAGTCGTTTTTGCATTTTTATTTTCCACACTCTTTTGGGAGAATAAGCACTTGGGGACCCCAAGGACTCAGCGGACTGTTTTACACATTAATACATTTTTTTTAAATTTATAAACTAGTGTTATCTATATCTTATATTGATGATTTTCGCCTAATAAATAAAAACATTAAATTCGATTTTTTATGAACAATAGTTTGGAAAATTTTTCTTTTATTTTAACTGATACATATATTTAGAAACAAATATTCCATCCTTAAATCCGAATCCCATTTAATTCAGTTCTGAGAAATTAGAATAATAACCAAAATATAATTGCCTTATAAAAACTGCATAACAGAGCATTGTTTCGAACTCACTTCCTAACAAGAAAGTAGTTTGGCTATCAATAACCCACTGACGTCTTTGGACAATTGCCATGTAGGAGGCACTAGCCTATCTGCCATTCATGACCACAAAGAGGCCAAACAAAAGTCATCGGGTGGTCCACAAGAAGAATTTCGCAACGAGATAATTGCCAGGAGCAGGACAATCGTCTTCCACTTTCTTGCCAGGAGTTGGGCCACCCAGCTTGGCTGAGTGAGAAATTGAAATGTCTTTTGTGCCACTAATAGAGAAATATACGGGCCATAATTTCGCAATGCAACAAAAGCCGAACCCGAGCAATTGAATGAGGAGCAGTGCAAAAAAAAAAAGAAGAACAAGAAATGAGCATCGAGTGAAATAATAATAAAAAAAAATGGAGTTAGTGGCTACCTTTCACAGCGCCAGTTCCCTTCGGCCAAGCAAAGTGCGTTGAATGTGCGCAACCCCTCTCTGAACAACCCTCATCCCTTATGCACGCACACACACACACACGGACGCACCCAGGGGGTAGTAGCCGTTGTTTTATACAAAGTGTCAGAGGATCCATTTAATTGGGAAATTTATTGGCCCGGCAGCGGGAATAGGAGACAGTTTGTCTGGCCCTCTTGTTGGCTTTCTTTGGGTCGCATGTTTTGTGGTTGCTGGAAATGCTTTCACAATTAAATAGAACATTTTTTTTTTATTTTTAAACTGGACAAATTCGTGTAAACAAAACGGATTTACACGTGAGTGTAAGGTGCCACAGTTCCACGTAGTCTCAGCCTCAGCCTCAACGTGTGTGGCTGGCATGTTGGTATTTCTATTGATCAGTCGTCGTCGCTCGATTATGAGACTTTCCCGTTAATTATGTTTGTACAGGCCACGACTATTGCCCAACATTTCCTTCCCTTTTTTTCTTTCTCAGTTGGGCACTCGTATTTTCCAAGAGTCTACGCGGCTAATCCTAGGCGGAAAAGTGGGTATGTCCCGACACACGCTAAACGATGCGTTTATCTGCATAAACACTCTTAATAAGTCGATTGTCTGCTCCTTAATCTTCCAGCGAACGTATGCACCTAATGAGCATGTCTCTTCATTATCTGCTCATGCAAATGTATGCAATTTCTGGCCTAATCCTAACGCCGGGACTTGCATAATGTTTGACCACACACACACACACACACACACATGAACATAAAGATAGAGAGATGGTTAGTCCACACACATGGCATCGGGTGAATAAGCTGTTTGCCCAGATAAACCACAGCGACGCAGGCAGCGATAGTAGGAAAATATACGATGCCAGTTTGATATGTCCACACTACTCCTGTCAACTACCAACGGTTAAAAGACTTTTGTCAAAATTTTGAGCATGCTGCTCATGGCCATTGAAAGCTGACAAGCTTGTGAATTTCGACAAAAATGAAAAAAAAAAGTACGCGGTTTCTCTTTTAAATGGTTCCAGGCCAGTTCCCAGTTCCAAATACTGGAAAATTTTACATTCTAAGAGATCCACCTTCAAATAGTTGATGCCTGGTTATCTTTGGAACCGAAAGAGCACCTTACAATCCCTCTACAAACGCCTACTATAAATAATATTAAAACCAATATTTTTTAAAAAACTGAAACATCTTATCAGAAACTGCAATTGAAAGCCTTTATAGAAAAAATCTTAAGATTATACTGACGTATACGTACAGATTATTTTGGCGGTAACAATATGAATCAATTCAGTCTCAGTGTGACTCCCTTAATGGGGTTCGCCCATTAAAAACTATCCTAAACGAAAATCAGATAATCCCATGTGTTCTACAAATCGCTTCCTGCCCAAAATCGACCCAATCGACTTATTTCGTTTTTGGGATCGGAAGAAGAGTAAGGCGCGTGTGGCGCTTTTTTTTTGTGACAGAAACGATAATGTTGCACGAATTCTACGAGTTGCAACATCAGATTTCCCGCGTGTCAGTATTAAGCAGGGATGCAAACCGGTTCTGAACCGAACCGAATCAAACCGTACCAAACCGCTAATTCGCGCTCGTTAGCCGAAACGCGAACCGAACTAGCGTCTGTTGAAAAATGCTGAACCGAACCGAAAACCGCAAAAGAAAACGTTTCGGTTCATTTCATCGACGAGTTTTATGATGTTAAGTGCCTACCTAGAAACAAGTATATCTGTAGTTTTAGGTAATTGTATTTGGAAAATCAACTACCCGAAAAGCCTTGCATCGCTTTAGTTCTTCTCTTTCATTTAAATTACTTTTTTAATACTTTCAAAGGAGTTTTTGCATCCATTGCGGCTGCTCATAATGTAGAGTTTTACTAACTACCTCTTTAAGAACAGCAATCTAGTGTTTCAGTGTTTCCATAACATCTGATTTTGTCCATCTACTGCAATTGTCGACTCTTTCTAAATATATTTATCATAATTTTGCATTCGTTCCTTTGAAGTTTCAGATCGAAAAGTCTGAGTATCCAGCTGCGTGTGTGGCACATTATTCTGAATATTCTTCAGTTTGCAGAGTTTCTCCACCTTGATCTTACTTAAGCAAGGGATTTATTTTCTGCTGCACTATTTAGCGTTTGAAAAGATATTGTTCGTGTTTTTCTCAATTGATTTTGCTTTCGAGGATGCTCTGATGGCTTAAAATCCAATTAATACTCGGCCTTCTCAATGTGCTTACGTCTTCTTCTGCATTTATACTCTCAAAGATAATACTGAAACTTATGGATGTCGTCTGCATATCCGACTTTATACAGTGTTGCACATAAACAATAGTATTTTAAAGTTCGGAAAATAATAGAGAAAATATAAAATAATAAATTATAGTGTTCGAAAACTTAGAATGAACCACTGAACAGATCCGAAAACCGTGGTTCGGCTTGCTCCAAAAACCACTCTATGATCCCAAACGGTGGCTTAAACCCTCCAAGAACCATTGATTCTAACCAGACTCAATTCTCGAGCGGTTTGCATCCCTGGTTTTAAAAGCTTAAATGGTACTCACACCACTTATTCGGTTCCGTTGGGAACAACAAAAAGGCTGTTGGAATGCCTTCGGAAATTTGCGACTAGTCCCTACGCTGAATCTGTTTTCAGACTAACTAAATTTTCGCGCATACCCCCAAAAATTCTCATGGCTCTGCCAACTTGTGCGACTGAAACAGCAAATGGATTTCAACGCTTCCCTTCGGAATGTCTGCAGCAAAAAATGGTCGATTGGCAAAATTTGAAATTTCTAGCTAAATTTGCATTGCCCACGACTTCCGCTTTTAAAATTCCTTCTTATTATAAAAAAATCAGTGAGGCCGTTTGCGATTTAGTGGTATTTTGGTGTTGAAGTGTCATACTCTACTTAAACAACTGAAACAGATCCTTGAATAACCCATCCATTAAAACCACTTTTTTTAACCCAGTGAAACTGACAACAAGGCTGTATGTTAAGAAATAAATCGTTTTTTATACAAACAAAAATCTTTAATTCAAAATATCCCTAAACTATCAAATATCGCTACTACCCCCCAAACCCTTAATTAAAAACACGTTCATCATTATTACACAATTGGCATTAAAATTCAAACCAGAAATCAACCAAAACCAAAACAACACCCAAACAGCGCCCAGCTGGACAACAAACCCAAAATTGGGTAAACTGGGTAAACAGTAGGTGGTGCCGGAAATGGCCTTTGGTGCCAGTTTTCCCATCAACATGAGCCCAAACAAACTAATCAAAACTAATGATGACATAATTGGCTCGATCAGGCCAAAAGGAAGCAACATAGGAAGTGTCTGCTGCAGGACCAAAACAAAGCCAGTGTCCTGGCAAGGAAACAGCCATCAGTCAGAGGACAAGTTTTAAAAAAATAAAAGGAAGATGTAGAAGAATAAAAAAAAAGAACAGATAATTGATTTGTTTGCAAAATGCAATGCGATGACACTCGCATTTTGCTACCCGCCGTGTGGTCTGGTCCTGCAATTAGCTAGAAAATGTTGTGACATTTGTTAAAAAGGCGAAATTCTTGGGCAATTCATCAAGATGCTGCCACACAGGCTGCTTTCTTTCAATTTTTTACTCATAATTGGCTTTTCCTTCGGAGTCGGATGTGGCCCCGCGGTGTAGCGTGTGCTACCGATTGCCTTTCGCCTGGTCCCCTGGGGAGGACAGAGCTGAGATATCAATTAGTAAACAAAAACCCCAATTTAACAATGATTTTTGTACAAATGCATTTTTGTATTCGGAAAACTAATTATCAGTATTTTGTACTTGGACTAAGCACATAATACTCTTTTCATGATTTGGTTTTTTGGATTTTCCTAATTCCAAAATAATTGATTTTAAACCGATTAAGAATATATTTGGTACATTTCCAACTAATTAAAGATCTTTTAAACCAAACTATTAGGATGGATTAGTCTTTAATCAATTCCGATTGGCAATCTCCGGAATTTAATGGAAGTCCAAGCCAAACCTGAACCCGACCAAATTAAAGGCAATTCTGAACTAGAACAAAAAAACTAAAAAGTATTCGGATTTGTGTTGAAAGCTTCCAGGGGTACAAATGTACCCCAATGATGGTTCCGTACTACAGAACGTTTAAAGTAAGTTTATGTTAAAAATGGCAAACTTTAAAAAAATGTTGCCAAATACCTAGCGGTAATACTTTACTGTAAAACTGCTCAATGATTGATTTTCCATATTCCGGAAAGTCAAGCAATACCTATTTCCTTAGGAGTAAAGGATTTAAGCTACATATAGTAAACCCTTTTGCTTAATTAGGTTAACCCTACATCTAATGCTCTCGCACAAAGTAAAGAAATACTTCCAAATATTTCCCAAGCATCCAAAAATAATTGAGTTCACCTTCATTAGAAGTATCGCACGTTGGAGAAATTTAGCCAAGTGAACTTTGTTAGGTCAATCTAAAACGTATTTCATATTTTTTCCATAATAACGAATTTTTAAACAACATTTTTTTAAAACGGTGTTAGATCTCAGAAGTCTTCAGGTGTGAATTGCGCATAATTTGTTTAATATTCTCGTTCTTTCTCATTCTCTTTTATTCATTGGACTTTACGTAAAAAAAAATTTATTTTTTAATTTCAAAATTTTCCTTATCCATAGTAGGTACCAGAAATTTGCTCCGTTTAACAGAATAACCATATTTTTCGAATCGAAATTTTTCAAGTCGATATGAAAAGCTAGCTACCTTTATAAGCCTAGGTTGAAATATATGACAGTGCTATGGCTGATTTGAGGTCAGAAAAGGAATCTAAACATTTTCTTATTACTAGTTTATCGGGTTTAAACCCCGGAGTAGAATTTGCAACCCTGATCAGCATTATTTAACCATCCACCACATATCGTTTCGCGATCAAATGATCAATAATCGATTTATAAGCAAAGCAAATAATTACGCTGAGCAGCACCGGCCGCAACCGTGATGGGCAGCACTCACACAGCTTGAGTGGCCGCACACTTAAAAGATATCAGCTAAATACAAATTTTGACACTTAAATAGTATTAAAGGGTAGGACTCGACCGACTTTTTTACTTGTTAAAGCTTGAAATCTTTGTCGAATCTAAATCTATGTTAAAAGCAGGGATTAATCCCGAAACGAATATCGGTTCCGGTACCGGTTCCGGAACGAACCGAAATAAGAAGTTCGGTTAAAGGTTCTATTTCGGTATGTGGAGCGTGCACCCTTATATCACCGGTACTAGAATGAGCGCGTCCGGTACATGAAGCGTGCGCCCTTAAATCACTGGTACGTGGTTCTCAGCGTGGAGTATGTGGAGCGCTCACGATCACCTCGCCCATACAACGTTCCACAACGTTACCCGGATGAGCGTTTACCCCCTGGTCACCAGTACGTGGAGCGTGCACCCTCACTTCGACGGGATGTGAAGCAGGAGCGTGATTTAAGTTTGATTTCGGGTTTATTAAGTTATGTAGATTCTTTGAACTAGTTCAAGTTCGACTCCGGAACAAAATCATTTTGTATTTAACTTGTATTAACTTAGACTAAACGTATCTTAAAAATGACTAATGTCGGCGAACTGATATAATCATATCAATCTAATTTTCTTTAAGCTAATTGTAAAGTATATATGAATCGAAAAACAGGCAACTTTTATGTTCAAGTGAACAGAGGTTCGAACCATTATCTGGTCTTCAGAGTATCCACGAACCGAACTTCTTTCAAAATTTTTAAGGTTTGCTGCCTTCTTGTAAATCAACTTTTTTAGGATCTAAGATATTTGAAATGTTAAAGAAGATACAATAAATAATTTTGTTAATTTGAAAATAAAAAATTAAACATTACATTTTAAATTTACGCGCCACAATGGTCTCTTGGTCAATGGCTCATCTCTAACTATTCGATATCCGATACTTTTTTATCCACTTCGATAACTTTGACTTTTTCGTCTCAGTTCTGCTACAACTACAATTATAATAATAATAATAAACTAAAGCACAAATTAAAGCAATTGTGTTAAAAAAAATAATCCATAAATCATTCCATAGTCCCAGCTAGTCAATTGATTTACTTGTGACGGCAGTTGACATTTGACAATTTGGAAACTTGAAAAGTGAAAACTCTGCCATAAAAAACAAACAAAGCCCAAGCGGGGGGTGGGGCTAGCTGAGGACGACGACCGCGACAGCTACAACAACAACAACGACAATTGTGTATGCCTTTCCTCACAAGGTGAGATCTTTCTTTGTGGCAGTTTGTGCGCTAAGTCTTTTGTCTACCAAATCCTAATTGCAGCAGACCCAGCAAGATGAGTTTGCGTACGCGAGCCTTGGTGTTTTCCACCTTCTTTGGTAGCTGCCTGGCCATTGGTTTACTATTGGTCAGCATGACCACTAATCATTGGGTGCGGGCCAATCCTCGACGCTTGAATTCCACACAGGCCAAAGGCGAGGTCAACTTTGGTCTGTTCTTTGGTAATCACAATTTAAATCCTGGCTTTGGCTGGCGCAGCGATCCAGTTGATGGTGAGTTTTAGTTTTATAATTGGCCACACAATTGACAAGTTTTGGTTTTTCTTCCACGCAGTTTACACGTTCATACGTACGGAGAATGGCGACACCAGCTTCTGGCTTTGGCTGCTCTCCACCCTGGGCACGGGTTTTGGACTGTTGGCCTGTGCCGTGGCTGCCATAGCCGCTGTACTGAAGTCTGCATCGGCCGCCAAGCGTGGTGGCACCATGGTGCTACTCCTGGCCTCCAATATTGCGGCAGCAGGTGCTCAGGTGGTCGCCTTTGTAGCCTGGCTGGTGCAATTCTATCAGTATCTCATACACAATGTTCTGCTGACCGTGCATCAGCAACTGCATTGGTATAGCCATGGATTGGCCTATTTGGGCTATAGTTTCTATCTGGTTGTCATATCCACCATAGTGGTGTTGCTCAATATCACCATACTGCTGTATGCCAAACGTCGTGAGCATAGCGATCGTCATCGCTTGGAGCCGCCGGGAGAGGACAAAACACAGGCGGCCATTATGCTGTACTAGGACGAACAACAGTTCAGCAAAAAGTATTCTCCAATGAACCTCAAGTGAAACTACACGTAGCAAGAACCAATTAATCTCAGCGGGTCACATAATTGTGCCTTACTTAAAGCTGCCGTTTTGCCTGCCACCATTTTCATCTATATCTACATAAATATTTAAATATCTCGCTGAAGTCTGAAAAGCATTTTGAACAGCACAATTAACTCATTTGATGGAACAAACGCTATACTTGCATTTTACATTTGATATATACTCGAATCAATTTGATAAACTCTATTTTTTATATATATATACATATTTACCTTAAACATATATGTATGTGTGTGCATAAGCTACTTAAATATAGCAAAGCAAAGTCATTGTAACTTTGGATTTTATTTAAAAGATTTTAAATTTTTAATTTCTACAGTGGACAAACCAAACGCTTGCAAGTTGTTACAAAATGTTTAGAATATTTTAATGCTTGCGAAAAAAAATGGAATATAACAAATTTTGCACAACACCTTTCGGTTCTGTGGTTCACTGCATTTTTAAACCACTGGTACGGTCCATAAAATGGTTTTTGTAGCAATCCGAACCGCGGTTTTGGTTCGGTTCAAGGTTAATATAGGATCACGCCTGATCCCTATCCGAATTTCCGAACTTTTTAAAATAAAACTTACCATATTTCCTTCCATTGGTTTTTGAAATCTATTATTTGATTTCTTCTCTTCATTTAAATAATTTCGATTCCAAATCTAAAATTTATAATTTAAATATATAAATTATATAGATAGAAATCAAGTAACGTCCAAATAACAAATTATTGCCTTGCTGATCTGATCTAATTATAAATGTACTTAATGTAAAAAGACGAATTTGAAGGCGGCGTCCATAAGTTCAAGAAAATATTCAATATATTCCATAGCATTTCGAAAAGGGTGCGTATCAATTAGATTACCAGCTAAAGCCTAGCAGAGGGAAGCGTTGTTCTATTGTCTGAAGAAAAAACTCGCATAATAATCTCTTTATATAGTCGGTTTTCGGTTCGGTTCAGCGTTTTTAAAAGAACACCGGTTCGGTTCTTGTTTCGGTTTACGAGCTCAAATTAGCGGTTCGGTACGATTCGGTTCAGAACCGGTTTGCATCCCTGTAATTTATACGCAGACAGGTCTTTTTAATCGACTATAGTTCAGTGGGTTAGAAATTATCTTATCTTATTTTTCGACATGTGTCCAGCATATATAGGAAAGAAGTCCAAGTGACAAGTTTTATCCATATAGCTTTAAAACTAAGAATCGCCGCGGGATAGATATGTCCATATCAACTCAGCTCGTCACGCTTATTAAGAATATATTAAGTTTATGTAGTCGGAAACGCTTCCTTCTATGCGTTTCAAACATACGGACATAATTATAATACCCTCTACAAGGGTGTTAAAAAACACTCTGAAAATAAACTGTACTGGTTTCTATGTTTCGGTTCTTTTTGATTACAAAAAAATCCGAGATCCTGGATACCTGTACTGAAAAAATTTAAAATATCGGTTTTGGTTCCGACTATGAGTTTTATAATGTTCTTTTTGGTTTATGGTTCCGGTTCTGCTTCCCTAGTTCAAAGCTATATAAAAACGAGAAGGCAAAGCTAACTTCGACTGTGCCGAAGTTTTAATACACTTGAAAAACTTTTCTCCAACTGATTTAACCGGTAAAATATATATAGGATATAGATATCAGATATTTAAAATTTTTAAATCATTGATAATAAAAATTTGATACCATTAAATAAAATTCTTTTCTTAGTAAAACACATTTTCCAACAGATCGGTCCTATGACAGCTATATGCTATAATCATCCGATTTTGATCAATTTTTTCAAAATTATGTGAAAGCATATAAAACTAATATATACCAAGATTGGGGCGCGATAGAAAAAAAAGTTTTTCTACTAGATTAGTTTTTGAACGACCGTTTCTGTGGGATCTAATAATATAGTCATCCGATTTTAAAAATTTTTTGTACTATGTGAAGATATAAATCTAACATTACCAAATTGGGGACGCTACGATAGAAAACAAACAAGTTTTTCTCACTAGAATTAGTTTTTTGACCGATCCTTTATATGGCAGCTATATGCTATAGTCATCCGATTTTGATAAATTTTTTCAGAATTGTGTGGAAAGCATATAAAACTAATATATACTACGATTGGAGACGCTACGATGGAAATCAAAAAAGTTTTTTCACAAAGACTTATTTTTCGACCGATCGTTCCTATGGCAGCTATCTGATATAGTCATCCGATCCGGCCGGTTCCGACATATTAGTTGCGTGCAGTAAAAAGAAGGCTCTGTGCGAAATTTCAGCTCGATAGCTTTAAAACTGAGAGACTAGTTCGCGTAGAAACAGACAGACAGACAGACGGACTTGAACTCAGCTCGTCGTCCTGATCAAGAATATATATAGTTTATGGGGTCGGAAATGAATATTTCTATGCGTTACAAACTTCTGGGCAAAATTAATATACACTTTTCAAGTGTATAATAATATCTTTATAGAAATACTGGCGTATATCTGCGGCTTCGCTCGCACTTGTGTAAAAACTAAGTATTTAAACATCAGCATGAATAACAAAATAAATTTTTTCTAACCATTTTCCGCCAATTTTCCGGGTTTTGTTATGTAGAGCTCAAAAGCTAATCTTTACATTGAAGCTAATCGAATGAAAATAAAGAGAGTTTCGTTTCGCCTATTTTCCACCTTTATGGGTAGATTTGAAAATGATATTGAATTCGATCAAATTGGAAAACAAATTTTTCAATATTTTTCGTCCAGTTTTCCGGATTTTCCAAATTTTGTAAATCCCGATGGTATTATTTTGTTATTTAAAGATTTAAAAATAAATTTGGAGCTGATCGGATAAAAACCATACAACAGTTTTCCGTCCATTTTCCGACTGGAATATTTTCAAAAATTGAAGAATTTTTTGCCAATTTTCCGTATTTTCCAAGATGTGAAATTTAAGTTTGGAGTTTTTCGATCATTTTCGTATTTTTTGAGGATGATCTTTCAAAATTTAAATGTCACTCCCATGTGTTCTACAAATCGCTTTTGATCCCAAAAAACGACCCAATTCCATACGATTTGGGTCGTGTTAGGGTCGAAAGCGATAGTTAGAACACATGGGACTGTGTTTTCTGCGTGTATATTTGTTGGTCCGTAGATGGTTGTGGTCTGCAGCTGAGCCCGGTAGGTGGCGCTGCAATCGGCTTAAAACCGGTTCAAGTGGTGGTTCCAAACCATATTTCTGAAACTATTTAAGCTATTAACTTAAAATTTAGCGTGTAGGTGAGTAATATTGAGCTTAACATTTAACCGTTTCAAGACCGTTTTAAAAGTGGCTAAGAGCCAGATTTTGGAAATAATTTGAGCTAATTTAGTGTTTGGGTTGACAATATAAAAGTTCGGAGCCATATCTAAGAAATTATTTAAGCTACGAACTTGAAATTTAATGTGTAGTTTAATAATATGGAGTAAGAAATTTGATTGTTTCAAGACCGGTTCAGAACCGGAATGAAACGGTTTAAAATTACAACAAGTGCCATTTCTCAGAAATTGAGCTGGTCAGAATTTATATGAGTAATTGTTTTTCAAAAGAATTCTCATATATTTTGGTTATCTTAGCTTGGCCCTTTGGTGTATATTTTGTTGATTTCCTCACACTTGGTGGAAATTTTCCAAAGTAATTGCTCAAATTGGGTGCTGCAACATTGTTATCTATTTACATAGTGGACCAATTACTAAAAGTATTTGCCCACTTGACTGGTCCAAGGTGGAGCTATAAAAGAGAGTAAAATTTCCATTTGCCAGTCAGCAGTGTGTAAAATGAAATTTCAGATTGCCATTTGTATTGCGGTTCTAATTGCCTGCGGCGTGGTTCAGGCCTATGATGGCGATGGTCAGCCTGGTTGCAAGACACAACAAGAGCTCGATATTGGTCACTTCCGTGACAATTGGGATGCTACGTTCTACTGGAAATGCTTGGAGCTGAATGAACCAGCCACCAGATTCAAGTGTCCCGACCAAACGGCTTTTTTGGATAGCGAAAAGGATTGCGTTAGCTGGGAGGAGTGGAATTGGGAGGCGCCCATTGCACCCATTAGTGAAGTGGACGAGATTTAAGTGATGACATGGTGGGTGAGGTCTTTAATCATTTGTCACTGAACTCGAAGGGATTTTAATAATAAAAGCAAAACAGCGCTAGGCGGCTTTATACGCAACAAAGATGATTATAAATGAAGAAAATTAAATTTAAATTAGTTTTGCCGGGGGATCAATCGCGTGTGCGCAGTCCCCAAATGGAAGTGCGACGCGTGCCCACTGTGGGTCGAGCCACTGAACTGTGTATGAACTTGTTGATGCCCATTTTGGGCATTTGCTTCTCCAACACCTCCATGGCGGCATCTGTGAGCATGCCAAATATATCCAAATAGGTGAGCGATGACATGCTCTTGAGTTCTCTAAAATGTGAAAAGATGATATTAGCATAAGCCTGGGGAACAAGGGCAAGGGAACTCACAGAAAACAGGAGCCAGGTATGAGATAACAACGCGATACAGATAAATATTCCAGCATATTGAATTTCATAATGGAAGCAATGGAGGCTGAGGTAAGGCTATTGCAATCAGATAGATCCAGTTCCAGCAACTGGGGACAGCGTTTCTGCAAGGTGGCCACATCTGTAAGGAAATTTGTATCATTTGTGTGTTTATATAGAGAAAGAAAAAGGGTGTCTACTCACGTGAATCGAAAAGTACGCGCCGACAGCCGGCCACATTGAGGCGTATTACATTGGGTGAAATGTGGGTGACCAGCGCTGTGACCGCATCCGCACTCAGATCCGTCCAAGATATATTCAGGCTACTCAAATTACTTAAAGATTCCATCATCAAGCGCACACTGCGTGCTGTAAGGCCACTGGCCATTGATAGATTGACTGCCTCCAGCTGCTGGTTTTGGGCAATCTCAAAGCAGATCTCTTCATTGAGCTCAGCATGTTCCAGACTCAGTTTCTTAAGCTGCCGGCAATGTGTCATTAATGTGCGCAATGAATTTTGCGAAATGGAAGCCAGACTTAGGTCCAGATATTGCAAACGCGCCTGAAAGGCTGCCGATGCCAGCGAGAGATTAAAGGCGGGCTCTTGTATCTGTCAAAGAAAACAGGTTAAGAACAAATAGTCATAAGAAACGGCAACTACTCACATCCGCCTGGGCCAGACGCAGCACCAGGACACCCCGTCGCACCACTTGCTCTAGCGCGTTGGGACGCAGTGTGCGCATACCCAAATCCAAACGTGTCCACAGTGTCTCATCACGTGCACAACAGTTGAAACGCCGGCAAACTGTGGCCATGCGTAGCAGAGTCTTCTTGGGCAGCCATTTAAATATGTCCAGGAGTATTTCATCGGACAGCTTGTCAAAGTAATTGATGCCGCTGACAATGTGGGCGCTCATTACGGGCGTACGATAAACAAAGAAGTTCTCTGTGGGCACCAGTCGGCTAATGGTAGCCTGTGGCGTTGGTGCGGGTTTCTTTTGTTGACGCATCAGCGCCTGCTTGCTGGTCGAGGGCAGCAAACTAAGAGTCGCTGGAGCTGTGGCTTGTTCAATTTGATTGTTGCAGGTGACCGTGGCCAAAGGATTGCGCAACCGTTTGTTGGGTGAATTGGAGTTGCTGCCGCATTCGGAGCCCAAGGCAGTACGCTTGACCTGGGCCAGGGCGTGCAGACGCTGCTGCGAATCTTCGTTGTGCAACTCTATGACTGTGTTGTTGTTGTTGCTGGCGACACTGCTATCCAGGGTACTGTCCAGACTCAGGCGTTGCGCCTGTTGATGCGCCATCCTTGGTGCATTGGCATGGGGTGTTGTCTCATTGGAGTTTTCATCGCTTACGGCCAGGGCAATGGCCGACGAACTGCTCTCCTCGGAATCCAGCATACCAATGCCCATCTCTTCGAGTGCCTCGTATGTAAGCGCCGAGGGTGAGGAAGTGTGTTCGTAGAATGACGTCTTGGAGCCGGAGGCAAAGACTGCAGCAGCAACTGCGGCGGTCGAACGTTTTCTGCAATGAGAAAGTTGGGCAGAATGAGAGGAACGGTAATTAAAGTGCTGGGCTCAGCTTGAGCTTGGGTCAAGCACCTCCTCTACAATTTTAATTAGTCAACACAAAATTGACCTCATTTTGTATTGTTTTCAATTGTCAATTGTACGTGACGTCACAGCGCGGTTTCACTTTTGGTGGAATGGCTTAGCTTGTGGCGCTGGCTTGATGAAAGCGAGCATAGTTACCTGGATACGGGACACAGATTTTCAAGATTTTCAGCTGTTCGGTGTTTGCGGTTGCTCATATTTATGATGATAGATTTTCACCAGGCAGGACAAAATATTCGCGCTATTTTTGACGGCGTTGCCACCCTACTATGAGCTAGATTTGCACAGCTAACACACCCGACGTTGAATGATCTGGCAGCGCATGTTTTGTAAATTACTTATCGATACATCGATATGTAAAATATCGATAACGTTTAAAGAACGATTGCAAATTTCCTAACCAAGGCTGCAAAACTTTAAAATTCATTTTCTTTTCATTCACTGGCACATATATGTACATTCGAAATTTTTTACATTTTCGATTTTTAACCATTAAATTCGCGTTTTTTTCAACAAGTGCGACGTCAATGCAAACATAGTTGCTAAACTTACCCAAAGATTGGTCAACTTTCACTTATCGGCTTAGAATGTATATTTGCTTTGGATTTTTAATATTTTCAAATGTACATATATGTGCCAGTGGAAATAGGCTATTACTTTACAGTGCCGCCCTTATCAAAAGTGACTTTTCGGCCGAGGTCTGCTTACTGATAAGGAGTTTTCTTAAAAACTGAGGGGAGAATTTTCTTCATTTTTCTTTAAAATATACCTGAATATGTCAACTTTACGTTGGTTTACCGAGCAATACGGCACAACATCAGGAAGTGGAGATATTGACAAAAATATGGCAACAAAATTTTTTTTGCAAAATTTGTATGAAGAAATTCTGATGTTGGGCCACTGTAAAGCGATTTTCTCAAAAACTGAAGGGAGAATTTTCTTGATTTTTTCCTTTAAATACACCTGAATATGTCATCTTTACGTTGGTAAACCGTGCAATGCGGCACAACATCAGGAAGTGGAAATATTGACAAAAATATGGCAATATAATTTTTTTGCAAAATTTGTATGAAGAAATTCTGAGGTAAAGCGATTTTCTCAAAAACTAAGGGGAGAATTTTCTTGATTTTTTCTTTAAAATACACCTAAATATGTCAACTTTACGTTGGTATACCGGGCAATGCGGCACAACATCAGGAAGTGGAAATATTTCTAAAAAATGTAGGAACATAATTGTTTTTGCAAAATTAGTATGAAGAAATTCTGAGGTTCGGCCACTGTAAAGCGATTTTCTCAAACACTAACGGGAGAATTTACTTGATATTTTCTTTAAAATACACCTGAATATGTCATCTTTACGTTGGTATACCGTGCAATGCGGCACAACATCAGGAAGTGGAGATATTGACGTATGAAGATGAATAAATTCTGAGGTTGGACCACTGTTAGGCGATTTTCTCAAAAACTAAGGGGAGAATTTTCTTAATTTTTTTTTAAAGTACACCTGAATATGCCATCTTTACGCTGGTATACCGTGCATTGTGGCACAACATCGCAAAACTGAGATTCTTACTCATATGTCGGCAGTAGATTTTTTGACTTGATTTTTTTAGTACCTGCACTGTTCAAATCTACCGACGTTTAAAAGAAAACAATTGTTTTTGCTTTTCTTGACAATTTCCAATTTGGTTTGGTTCAATTAGGTTGGGTAATTGCTGTGAAAATTGAAAAATAAAAAATCATTTTTTGTTCCAAATTCCACCGTTCCGATTCGTCGGTAACGAATTTAAATTTAAAATTTTGCCAAAGATTCTGGCCCCCACCTGCATAACGGTTGCTTTTCGAGCGGCTGCCCCATACATTTAGATGTACATATATTGTATTATGTTTCAAAACCAATCGGGGGGATCTACATTGCAAGTTTCGCGCACAGTTTGCTTAGGTATAATAATTTTGCATTAAATATATTAAAATTATAACAACTAAAAGGAAAATCCGGTGTGTTAGTGCCAATGAACTATATTGTTGTTGCTCGGGTTGTTGTTGTGGTTGACTAAAAGAAGCGCCCATTAGGAGTAAGAACCATGTTGTTGTCCAGTGATGATGCTGCTGCTGCTGCTGCTGCTAGTCCAGCTCGTTGTTCACATTCGGTCGTCTTTGCGGCTGCTCCCCCTCGACATCATCCTCATCGAAACCCTGCATCAGGCGATTGAATATGTCGCCAAACATACCGCCCAGGCCGGTGGGGCCAGTGTGTGCCACCTCGGGCTGCTCATCAAAGTAGATAATACCAATTTTGGTGACATATTTCAAAAATGATGTGTCCCGCTTTAGCGATGGATCATAGAGCTTGCGCAGTGCCCGAAAGCCGTTGACACTTTTTGTGTCGATGAGGCGAAACAAGAAATAGAGAAAATTCACCAATGGCTCCTTGTAGGGGAACTCGTGCCTCAGTAGCTGGGAGTGATAGCGTGTGTACTCGTTAAACGTCTCCTCGGCCGTTTTACGATCCTTGAGCGACAGCTGCTGCAGTACAGCCTGCACCAGAAATAGATCCACTTCGCTTTGGAAGCCCTTGCTCTGGCTTATCTCTATGAGCACCCGACCGCACAGACTGCCATCCTGGCAGAGTAGATAATGATGACGTGCTAACTCGATATTCCCCTCGGTCCAGAAGACATGAGCAATTAGCTTATGCAAAACCGGATGTCCATACTGTCCATGCAGTGCAGTGCTCCATTTAATTGAACGTTGCTGGGAACAAACAAAGTCAGATAATTTCATCATTCTTATTCGGCGAATCTTCTAGATTTACTCACAATCAATGTCTCACGCTCCACAGTGCTGGCGCTGAGGCCACGTATGAGAGCGCCCAGGCGAGGCACCCACAGAAAATCTCCCGCATCCTCCGGCTGGGAGCCCCGCTTTTCCAATGTGTCCACTAACAGCAGGCAAAGGTCAGCGGCGCTGCCCTCCTGACCCTTGGCAATCAGCTTCTGGGCCCCATCGAAAAGTAAATCCAAACAGTCCTGATAACGTTTTTGCGCCGTATAACGAAAATATAACGTCCTATACATCATGTGAGCCTCATAGAACTCCCCCGAAGCAAGCGAATGGGACAACTTGGCAAGCACACGACTGACACCACGCTGGCCAGTGCCATTAGCGCCAGGACTGGAGCTGCTCCCGGCCACAGGTCGTTCGCCTTCAGTAGTGGCCATTTTCTCCGTCTTCTGTCACAATCTGTGTGCTCTGCTCTAGCTCAAGGACACGGCGGTGTACTTTTCAAGCAATATATGTTCGATTTGGAAGTCCACAATTTTAACAGTACGACCGAAAGCTGAAGACGGGAAAATGCCAAAAATACCAAAGTAAAATGGCAACACTCGTGAACGTGTTGCCACTCGTAAACAAAATCTGCTAAGGTGAGGCGGGATGTTTCAAAAAGTTGCCGCGAAAAATGCAAAGTCGTAATTAATTAATTTTTAAATGCAATAATCAAAGACTATTACTTAGAAACTGTACATATTTTAACCATTGTGTTTTTAAAAGTTATACGACCCTGTTTCGAATTTAGAGTCAATTTTCGTGTAAATGTTTGTATTGTTTAAAATAATTTAGATTTAACTTTAAACCAGGGACCGTAACGGTTGTAAGTTATAACTATAAAAATCAATTGTAATTTATCATTTATGATTTTTATTTTTAAAAATCAATCGAAAAAATTATTTTTGATTTTTATTTTGAAAATTATTTTTAAATAATCATTTTCGATTTTTTTTATTATTAAAAAATCAATAATAAAAATCAAGATAAATTTTATAAAATAAAAATAAAAATCACTGTGATTTTTATTTTCAGGATCCTGAGTTAAATATTTAAATTTAAAAAAAAAATCAATATTGAAAAAATGGTTGAAACTACCTAAAATTCGTACAGATAGATGTAAAAATACATCTATTTGGAAAATACTAAAAAAAATCGAAATGTACCGAAATTCCCCAAACCACTAAAATATGCCAAAAATACCAGATAGTACTAAACTAAATAAAAAGAATAATAAATTCATTAAAAATATTTTTTTTTGTGGATTTAATTTTGGAAACAGTATTTTTTCAACAGATTTTGCAGACAAATTGAAATATTGATAAATATAAAACAGGTTGATTTCTATTTTCCTGATCCAGAATTTTTGATTTTTATTTTTTTAAAATCAATCTTGTTAATTATTATTATTGATTTTTTTTAAATAAAAATCACACATGAGTTTTATAAATGATTTTTTTAAAATAAAAATGAATATGGGCATTTCTTTTCTGACGTGACGTGACATTCGTACGATAAAATATAAAAAAAAAAAAATGAAAGAGACAAGTTTTTAAAATTTTTTTTTAAATTTTAGTAGTAAAAGCACTTTATTTAGAAAAAAAAATTACAAGAATCGACCCAGAGGATTCAAAGAAATCAGTTAAAATATGCCCTGACAGTGACGTTACTTAAAACGGAAGTGGGTTTCGACTCGGATTACAAAATTGCAAAACTCTGCGAATTGAGAAACTCTTTATGTATGAAACTTTTTTCAGTTGTTTTTTTTGAATAATATAAGTTTATTTTCCAATTTACCAAATATAAAAATCATTTCTCGTTCTTTTTGTATTATCTTTTTTTATATCTGAAGTGACGTTACTGACGTTACGTTACTTAAATTTCGTTTGCCAATTTTTTAGTGAAGAAAATTTTTTCTAAAATGATTCGACGCAACAAAAAAATCAATTTTAATTGTAGCTAAACTTTTGCGAAAAGAGTGGAATTGCCCAATGACTCTGAGAGCTGTAAATTGAAAAAAGAAAATGCACTGAAAAACTGGCCAAAACGTAAATTTGTACTTTCTAGACACATATATCGCTATCTGTACTTAGGAAAGCTTTAAACTCGTTAATTAAAAATATTTTGCATATTTAATTTTTCTAAATCAAGTTAGATAAAACTTGTAATGAACTTTTAATTTTTCGGTCATGGTAGACTTTTCTGCGGAAATGCCCATATTTAAAAATAATTTTTAAAATAAAAATCAAAAATAATTTTTACCAATGATTTTTAAAAATAAAAATCAAAAATAACGGTTCATTACATATTTCAAATGTCGATAAAAAAAAAACAAATATATTCATATATTTAATGTATGTGTAGGACATCTTCATCCCAATGATTTTTTTAATTTAAAATTTACCCCATAACCGTTATTTTCGGTCCCTGCTTAAAACTGATTTACTTATTGTAAATGAGCTTGTCACCTTTCAATTGAAAATTTATGTTCTGCCAGTAGATGCATTGATCCATGTTGACGATATTATGTTTTAGCAATAAAAATGATCTTTACGAGCAATTTTTGATAGAAGTTTTATAGTATTTGGGTTCTGAGAACAGAATATTTTTATTTTATATAGAATTATTATTCAATAATCAAGCTAACAGTCTGCCAACTTTATGTTAATGTTAACTTTAATGTAGTTGATGTTGACATTAATAAATATAACGGGTACATTGAAGTTGGGCCGGGCCATTTTCAAACAAAACCCTTGTCGTTTTTCCTTTTTCCCCATACGGTCACACTGTTCCATTTTGGAGACTCATAAACAAAAGATTTGCCGAATCAATGGACAATGAGCAACCACAGGAGAATAAATCCGGAAACGAAGATAACCAGGTCGTCGCCACATCCTCTGGCTCACCAAATCGTTGGGTCAAGCTGAATGTGGGCGGCCAGATTTATTCCACCACAATAGATACCCTTGTAGGACGAGAACCGGATTCAATGCTGGCACGCATGTTTCTGCAGGATGGCAGCATTATACGGCCCAGCGAAAAGGATGAACAGGGTGCCTATTTAATTGACCGAAGCCCGCGCTACTTTGAACCGATTCTCAACTATTTGCGCCATGGCCAGTTTGTGTGCGATGCACAGATTAGCATCAAGGGCGTGCTGGAGGAGGCCAGATTCTTTGGCATTTACTCGCTGGTCACACACTTGGAGGAGCGTTTGGGTCAAGAGCAAGAGGACCCGCTTAATGATCGACCATTGACTCGCATGGATGTCATTAAGGCCATTATCCAGACATCGGTCATCACAGAGCTTCGTTTTCAGGGCGTCAATCTGGCTGGAGCGGATCTAAGAAAGTTGGACTTTCGTAATATAAACTTTAAATATGCCAACATGTCGCATTGTAATTTGTCGCACACAAATCTGAACTACTGTTGCCTGGAGCGAGCCGATCTGCAGTATGCCAATCTAGAGTGTGCCCAACTGGTGTCCGTGCGTGGCCTGTGTGCCAATATGGTAAGCCGCATTAAGCTCTGATTTTAGACAAATTTTTGATGCTTCTGCTTTAGGAAGGTGCCAATTTGCGTGGCTGCAACTTTGAGGATCCCACCGGTGTACGCACTAATCTGGAGGGTGTCAATCTGAAGGGTGCCTGTCTGGAGAGCAGTAATATGGCTGGCGTTAATTTGCGTGTGGCCAATCTAAAGAATGCCAATATGAAGAATTGCAATCTGCGTGCCGCCGTACTGGCCGGAGCAGATCTAGAGCGCTGCAATCTATCGGGCAGCGATCTGCAAGAGGCCAATTTGCGGGGAGCAAATCTCAAGGATGCCGAATTGACCTTAATGGTCACACCCTTGCATATGTCACAAGCCATACGCTGACCCCAGCCCCAGGACCCAGACAATAACCATGTGCAATTACATATCACCTGCTAATCCTTGCGGTTTTTATTACTTAAACGTTTTGTAAATATCCTGAACTTGTTGCCTAGCCTAAGCGAGAATATTTATACAAATTATATACAGTATTAGTTATTAATACTAAATCGTATCAATGTATCATATAGCTGCTATAAGAACGATCGATTACAAATTGTCAAATAAAATCACTCATTTCCTTATAACAAAGTGCCAAGAAATGCTGACAAGTCATAAAACCGATTCTGCTTAAGTCAACTAAAATGGTGCTATCGCAGCTTCTCTGTCGACCACCCAAAACGCAAACCAAGCCTTTCAGCTCTCAGTAGATAGACTTAAGAGTCAGTTGTAAAAAGACGGTCATGCGAACCACTTTAAATTATTCAATAAACGGAAGATTATAAAGTCGAGTAAATGTTTGTATCATTGGAACAGCTCAATCAAATTACATGGAAGTTTCGGGAGTTAAAATTAAAAAAAAAAAGTGCTTAAGTTAAAAAGAAAATTTAGAAATGTGAATAAAAGTCTGTCAAATGGTTTCTTTTTAAACCTGATCCGTGAGAATAAGGTGAAAGTGATGTTCGAAAATTCAAATCAAAATTTGAATAATGCAATTGGAAAAGAAATCAACTATTTTATACCTCAATCAAATGCAAACAGGCAGTAATAATAGTTTGGTAAGTAAAAGAATACTTTTTCACATATAAAATAAATAAATTAAGCCGAAATCTTTGTAATTTAAGTACCAGAAAATTTTTGTTTTAAAGGGTTACGACGTAAAAGGAAAAGGGTGCGGCCTACCGACGGGGATTTAAAAAATTTTCTTTTTAATTTTAAAGGGTTGTTCAAAACCAATTATTAGGCCTTCATTTTGGGTTACTTTTATGCAATGTCCATGAGATATCGCTGAAAATCCTTTTTTGATAAGCATTTTTTGTATATTGCAATATCTCGGGCCCCAGCGCAGCTAGAGACATGAAATGATTTTGGTAGTTCCCATTATAGCGCCACCTTAAAACTTTTACTGCAATTACCTCCAAGCCTAACGCCCATTACCAGAAAGTTTAAAAAAAAAAAAACGAAGATACGCTTCATTCAGAAAAATTCGAAAATGTACATTGTACACCTATTTGGGATATTCCATATCAACTCAACCACCCCAATGTCTCCAAAAAATGATTAATCGCTATCATTTAGAAGGACTATATATACATGAAAAAACCTTAAAATGTTTTTTTTCCCCACCGAGTTACCGATACGGAACCGAATACCGAAATAAAGTAGAACCCTTTAGCGAAACATTAGTTTTGGTACGTACCAAAACCAGTACCGGAACCAAAATTTTATTCGTTTTGATTCCCTTCTTATATTATATTCCCAAAATTTTAATTTTTATAAAGTTCTAAAATTCTATCAAAAGAATTTTAAACTGGTTCGGAACCGGATTGGACCTTGAAATTACCAACCCAAACACCAAGTATTAAGTACTTAGCTTATGTCTCTGAATCGGTTCAATCTGATTCGGTACCAGTTTTAAATCGGTGAAATATCCCTCTCTATATTGTTAGCCTTCACATCAAATTTTCAATTTATAGCTTAATTAATTTCTACGATATTGCTCTAAACTACTTTTAAGCCAATTTTATGGACTGTTTCTTTTCTTTTATTATATTACCAACCGAATTTGAATTTCTGATATATGGCTCTGAACCACTTTTGAACCAGTTTAACTGGTTCGTAAAATACAGAAAAATATATTACACCATATTTTAATTTGATAGCCTATTACGCCTGTTGCAGTTTTCACTAAAATGAATTCCAATGTGAAATCTGAGAAAAAAATTCTCATTTCTAGTTCTTTTTTGATTTTCAAGCTCCTGTAACTTAAAAAATATAATGTATTCTTTTACATTATTATTCTTCTTAATACTATATGTTCACAGCTGCTTTATACAAGATGTTCAGTGTGCCCATAAAAAGAAAGGAAATAAAGGTCATTCTAAAAGATTTCACGAAATCAGTTCCGATGCTGATTTCTATTTGATTTCGAGTTGCTTTCTAGATTGACCCTACTCTTCGAAGAGTGTTGTTTGCATTAAGAACATATTTAATATATTTAAGAGGCTGACAAAAATAGTTTTAACACTTTATTTTGCGCGTTTTGTCATTTCGCGCCTTCGTTCAATTCAGCGCCAAATGTCACTCAGCTGTTTACGAAATCAAAATCAAATCAGTGCGCAAAAAAGGTCTTTCCGTCAACGGATTTCAAATTCCTTTAACGAAATTGAAATGGAAAGCAAATACGTATAACTTTCATGAATCCCTCTACCATGTTTTCAAATTTAATTGTTTATCGAACAATTTTATCGCATATCGCTTACAGAGTGACCCGTTCGCCAGGCAGCCAGTGTGGCCGTTCAAGCTAATTTAACCAAAAAAAATCATCGAATTGTCAAGCATTTTACAACAAAAATTAATTTTCACTGGGTTTCCTGTCAGCATTTCTTTTCATCCGGCATTTCATTCGAGTTCGTTGTTTTATCGTAACTACCTGCGTTAATAAGTTTAATTTATTTATTTATTTGTTGCGTTATTTTGGTGTTCGATAACTAAACTCTGAGTGTGTGTGTGCGCTAGAAAGAGATAGCCACGAATTCGCCGCTGCCGCACAGACACAGTAGAACGCTCATCGGCGAATTTTGTCGGGTGAGAAACGTGGTTTGTTGGAAGCAGCCGGAGAAGGTAGACGTTGCTCTGTAACTTGTGTAAATTTTGTGAAGAAAAAAAAAAGAAGGAAAATTGTTGAAGCAAAGAAAACCAAGAAAGGGGAAAACAGTTTAAATACACAATTTATAAATTGAAAACGATGGAAAATCAAAGCAACGCAGCTCCCGCTGCCGCCGCCGCGGAGAATGGCGCTAACGCAGCGCAGGAGGTATCTTCGACAAGTAAGTTTTCGTCTGAAATAGAAAATAAATGAAATTGCAAGTTTTTTTTTCGCTGCGCGAGAGTTTGAGAATGTTATCATAAACGATTTGCGTTGTTTGCCGTATGTACGTACATATATTTATATGTACGTAGTGCATTGCATTTATCCCGTGTGCCTTAAAAATGGATCAAGGGCATTATTTAAATTATTATTTTCTCCTTCGGCCATCTTGGGCAGGAGTTGTCAAATGAAAAAAATGCCGCCATATTTCTTTCAATAGATTCTAGCGGTAAATAAGAGTTGTCATATTGCTCAAACTGTGTGAACTCTGAAAAAGGGTGTAAAAGGAATAGAAAACAAATTGAAGAAGTACAGCAGAAACAACAATTTACAATTATACGTGTGTACATATGCATACACATGTTTGTATGTATGCCCGCTTTTTTTTTCTTTGGCGATCCATGTTTGTTTTGTTGTTGCTATTATTAATTACGTCATCGTGCCGCGCATTCTTATGTTGAAAACTGCTAAAAGTGCTTACAATTAGTAAGTTAGAGAGCAGCACACACAAATAGTACATAGTGAATCATAGTTGGCGACCATTTTAGTTGCTCTTGGCCGCTGATTTGGATGTTTTATATGTTTATTTTTTGTTTTTGCTGTGTGCTCTCTCTCGCCGCTAATGTCATTCTATGCAAGCCGCAAGCCCCTCTCCGCACGCACACACACACACACATAGATGTGACCATACGTGCGAGGGGTGATTATAGCATACCCCAAGATAGAATTTATTTTTAAGACATCTTCAAAAACTTTTTTGTTTTTATTTATATTTGTTTTTATTTACGGTTGTATTTAATGCTTTTTTAAGACCTAATTAACTTTAATTGGTGTGAATATCGTATCAATGTTTTTGTTTGGCGATATGTTATCGATATGATATAGTATGACTATTTCTGAGATCAAATCAGCTGTAAATCGAAACGATAAAATGCACTGAAAAACTGGCAAAAACGCGAATTTTATCTTTTTGGGCCGTTATATAGCCATTGCAACTAAGGAAAGCTTTAAACTCTTCAATTTAAATAATTTTGAACATTTCCCTTTTTTTAAAACAAGTAAAAAAAACTGTTAATAAACTTTAAATTTTTCTGTCTTGGTAGACTTTTCTGTGGAAATGACCATCCCATCAGACATCTAATATCAAATTTTGAATTTTTTTTAATATTTTAAAAACATATTCTACCTTTTATAGTCCAGGTATGCAAAAAGAGAGTCCAGAAAATGTGAGACTATAGAGAGCTCTTCTCTTAAAAAATTCTACTGAAAAGAACTGTTAAAACTCTGAACCGGAACCGATATTTTGTATTTTTTAGGAACCGATATATTTGGAACCAAAATGATTGAAAAGAACTGAAACACCGTTCCGGTACAGTTTTAAGTATTAAATTATGTTTTTCCTCGGAGTGAAATGCTTTAAAATTAACAAAATGTACTAAAATCAGAGATCTTAAACTTACCGAACCGCTTATTAGTGCTCAGAAACAGAACCCGTGCTGAACCGATCCGGAAGTCAATAATGAAAACGGTTCGTTTCGGTTAACCAAGTCAAACATGATTTGAAAAATTAGAAAAATCAACTATTCGAAAAGCCTTACATTATTCTAGTGATGAAAAGTTTTTCTAACTACCTCTTAATGGGGTTTTAGTCGGCTTTCAGCGTTTCCACATGTCATAAATCTGATCTGAAAAATTAAAACTGATCCGAAACCGCGGTTTGGTTTGTCATAAATCGACCCGTTGGTTTTAAGGTTACATAGACCACTGAACCAAACAAGTCTTAATTCCCGAGTAGTTTGGAGGAGTGGTAATAGGTAAAATTCGCAGAACTGCATATAGTGTATTAGATATATCATATATATCATATTACATTATATATTAAAAGTAATTTTTGCAGTTCTAGCTTTTTGCAGTTAAGCTTAGAACGTTCATTTTTCAGGTTATAAACTTTATTATCTTTAATTAACCTTCTTTTTGTTACATGAAGTTGGAATATAAACGTACATAGGTGTTCTTAAATTACATGAATTTGTGGAACATCCCTCGCATTAATTGAGAAATTCGCATTTTTGATGCTCTCATCGCCAAGTAATTTTTTTTTCGCCTTTCTTTGCGCATGTGTGTGTGTGTAAGTGAGTGGCCGCAGCGTTGCCAACTTCTTGGTCATGCGTCAATATCGATATTTTTAATACTTTGCAATTCAATTTTTTTTTTAAACACAAACGCACAATTTCTGTTTGAATGTACATATGTGTTCTCTTCTGGTTAGAAATATTTGCATGGAATGATATATAAATGAGCAAGCAGGTGGCAACTCTGTTGAATGCAGAATTTTGGTGCTCTTTCGGGCTAATGACAACAATTTGCAAATAGAATTGCCGTGTTTGATGCTGTTTGTTTAGTTTTAATTTGTTGCTATCGGTCTCTGCTGGGCGTGGAAACCGGTTTATCAGCTATTATATTTAGTATCAACATGAAACTGGCGTGATGATAACGCATACCAGTGTTAAAACCGGGGTCAGAGATAAGAGCGGCCACAGTGCGCACCTCTGTCTCCTTCTATCGGCAGACAAATCGAATGAATTTAATTTGTTGCGGGAGCAACTAATGAGATCTTTTACGCTACATTTAATGTGCATCCCAATGTTTTCAGCCCTAGCTAGCCCTGTATTAACCTTTATCATTTTTCCACTACAGCTCAGCCCGCTGAGCCGACAAAGCGCTCGCTGCGCGTTCAGACCTGGAAGAAGATCCAGGAGGGCAAAGTTGGAATCGGCTTCAATAGCATATTCAATCGGATTCCTGCGTTTGTGGATGCCGATAAGGCAGCTGCATTGCTCATTCAGGAGGAGGAGTTCCAAAAAGCAGGTAAGTGTTGGTTTTTTTTTTTGTTGTTTCCATTTGAAGTCTAACCACTCGGAATTTGCAGAGCACATCAAGGTGAACATCGATCGCGCCTTGCACGAGTTCAAGGAACAGGCTCTGCTGGCCAACAAGTTGGTCTATTTGCCCAGCACACGCGACTCGTCGGCGCTTTGCCTTAAAGTTGATGTGGCAGCCGATGCCACCGATGAGCAGAAAAAGGAGGCTCTGCGCGTCCAGGACATACAAAAGTTCCGCACGGAAATCGGACTGGATAGCAAGCTGAAGCTTGATCTGGTGGTGATTGGTTCGGTGGTGGTTTCACGTGAAGGCTACCGCATTGGGCGTGGCAATGGCTTTGCCGATTTGGATATTGGACTGCTCATCGAGCTGGGAGCCATAACACCAGAGACGGTCATTGTCACTATTGTGCATGATCTGCAGGTAGTGGACACACTGCCCCTTAATCTGTTCCAGAAATATGATACACCAGTGGACATTATTGTAACGCCCACCGAGGTGATACGTGTGGCCAAGCGTTTGCCACGTCCCAATGGTGTCTTTTGGGAACTGTTGTCCGAGCGTCGCCTTAAGATCTTACCCGTGCTGCAACAGTTGAAGGAACGTGAGGAGAAGGCGGACAAGACAATAACCCTGAAGGAGGAGGATACTGATGTTGAGCAGCATCAAAACAATAGGCGTCGGCGTGGTCCCATGCGTCGTCGCTTCCAACGAGGAAACCCAGGACGCACCACCTCACAGACTGACAACGAACAGCCAGGCGTAAGTGGGGAGAGGGAAGGCAATCCTAATTTTGATTTTAATTTGCGTTTTTTTTTTTAGCAGCAGCAGGAAAATGCGCAGAAGCGCACTACCCGCCGCAAAGGTCGTTTCTTCAATCGTCGCAGGCGCACAACCAAGGTAATGAATTGACCCGCCAACACCTCATCCAATCCCAGGCTATAATCCCTTTTTATTTGCAGTCCGAGGGCGATCAGTCTGGTGTTGAGGGCGGTGCCAAGAGTGAGGATCGTAAAGTAGATGAGGCAGGTGGTGGTGCCAGCGAGCGTCGTCCCAAGAAGAAGAACCGTGCGCCTCGTGACTTTTGCATTAAATTGACCAACCTGACACGTGAGATTCGCGTCAAGGATTTAAAGACGGAGCTTCGCAAGCGCGAATGCAATCCAATGTCGATTACATGGAAGGGTAGGCACCATTGCAAATCTGTAAATTGCCGTATTAACCAACTGATTTCCTTAATAGGTCACTTTGGCAAGTGCTTCTTGCACTTTGGCAACCGCAATGGCACACCCAGCACCCAGGATGATGTTGACAAGGTGCTTAAGTCACTGAACGATCTCTCGCTGACTATTAACACCGGTGGCGGTAACAGTGGCGAAACGCCTGCATCTGGAGCCGAGGGTGATGCAGCAGCTGTCAAGACGGAGCCAGCCGAGCCCGCAGCGCCGGTGCAGACAAAAACCATCAATGTTAACGTGGAGTTGGTTAAGTTTGGCGCCAAGAAGCCTGGCAATGCGGCCGGTGGTAATGCTGCCGCTGGCGAGGAAGTCAATGCAGCTGGCGGCGGCGGCGGTGAGCTGAACGGAGATGAGGGTGGCACTGTGGCTGAAGGAGACTCAGGCGCTGCACGTATCGAGTCTGTGGATACCACCACAGTATAGTATGACCAAGCGCCTGGCATAGCCACCAAACGTTTGCGGCGGACATCCGCCAGCAGCGAGACGTTTGGAGTTCAACGAAAAAGAGTAACGTTTTGTTTAGAGTAAACCGAAAAGTAACACAAACGAACAAACAAAAAAATAATAGAATGCGAACTCCAGACGACAACACAAGCACACACATACACACAACATACACACACAAAAACACACATACACTCACAACAAACACACTCAGACACACACACTCGATATCATAATTTGCAGCTTGTAGTTTCTTCTTCTTCTCCTTCATTATTCTAACAACAAAACAAACAAGATGCGCAAAAGCAACATTCTTTTAACCAGAACACAAAACACTGACGCTTCTTCTAAACAATTGCATTTGTTTTTGCTAAAAAAAAAAAAAAAAAAAAAACTACAAAAATTCGTTAAAAAAAACACACACATAAGTTAAACAACTTAAATGAATTAATGAAATACTCGTTCCACATTTGCAGAGTGGAACAACATTTCAATTAAAATTATAATCTTTCACTAACTTGTTCTTCTACCGACTGTGTCAAGGTCACGTTAACGGTTTTCTTACAAAAATTTTATATTGTTATCATACGTACCTCGCACTGAAATCCTGCGAACTTCCCCCCCGCTTCCCCCGGGCAGTTGAGCTGCTGGCATGTGGATCGGGAATTTGGGCGTAGATAATAAATTCTATTCATAAAATATTAATAATCACAAAACAAAACAAAAAAAAAAGAACCGACAAACGGATTCAACAAAAATGAAATAACACTATTAACATGTTGCATTTTTTGCTAAGAGAAAACAATATAGAGAGAAATCAACATTATTATTGTAATTTGGTTAGTGTTTAACCCACATTCACCACAAAAACACCAATACCCAAAATAATTATATATTTTAACAAGAAAGATCAACAAAGGCGTGAAAAACAACAGCAACAAACAACAACAACAATTATACAATACAGATTATAATTATTTACTCTTTTTTATACAAAGAAAAGGCATTAAAAAAAAATATGTGAAACATGAATGAAATATAACTTGAAATAAAAACTTCAAAAAAAATCGAATTGCCCAACGGTGGTTGAATTTTTTTTATTTAAACTGAAAATAACACTTGCAAAGTAAACGCATAGAAATATTAATTTCCAACCCCTTTATGTGAATATTGGATAACTTGTAAAAAATTAAGTGGCTCTGCCTTGAAATTCAGTCAAAGTTAGATGTAAATATTATATAGCTAAGTTCACACACACTGTCAGGCGGCCAGATTTTAAGGTATCAGTTGCATTTGTGAACCAATGCCAGTTCACTGTTGTCATATACTCTCAGAGAAATCTGTCTGCCTTTGTAAACCCCTAGAATAAATTTATCAGGCTACATTTGGTCAATATTATTTATATCACCGACATGTTCAGATTTAACTATGTCAAGTTTATGAACAAAAACAGTGGACAAGAGCAGTGTTGCCAATTTGTCCTATTTCCCGATAGATCTGTCCTTTTTAAAAGTAGCATTTCCGGAAAAATTTCCCCATCCGGAAAAAATTGCTTTTTTTTTGTTCTATCCTTTTATCATCCTTTTTTAGTTTTATAAATTAGCTTTACAAATTTACACCAATTCCGCCATTTTCCTAAATATCCACAGACTGTGGAACGTACTCAATATATAATTTATATTTTTTGCTAAAAATATGTCGCGAACTCAATTAAATTTGAATTAAATTCTTTTTTGCTTTAAAAAACTTTTATTAAGATTCCTAAGGTTATCAATAATTTCAACCAAGAGGGATACCGCCTTAGTTGGTACGAGCCGGTAAAAAATGTTTTAAGGTCCTTCTCAGTTGTTTCAAAATGTTCATAGTATCCAGAGAAGAAACTGTTTGAAACAAAACTTTGGGTCTTCTTAAACCGCATATTACTACATCCTAAATTAAGCTTTCGAGATGCTCTTTTTCGAATCATTTAGTTTATTAGGAGATAAGGGATTTCCTTGCTACATCTACAACTTGCTGTTTTAAAAAACTGCTTTCCTGAAAATTGACTTTTATTTTGCTAAGATTTTAATATCCATCTGCTGATGAAGAATATGATACTTTTCTCCCAAAAGGCTATAAATTGTCATCATTATTTATCCGGCATAAAAATGTTTATATATAAGAAATGTATCTTTTCACGATAAAGTTTATTTATCGAACCATATCTAATTAAATCTTCCATAACAAGGTGAAAAGCATAACAAGGTTTTGAAAGCAATCATAGTTTAATGAGATCAAGTTTTTTAACATTTTTGATTTAAGTTATTTTTTCCACCTTCCACACCTTCAAAAATTCTTCTAAAATTATACAAATTGTATCTTACAATGACAATTAAACATGTTAAATATTAAAGTGGTACCCCAACCAAAAGTCTAAAATAATTTAAGTTAAAAATGTCGCAGAATTTTGAAAATTGTTCTGGGTTAGTGTTAACACGCCAGCTATTGCCATAAAAATTTGGGAATTTGTAGAATGTGTAGTTAACCCGAAAAAGCTTGTGTTGGAAGTGATAAAAATCCTTATTTAAAATTCAGGGTGTTCTGTTGATGTAGGTTTTCTGTTGATGTACTTTGAAACTGCATACTTAAAATATGGATAGGATTGAGGGCCGATACGCCTAGTAAGCCCGGATATGCCCTTTGTCCTGTTTTTTGTCCTTTTAAAAAAATGCTGTCCGTTTTCTATCTTTTTTCAAGGGTCATCTGTCCTTTATTTTTGGGGAGGCGTTGGCAACACTGGACAAGAGGCAATATTTATTCTAGTCTTCCTCTCGCAAAAGCGAAAGATCTGTCATCGAGTAATTTCATTTTATAAGAATGTTCTTGGTTCTTCCTTCGAGGTTTTAGACAGCATTATAGCGTAAGAAAGGCTTATATGGTTATAAATTTTATTTGGTCATAATTTTTATTTTCGGCACTATGCTTCAGGCAAATCATTCTGATTTCAAAGCTCTACAAAAGTGTTTCTATTCATTGTGACGAAAATAATTAAAAATAATGACATCTGAAAATAGGCCTTTACCATAAAATTGTTTTTTTTTTCTCACAAATTTTGACTTTTATAACCCCTAAGTTAGCATCTAGTAGGCCTAGCATCCTTTTCAAATACTCATTTTATAGGTTGAACAATTATTTATCATATATATATATATCAATATATTTGGTTCAAAATTTATGATTTTTGCAAAGAAAATACTCAAATGAAGCCACTGTGCGTCGTTTGCTGGATATAATTTAAAACGAACTATTCAACGCGTGCCTTGAATATTAACGATATGCTAAGGAATTTAAAAATATGTGTGCTGAGTGCTATTTTGAAATGACATCTGCTTCCGGTTTCCTTTGGCTTCTATTTTCTCGCATCCGTTTGCATCCGGGGTCAAGTGTTGAGCTTTATCTACATGCCAATTAATGCTATAATTTTTTAGCAGTAGCTAAGAATTTGAACCTTCAGACTTTGGGCCCCCAAGACGACTTACAAGGATTCGCCCAATTTAAAATATTATTTTATATAGCTTTGATGTACCTTTTTATACCGGTTCCGATACGTACCGAAATGAGAATAACGGTTAAAGGTTCTATTTCGGTTCTCAGTTAATTTTGGTTTCCGGTTTCGATACCTCAGATACCTCTGTACTCAGATTTTTATTTCGTTACCGGTACATGTATATATTTTTTTTAATATTCAAAAATTTAGATTGTTTCACGATATAAAAAAAAATGAATGATCGTAACATGCCACATAAAAATCCGTTTTTCAAAATATACCAATTTCTAGCCTATTTATTTTTGAACAAACAATTTCGCTTAACGCTTCTGTCCAGGCTTACAACCTAGAATTAAGGAATTCGCTATTTTTATGTCGCCCAGACAAAGTCGCCTTATGGCCATTTCTCATAAAGCTGACAAATATATCTTAATAATGGTTCGAAATAATCCGCTCTAAAATCTGCCGTATCTCCGTCAAAAATAGAGATCTTCAGCGATTTGGATAGCTCATAATACGTTGGTAAAATACTCAAAAGGGGTATAAAAAACACAAAAACAGTTGGAAACATAATCTGCCTTAGCTTTACCTGACAAAAAAATTTTCCGAAATATTAAACAAAATTTTTTGTAAGCGAAATTTGATTAAATTCCAGAAACTTTATTTTCTTAATTTAATATTATTGTTTTTCTAATATTTCTATATTTAAGGGAGGATTTTTTATTTGCCTCCTTTCTTTACGTTTTTTAGAAAATTTGTTCTATGTCTTATGTTTCTTAAGAAGAGAATTTGATTCTGGTTATTCTTTAGGGGCGAATTTCTAAAATGTAAGACCGTTATCTGAGTGTATATATTGTTATTTTACAAGTTGAAATATATATTTGTAACAATCATAAATCAATCAAATAAAGAATAAGAAACCGAAACAATACCGGTATTAGCGTTTCGGTATGGTTCCGGTTTTTTCGGTTCCTATTATAACGCTTAACGGTTTTCGGTTCTCAAGAATTTTAATATCGCTTCCAGTTTCGATAAAGGTACCTGGCTTTTAACGGTTCCGGTAACGGTATTATTCCCTGGTTTTAAGCTCCTGAAGTGTCTTTTCAAGTTCACCTTTTGTACCTTCTTAAATATTAAGGGTCTTTAGGTTAACTTCTCTTTTTTCTGCCACGTTGCTGCAAATGAAAGAAAATGAACCACTTTCGCATGGGTGCCACAATATATATATATAGATTTATTTTGATTTTCAGCTAACATCTAACAATAATATGTACAAAGAAACTTATCGTTTAGGATTAGATAAAATAGACACCTTTTAGGTTATAAACGCTCATACAAAGGGGAAGTACAGAGTAATATGAAAAATAGTGTGAAATACTCCGCTCTTTGTGCCATTTTAAAACCATTCTGTTTATGTGGGTGTGTGTGGTTGTGCATGGTGAAACCAGTTGCGTCTGGATTTCCTACATACATACATATCTTGTGGGGTAAATTGGTTTCAAATTCGCTAAATATTTATTTTGGGGATGTGCTGGTTGCCTTGTCCGCCGTGCTGTTTAATTTTGCGGGTGATGTCTGGACTGTGGCCGAGACGGTGCCCGCTGTCGGTGCCTGTGGCGATGGTGTACGATCAATAAATTCAATACTATCACTGTCCTTGCAGCTGGAACACCTGGCACAGGCTGCGGCGACTGCTGCTGCGGCTGCCGAAGTGCAGGGCTTCTCCTGTATGGGGGCCAAGCTGGTCATTATGGAATTGGCCATGGCCAGTTCCAGTTCCGTTTGCCAATCGTTCTCCTTCTGTTCCATGGCCTTGCGCTTAAGCTCCTTGTAGCGATTGTAGACAATAAACTCCTTAATGAGCGTCGTTTCGGGATCGCTGTCGCGTTGTGCCGACCGCTGTTTGGCCAAGCGCTTCTTCTTCTTATGTAGTGGACGCGCCTCCACTATCATTTCCTCTAGCTCCAGACAGGGGTCACAGTTCAAATGATCCTCGGGTGGCTTGAATATGGGTTTCTTTTTCTTGTCCAGCACCTGCTGGAAATCAATATGCCGCAGCAAAGGCGTCTGATGAAGCTCCTGCTGAGTGCTGATCCTGGCGCCAGGATATGTGCAAAGTAACTTAAGATAAGGAAAAGGCACAATTTAGCTGGCGATTAGTGGAAATTCATTGGGTTTACCTTCTGCAGCAAATCGATGAAATCGCCACCCCAGTAGCGAGGATAGTGAACCGGTGTGTTCAATACGTTCTTAATCTCGGTCAGAGCGGTGTTCGAGTGCACTGCAAAGGGACGAATGTTGCCCCGCATTTCGTAGGCCACAACGCCCAGGGACCACCAATCCACTGGATAGCTATAGCCAGCTGAAATTGAATTGCAATTAGCATTAGCCATGCCTGTGTGGACTTAATTTGATTTCCGTTTCGGTCGGACTTGCACTTACCCACTTCATCCAAGGCGCACAAGAACACCTCCGGAGCCATATATGGTTTTGTGCCCGACATGCTGCAAGCCAAGGCATCTTTTTGCAATCTGGTTGCAATGTTGAAATCCGTTAAATGAGCGTGTCCTGAAATGCAGAGAAAATTGATACGAATGTCGGTTCCCATTTCCTTCAACATGCATATGGACATTGCGTATGGGGGTGGGTGGGTATTGCATCACATTTAATTAAATTTTCTTTCCATTCGATTTCACAAAAAAAGCATTTTGATAAAATATCAATATATGCCAGTTTATTACCAGCAGGATTTTTTTCATTAAATCTTTATTTATTTATCCAAAGGGCGCCATTGCCCTTGAGCGAATTAAAGATTTTAGTATGGAAATTCAAAGTTGGGTATCTGAATTCTGAAAAATGCTAAATAAATACTAAAAAGTCAGTTCTTTTACACATGACAAACTGACTTTACCAACTGATGTTGCTAAAGCCGTATTCGAAATTTATGTAGATCTCATCAACGATAAATTATTTGAAAGATGACCGGAGATTTTACTCCGAAAATCATTTCGCGAAGAAGGAAGTATGGCTTGTCGACCACATCAACTTGACCTATTAGAAGATGCTGATGCTGCAGGGGGTATTATTTAATGGTCCTGGAATAGACGACACCATGTAAGTTAAAAAAAAAAAAATAATTGTGTACTATATGTAAACTACTTCTTAGTGGCCTGGTTTGGTGCAATGGGTAGTGTGTGGCGCCTATTGTGCGGGGGAGATCTGGGTTCGATGCAGCCACACACACACACTTTCATGCAAACGTTGTCTGTCTCACTCTTGTGCAGTTACCTAAAGCTTTTGAGTTTACATATTTTGCTAAGTGCCTCACCTTCGTAGATACATCTTGGTAGGTCCCTTTCTCTTGTGCGAAAATTTGAAAGCACACAAGCCAAGATATTGATAGAAGCTCGGCCTGGCCCTTTGGGGCTGTAACATCCAGATATTTTTTTTAGCCTACTTATCAAAATTTAAACTTTTTTTTCTTAAAAACGATGTTTTCAAAGTCGGTAAACATTCGATCTTAAAAACCGATCGATCTAAAAATTTCACACAACCTTCTTAGATTTATTCTACGGGTATTGAAGAATCGAATAATTAAGATATCCGATAATTATTTCTTTGTTTTTAAACCACTTTTCCAGAAAATATTGATGGAAAATTTATGTATTTTTTATACTCTGTACCGAAGGTACACAGAGTATATTGGGTTTGTGCAAATGTATGTAACAGCCAGAAGGAGGCATCTCCGACCCTATAAAGTATATATATTCTTGATCAGCATCAACAGCCGAGTCGATATAGCCATGTCCGTCTGTCCGTCTGTCTGTCCGTCTGTCTGTCCGTCTGTCCGTATGAACGAAGAGATCTCAGAGATGGTAAGAGATAGAGTTTTGAGGTGTATGGAACATATATTTCTTATACTTGCAGGCAGATCAAGTTTAGTTTTAATTTTTGCCACGCCCCCTGCCTCCCCCGCAAATTAAAAAAAACGAAATAACTCCCAGAATTTTCGAGATAGATAGTTCGAACATTCTAGACATATATTCTACTACTTATTTTGAATCTACCCGCCATACGTCGTTTTTCGATCAGATGAACGATATAAGAGCTATACGTAAAAGAAAATAAAAACCAACTACAAAGAGAGAGCGAGAAGGCAATAGCTAACTGGTAATTTCCCAATTGGACCTTGCTATGAGAGGAGCGATGTAATTGAGATGGCCTGCGGTCAGAAATCACGCGTGATTCCCGCGTGACTAATATAGATATAATTTTACGAGTTATGTTCTAGGGTAATTCTACTCATCATTACTTATCAAGCCCCCATACATCGTTTTTCAACCAGATGAACGATAGTCGAAAGAGTTGCCACCCCCAGATTTTGAAAAAACCTCACACTTTAAAGTTATTAGTTTCGTACAAACAGGTACAGAGTATATTACAGTCGGGCTTGACCGACTTTCTTACTTGTTTTTTTAAGTGTTGTTGATCCGCACAGGAAACAATATCCATGCGATGACGCTACTTTGCTTCAACTGCATATTTTGAATCCTTTCAACATTAATGGCTTGCATAATTAGAAAGGAATGTTCTGCATTAATGTTTAAAAATTTGGTTGATTTGATCACTCAAGACAAGGTCCATTGTCTTAAAACAGCTTACGATCAAAAAAGTTTAACTCTTCATTAAGAATATACCATGAGCGCTAGAACAAAACCAAAGATGGGGAAGCCAACTTTGAATCTGCATACCAAAAATGTTATTTCGGTCAAGGGCCGCTGCCCATGGGAATCTTTCTACGCCCTTTGTCAGAATTATATGGACGCATATTAAATAACTTCCGCAAGGGTAGAAAAAACTAACACCTTCCACAATTTTGAAGATATTTTATCTTCGGACCTTCTAGACATATATACTTAGAAACAGGGATGCAAACCGTTCGGAAATAAGGAGTTGTTCGGTTCTGTGGTTCACTAAGTTTTTAAACCACCGGTTCGGTTCATAACATGGTTTTTTAAAAATCCGAACTGCGGTTTTGGTTCGGTTTAGTGGTTAAGGTTAATATAGTATCAGTATTATTTTTTAAATCTATTTCTTAAAATGCATTGAAATAACTTCGATTTCTAATCTAAATATATTAATTATATAGATAGAAATCAGATACCGTCCATATAATCATCAACTAAGAATCAATTGGATTACCAGCTAAAGCCTAGCGAAAGAAAGCGTCGTTCTATCGACTGAACGAGAAGAAGAGAAATTGCTCAATTTAATGGTACAATATCTTAGTGTTTAAGTCATTAAACTGAACCGAACTGAACAGTTTTTCTATGTAGTTTACGGATCGGTTCCAGTTCGGTTCTTGGTTCGGTTTGCGAGTTCAAATAAGCGGTTTGGTTCGGTTTAATTCGCTTTGGTTCAGAACCGATTTGCATCTCTGCTTAGTAGTCATCATTATTTATCTATCCACAATACATCGATTTTTGATGAGAAAAAGCGTTTGCGAACAAAAATAAATTTCTTGTTTTGGTCCCTCCCGCCCAATGTCCGTAAATGAGTTTTTCTTCGTCACAATAATCGGTGCGAAATTATGTCAATATGCTGTAGGTCGTATGTTTTTCTTAAATAAAATAAAACTACACAAGATGACTGAGCGCATGTCATACCTTCGGGCTGTTGAGCTTATTATTGAACAGCTGGGTTAGATTACATTAATGCAATTCAATAAGCACGCATCCTTCCTGTCACCTGACAGGCAAATGAATAATTTATGCCTGGTTGAATTTGCCTAAGTCCAGGACAGGCATAAATAATCTATAAACTGCCACTTGGCAACTTCCCACCAAAGTTCACACGCTCAGTTTGTGTTTTGCATACTTACCGGCATCATCCAATAGAATGTTATCCGGCTTGATGTCCCGGTGGACAACTCGCCGAGCCTGTAAATACTCCAATGCACTACCCAACTCGCACACTAATAAGGCCACACTCTGCTCGGAGAATTCCACCTGAAAGATGAAAGAGATGAGCGAGCATTGGGTAAAATTGTCGCGATGTATATGTTTGCACGGCGATGACTTACTCGGTTCTGTAAATGATATCTTAAATCACCGCCAGTCAACAGGTCGCATACCATGAATAAATCTTCCTCATCTGTGTAAAAGACAAGATAAAAGGCATGTGGTGAATGGCCGGGCATCAAAAGAAATGCACAGAGTTAATTTGCATTTTGATTGCCAATCAGCCAAAGCTGGAGCAGCAGCCGCTAAGCGGCGGCCACACAGGTAGCTGTGACAGAGCCAGGCGCCATTTGCATATGTATAAATATGTGTCTGTGTGTGCACTTACCCTGAAACGAGAACCATAAATTGACAAGAAACGGATGCTCCAATGAGGATAACAGCTCAACCTCCTTGATAACGCCGCCAAGCGCACCGCGCATTTCACAAGCGGAACGACTTACATATTTCATGGCATAGAGTATGTTTGTGTCCCGTTTCTGGACAATGCAAACCTTTAAATTGAATCACATGCATATATTAAATATGTAAAATAAATATATATTCAAAAATGGCTTCAACAGTTCAAAGGGTCAAACCAAATTTCATATGATCGTATATTAAAGGTCGACCTGGCGAAGCGGACGCTGTGTTTCACCTTGAAGATGAATCTCAAAGGGTTTCGTATTGAAGAATATAAAGATCTGTAATATAATTTATTTATTTTTCAAGCACATAAAGTCTAAATTCCAAAGGGGTTCACTTCGAGATTCGAACCCGCGAAAGTTTTTGAGTTCAAATTCACGTAGTGGGTTCAGATGATTGGTCAATCCAGGTTTAGGCTCCTTTTTCAATTTCGGAACATAATTATATTGAAAAAAAACATGAAGAAAAAATCTTCTCTACTTTAGATTCGGCAGCCTTTCATAAAATACCTTCGACCTCAAAGAGAAGATTTTTCTATAAAAATGGAGGGTGAGGCATTTTATATTCGGTACGCAAACATTAAATAACTTTGAGATTTATTATTCGATTGATGTTTTCGAAACATAATTTTATTCAAATTTAACCATGAATTGCTTTATACCTAAACAACGCACCAAAATAGTGACTCCATACATTAACAAAGTCGTTCAGATATGGCGGCCAACAATCCTCATTTGGTTTCGAATTTTGTTAAGCACGGAACAGAGAGGTATCATCTAAGCGGTTAGAGATTCTGGCTGTAAACCGAGACATTAGTGTCGAAATGATCGATATACCGCTCAAGTTTAAAACAAAGAGTGAAAGAAAACGCTCCCAAAAGGCACTTTTTGCCTATTAAAAAAATAGTCCGCATAAATTGTATGGGACCAAATTTTTTAAAAATCCCTTATAAATGGAAATTTCTATATTTTTTTTAAGTAATTCAATATATGGGTCACACAGCCACAACATTTTTTTTTCTGTTTTAACAAAAACTCATAGTATAACCCAATTATTTGAGATCCCCACCACTAACAGATCGCAAGATCAACGACAAAGAAAATAAAACATTACAAAATTATTGCATCACAACGGTGCATTTGATTTATTCGAACCAATTGTGAAGTTACTATTATCATCCGTCTTCTATCCGAGAAAAAATAAGAGGTTCAAAAAAATGATTTCTTAAGTAGGGTTTGGCAGTATTTAATGGTTTTTTGTCTTTTTTCAGAGAGGATCAGTAGATACATTTATGAAATATTTTATTTCTGGTTAAGGATATCCGTACACATATTTAAAAAAAAATTTCATGATGGGACAATCAATAAATGCGCGAGAAAAAATATTTTTCAAAACTAAAATTTTTTTTAAGTAAAAATAATTTGTTGAAAAAAACGTCTAAAATATTGTTGCTTTAAAATAACTTTCTCGCTTTGACTTAATTAAAATTAGGAGTCCAAAAAAAGATATTGAAAAACTTTATATAAGAAAAATATTTTTCCTCGCACTTCAATTGATTTTCCCATCGCAAGGTTTTTTTCTGGAATAAGTATATTCTGGGAAAAAATTATTTCATAAAAAAATCGGTTGGTCCTCCTTAAAAAAAAGACAAAAAACCACTAAATTTCGATAAAATCCTACTAAAGAAAATACTTTTTTGAACCTTTTATTTTTTCTCGGATAAAAGACATGAAAATAGTAGAATCACAATGACGATAATATAATAATATAATATTTTTAAGATTTATGTTCTTCATCGTTTATCTCGCGAACTGTTAGTGGTAGGGATGTCCAAAATTAGAATTTATAAAGACAAAAAACCACTAAATTTCGATAAAAATCCTACTAAAGAAAATACTTTTTTGAACCTTTTATTTTTTCGGATAAAAGACATGAAAATAGTAGAATCACAATGACGATAATATAATAATTTAATATTTTTAAGATTTATGTTCTTCATCGTTTATCTCGCGAACTGTTAGTGGTAGGTATGTCCAAAATTAGGATTATATTCTCGATGTATATAACTTCGAACCGCGGATAGTGATTTTATTTTTTTAAAACAAAAAAAATTTGCTGAACAAGTAAGCTTAACTATTACATACCAGGAAGGTCCACCCTAATATACAAACATATGTATTAAAGCAATAAAGGTAATATATTTAAATTATTGGTATCCTTACCTTGCCAAAACTGCCTTTACCAATGGCTCGTAGTATTTGAAAATGATCAAAGTTAACTGAAAATTGTAAAAAGATAAGAATAGAATTTTTGATAAGATAATTAGATGGTGGAAAATGGATTTAGGTAAAATTGGTCAAGAAAACAGGGAGATATATAATAATAGCGATTTTCGCCGGTTTCGGACCGGATTTGACCTAAAATATTCACATTATTAAATTTAGAAACATTTAAAATCAATTTGCTTAGTGCTAAATTCAAACACACAAAATCCGTAATCAGAACGATGGCAGCTATATGATATAGTAAACCGATTTTGATTGAATTTGACAAAGCATATCATATCATATTGATAATATTTACTGAGTGTAAGAACTCTAGCATAAAACCAAAAAAAATATCTTCTTACTAAAACTTCTTTTAAGATCAATCGGTCTTATGACAGCTATTTGATTTCGTTATTCGATCCGGGTGGTTCAAACATTTAAGGAGAGAGCAAAATTTAAGCTTTAAATCTAAGAAACGGACAGACAGATGTACGGACAATACTCAATTAAAGCAGCTCGTTGTCCTGCTCAAGAATTTGTATGATGTTGCTTCTGTGCGTTGCAAAATCCAGTTTATGCAAGCCATTCTTGGTATATTTAGCTTTTTTATAATTTCACCTGATAACCAACCGTCTAAAAAAGAACACCGTCTTGTTATTAAAAAAAAAACTTCTTATGAAACAAGTTACTTTATTATGGACTGCCCTCCCACACACCCCCAAACATCCACTCGCAGTCCCTTTGGTTCATGTAACCCATTGAGGGCGTCCCGTTGTTATCTTGCGGAATAATCTGTCTAAGCTGATGGCGAAGACGATGGCACACAAAGAACGGCGGCAAAACATCCACCTGCAGTAGCCAGAGATTGGGAAAATGTTGGCCAACTAGCACCTCAAACTTTTCTCTGTCCAGGTAGTTCAGTTTGAGTACGCGTAGCAGCTTGCAGCTATGGTTCAGCAGGAATTGAAAATCCTCTTTGTTCAGCGGCACTTGAAGCAGGTTGAGTTCAATTTTGGTTAGTTTTCTTCGCCAAAGGCTGCCAAGGAGAGGACGACAGCGTTCGCAGCACTGCAGCATGACCAGTTGGTCAGGCAGTCGCAGATGTTCTAATATATTCAGCAGGCATAGCTCATCCAATTGCTCCATTGGCGCTGTGGGCTGACCTTGGATAGGTGTGTGGGACGGGATGCAAAATGTTTATACAATTTGTTTGCCGCCCCCCCCGGCTACTGAGTTTCTGTTGTGTGTGTGTGTTTGTTATGGCAGCATAAGTGCTTTTTGCTGTGTTACCCACTCACTCACCTTCGTCATCAGGGAGCAGACCCGCATCGGATCTGCTCGATGAAGTACCACCCATGTCGGGGGGATGTAGCTACATCAATATGTGGATTGTTGGGGGGGTTGACGAGCGCTGTTTTGTATTTCCCTTGTGTGGCCGACTGGTATGTGAGTTTCGCTTCGATTGGCTGCAATTGGATGTGCTTAGTCCTTTCTGGCCGCAGGTGTGAATACGTGTGCACACTTAACTCGAGATTGAATTTTGCTTGTTGACTTAGTTAGCTGTCCTGCTATACTTGTTGATATTATTGCAGTTGTATGCTGTGGCTGAAAGCAGAAAGATTATTGACGTACATTAAAATTGCATTTGCAATAAGGGAAGTGCTATGGAATGAGAACTCGGTTTGTCACAGATAAATCTTTCATTTTCTAATGGGTTTTAGAAATAATTGGTGTTCTTCAACTTCGCTTTAAAAAGTGATTTAAGTGATGTTAATGTTAGGTTGAAAATGTTTTAATGTGAGTTGCTATTTATATAGAAGAATACCGATTGTTATTTCCATTAAAAAGTTTGATTTACAATTAAAAATTATAACTATTTAAAATATAAAACATTTGTTTTAAAATTTCGACTGTCCAATAATAAATATGAAAACTTTTGAATAAAATAACTCAGACGCAATATGGTCATATTTGGGCGGTTAGGGTAGGCCTAGTGGGATCGTTCCAAAATTGTGTTCATATGTTAAGCATATTATTATTATAAAATATACAAAAAATTTTAAAATGTATGCCCAAAATTTGTCCATTTAGGCCAGTGTCCAATGTTAATGTTTTTCTTGGTCGATTAATACAATCCATTTTCTATAAAAATTGAAATTTAACCATACGGTAATGATGCAATAAGTAGGTGAGTCTTATCCGCCCATGCGTTCTCTTCTCAGTTGACATTTCTTTAGTGTGCGGCTGACACTTGACTCGAAAGGTTGAAGCTACGTTCTGTTTGTTTGTTTGCTTGTTTGCTATCTAAACGCGGATTGACTTTATAACCTTCACTAAAAGTACAAGCGGTATAAAAAGAAAGAGTGAGTGTCGTGGGACACCCGGTGAGAGCGAAGGAAAATAATATTTTCATTTCTTTTAAATCTTTTGTTGAGAAAAATGATATTTGATCGTAATAATTTATTAATTAATTAATTAAGCGAACTCAGTAATGATATCTTTTCCGTATGATAACGTGTTTCTCACATAGTTCGCATATTTTTTGCAGCCATTATCTTACATATTTAATATCGTAATTATTTCATCTTGCGTACTGAGTACTATTCTAAAAGATTATTAGAACACATTTTGCTTTAAAAATGCACATTATCTTGGCCCATTTGTGCGATTTGTCAATGAAGCTCGGTCTTAGGCCATGTTATTAATATCTATAGAACCTAATTGCTCTTTTCATGGATCTGTCTTGCAGGTTCTTAAAACCTTGTGTTTTATTTTGCCATTTCATCCACTTCAAGTTAAAATTTTAACTTATATAATGAAGATGCCAATCTTTTTCTTAAAAGCATGTTTGAGAATCGGCTTTTCTATTTTACCGTAGTTGTAGATCAAGCGGGAATATGTGAGCTTAGTGAAGAAATTTTGCGTTCTATCAACTTTCTTTAAGTTGCCCAATTTCTTGTACCCTATAGCTTTGTATCGATCGGTCTGGTACAGTTTACTATTTGCTGTCTAGTCCCAGATCTCTATTCCTAGCTTTGGCTAAATGTGCTGTGTTTAGTTTTGGCGTGAATATGGTTCCAGGTACTCCGAGAAAATAAGTGCGTTATGAAATTTCCAAATCATTAATCATTCGTCTATCAAGCACGCTCGTTTTTATATTATGAACATTGGAATACGATTGGGTATTTTTGCAAGTGCTAAATATGCTGCTTAGGCAGCATCCTTAGACCTTTGGATTCGGACATTTCTTTACACTTCCAGAACCAATACCTGTTTTGTTTAATTTATTTCTTATTGAAATACTAAGGAAAAACTTTTAATGTCAGCTATGCTTTCTTTGGTGAATCGAAATTAAAACATTGCGCTGATCACGAATGAAAATGCATCTCAGCGCAATGCACCGTCGCACACGCTAGGATACTGCTATTATTTATTGAATGGTTGAATTGAGTTCATGTTTTAAGAACGGAAAAGCACAAAATCATGATGATTTTAGAACGTCATTTTTTTCTCTGTGTACCTTAATTCGGTTACCACCTTTATAGTCTTCTAATAAAGTTGTGCAACAAATTTTTAAGTTATATCTTTCACTATCTTAATAGTTTTTTTTTTCATCTTTTTTGTTTTTTTTTGTGTTTTAATAACTAAATTTGTTGCAAGAGAGGGCAGGGAGGGGCATCTCTGAAAAATGAAAAGCTATGAAACTAACTTTTTTAACATAACTTTTTAGAGGTTAAAGGTAGAAAAAGAGTAATCTAAAATTTTGGACTATTTGGACCATGAAACTCACAGAGACTATTTTAGAATCGTTAAATAATCTTCTTCCTCGATTCTTTTTGCATTAAAAATATTTGTATGTTACTGCAAAAATTTTTGAAAATAATGAAAGTGTTTATTGATTTCGAAAACGACTTCCCTTTTTGCGGAAGGAAAGGAAAGGCACTTCAAGCAACTCAAGCATTTTATCGTTGCTAAAACATGCCAAGCAAAATGTTTTTCACTGATTTTAAAGAAATCTCCAAGAGCTAAACATTTCTAAACAAAAATCTTGGATCGCAAGCGAATGTGCCAAAATGTGTGCACGAATTTAATATTACGTATACGTAGTAGATTTTTGAAAAATATTCAAGCTATTTTTGTTCCCACCTTTGTAGAAAGCTGGCTACGCCCTTGGCTATTTTTATTTCAACTTTCTATATCCAGTTAACTGGCTCTTATACTTCAAAATTCTTTATATGTATATATACTGTAAATTTTAAGCAGGCCTTTCGATTCCCAGAGACGTCTATCTCAGTTACTTATTCAAACGTTACGCTCCGTACAACAATCAACACAACTGCTTCTGGTCAAGATCGGCCTGTGCCATTTTTTTAAATTAAATCGATTCCAATTTGTGTTCGTCCCACGCCATGAACTGTGTGGCATCCATTGATATTACGGCCAAGGGCAACGGTCGCGAAGCCATTGTCTCACTGCGTCAGAACGAGCTGATCTGCAATCTGCGGGCCCTGGTGGCTGTCCGCTTCGAGCAGGAAATTGCCCGGACTGTCCTCGTATTTGGTGGTCAAGTGCTGCGCGATGAAGGCACCATTGATCAATATGGCATCATTTCGGGTGTCACCGTGTACGTCGTTTGTGTACGGCCGCAGACCAGCAGCAGCTGCAGTGCGCCCAAGACTGTTCCTAAATTGCGCAAATCAAAAGGACCGCAATCGCTGCAGGACTATTTTACAAACTCGCACAGTGCTCCAATTTTTCGACAGCTACTGGAGGATCCGGATTTGCTTAGGGATCTGTTGCAAAGTGATCCCCGATGCCAGGCCATGCTCGATGAGAATGTGACGTTTCGGCATTATCTAAGCAGCAATCGCAATTTGCGCGAGGTCATCGCTTTGACCTTTAGTTCAGCCAAACAGGAGGTGGGTCGTCGTCGCGATCTTAATGTCTTGCGTATGGAATCCGTGCCAGGCGGCCATAAGATACTAGATCGACTCAGCTACCACATGCGCGAGGCGTACGAGAATAGTGTGGCCATGTCATTTCAGCAGTCGTCCAACTCGGCCGGTGACAACGACAATCCTCAGCGTGGTCGCGAGAACAACGATCCGCTGCCGAATCCCTGGCAACCGGAAGAGGTGATCAACTTTGGCGGCAACTTCCAGATTAGAGCCCAAATTATGGCTGCCGATCTTAAGCGCAAATGTGACCGCATGATGCAGTCGGTACAGCAGGGAGATCTTAACAAGTCGCTCAGTGCAGTGAAGAAGCTTAGCGAAACGGCTGAAAGTGCACGTCGTCTGCTGGAGGGACGTATGGATCCCGACTATGTCCACATTGAGGAAGATGAGCCCACAGAACCGGAAGTAGCTACGCCCTCTGTCCGGTCGCTTAATATAACTGATTTTCTCACTATCAATGATAAGCACTGGGAGCAGCTTTACGCATCACAGCTGGAGCAGCTCAATCAGTTGGGACACACCGATGTTCAGCGTAACTTGTGTGCTCTGTTGATCACACGTGGCGAATTGGAAACTGCTCTCAAGTTGCTGGAGCACTGGAACAGTTAGAGGAGCTACAAAAATACTTATCAAGAGGCGCGCACACACACACACACACACACAGTTATTATTTTGTTACTGTTCAATTTCCGCAAATTGTCTCGATATCCGAATTTAAGAATGTAATCATTAGGAATCAATCGAAATATAGAACCTCCGGAAAAATTAGAAAAAACACAAAAACCCAGCCCCGCCCCTTCTGTGATTGATTGATACAATTTCGTCATGCCTGGTCATAACTATTTGGTAAGCGTCTGCTATCTTTATTCCCGCCATTGAGTTCACTCATCCATCCATCCATCAAAATGTCTTTTGCGTTTAAGTCCCTGACAGTTTTCATCGCCTCGTATATCAAGGGGTGCCCCCCAGCGATTCGATTGACAACGTATCAATTTTCCGGCTGCCTCCCTCAGCCTCGTCCTATGGTTTTGCATGAATATAAGTAAGTATGTCTATGTATGCGAGTACTTATTTAATATATTATTTATATAAAACTTGGGGCACTTTTCAAGACTTCTTCATTTTTGCCGTGCCTGGCAGAAACTGGGAAAGTTTTATTTATTATTGACATTAGAAATGGGTCTAAAGGGTATCGAAAATAAAAATGGTTAGGGTTGTGTGGAAAAGTGGATATGCTTTTGATGCTCAGGATCAGGAATATATATACTTTATGGGGTCGGAAATGCTACCTTTTGAATGAGCCACATATCACAGTTATCACTTATATACAAACAGTGGCAGGTACAAAGCATATTAAAGTCAAACTTGATTGGCTATGTTACTTGTTTTTTCTGTTTGGTAATATTGTAATCACTGAAATGAATAGATGGCGAATCTTTAATGCAAGTGGAAATAAGTTAAAGTTTTTCCCGAAAATTGTTCCAGCAATATTATATATCGCCTGAGATATTAAAATTTGTAAATGAAATAAATAAGTCCCAGCTCAAACGATTTACTTGTTTCAAATTTCCAAGTGAAAGAAATATCACTCGCCGACCCCATTTAAGTATTTTAGTACTTATTAAAGGCAAACTCATTGAAATGCACAGGCAGTCAAAAGAACAACGACAAAAAGTATCCCAAGGGTAGCAACTTGAGTGACAAAATTGCGCTTAAGTATTGTCAGGTCCAGCGTCAACGGAGCGTCGCGGCGTCATCTGCAAAGTTGAGAGTTGGTGGTGGTTCATTAGTGCTTCTTGGGTCGAGAGAAAGTACAGTGGGTAAAATGGTCACACTATATCAAAATATGAATTTTGAGTTTTCGTCAAGTTAAGGGTTTCTAATGAATGATGCTACATAAACAAACTAAAATTAAATTTTCTTTAATTTGAAATAGTCGTCAAGAAAATGGTATGGAATAACTTTTAAGAAAAAACCTGAAAGTGTATATAAACTTTGGTAGACCATAGTTAACTTCAGTAAATTTTGTTTATGTTAATTATTTTGTATTTGTATTTATTATTAAATTTATCCTAACGCTACAAATACTGTGTACTTGTTAATTGCGTTAGTCACATAGTATTAAGTATAATTGACACAAAATGTATCCAAACTTATTTCTGAACATTGATATTACTTATACAATACATTTGGCTGTGTTTACATAAATTTTAAGAATTTTGTCTCTGCTAAAATTCTTTAAGAATTTGAAAAATTTATATAAAAGTATTCGGAATATTTTGCTTCAAGTTGCAACACTTCTTCAAAATTGTATCCTACAGATCTGAAATAAATAATACTTAAAGGGCCGATTTCTCAACTTCTATATGTTGAGCTTTCTTTAACTTTTCCAAATGAGCACGCTGTTTAGTCTGTGCGTTCTTTTCAGGAGGGTACTCTTTCAAGCCGTTTAGTCTGTGCGTTATTTTCCTATTTTTTGACAGAAGAACAGGAGGGCACTCTTACATATACCGTCGAAATGTTTGTTAAAGCTTAGAAAACTCAATTTAAGTGCCTTTGTGTTGTGAAAGGCTTCCCATAACATGATGAAATCGACACCAAAAACTGTTTTGTTCTACTTTCTTCTTAGCTCAATTGTTGCAATTTTGTTTTTGATTATAAAATTGCGGAATACTGAGCATTTCGCCCACTGTAAGTAGGAAAGCAAAAAAGAGCGATAAAAGTACGTGTGTTGTGGCGGTGCTGGCGTTGCTAATGTACCGAAACATTTTCAGTTTTACATTTAAATAATTTATGAAAATGACAAAGTAACTTTAACAGGAACAACAACAATATTGCTTCAATGTGATTCCTTGACTTTGGGTGGGCCATGTGTCACCTTGAAATGCTACTCACTACACAAGGCTGCGAAGGTACTTTTATTTTGCGCATATTCGAGTTGTCTATGTGTCGTCCATGTTTGCATCACGTGCGACTGGCTGTCTGTCAGACAGGAGCCAGTAGATAGACACAATGTCTATGTTGACTGGTCTTATTTAAATTAGAAGTTCCTTATTGAGTTACGTGAGCAGCAATTTCGTCAACTTTGCTGTGGTTTGTGGCTAGCTGCCCCCAACATAGAAACTGTGAGCAGAGCAGAACATTATTTTGTAATTACATATTCGCCAGTCAAAGGCAATGAGCAAAAAGTGGTTGAGTTTGGTTAACAACTTTTATGGGAATAATGAATTTAAGAGCAGTATGCTTAAAGAAGTTAGGCCCAACTCATATACATATATGTGAATCTCGACGGAAGTAGGCACCCTACAGTTTGCTTTGAGTACAGCGTCCTGTGGCTAATTTACTTCACAATTTTCAATCCAAAGGTCGTTGATTGTGTGATTTGGCAATTAAGCATAAAAATATGTAAATAAAAGTCTGTATTTTAAAATAATATGTTTATGATTTTGCAATAAAGAGCTTGCTTTGATTTTTGTACTCTTGCTGGGGATGTAATTAAAATGCTCTAATGTTTGTAGCGCATAGAAGGAAGCATCTCCAACCTCACAAAGTATATATATATATTATCATGATGCTGAGTTAAATTGATAGAGTCAAGTCCTTCGGTCTGCCCGTATAAACGCACAGATCTTAGAGCTGCTAAGAGGTAAAAGTTCAAAATGTAAGGAGGCGATCAAGTTAATTTTAAATTTTTGCCATTTCAGAAAAACCATGTACCTTCTCCTTAATATTATCTTAGGGTTATTTCCTAATGTTTTCTTTTTTTGTAAATCCAGGTGCTTATTGCGAAAATATATGTAGCCTATTTTTAGGCAGCGGTAAAAATCATTCGTGGGTTGTCGTAGACAAGATATTTCAAAAGCGTCCTAAAAGTAGGCAACCAATTTTTCTCTATAAGCACCTGGATTTACAAAAAGGGAACATACTTTTTCATAACATAAAGTTAGTAAATGATTCTGCGATATATTTCTTTCTGATCGAACAGTTTATATTCACTTTGTCAGTAACAGGCAGGGAATAATACCGCAACCGGAACCGTAAATCGAAATAAACCGTTTAAAGCCAGGAATCAGTATCGAAACCGGAACCGATATTACAATTTTTTGAGAACCGAAATCCGTTAACTGTTATAATAGGAACCAAAAAAATCGGAACCGCACCGAAACTCTGATACCGGTATTGTTTCGGTCTCTTATTATTGATTGTATATTTCAACTGGTAAAATAGCAAAATATACACTCAGGAAAAAGTCTTACATTTTAGCAGTTCGCCCTTAAAGAATATCCCGAATGAAATTCTCTTTTTAAGATACATAAGATACAGAAAAAAAATTCTAATCAGCGGAAAAACTTTTTTTTGGTAAATATAAACTCTGTAATGAACGTCTAGATCTTAAAAAAAATGTTCCATTAAATATAGAAATGCTAGCAATTTGATAAACTACATTTTAGAAATGAAGTATGTGGATTTTAGTCAAAATTCGCCCTAAAAAAACCGTCGTCTTATAGTATGTGTTCAAATCTATCAAAATCGCAAAAAGCTTTCTTTTTTGACGGAAACACGACAGAGATACGCTTTAAAAAGAGCGGATTATTTCGAACCATTATCAAGAAATATTTTTTCAGCTTTATGAAAAAATTATCCTAAGGCGAGTTTGTCTGGGCGACATAAGAATAGAGAGTTCCTTAATTCTAGGTTTTTCTAGAAATTGATATATTAAAAAAAACGTTTTCAATGAGGTATGTTCTTTGAACAGAATTTTTTAGTTCATTTTTTGGATATCATGAAATAATTTTAAAAAAATGTATACTAAAAAAAAATACTTGTATTCCGAAATAAAAATCAGAGTACCGTATCGGAACCGAAAACCGAAATAAACTGAAAACCAAAATTAAACCTTTAACCGAAATTCTTATTTCGGTACGTACCGGAACCGATATTCGTTTCGGGATTAATCCCTGGTTACAGAGTATATAACAATTCGACTAGAACGCCTTTCTGATTTGTTTTCATAAATATAATAAAGATTTATGGGCCGTTTGGGCCCATCTCATGCCTAACACGCAAATCCATTTGTGCTCAAGGTGTGAAGCTGTGTAAACTTTTTCATACATGCAGACACCGCCAAGCACTCATAAAGCGGATTTGGAATTTATGAATCTAGAGTAGCATGTATTTCCATGTGAGGAAAGCACAAGCTCTCAACTCTCACGGGGAAACGAAGTTATCAGTGCCAAGTAGAATAAATTCAACTTCAACTTGAATTTGTGTCTGTATTCCTGTGATGTTGGCAGGTGCTTTTAGCTGCTCGGTTGCCCTTTTTTTTTGGTTTTTTGTTTTGCGCATTTGCTTATTCATTTTCCTTCATAATCAGCATCCGCATGACCGACAGGATTTAAGTTATGTTTTTACCTAAATGCCGTGTTTAATTTAAGCTAACACATTTCATGCTAAAAATAAACATTCTGTACTCGAAAATGTTCAACTTTAACGGATGGCTAGGCTTTATCTATTGATTTTCATAATTAACAACTGTGGGATTTGGCTGAACATAAACCAAAAATGTGTCAAGTGTGTTGATTGATTAGGCTTGTGGTTGAGAACAATATGTCCTGTGGCTTCGTTTTTTTTTTTTTGCAATTAGCAAATGAATAATGAATGCACATTTATGGGTTTTTGCGGGTTTGTCATTTGAATCAATCATTTACATTTCAATGAAAGTTGATGCCAAATGCTCTGAGCACTTTTACATTACTTCTTGGTCATTGGTTCCATATCCTGTTCCATATCAAATCTCCATGCATCATTTATCAAAGCTTTGCGTTGGCCCAGCCGACATTTAGCTGTTGCTATCAAAACAAATGGCAGCCGAATCAATCAAAATTGTTGACTGAATTTTACCATCCAACGCTCCCGCCGGTGGAAAAGTTCTCGGGGGCTGCCAATTAAAAGTGCGCTTAATTAAGGGCAGGCTTCTTCCGCTGCCTGCCAAAACTAATTAAACGACCAAAATGAAGCTGCTAACCGGCACCGCCAGGAGTCCATCGAAGCTGAAATCTGAAGACGAACCCTTCATTAGCAGCTGGCTGAAGGCAAACGCCAGAAAATCAGCAACAAAAAAAAATTTGAATTTCCTTTTTCCCCCTTCGCGTTGCCACCTCAGCTTTGCATTTTCTTTTGATTGCAAGAAATCACAAAAATTGTAAATACAAATTTTAATAAAAAGACATGAAACGTGACTCGATTCAGCGGTATCAAATTTATACCGTTTTGTGTCTTAAATTTCAAGTGAAAAATAAGTAAAACGAGTAAAACTCAATAACCAATTTAAAACCAAGTTTGAACTCAAGAATCAACTAATAATGAAATAAAACAAAATTCCATTAACAGCACTCGATGAAGTGAGAATCTAAAGACGTTAAAGGTCACAGAATACAAGTACTTAAAGAGTATTTGTACTTATACGACAGCATAATGATCTGATACCATGTTTATGCTTATAAAAAATCATGCCTGTTGCTCCTGAAAGTATGCAAGCTCTATTTTCTTTGATTATTATTTTTTGCATTAGATATTTTAATGCAAACTTTATGCATCTTACATAATCCACATTGTGCATTCACTCAGATTATCGGACCAGTCAACGGTATACAAAAATAATAAGTGTTCTAAAAAAAAATGTTTTCCTTCAAGAACAACAAAAAATTAATTTTGTCACAATTCTTCATAAATATATAAACTCTTTTGGCTTTCATGTTAATAAACTATATGAAAGTGTTCATGATTCTATGAAGTATCGTGAAAAAATTAATTTTTTGTCGTTCTGTGCACTTTATTATTTATATTCATTAACATAGCATACTTTAAAGGGCTAAAATCATGATATTTTGTTTGTGCAAAAACGTGATACTGCCTTCACAAAAAAATGATAATTTGTGGGCATGCCCTCTAAAACTATGAGAGCACAAGCCAAAAGAGTGGTCCTTTGAGTTCTTTGTATACCGATAAAGCCCCATCAAAAACCACTGCATATCGCTGGTACGACGACGAATTCCGTAAAGGTCGTCCAAAATCGGTTGTTGTGACAGTAAACATCGATGCTGTATGTTCAAACTTGAACCTGGTACGCCTAGACCACGGTCATCACGATGCGTTAAAGATCCTATTTTATTACGCATTCTAATTGCTAGGATGCTCATAAACAAGTCTGGTGTAGTAAGAACATAGAAGATATAAAGCGTGAAAACGCACACCCGGTGGGATCCACTTAAGATGCATTGTGTGTGAATTCCACTGTGCGTGAACCGATAATGCAAGATCATCATGTGACATTCGGTGAGATTAAGGCATCCCTTAACATTAGTTCCACCAGTATATGTTAGATTTTACATAAACACCTTGAAGTAAAAAGTGGGCTCCGCAAAGAAATGCTGAAAAATGCTCGTGTGGATTGGTGCAAAGAAATGCTGAAAAAACACGATCGCGGTGCTTCAAAAGACGTTCATAAGATCATCACAGGGGCTGAATCATGGAGCTGGAAACAAAACAGCAATCGGCCGTGTAGGTATTTCAAGACGAGCCAGATCCTACAAAGGTTGTTCGCGCATGAAGCACTGCTTAGCAAATGATCGACTGTTTCTTCGGCCGAATGGCCCACTGTTTCGCTTGAGCAACGTAGGACGGTCATTTCCGAGTGGTACAGTACATGACCATTTGTTTGACGGAGGTCTTCGCAGGAATTTGCAAAACCAACCACCGAAGACGAATTATTCTCCATCAATGCGAGCTCTCACACAAGTAACTTTTAGACCGGCCAAAACGTCGAATTGATGGGTCAAAGAGTTTTTTTTTATTCCCAAACATCAAAAATAAATTTTTGATTATTTTTCTATGCCTAACGAAGCTGTTAATGCGTTTAAAACCCATATTTTAAAGGTGCCTCAATCGGAGTGGAAAAAATGCTTCTAAATTTGTTTGAGCAAAATCAAAAGTGCATGAATTTTCATGGAAAATATTTTGGAAAACAATAAAGCCATTTTCATTTTAAAGTGTTTGATTTTATTGGCTATTCCCGAAATATAAATCATAACCCACGAAATATTATATATCGGTCGGAAAATGTGTATTAGTACGAACAACTTTTTTGTTTTCCGGGATAGCGTTCCTAAACTCAGGAAATATGAATATTATAAGCTCTGAACCAGTTTTACCAAATTTGTATAAGATAGGATGACTATGTCCTATAGCTGCTGCCATCAAACCGATCGGGTAGGAAATGGTTCTTAGTGAGAAAATTGAACAATTTCTCAACCAATTGTTAGGGGTACATATGTGGCTCATTTATTCCATATTTACTTTTTTCCATTCTTTCTAACTAAAATCTGGATTAAATTATATTAAATGTAGTCCATTCAAAAGGATTAAAGCTGAAAATTCAACGCTCAAAGCAAACGAAGCGCAAAATCCGTGAAATAGAAGCGTGCTTTTGCACACTTTGTCTTGTGCATTTTGTTGATGTTGCTCATGTGACAGTGGAACAGAATAAAGGATTACAAATGTTGTCAGATTTAAAGCAAAAAGTCTTTTGCCATCCACATACATATTATATTATGTATACATAAATTTCGTTTAAATTTCTTTCGCTGTGTGTGTGTTTAAGTGAGTTGTGCCTGCTTACAAATTTTATTGCGCCGCCTTCACCATTAACATTACTTAATCATAATTCATTTCACAGCCGGACCACGCCCTCTGCCTTCGAAGGGAAATGTTTGTTTGTGTTGGTGTGCGTGTGTGCACTTTACAGCACATTAACACAAAAAATCCTTGGCCGAGTCTTGAAGTCTTGGCCTCGTAAACACTGCTGTTTATGGCACGAATATTATTCAAATTATTTGGACCGCTCATACTTTTTATGAGTCTGTTGACATGTGCATTTTATGGCTAAACAATTTGATATGCCAACGTTTGAAAAGTGGACAGGAAGACAATCAAAAGTTTTTATGGTCATTTAAAATGTGTTTGAATTTTCTCGATTTTACTTGTGGCTCTGCCATAGAATGTTTGTACTTATTTTAATAGACTTACAATTGCAGCATTTTATTTCCACTTCATCAAGCTGTTGCTTTTGTTTTGCTGGCTTGCACGGAAACTTTGTTTGGCAGTTTGACCAGAAATTTTATTTATGCATTTTGATGTGGGCAAAATTGAATCCGAAGAAAAGCGAGTAGGGTGAAAACTGTTGAACAATATTAAGACAAGGACAGAGAACCGCAGAAACCTTGGACATGGCAACGGTTAAGGGCTGGATGCTATTGATTTCAGAAAAGCCGTTCCTACAATTTAAGGGGCAACGCACAGCAGTACAAATAAGTGCAGCAAATTTGGATGAATTAAAGAAGCGGTGGGCAACAAAAGCACACACAAGTCAATCCTTTCGTCTTGGCTTGAGAAAATCAGGTATAGACCTTCTTCTTAACTCGTTTAAATATCTCGGATTTTAGACCCGTTAATCGTGGAGTAAGTGTATAACATTCAAAGAACCTCGAGCCAGTCTTAAGGTTTAGTGCATGCCTTGAAAGTACTTCCAGCAAATCAAAAAAAAAAATCCTAAGGAAATCCCACTGCAAATCTTTTCGCATCATATTATAGCAGGTGGTCCCTCAGCAGAAGGCATAATTGAGCCATATAAGTAGTTATGGTAAAAAAAGCTGTGTTTTCTTGCCTTAAACAATCACACTTCAACTAGCCCTAGTATGATTGATTTATATATAATATTATATAACTTGCTGGCCCACTCAAAATTGTTAATCAACCCTCCAAATAAAATGACATCATCATCATCATCTCGCGACTCAATGGAGCCAAAATTCGTTTTTATAGCTTTTCAGTCGGTTTATTCAATTTATATGCAAAGCTTTTAAAGTAACAAAAATTATGGTTATGAAAACTCGTAATATTTCAGAGTCTGTGCTGGTTGGATTTTGTATTAGGGGTCAGATTGACTTCTGTCAGCAGCACAGCAACCCTCCTCCAAGTTTAAAAGCAACCACCAAGACCAATGGCACTTCAGGAATCAAGTTGCCATCGAAATGGTGGGGAGTTCATTGACATGTTGTTTCTTGGAGCAGCAAACAGAACAACGTTTGTATACATACACACACTCACACGTACACTCTCTCACATGCAAAACAAATTTGCTTAAGTCAGCAGCGCACTTTGAAATATGAATTTTCCAGCACACACACAGAGTTTATTATTTAACATTCCACTAAAGGATATTTTCCCCACTACTGTGGCAAAAGTTTATTTCTTCAATGTTTTTGGGTATAGATATTTCAATATATGTATATAAATTAAATAATCTGCTTATATGGCTATCACCATCGACAGAACTTCATATTGCTATTTTGGTGTAAGAATAAGTACTAGTAATTAATGTTGTGTTGAGTCGAGTTTAAATATTGCCTTAGTATTTTTAAAATTTAAATACTGTTAAGTTTAGTAGTGTCCATTTGATCGTGTTTAAAGAGATTAAAACAGACACGCATGAGCACGAACAAAATCGGAAATTGCAACACGAACACGTCGTGTTAAGTTGTGCATGTTTTTGTCACGAAGAAAAACACGACATGCTCGACAAACTCTATGCTAGACTTTAACGAAGACTTGGCGAACATGCAAAAATACTCTCGAGTATTTCTTTTTTTAATAGGAAAAATTGCGATCAAGTCAAAATAAAATAGACTGTAGGCTAATGGTGTTTTGGTCCTTTTTCGGACCTGACTCCAAGGACCCGAAAAATGATTTACTTTCAGAACAGCGCTAAACAGTCGATGTAATAGGGAAACTGCCTCATCCAGTAGGGACTTGGCAACCTTTCCATCGACAGCATCCAACGCAGAAGCAATAACTGTTCTTTGACCTCGTTCTTATCAGTCAAACGGATAGTACAGGGAAAGCAAGACAAACGCATACATCTAGCCTTCCGATCACATCGAGCAATGGGTCTAAGTCAGGGAATCAATCCGAATAGAATTTCGGTTCCGGTTCTGGTACGTACTAAAACTTATGTTTCGGTTAATGGTTCTGTTTAGGTTCTAGTTTACTTTGATATTCGGCTCCGTATCGTACCTTGGTTTTTATTTCGGTATACCGGTACGTACCGGTATGTTCCGGTATAATTTAACAATCCTTTAAAAAAACAATTTTTCCAAAAATAAAGGGTCCGAAATACCGGTTCTCAAAAAATAAATAATAACGGTTCCGGTTACGGTTATGGTTCTGAGTTTCAATCGGTTCTTTTCGGTATGCGGTTCCGGTTCGGGTTCCGGATTGAAGAAATAAAACTATAATAACAAAAAAAAACTCAGAACCGAAACTGTACCAGCACAATGCTTTGGTTCTTTTCGGTCATTTCGGTTCCAAAAATAAAGGTTCCGAAATACCGGTTCTCAAAAAAAAAATAACGGTTACGGTTCTGATTTTCAATCGGTTCCAAAAATAAAGGTTCCGAAATACCGGTTCTAAAAAAATAAATAATAACGGTTCCGGTTCTGGCTCTAAGTTTCAATTGGTTCTTTTCAGTATACGGTTTCAGTTCGGGTTCCGGTTTGAAATCCCTGATTGAAGCAATAAAACTATAATAACAAAAAAAAAACTCAGAACCGAAACTGTAACAGCACAATGTTTCGGTTCTTTTCGGTCATTTCGGTTCCAAAAATAAACGTTCCGAAACGCCAAAAGAACGGTTCCGAAATACCGGTTCTCAAAAAATTAATCATAACGTTTGCGGTTACGGTTCTGGCGTTTCAATCGGTTCTTTTCGGTATACGGTTCCGGTTTGGGTTCGTTTGAATCCGAGAAAACTTAATAACAAAACGACCGACTTACCGTTACATGTTTTGTATTTTCGGTCATTTCGGTTCCACAATAAAGGTTCTCATACCGGCTCTCAAATAACCTCCTTCCCCGCGGTTTGACACCCTGGACTAAGACCATCTAAAAATTCGCTTTAAACATTCAACTGAACTCTTTCTCTCTCTTCACATATAAGATCACCCAAGATTTGTTCGAACACCGCAAAATTTTAAATGATATTAAATAATGCTTTTTTTTCGCCAGAAAAGTGGTTACATTTTCTATAGTATCATCTTAAGCTTTTCTTAAGAAATTTATCGATTGGCATTTGTATCCCACTCTTGAAAAAATAAATGTGTAACATACTCACATGCATGTGAACAAGTCAGTTAAGTTATTCAAATTGCACTCGCTAGATTTTCCTGGTTCTCATTGTTAAGACATTTTGGCACGAGTCTCACACTCTAGGACCACATATAAATGTAACCACATACATATAAATTGTTATTCTTGTTATTTAGAACTTTTGATGGATGTAAACCATGCCGCCGGCAAGTGTCACGCAATGTTTAAGATGTGCTACACTCCAACTCCTCGCACACACACACACATATACACAAATTTAACAAATACCGTCGGCAGTTTCGTATTTCCTCTTTGTTTGTATGAGTAACGGGGCGGCGCCAAAGAACCGTTAGCTGGCAGGGTTCGCAAACAACTACCAACTGTTGTTTGGCTGCATTCAATTTCAATGTTTACGGTTTATGTGAGGCAGCGTTGCCAGACTACATAGGTATACCCACAAATACGCAGACTCTTTGCTTTTAAGAGCGAAGGAGAGAGCAAATTGAAGAGAAAACCTAAGCTGGCCTTATGAATGAATGCCAATTATTTTAAAATTGGGATGTCGTCAATTTATTATCAGTTTTAATAAGATTATATTGATACGACAACTAGATAAAACGTATGCGTTGTGGGCCCCCTCAGTTTTATCCTGCAATTAATTTTGAAGTGGCCATAAATGATGTTTTGCTTATGTGGCTCCTTACACTGAGCTTAGGCTAATTTGCCTTGTAAATGTTATTGTTGTAGTGTCTGTGTTTGTCCTTGAGGCGCACCTGAACAGCAGCCTCGCCTTTGCTTCTACTTTGTCGCTGCCAATTTGTGTGGCATACTTTTGTGAGCTGTTCACATTGTTTACTTGAAATTTCATTGTTTATTCTGCTGATAATGCCGCTAACAACAAAGATGAAAAATAAAATGCCTAAGCCAAAATACGCCATCACTCTTGCCTCTCGACATTTGGTCTGTGTTTTTTAAATTGCTATTTAAATTCAGCAAAGTCAAAATTGTTTGTCTTATGCACAGCAAGTCCAATAATCCAATGTGGCTTAAGAGCCTGCCTGTGTTGTATGTATGTGTGTGTGTGTGTGGATTTGTGTGAGTGCGATTGTATCTGCGGCCACAAAAGGCCTTAAAGTGGCGTCTGCTTAGGTCAAGTGAGTGCCAGGGTCTGCGTGCTGGTTTCTTTGAGTTTGTTTCTCTGCCCTGCAGGAAATATCCTTTATTTAAAGCTATTTGTAAAGGTTAAATTTCTGCAGCTGGCTTTAATAAAATTCAATTTAGATTCAAATTTCAAATTAAATTTATTATAATCCACAAATTTGGCAAGAGTATGTGAACGTCGGCTTGGTTTTATTAGGAAAAACATTCTTTTTTATGCTTTTCATACTCTCTGTGCCTCGATGATTGCTGTTGAGTCTACGAGGGCTGCTATTTACATTTTAGAATTTAAATAGAATTTAAATATTTTAATTTAAGCGAATTTAGCTTATTCTATGATAAAGTGAACTTTGTATTTATATTATTCATAATGAAAAATTTAAAGCAGCCCTCGCTAGCTGCTGTTTATGCCGGTTTGCTGGTTCTCTTTTGTCTTTAATGCCATACACAGGCCGTGGCACATAAAACAAACATCGACAAGGATGTGTAGATAATTGGCTGCTATTTCAATTTGCCCAGCCAGCTACCGGATTTTGGTTGTTTAGTGAATTGGCCTTTTTGTATGGAAATCGAGTTTCATTAAGCCCTCAAAGTGCACGGTCTCTCACAAAACTCAAAACTCAAGTACGAACCAGCAACGTTTCAGGTTTCAATTAATTGAATTCGATCTCGTATGCCATTCCCCCTTTCCATTGGCACTTGAAGTTTCCTCTAATTTGCATTGAGCGTGCATCTCGTTTGCTTTGACAAGCTTCAAGGACACCAGTTATAGACAGTGAGGGGGAAAAAATCCATAATGTAAATCAATTACTTGCACAAAATTCAAAGAAAAGTGGGTGGCTGCCGTTCAAATGTCATTTTCTAATGTCTTATGTTCTTGCTCTTGTACTATTCAAGTTGTTAGACTATTACTTCAGCTCAGCTTGCATGCAATTTTCCACGTACTTTTCCGTATTTATACTACGTCTTGATGCTGAAGATTTGCTTCAGATTGTTTTCAACAAGAGCAAGATAAACAGTAAAAATTTGAAATGTTGTAGTTAGCTCTTCTGCGTGTTGCTCAGTTGAGAGAATACAAATACTGCAACAGCAAATAATGAAAATGTGCACTTGAGCTGTGGTTCAGAACCATTTTGGGTGAACTGAATTGAAAAATTTAATTTAAAAACAAAGTTACTTTATGAACAAAACAAAAAAAAAGGAAGAAATATCCAAAAAGTGCACTTCAGTGGGGCATGAAATCAAGACCATAAATTTCAGACTAAATGGCCCAACAAGGATAAAGTAGGGGTTCTTAAATTGTACAGTTCTTCCAGCATAAGAGTTATAGTTTTACGCTAAGTGCATTGACTAATCAAATAGTGCTACAAATTTCACTAAAGTTGAAAAATCCGGCAAATGGTCTGTTCGAGTTCGGGTTCCAGATTGCATTTTATATATTTACTAGCTTATACCCACGGCTTCGCTCGCACTTGAAAAAAGTAACCCAATAGGGAACCAACTTTAAGCAACGAGTTTTCCAAATATTGAAAATCCGTCTGCAATGCCGAAAAATTGTCAAAAAGCTGATGTATGTGACTTTTTTTTATCATCTTTCGGACCTACATACCACAATAATAACAACGTTATCTTAAAATTTTGAAAATCACCCTGCGAACTCGGAAAATGAGTTCTTAACATAAACATGATTACAAATAAATTTTTTTCTAACCATTTTCCTTAAACTCTCACTCACACAGATAGAAGCTGTTATCAAGGTACCAACACACTCAAAGCATTCTCCAGCTTTTGGCGGTTTTACATTCTTGAGTTGCTTGAAATTCCTAATTGGTTTAAGCAACACTTGCATGGAGAGACCACTGAAACTCTGGAGATGGCAGCAAAACCTCGCTGATGAGGAAATCTGGTGATTTCCGAAACAGCTGTACGAGGAACCATGCTCACTTTGGTGTTGTTGGTACACTTGTTGGTTCAAATTTTATGGAAACATAACATTTACATGACCTCGAGCCGGCTAGTCACAATTTCTAAACAAATAGAAAGGTCGATAAACACTTTTAACATTTTCCACCAGTTTTCCGGATTTTTTAAACATTTTATAATCCCTTTTGTAACATTTTGTAATGTTAGAAATCAATTTAGATTTGATCGGATAAACGCCAGAAGAGTTTCATGCAACAGCTTCCCGCCCATTTTCCGACTTTCGTGGAATATTTTTCAAAATTTAAAAGCAATGTATTTCATATTCTTGTATGTGCAGCTTGAAATGTGAGTTTAAAGCAAATCGAACAATAATTGAAAATCGATCCAACATTTCAAAGCGGTTGGGTGGATTTTCCATCAAAAGTAAATAAAATTTTTATAAAATTTCCATATAGAGCTTGGGATTTTCCAAAATATGAAAACGGGAGAAGAAAATTTGAAAGTCACTTACTCGATATTTGTGTACGGGTTTTTTTTTTTGGGATTTCAAAAATGTGAAAGTCGAGTTGTTAATATTTTGTTATGTAGAGCTTTGAAAAGAAGTTTGGAGCTAATCGGAAGAAAAACATAGGAAACATTGGAAGACGATATAACTTATAATCTGCTGCAATTTTTGGAAGTCATGCACATAAATGATCTGTATCTGTATAGAATTTAGACTCTAGATTGTGCCACATGCTTACTGACCGACATTGTATGTATGATTAGTAAAATTAAGCGTTACTGGTAACTTGCAATCACAGCGAAAGCAATTACCCTTTCATAGTAGTGCAATTTCTCAAACTATGGTGTTTTCTTTGTGGCATATTTATAAAATTTCTGAGAATTGGCACAGCCACAACATGGCTTGGAAGTGCAGGAAAGGAGGTGAAAGTATTATAAAAGTATTTTAATTGTGCCTGGGTTAAACAAATTAAGAAATTTGTGCCATTGCATCTCCAACTACCAACTAAATAATTTCCAGAAATACGGTTTCAGTTGCAATTTTATTCCCTTGCTTGAGGTTGTGTTAATTTAGTCCAGACTGGAAAAAGTGTCTCCGACCAGAAATGCACATATGTATGGATGAATTTTTGAACATAAACATCAAATAGGAGGATGTATGAGAAACCTCATTGGTTTTATAGATTAATCGCGATGTCTGAATAATGCGTTAATGGGTTACAAATCTGTCATTTTTTATTTTTGTGAAATTTGATGGCCTACGTTACCCAAAAGTTGTTTATAAAAAAATATACTCAAATGATCATGTTTTGGGAACAAACGTTCTTGATAGTCTTGTTCATGATTTTGGTACTTTTAGAACGAATTTTTTTTAACGGTATACGCGTTGATACAGACAGACCGACTCTGCCGGTAATGCTTATCAGTGATCATGAAAATGGAAGGTCAAAGAATGAATATAAAGACAGATAGGCCACAGGTAAAAAAAATCGAAGGCCTCAAATACTTTTTTTAAATGCGCTTCAAATGAAAGCATCAGCTGTGATTGCACGTGATACATTATTCAAATTTAAATACAATTATCATTATATGTAGCATACTTTTTGGGGCATCATTTGCTGCAGCAGAATTCAATATTTGATGCAAAATTGTATTGAAATTATTTGTGGACAGAGCAAATACAAAATTCAGGGTAAGCTATTGAAATTGATTGCGCATTCTGCTGTGGGGTAGGACTTTGTCATATGTACATACACTCACACACACACACACAGACATAAAGCGAAACAAAACAAGCTGACGGCGGGATTCAAGCTGAGTACACAAAATATTTGCGACGTGAACTGGAAAATACGTTTATTGTTTAAGGTGGCAGACACACACACACACACACACTCCAGTCCTTGCAATTAAAAGTTCAACATTTTGTAGCATACTTTTTTGCTGAGCTGTCACAACAGACAATTGTGCCATATTTAATGCAGAACAAATTGCGTATTAAACGTGAATCCAACGCCAAGTGATGGCAAATTTTTGCTTTTGTCTTTGTACATGGCCTTCGTGCAAACTGTATAATTGCTTTCAAGTGTTAAATGTGCTGGCATTACGCTAATTGCTTTGCATTAATAAACAGTCCAGGCAGCCAAAGTATCTGGGAGATCAGCCAATCAGAGAGTCAAGTGTCACTAGCAACTGCCATGGTAAAGGCGTTGGGGCAAGGCACTAGGATTATTAACGCTTCATAAGTTGCCAAGTTGAGTGGCCTATATCCCAACATATTTTGTATGTACATACATAGTGTTACTTGTGCAACAACATGCTAAACATTTTATTACCGCTGTAGGCCAAATGTGGGGGTGGAGGTCGGACTTATTATGTATGCATCAGACCACAACATGTATTCATTTGTTACCCCACATGGCGCAAAGTTAAAGCCGCAAGTTAGTTACACAAAGTTCTTTAACAAACATTGAGATAGTGGTTAGCCCCCTTGCCTCACACGTACATACACACGCGTGCTAAGCTACGCCTGTTGTCTGTAGTTGAGTTGGTTGGCAAAGCAATTTACACAAAAGTTGATGTTGACGTGTTCCTTTCTCTCGGTTTTTTACTTTGTGGTGCAACCTTTCAAGTACAGACATAGAGATAGGTATCCACAAACAAACTTGCTGTTGGTTAGTTTTATTGTATTTTATTGTATTCAATCGCAATTTTAATTACACTGTTGGAGGTCTTCAATTCCATTTAAATGCAATCGACCTCAAAGGATTTGATTTGATTTTATTCTGCACAATCGAATTGAAATTGCAAAAACTAAATATATTATTCAACAAATTTATTTGTATTTTAACACCAACGGCAACAAGTAAGACTAGAATATACTCTGGTAGTTCATACGAATTTTGTGTGTCCAACATGTCATCCTAAGCCATAGTCTCCTATGTTGAAAAGTAAAAGATAAATGTCTTTATGGCTAACACGTGTGCCTCGATTGTTAAACTGCTGTTATAAATGGTTAAGTTTACGTGTGTGTCAGCCTCACATAGCCTTGGTCAATAATTGGCCTTAATGGGCCTGCTAGTCAACCAGACACCCATGACTCATAAATGCCAATCACTGGCACCTCGGGCATGTTTCTTTTGTCTCAAAGATGAGCCGGGCAACAACCAACAAAAACTGTTTACCCGGCTGCAAGGGAGGAGCAGTCAGTGTCAGTCAGCGGCTCATTTTGTGGCCACATTTGCTTTTATTGTCAAAGTTTATATCGCCCTTTGCTGTTGGCAGTGGATTATTATTGCGTACATATGTTTTGACTCTACCAGTAGGGAGATAACGTAATAACATAACATGGTCTATATAGAAAGGTTTGTTTGCTCTTGCTCCAAACAGCGGGTCGCAATTTATTGTCAACGGACTTTGGAAAAACAAACCGCCAGTGGCGGGAGATGAAATAGTGGGCGGCAAATGGGTGTGTGGCAATTCCCTTGGCCTGACAAATGTAATCTTTATTTTTAATGAATTTGAGCATTTGAGCTGAGTCCAAGTCGAGACGCCCAAACTGAAGACTGCATACATATTAAATGTCTGCTACGAATGCTGAGGTAAATGTACAGGTAAATTGTTCATACGCACCGTGGGAAATAAAGATGAAATGTCAATATTAAGAACCCTGGCCAGCACAAAATAAAACAAGCAGGAAGGTTGGTCTAGCCTAACTGCAATATACTTTTTACATGTAAAGGTATGTAAATAAGTGACAACTTTTAGGTGTGAGCTCACATGAACTGTCGAAGTGCTGCCCATCTCAATTGCGGCCAGAGCTGGCCTTTTTATTATTTATTTTGCTTATAACTCGACTATCGTTCATCTGATCTGGAAACACTGTACGGTGGATCGATCAGTAATAATGATTAAAATATATGTCTAAAAATCTACAAACTATCTTCAAAATTGTGTGAGTTATGAGGATTTTATCAAAATGTGGCAAATCTACATTTTATCTAATCGGGAAATTATGTAAGGTGGATCGATCAGTAATGATGATTTATATACAGGGTTGCCCATATTCGACGGACCCATCTGGCAACGCCATAACTTTTGACAGAGATGTCAGATCGCTTAATGACATACCGCGTTTGAAGCGTCAGTCCAAGCAGATTTTTACCATGGAACAATACACGCCACGCGAGCGCTCTGAAATAGTTGAAATTTACATTCAACAGAACAAGTCAATTGTTCAAAAACAAAAAAACAAAATTATCATGTCCGATGAAGCCCATTTCACATTGAATGGGACCGTAAATAAGCAAAATTGCCGTATTTACGCCACTGAAAATCCTCAGGAGATTCAAGAAGTGCCTCTTCATGACGAAAAAGTCACAGTTTGGTGCGGCGTTAGTGCGAAAACGGTCATTGGGCCGTTTTTCTTCCAAAATGAAAATGGCCATGCTGTTACCATCAACCAGGAGCGTTATCGCGACATGACGACCAATTTTGTGATGCCAATTATTCGTCGAAAGCGTATGAGGCAGTTCTGGTTTCAACAAGACGGCGCTCCACCGCACACAAGTCGCATAACAATCGATTTTCTGAAGAAATTGTTTCCAGGCCGTTTGATGTCGAAAAGTGGTGATTTGGACTGGCCACCGCGTTCGCCCGATTTGACGCCGCCTGACTTCTTCTTGTGGGGATATTTGAAGTCAAAGGTTTACGTTAACAAGCCAAGGACCGTAGAAGAGCTCAAGGACAACATTCGTGAAGAAATAGCCGCTATTCCGGCCGAAATGTTGGCGAAAACGATGGAAAATGCTGCAAAAAGGGCACAATACGCCATCAACGCCAGAGGCGGCCATTTGAGAGATATCATATTCAAAAATTGATGTAAACAAATCTACTTGGAACAAATTAAATGATTAAGATTGCCAACCGCCAAATTTTTATTTTTTTCTTTGATTTTATTAAAAAAAACATGGGTCCGTCGAATATGGGCAACCCCGTATATGTCTAGGAGGTTCGTACAATCAATTATCAGAATTGTGGGAGATATTAAGTTATTTTTTTTAATTTCTGGAACGACAACTCTACTATTGTTCATCTGATCGGGAAATAATGTATGGTGGATCGATAAATAATGATGAGTACATTAAATCTCTAGATGGTCCCAAAAATCTAACTCTACAATTTTGGGAGATATGGGGTTTTGATACCGTAGGTATTAAGAGTATATTGGGTTTGTGCAAACAACAGCCAGAAGGAAGCATCTCCGACCCTATAAACTATATATTCTTGATCAGCATCAACAGCCGAGTCGATATAGCTATATCCATCTGTCTGTCTGTCTGAGGTACATCATGCGAATTCCGCAATTTTTATCTAGAATAATAAGAAAATCGAAAATTTATCTTATAAAAAAAAAGAAGATAAATTTAGTAGTTCAAAAATGGGACAAAAAAAATTGGGGACGTAAAAAAACAACATATTTAAAAATAATAAAATTAGGAAAATTAAAACAAACAAAAATCAGACTTCCCAAATTAGGAATCTCAATATTAATAATTGTATGAGAACTAAAACTAGGAAAGCTTTGTAATTTTTTATCAACGGTAAATTTCACTCTCCAAATAATATTGATTTTGTTCTGGCGTCTAAAAGGTGTAAACTCTTTACAATTAGAAAATAAATGGAAAAGTATCCAAGCAATAAAAACGAAGACGCCGACTATTTCATGTGCGATCACTATGCAACACTTTAAATGAAGTATTAAGATGAACATGACCTAAAAATAATACACATTAATGCGGGAGAGACCCTTATAAAAAACAATTAAAATAAAATCGTTCTGACAAAAGGTTAATCATTCTTCTTAATAACTATGAGGAAGGAGCAAAGATGGGTTCGTTCCCTATTTGGATAATCCGGCACGTAATATTAATGTTTAGACAAAGTAAAGTATTTTAACTTTACCGATTTGTAGTGAACGTAAAGCCTTGCGCACAAGAAGGACAACAAAATGCTTTGCTTTGCTAACTGGTTCGTTATTCAGAGTCGAAATGTAGTAGGTAAAAGTAAAAAGTAGAAAAAAACGAAATTTTTTATTAAATATTTTTCATTTTGACTTTTCCTAATTTTTATTTTCGTTATTTTTAGATTTCTAATTTTAGATCTCCCATTGTATATTTCTCAATTTTTGGATTCCCAATTTTGGTTGTCCCATTTTTATACCATTGCAGAGGGTATATTAAAATTGTCACGATGTTTGTAACGCATAGAAGGAAGCATCTCCGACCCCATAAAGTATATATATTCTTGATCAGCATGACGAGCTGAGTTTATATAGCCATGTCCGTCTGTCCGTCCGTCTGTTTCTATGCTATCTCCTCCCTCAGTTTAAAAGCTATCTTGACCAAACTTTGCAAAAAGTCTTTAAATACACATAGGCTGCACATTTGTCGGAATCGGCCGGATCGGATGACTATATCATATAGCTGCTATAGGAACGATCGGTCCAAAAACTAGTTCTAGTAAGAAAAACTTTTTTGTTTTCTATCGAAGCGTCACTATTCATGGTGTTTATTAGTTTTAAATACTTTCACACAATTCTGGAAAAATTTATCAAAATCGGATGACTATAGCATATAGCTACCATATAAACGGTCGTTCAAAAACTAGTTCTAGTGAGAAAAACTTCTTTGTTTTCCATCGTAGCATCACCAATCTTGGTCTTTATTAGTTTTATATGCTTTTACATAATTCCAAAAAAATTTATCAATATCGGATGAATATAGCATATAGCTACCATATAAACGGACGGTCAAAAAACTAGTTCTAGTGAGAAAAACTTTTTTGTTATCAATGGTAGCGTTTCTCAAAAACTGCAAGGGTATTTAAAACATCGGCGTAGCCGATGTTAGCCTTCTATTTTTTTTTTAAATAACTTTTTTCTAATTTTGGATTTCTCAGTTTTTTGTTTCCGAATTTAAAATTGTACAAACCTTCTAGGCATATATTCGAACCCCATAGTAAACAGATGAATGATAGTATGTTTGATTGATATGTTTGGGCGCTGATCAGTTCGTTGTTCTCCAACTCCTCTTGCTCAAAAGATTTTTGGATGAACGTGTATTAAACGAGTTTGCAGCCATTCATTCACATTCTCCTTCTTTTATTTAATCCGGCATGGGAAATAGGGCTTTGACCATCCCTCTCTTCCAACGAACTCTGTTGTCTGCCTTCACCCCAATTTCGCTTTCCAACTTTTCCTGATGATTTTCGCTTCTCTACCAACAGTCCTTATTCAAATTTCTTTGGGTCTGCTTTTGGTGTCCAACCAACTCCCTACAGCGGGTTTCATTCTATAGCCTACCAAGCAATATTGTTTGGAACAAACAATTTTTTAAATATTTTAAATTTTTTTTGGAAAATTTCAGAATGCTTTGTAAAATTTCTTTTCAACTAAGCTAAATACCGATGCCATAATTTAAGCCGATTTTTTGTTGTTCATACAAATTGACTTGCCCCAATGTCTATATTACGCATTCGCTTATTAAACATCAGCTTCGTCGCATTTTGAAAACAAAAACCAATGAAGCAAGTTGGAATTAAGCAAATGAAGTGTATAATGATGCTTGAATTGAAGCTGCTATGCCATGGCATAAGTGGGTATGCATGTACGTAAGCAGGGTGTAGTGGAGGTATATTTGTAATTTTTTTTGTAAAAGCAATCATTTTACAATTTACGCAGTGATGTGCTGACAATATGTAAGCTATAAAGTAATCGATTATGATATTCTCTTCTCTTCGGTAGTTTTTGATAATTAAATTGCGGGCTTGCGGGATTACTCTACTCTTGTGAACGAATGTAATGAATTTAGAGTATTTTTTCCGAGTGTACCTATTCATTTACATGTGCTCATCTCTTGCTCTATATCTGCCAACTTCTTGCTTTTAGCAAACAAACAAACAAACATTTGAAAGCCAACAGTCAAGAGCTAAAGCTTTGGGTTTAGTTGAAAGGCAAAAGGCAAACTTAACTTAAAATGAGATTTACGGTTCGCTCAGAGGCTTGGCTGCATCAAAATCTCTCACATACTTAAGTACACATGCCCACATGCGAGCATCCGAAATATGTATGCATGTGTGTGCCAGTGACAAAAGTCAATAATGAAGGTCCACTAATGGGTTGCCAAGGATCTGAAGGACACACAACTGGCAACAGATAACAAAGTGTTATGTGTGTATTTTCCACTTGCCAGAAAAGTTGTTACACGCACACAAGGGCTTTAATCAAAGTGTTGAGATTGAAAAGTTTACACAAGCAACTCGAAAAAAAAACCCGGATGGCACTTTTCCTGTGCACGTAGTAAGCAAAATGGAAAAATTTTACAAAAAGTTTTGTAATTTCAAAAATTATGCGTTGAGTAAATACAATTTAAATGTACAAATATACATAAATGGCAGTAGTTTTTGCAGTTGTAGGCGGCATTTGAATTTTGTATGTTGATTTTAAGTAGATTCTCCCTTCCCCCACAAACCGCAAACAACTGTCAGAGCCAAAATATGTGTCGTTGTGTTTTAAAATATATTTAAAAAAAAACACGCAGTTTTGAAAGTAAAATGCTTTTCGGTCATAAAACAGACAGCTGGGGGAGCGACAGCGTGTGTATGTGTATAAAATCACACAAAATCAAGGGTATCTTACCAAGTCGGGACTTACACCATGAAGCAAACTTCACAAATTTTTCTTAGTCGACGTGAAATTTAGGGAAATTCTTTCAGACCTTTTAAACGAATATACAAATCAGGGATTAGTCCCGAAACGAATATCGATTCCGGTACCGGGTTCGGTACGTACCGAAATGAGAATTTCGATAAAGGGTTCTATTTCAGTTTTCCCATACACTAAGAAAAACGAACAAGAATTCAAGAATTCTTATACTTTTGTCGATAAACTTCTCTTACAAATTAGCAATGTTTTACAGATTATCTTCACGAACCCTAATAAATGAAAAATTGTGTTCTAAGAATTTGACAAAAAATCTTCCTAAAAAGCAGAAAAATATTGCTTAGTTATTTTTAAATCTTCTGGATTTCAGACAAAAATTGATTTGAACCCATGGTAAAATACTCCAAGGGATATATCAGTTCTAAAACCGCTCTAGCACAGTGGGAAACATTAAAATCTGCCTAAGCATTTTCTTACATTACATTTTTCTTAATATTAAATCAAAACTTTCTTAAAATAGGAAATAATAGTTCTAATTTAAGGAAGAAATTGGATTAAAATGAAGAAACTTTATTTCTTAAATTTATATTTATATTTTGTTCTAACATTTCTATTGTTAAGGGAGAATTTTCTAAGAGCTTTACATAATTAGAGAATTTATTTTTACAAAAAAAAAGTTGTAAATATAATATCTTATATATATATAATATCTGTATATATAATATCTTATATATCTTAAAAAAATAATTTAATGCTTTTTTTTAAATGTAAGACTTTTTTTTTGAGTGTATATAATATATATACTATATATTGCTATTTTATATATATTTGAAATAATTATAAATTAGTAAAATAAATAATAAGAAACCGAAACAGTACCGGTATTAGCGTTTCGGTATAGTTCCGGTGTTTTCGGTTCCTATTATAAAAATTAACAGTTTTCGGTTCTCAAAAAAATTGTAATATCGGTTCCGGTTTCGATACCGGTACGTGGCTTGAAACAGTTTATTTCGGTTAACGGTTCCGTTTCGGTTTACGGTATTATTCCCTAATACAAATACATTTAAATCTCTCGCCTACTAGGAAAACTTCATGAAGTTTCCTTCATCATGTAAATCCCGTCTAATTTAATACACAATTTAACATGCAAAATAAATTATTGATTTTGAATAAATTTTTCAAATTTTGTATATTATATAACTGTAATTGTAACCATAAAAGACCGAAAACGTAAAATTGTAACTTTTGTAATACCTTTTATCCAAAATCCGACTCAAACTTGATTATAAACTGAGTTCTAACGGTATTGCAAATATTTAAGAATTTTGTATATGTAAAATATCGACTTAATGTAAGTAAGATTAAAGCAAACAATATTCTCTTCCTTTAATCCCTGCCATTCAAAAACCCCTTTAGATTGCACGCCAGCTGACCCCAGGCTAAGGTTTTAATAAAGGAAAACTCCTGACCAACTTTGACCAAGGCTTAAAGGCTTTAACGTAACACACACACAAAGCCATAAGCCAGCCGTTATTCCGTGGCCTATTTATACATTTTGCTCATTAGTTGCATATCAAGTGTTGCATGAGCCGCGAATCTGTAGACTTTGGCGTCGTTAGCTGATTTAAGTGCAATTTGGGAAACAATTTGGCGCAATAATAAAGCTCTACGCCAACATACACACACACACACTCATACATGTCAGAGTTGGTTAGAAGCTTAATGAAGATACTCTACATAAATTAATGAGGAACGTGGCACTCGAGTGGTTTGACTTAACGGAATGCAAATTTATAAATGGATTAGACTTGACGTGTACGCAAGTGCTCGTGCGTTAGATTAACTTATTGTTAAAGGCTAATTATTGGTAGTTAGGCACATTTGTAACCTAGTTCAGGGGTTGTCAATCCCATTGACTGACATCTGGCAAATTAAACCAATTAAAGCCATGAGCCCTTTTTTGCCTTTCAAAATCAACAAAGCTTTATAGTTTCCATTTGGACAATGGGACAGGGACACTTACAGGACAGCAGCCGCATCGAGGGGCAATTGGTTGCCAGGCGAAGTGCTAACAAATATTTGCACAAATAACCCAAATGAATACAGCTGTCTCTATCGTTGGGGCTCGGGCCAGTGTATTGGTAACAAATTTCTGTTGTGCTGCAAATAAAACCCAAAATGCTGGCAATTAACTTGTCGCTGGAATGGCAAAGGGCCACTTTGATGCGGTCATTTGTTTTGGGTTCGTTAGAGAAAGGATGACGAACGGCGCCAAATGAAACTGTGCAACTAATTATTGAGGTAGGCGGTCCCTGCTAAAATGTACAGAAATTTAAATTTAACTTGAAATCAATTATACGAAATAGCTCAAGTATTAACGCTTTTGATTGCATTAGGTCCCAGCTGAAGAACCCACACATAGACCGAGTTTAAACGTCTATCATAATCAGTACAAGCTTGACGAACGCAATAGAAATCGTTCATGGGAATCAAGCTGTCACGTTGCAAGCGAGCGTGGGACAGTTGCATTTGAAATGTTTTAGTATTTTCCCTTTTAACTTGCAGATTTAATTATGTGCGTAGTTTTTGCTTGGACTTCTGGATATTCCAACTTAATTTTCTTCGGCCAGCTACGTATTTATTAGTTCATACTTTAGCGGTCATTTAAAGATTGGTAATAGATCAAATAGACCCAACAACCGTGTTTGATTTTTTACATAAGTATTGATATGTGCTGTCGAATAGACCACATAAATCTTGAAATTAATGCCTATTGTGACCACAAGAAATACGTGAGGGCAAAAAGTATATGATATCTATTTTTTTTAATCCATAACTTGGAAACAAGAGCTGATGGGAAAAAACAGGTAATTCAGTTTGGTTCAGTGCACTCCATATTTATATAATTCGTTAAAAATAGGGCTACAACGTAAGGCGTTGTGCGTTATGCATTATGCGTTATGGGTTATGAGTTATGCGTTAGGCGTTATGCGATATGCATTATGCGTTTGCGTTATGCGTTTTGCGTTTTGCGTTATGCGTTATGCGTTATGCGCTATGCGTTATGCGTTAGGCGTTATGCGTTAGGCGTTAGGCGTTAGGCGTTAGGCGTTAGGCGTTAGGCGTTAGGCGTTAGGCGTTAGGCGTTAGGCGTTAGGCGTTATGCGTTAGGCGTTATGCATTATGCGTTATGCATTATGCATTATGCATTATGCATTATGCATTATGCGATATGCGATATGCGTTATGCGTTAGGCGTTATGCGTGCGTTGTGCGTGCGTTGTGCGTTATGCGTTAGGCATTATGCGTAATGCGATGTGTTATGCGTTAGGCGTTATGCATTATTCGCTATGCGTTATGCTTAATGCTTTGAGCGTTGTGTTATGCGTTGTGCGTGCGCTATGCGTGCGCTATGCGTGCGTTATGCGTGCGTTATGCGTGCGTTATGCAGTCGCTATGCGTTAGGCGTTAGGCGTTATGCGTTATGCGTTATGCGTTATGCGTTATGCGTTATGCGTTATGCGTTATGCGTTATGCGTTATGCGTTATGCGTTATGCGTTATGCGTTATGCGTTATGCGTTATGCGTTATGCGTTATGCGTTATGCGTTAGGCGTTAGGCGTTATGCGTTATGCGTTATGCGTTATGCGTTATGCGTTAGGCGTTATGCGTTATGCGTTATGCGATATGCGTTGCATAGTTTGTGAGACAGGGATGTAAATAAATCGGGACATAATTTCTCGTTACACGTGCTGGAACCGCAAAAGTTATTATTATATATGCTCATATGGAGGTAGATGCCATTTGATTCCCAGTTTAAGCAACGAAGGGCGAAAATTAGAAACAGTTTTTGAACAGATTCGAGCTGGTTTAAGACTTAAGTCAATAGGACTTATATCTTCCTGAAAATGCTACTTCCACCTTATCCGACCCGGGTTGCAGCCTTGGTTACAAGCGAATTTACTATTTTTTATAACGAAGTATGCAATGTTGGCATTTATGGTCAATCCACTAGGATTTTGAATCACAGTGCGACGTGTGCTATCAATAAATCTGGCCAACATGATTGTGAAAACCAATCAAATTCAATATAAATATTTGTCATAAAATATTTGCTACGTGCCATCGTTGCATTTTAGCCACGACGGGCATCAGTTGAATGGTCGTCACCAATAGTTTAGTCAGTGGTCACGTGGACACGTCCAAAGATATCTTAGGCAAATAATATATATACATATTTTCGGTTTTCGTCTTTTTCTTTGGTGAACCCTCAGGGCTCTGTTTTGAATAACTTCCACTACAATTTTGCATGCTAATTAAGTTGTCAGAAACAAATGGCTAATGGGCAGCTTTAGTGCCTGGCCAAACATCAAAGCCTGACCACTTTGCGTCATTTTGTTAAAGCCAAGCAAATCTCCGTAAAATACATACATATTTCCCTTTTATGTAGAAGGCAGAAAACAATATCCTGTTTTAAGGTTAAGCAAACACAAATCGCAAGCGCGTAAAAGCTATATCCAATTTGGCCGTTGCCTGTCAACGGGAAATGAGTTTTTCATTTTATTTTTTTGTGTTTTGGTTACCCGCCACTTTAAATTGAAATCCCTAAATGGCAGAAATCTCTTTTAACAAAATGCGACCTAACTTGACGCTAGCTTTAACTAATGGGCGGACATACATCAAGCCACACGCATGCTTATATTTTTGGGAAAAACCTTTTTGTTACCCTATATAAGTAAGAACAAAGGGTATAATGAGTTTGTTCAAATGTTAAGTATATATGGGTGATTCCTTGAAAAATTTACCAGTCGAATTTACGTAGAGGGTACGTATTTTCCGGGTTTTCCCGAAAAATGACTAATTCACGGTCAAACAATTTTTTTAAATTTAAGATTTAAAAAATTTTAATGATTAAATAAAAATATTTCCGAAAAATCACACTTCCAAATAATTAAAATTAATGAGAAAAAATGTATAACTCCGAAACTATTGAGGTGCCCATTTACAGCTTTATACAGTAAATTCCTGGACACTAGACGAAATTTTGAAAAAAAAAACGTTGGAAAAAAAGATACTTTTTCGCGGCATATAATTTTTGAGTTAAAATATTCGCGATTTGGTTGAGTAAACAAATTCACATAATTTTAAAGTGTTAGTCGGGACTTACACCTTGAAGCAAACTTCATGAAGTTTTCTTAGTAGGCGTGGAATTTAGAAGAAATCTTACTGACCTTTTAAACGAATAGAACAAAAATGCATTTAAATCCCTCGCCTACTATGAAAACTTCATGAAGTTTGCTTCATCATGTAAATCCGGTCTTAGTAACTAAGAAGTTTGGGCTCGGATACAATTTTACAGATTTTTTCCATATTTTTTTGCCAATGGTTTTCTGTATCAAGCAATTATAAATAATTTAAATTTTTTAAATCTTCAATTTTCAAAATTGTTAATTAGTCCTGTTTCGGGAAAACCCTGAAAATACGTAAGCCTTACTTTTCAAAGAAGATTTCAAGAAAAAATTGTTCAACCCAAAAAAAATCAGAGTGGCAAATTTTTCATGGAATCATCCCTATATATAAAGTATATATTTGAAATATAGACTCCTGATATATGCATTCAGACCAAGATTATTTTCAATTCTTAAACCGCACTTCGAGATTAAACTGATATCTTTCACAATTTTTTAGATAGATTGTTCAGGTTTTAAATATATTCCGTTTTTAACATTCTTTATCAATCTAATCATATCATAATATTATGAAAAAAGGGAACATTGATATTTCAACATGTAAATTTGATCATAAAACATATCAATTTAATATGTATCATATCGGGTTTTAATTAATATGAAAAAATATATTTTTGAAACCCAGATCATATCAATATAGTAAAAGAAAAAGAGGGGAGATAGTATTAAGCTTTCATAGTAACAAAAATCCATATTTTTATATCTTAATGAACTTTGTCAGTTACAGGGTATATTTCATTCGGTATGCAACGAGTTTCGAACTGTTTTTATTTTCTGTGTGTGTGTTGCTTGATTAATGCTTAGCTTTTTGAGCATATGAAAAATTTCTAATGGAGGTATGTCCAAGTGTATGCATTAATTACATTTACAATTTCAGTAAGCCATTAAACCGTTACATTGCGAAATATTCAATCAGTTGGATGTAAGAATTTGCTTTACACTTGACACAGTTGAACCTCAATTCAATTCGAGGCAATTTGCTTATCAAAGTACTCCAAATTGGTCAGGCCTAAGCCCTGACTTTTGTTCTTACCTTTGAAGTAGCCAGAGCTGGTAGATTTAAGTCAATTTAACATGCGAGGCGAACATCTCCTGTTTCAGGCCTTGCGAGAATGTTTATGTGTGTAAGTGATATTTATTTGCACTTTGCCGACTGGCGCCAGTCTCTGACACACACACACACAGACACACAAAAGCATGCCAATCAGGCGGTACACAAAACACACGCTATGCTCCTTTAAATATTTTTTTGACGTGGCTGAATTTGTTTCGTCTTTGTGTGTCTTCAATTTCAGTTTAACTGGCTATGGAAGTGGCATCCACACTGTTGAATGACCAAAACCAAACTGAAACCATCATGAAATCCTGGTAAGTTGCCAATGGCCTGCCGGTGGCAGGCGCAGGCGCTAGACCGCGCACAAAAAGAGCGGCTTCAAAACGGTTATCATCTCTTTGAAGCAAGTGCAATTGACAGTAAAATTATGACATCTTACAAATCTTTGGATAGTTTTGTATTTTTATTTTCAACTGTTATTTCGCTTTAATGGGCAGGAATAAAGGAATATTTGCATTCATTTTTGTGGGGTTGCCAAAGGAAGTGGCCCTTTAAAACTCAATTTAAACTTGAGCAGATTGATGGAGGAAACTGCTTTTGATAAAGTTTTTTTTTCCATAAATCTGATGGGAGGGCTTGTTTTAAATAAGTTGAAATCAATTAAAGACACATACTACGTTTATGCTTATAAACCATCATGCTTTTTGCCCCTCAAAGTATGCAAATTTTATTTTTTTCAATTATAGTTTTTTGAACGAGTCAGTTAATGCAGCCTTTTTCATAATCCACATGGTGCATTCACTCAGATTGTCGAACCAGTCAAAGAAATACTAAAAAAAAATAACAAGTGTTGAGGCAACAAAGTAAAAATATTTTCCTTAATTAGACTGCGCAACGTATTTACGGTCATCGATTCTGAACCAGTTTTTGAGAAACGCCGCTAACAATACGCAAAAACTAGAAATTCTGCATTATTACTTTTACCAAATTGGTTCGGGTTTAGATTTTAGTTCAGAATTGATGTATTGCACTGTGTTATTTATATTTATAGCATACTTGAAAGGGCAAAAAGCATGATTTTTTATTTATGCATCAACGTAGTAATAAACGGAAACCAATTAAGAATAAGTTATGGAATAGGGGTTACGTAACGGGTAAAGGTTATAAATCATTTTTTTATAATCTGTACCAAAGGTTCAAAAAGTTTACTAAGCTTGTGCAAATTTATGTAACAGCCAGAGGTAGTTTCTCCGAGGTTCTTCAGCTGAATTAATATAGTCATGTCCGTCTATCCCTCCGTCTGTCCGTATGAACAAACTGATTTCAGAGTTGGTAAGAATTAGAGATTTGAATAGAACACAAACTCTCTATATTTGCAGGCAGATAAAGTTTATTTGTTGATTTTTGCCTTCTACGCAATTTGAAAAAAAAACTCAAATCTTCCCAATTTTTATAGAAAGATTGTTCAGACCTATACATATATAGTCCTTAGAATTAGTCATAGATTCAAATTTTTAATTATAGCCACATCTTCCATAATTTTAAAGATAGATTGTGCAAACCTTTTGGACATATATATTAACCATCATTATTTATCGGTCCACCATACACCGTATTTCGATTAGATGAACGATTGTTGAGTTATTAGCGAAACCAATAATTATTATGAGCAGCATCGGTCACAAAATTGATAGGCAGCACCTACTGAAATTGTATGGTCCCAAACTTAAAATTCCAAGAACAGAAGAGAAAAGAAAAGAAAATATCCACTCAAAGATTAATTTTAGCTTGGAATCAGCTTATTCCAAATAATAAACTCAATTCTGAAACAAATTTAGGAAGGTTATAAGCAGTGATATATAAGGACTTCAGCATTGTGGTTTGAGAGAATAGGCCACATCATCTTGTTGAATTGGAAATAGATATATTCTTCTTCTTCACAAGCGCCAATATGCTGCTGCTTTCCCCATATTCTATAAAATATTGCTATACACCTGAAGACCCCACAATCCAGTTTTGGTTAAGTCTTTATCTTCTATAAAAATTTGTTTTGTTAACTTAGCTTAATCCTGGGCCAAGCCAAACAGGCTTGAATTGAGTGTGATAGCCTCAACAATTTCTAAGCACAAGTACAAAACATGTATAAAATCGAATAAAAGTAAAATAACCTTTTTTTTAACAGAACTCGTATGTACTTAAAAGCGTGTTTAAAAAGTTTTCCGTCATTTAGTTGTTTCACATTGGTTAAGTTTTAATGTACTGATTAAATCAACAACAATAAAAATGCATTTTATCTGTCCAAGGTCTTTTCTGCCATCCTGGTTATGTGTATGTGTGAAGTTTGTTTACCTGCAAATCGAAATATTAATTGGCATAAATTATTTGTCATTTTAATTTGATAAAAAATAAAATGAGGAAAAAATGTAAATAAATGCAAATGGAATTGCACGCTCACAAAATGCATACAAAAGTAGACAAAGATGAGAAGGCAACGATAACTTCGACTGTGCCAAAGTTTTAATACACTTGCAAAAGTGCGTTCCAACTGATGGGATATAGAAGTCAGATATTTTTAAATTCAAAATCGTTAATAATCTGATTGTTGACTTCAAAATTGAGCACGCTATACCATCAAAAACAATTAAGTTTTCTTGGTAAGACACATTTTCTGAGCGATCGGTTATATGACAGCTATAGGATATACAGGCCTGTTCGTGATTCCGAATTCGATCAATCGGAATTCGTAAAGGTTATTATTTTCAAGAATCGATTACAGAATTTTATTAGTTAATTTTGCCATCAAGAAAAATGGAAATATGAAGTTATTCACCCAATAACACAATCGGTTTTTGGAGACGGAAACATTTACCAATTCCGATTCAGCATGATTTGATAGAAACCGAAATCGGGAACAGGCCCGATAGTCTTCCGATTTCCACTAAATTTTGCAAACCAACATATTTTTATAATATAATATTCATCTGTTCTGAGTTTTTGAAGGTTAACTTAAAAAAAATGGTTTTCTAACTAAGACCTATTTTTCGACCGATCGGAAACTTTAGGATAAAGTCATCCGATTTTAACCAATTTTTATTAGAGCTGTTTAAAAACATGTAATTTTCATAATTACTAAGTTTTAAATCACTTTCACTGATCGGTTCTATGGCTTCTATCAAATATAGCCATCTGATCCGGGCGGTTCCGTCATATAAGCAGCCTGCAGTAAAATAAAGAGTCTGTCTAACTTTTCAGTTCGATAGCTTTAAAATTGAGAGACTAACTTAAGTGGAAGCAGACGGAATTCAACTGAGTTCGTCGTTCTGATTAAGAATATATAGTATATAGTTTATGGGGTTGGAAATTAATAGTTCTATGTGTAGCAACCAATGATCTCATTTTATTTCCACTAATATCAAATCCATGCTGTGGTCATCCTAGCTTGCTTTGAGAATGTTTTCCATTGCATCGCAAAAGTGTAATCATTTTAATGAAGTATTTCATAATGACAACACAAATCTAAATGAACTAAAACAACTGAATAAAAACCCTTCACCGCTTTGCAGCCCAATGGCTTTTCAAGAGCTTAAATGTGACCTATTTCATCCATGGGACAACATCGACAGACATTTCAATTTCATTTTTGCATGATTTCCATTTCTATGGGAACACAAAAGGTAGTAACAATTGCATTTCTCCTGACTGGCTCTGTGACCCTCCCCCCCTCATACGCGGCGTATGCGTGTTGTTTTTCTGTTTACCAATTGGAATAACACATGCGGGAGCCCTTGCCCACACACACACACAGACATCGTGAAATTAATTGTCTGACAATTTATATTTATTGTTGGGCAGGGTAGATGGTAACTTTGTTAGACAGACAATCTACAATTGAAGTGCCATAAAAGGTTACGCAGATGCGATTTGTGTGGTAAATTTCAAAAGGATTAACTGGAAACTGATTGTGCGATTTTGCGTAAAGAATGACAGAACTCAAGACAATTTTGTTTTGTTGCTGATAAAAGCACATAATAACACATATAAATTAAACAGGCTCGGCAATTAGACTGACTGTCTGCCAACTAAGCAATGTTGTCTCCTTTCCAAATAATTGGTTCGAAACCAGGACACACATACGCTCACGCCCCATTTAATTGTTCTGAAAACAAAACCTTCAACTTGAACCGAGTTGTGTAATTTGTAGTCATTATCATCAAACTTGTATTATTTGTTGTGGTAAATTAACAACAAGAAGGCAAAAGTTATCTTGGTCTAAGCAAAAGTTAGCACGACTTCGTTTAAAACGTTTCTTTACTGTCTCAAAGTAGCTTAGAGTAACTCTTGCGATGTGTATTCGATATTATAGTAGCTAAAGCAGTCGGCCTATATACATATTTTTACTAACACATTTACATAAATATAATTAGGGGATTCACGACAACTTGCTTAATAGATAACCTGTTAAAAAATGAAATCTCCAACAACAAAATGTACTACCGAAAAATAAGCTGACATCACCAGCCTAGAGCTGGGTCATGTGGTTGCCTGGTTAAAATTCAATTTTAGTGTTGGTAAACACTTCAAACAGTGTGTACCCATTAGGTGCCAGAATTTTAATATTTTGATGCTAAAGCGCCACTATTTTATAAAGCACACTAAGCTGGCAATTTAGCCTTGGTGGCAATGGTGTAGAGGTTAAGGTGTGAGACTGGAAGTCAACAAAACCTGAGTTCAAATTACGGTAAGGTCGGACTATAATTAATTTTTTTTTTTTTTTTAAGAACCTTTTAACGATTGCAATTACATAAAATGCAATCACATATTATTTAAGCCATTATCTTTTCGTATATTTTAAATTTACGTAACATAAATTTTTCAATATAGTTGGCTCTGATTTATTGAGTTTTAATAATCAAGAAATTTACTCAAAAGTGTGTTCACGACAGATGAAGATTAAATATTATTTTTCAATAGGTTATCAAATAAGCAAGTTGTCGTGAATCCCCTAAATATTATATCTTTTAAATAAAAAATCCGCAAATGTAAAAATGAGCTGCTTGGATTACAAATTAACAAGTAAGAAAGTCTTTTTAGCCTGACCTTAATATACCCTGTATCTGCTAAACCCTTGCTCTGCAGTTCCTACTAGACTTTAAACAAGGACCGCAAATCGACTCGGTGTCTCCGGGATTTTTGGGAAGTTCGAACCAAAACTGAACCGGAGCAAATTTATAATCACTGCTGAAACCTGAACCTGTACCGGCGTACGAAAAAAATAAAAGGTTCGGTTAATAAATTAAAAAAATTCATAAATTTAAAAATAAAATTTTTTTTTTGAACCGAATTTTTTTAGGTTTTTTTTTGCTCCGGTTCAGATTAGACTTTTTTGGATTTTTAGCATTTTGCAGAAATTCCATATATTTTAAAGACCAGATAAAGTACTTTCCGAATAGATTCAGAGAAAAGTCGGGACATAATCCTTAAGGACGGGCTGGATATTCGACGGTATTACGGTCAATCGAAAAGGTGAAAAATGTTGTTTACGGACAGATTTAAAAAAACCAAAGTAAGTAAAATTTCGAGTTTTCAAGCAAAAACAAGTAAGAAAATCGGCCTAGCCCGACTGTAATATACTTTCTACCTGTCAAAGAGTGTACACGAACTGTGTAAGTGCTGCCCATCTCGATTTCGGCCAGTGCTGCCTAGCGTTATTATTTGTTTTGCTTATAACTCGACTATCGATTATCTGATCTGGAAATGGTGTATGGTAGAACGATATGTAATGACGATTAAAATATATCCCTTAATAGTTTAAACAATCTATCTTTAAAATTGTAGGAGATATGATGCTTTTTTTAAATTGTGGGGGTGGCAACTCTACTATATTCCATCTGATCGGAAAACGTTGTATCGGGGCTTGATAAGTAATGATGAGTAGAATATATCATCAACCTAACTCCAAAAATGTGGAAGATTTGAGGTGCTTTACAAATTGTGGGGGTGGCAACTCTACTATCGTTCTTTTGATCGGAAAATGATGTATAGGGGCTCGATAAAGTAATGATGAGTAAAATATATGTTTAGAATGTTCGAACAACCTAACTCCAAAATCGTGGAAGATACGATGTTTTCATCAAATTTCGGAGAATGCAGGGGCCGTGGCAAAAATTTAAATATAAACTTGATCTGCCTGTAAGTATAAGAATTATATGTTCCATAAACTTCAAACCTCTAGCTCTTACCATCTCTGAGATCTCTTCGTTTATACGGACAGACAGACGGACATGGTTATATCGGCTGATGAAGACTTTATATAGTTTATAGGATCGGAGATGCTTCCTTCTGGCTGTTACATACATTTGCACAAACCCAATATAGTCTTACTTTTTCTCAGACTACTTCCCTTCTTATTGATATCAACATAGTTTGGGAATTATAAAACTGCTTTTAAAAAATAAACCCATCCGGACTGAACAGAAGTCGACTCTCGGAGAGTGTGTTGGTTTGCAAGAAGATTTTGCTCCCACAGAATAATAATTATATGATTTGAACTTCGGTAAAAATATTATTCTAAGCCCTTATTCGAATCTGAACCAGCGTTCACAGACCTTATAAACCCGCTCCTGGAACTTGAACCCAATAAGTTTCGCAAGTTCATGCCCTGAAGTGAACCCCACCCAAAATTTTTTGAGTTTTGCTGCTCTAGATGCACTCTCAGTTTATTCGCCTTCTTGACATATATTTATTTAAAAGTTAATTGAATCAAATTGCTTGTTATTTGTGTTATTTTGTTACCCGTTTAAAAATTTTCTGTATATGTTCACCACCCACATTTTTTTCAAAGTATTTCCAATTTACTGTGGCATTCAGTTGCGCTGATGCTTTCACTTTTTCCAAGGAGTGCATGTATACATATACATTTATGCTGACCACAAAGCCCCCGTCTGTGTATATCAAAAACAATTCAAAGGGATTACTGAAGCCGCCCACACATTGACATTCATGAACCAACCTGAAACAGAACATGTGTATTTGGCATTGCTGACATTCAGTGTACAAGTTAACAAAGGAAGTAGCCATTTTGAATGCTTTGTTGTGATCTGTTATGTCCCCGGATGCATTGTCATACTATGACTCACGCAATCCTTTTCTTCAGTTGCTGTGGCAATGTCTTTCCATTCAACTGCCCTGATGCAACAGAAGTAGGAAAATCTGTAATTTGACATCAAGTGGCTGCCAAAGGAATATGCACGCGCGACTCCTTTGACGTTAATGGCAAGGATAACGACAGAGATGGGAAGCAAGTATAAGCCAACAGTTGCCAGTTGCCATTGGTGCTAAAATCCAGATTGTCAACGACATGAGCTCTTGGCAGCTTTCCCATTGATTTCGCTTGCTACTTGGCTGCAACAGTATATATCTATATATGTATATATACTGTTAGTTAGCTGCCATTCGCATTGCAATTATTTCTAATTAAGCTGAAAGCCCCTCAAGAGCACATAGAAAGTTCTTTTAACTTGCGACTTGAGGTTTTTAATTAATTTCATTTGACGATGGCAACAAAAGTTACTAACGAACTTTTGTTAAATTTATCTGAACAGTTGCCAATACTTACTACTTATTTGACATAAATATGCGTAATTAAGCGCTTGGGGACCAAGTGTAGCGATTTGCCTGCCATTTCGCATAAAATATGCAAATGGGCAGCTCCGGGCATTGGTCCTGTCATTTGCTCATTTTCGCTGATGTCGCTTCTGGCCCCCATAAATATGATTATTCATTTTGACTAACCCCAGACACATTTCCGTCTGTCTGTGAATATTGAATAAAATGTCTAATATCCTCTTTTTATAATCAATTTAATGAAATAATTTAGCGCTGGCAATGTTAATGCAATTTGTGGGTCGTTACCCGGTGACTGTTTCTGGCATTGATTTGAATTGGTTGGAAAAATTTAACCAAGTATATGAAAGTCAATAAATTTAAAAACGAAAGACCTACAACATTATATACATATATTTTAAGTACAAACCTTGTATGTGTGTAAGCTCCTTATGCTTACGTATGGATGCGTAGGTAGCATTTCTGCAAGACATTCATTTCAATGGCGGACTTCCAGACTCGGTTGCAGTTTCCTTAAATCTCATGTTAGCACAGCTTGAGCAGGCTTTGGCTTTATGCAAGTTGCAAACAGCTGCAACAAATTGCCAAATAGCCGCCAGCCAAATAAACAATAACAAAACAAATTGCTTCGGTCAAGGCCAGCCATTGAATGCTTGCTTAGGCATTTACCTGGTTCAGGTAAAGATTAATCCATTATTCATTTCAAGGAATTATGTACTAGAGGTCTGCATGACTGCACTTAAACTTTTAGCAACAATGTGTACTAATTAAATTATGCACACTTTAATGTGTACTACAAACTTAGCTAAATGAATTGATATTGCATTCATTCACATTGAATGCGAAAAAATCGACTGAGTACGAATGAATGAATGTGAAAAGGGGACTGATTGAGTGAGATAAGGGGGTCTTCTACCTTTGCACATGGTTTTTTGAGTGTTTTTTAAAAAAAATTCTGAAGAGAAAACTGTAAGAGCTTTTCAATTTGGTTTTTTGATTTGTGTTATTGATTAATTAAATAAAAAATTTAAAAAAAAATGCCAATTAAGGCCTCAAAAAAAAGGTGTGGAGATGGTGGCCATGATTCCGGCACTCCAGGTTATCGGAAATGAAAACGGTTAATGAGGTTATGATCAGAATTGATGTAATTCTGGCCCCTACCTCAAACATATTTTTCAATATTTTTTTGAAAAATTGGCGGACATTTAAAAAAAATTAAAATTTTCAAGTTTTTTTTTGTAGTTTTAAAAAATTAAAAAAAAATGTTTTTCCTCTTACGAACGGGCCAGAATAACATCAATTTTGCATCGATTGCAACATGGCTGTTGAAAATCGGTTCAGTAGAACTGGCTACCAGGTCTAAAAACGTGGTTTCGAGAAAAGCGCGCTCAAAAATTTTAACAACGTTAAATTGTGCTAAAGTAGCAAGAACATTGCTCCACTATAATGGTTATATCTGCTTAATTATTTCGAATTTTGGAAATGATTTTTATGAAAATGTAAGTTGTCTGCTTTTATGCAGATTTTAAAATCATATGCGTGCCGTTGTAATAACAAGCTTAGATATTTCCAACGCGGCCTGAAAGTAGGCAACATATATTTTTTTAAAGCAACTAGATTTGAAAACCATGAAGATGAGAAAACGGCCCTTAGAAAGTTGTTGTTTTACGCCCAGAACTACGTTTTGTTCCATAACACAGTGCCAGACATAAATTCTAAACCAATTTTTTGAGAATCGCCGCTGAAAGTACTTGCAAAAACTAGAAATTCTGCATTATTACTTTTTCCAAATTGATTCGGGTTTGGATTTTATGCTATAATCCATTTTTTTGCTCAAACTGGATTTTGACAACTTCATCGCGTATATTATCTTTGCTTTCGCTAGTTTTTCGTGCTGGTGACGGTACTGCTTTGAACCGAACCGAGCCAAACTATAACATACCGAACCCGCGTGTTTGAAAATGCTGAACCGTGCCGAAAACCGCAAATGAAACGGTTCGGACATTGGATTTTACGGTTTTTCAGATTGAATTTAATCCTAGTAGTCCAGGGGGCATAGGTTTAAGAGGCAAAAAAAAAAGAATATTCTGCTCATTGCAGTGCTCAAATCACAAAAAGGTTCTTTAATAAGACATTCACCCTGGCCTACTACTATTAAATTGAATCTAAAAAGAACCAAAAATCCGATGTCTATTGATGACAAACTTAAAGACAAGGATTGTTGGACATTTAGGAAATTTAATACAATTATACGAAAAACCCTGCATCATTCTAGCTTTGTAGAATTTTTCTAACTCCCTCTTTAATGACACAAGCTGTCCTGTGTTTCCACAAATCTCCTGCAGTTATCGTCTCTTTTCGAAATATAAATTATTCTGCAATCTGTTCTTGAAAGTTGCCGTCGTATACATGGCAGCTAGTTAGAAGAAGAGATTTCACAGTCGTAAAGTCGAGCCGAACCCCCGCCCTAGCTACGACTTTACGACTTAATTATCGAAAATAATGGTTAAAAAATGTGCTCAAAATTTCTTTAAAACAAATATGCACAATGGTCCCAAAGTAGTTTTTTTACATAAAAAAATAAAATTGTGATTTATGGAAAAAAAATTTAATTTTTTCTAAAAGAGTGTACTCCAGGATGCGGAAAAATACAAACTTTTATCATGAATGCAGCACTGAACATTTTTGCGAAGCTCTAAAAGTTAGCTTTTAATTTTACTAAGCACGTGGCTTTGGTTGTGGCAAAGTTTTATTTAAATTCATTGGATTATAAATAAACAAAGGTCGATTTAAAAAATTCAACTAAAACGTGGAATATTATATGCAATGTATGTTTAATACAATTTCGTTTGAGTTTGGTTTGTATATGTGCTTTGTCCTTTGTTTTAGGTTTTTTTATTGTGTGCTGTTTCAGGCGAGCTTAACCTCAAAGTAATTCTGTTTCATGAAGTTGTTTGTAATGGATTGTCGTGGATTGACGTTACTGTTAATGCAATGTAGTTCATTAAAGTATCTTCTATACGACAGTCGATTTAGATTTTGCCCGATTTTGCCCGAATCGTTAATATCACGATTTTTTTCAAACAACTTTGAGTTTGGGCATCAAGAACTGATTGAAGTGTGGCTATTAAATGGCCGTTAAACATTGGCTGTCTCAGATTTTGTATATGGGAAATGTATAAAGGATTGTGGTAACTGTATGCGTAATATTGTTTTTCAATGATTGAATCATATTTAAATCTTGATGATTTAAAGCTAAATTGAATTAAATCTTTATTTTTTTAAATCAGGTTGAGATTGAATCGTAAATCAATCTCGAAATGATTGATTCATTTACAGCCCTGCTTAGTATACCCTTTTTACTCTACGAGTAACGGGTAGAATAATGCTCTAAGTTAAGCCAATCTGGGTAATGGCGATGAGAATATGGTGAAAAAATGAAATATCTTAATTATTTTTCTATCCCGCGCCCATCTCTAGTTTAAACCTCCATGAACCACTGAACCAAGAAGAAATAATAGTATAATTGCATATAGTTTACGATATATGGAGTTCCAAAATTCAGAAGTAATTGAAATTGAACAAAATATCGCTTAAAATGGAGTGGAATGATCCTTTTCAGAGGTAGGACCATTTATAAGTAAAGTCGAAATTTGCCACAGTTTGACAAACACAATATAGAAAAAGTAAGTGCGGGTGCTTAAATTCAAAAACTTCTTTCATGAATTGCGATATAAAAAACGCGTTAAATCGATAAGTTGAAACCCCCTAAGCTCTCTGGATTAAAGTTAAAATTTCATATCATTTTTGAACCATTTAAAAAAAAATAGTTCATTGCTTTTCTGTCAAGTGAAAAGTTAATTGAATTCCCTAATCCGACATAATTGCATAATACATTTTAATATTTCATTTCATTTTGCTGAAACTAGCTTGCATTTATTAAATTATGAAAAAAGAAGAGTTGCGTACAAAAAAAACTTAAAACAAACAATTTGTTTGGGCTACTTAATTAATTGGTTTTTGTTGTTGGCTAAATTAGGTTTACAATCAATTATCATTTAATTTTTTTCTGCATGTTTAACAAATCAGCTTGGACACTTGTGTAAGCCAAAACGAATTTAATTATAATAGTGCGTTTGTCCTTGCCATAGTTTCCTCTTTGATAACATTTTGAATAGTTTAACAATTTGCTGGGTTGAAAATTAAAAATCAAGCTAATCTATTAAAGTCGTTGGATGTTGTTTTGCTATAAAGTGGTTGTTGATTGCAATTCGAAAGATATCCAGTAAATTAAAAATACATACAAAATATTCTTTTTACAAACTAATATCAACGTTTAGTTATCAACAGTTTAATTCGTGGCCGACGCATGCAGCATGCGCGTTCCTTGCTCTCTCCATCATATATTTTGTGTAGTTCCCGTTTTGTTGCTTTAGTGGCGGCTGCTTCTTCTTTTGGCTTTAGACTTCAGTTTGTTTTGGGTTTTGGGATATAGTCGGTTTAACAAAGTTGGTTTCCTATTTCTATTGGGGTCTTCTGCTAACTTACATGCAATAAATGACTTTGTATGCATTACGCGTTTATCACAATTTCATTTTCATTTCCATTATTTCTATTTTTTGTGTGTGTTTAAGGATTTAATTCGCTGTCATTTAGAAAAGAACACGAGCGCTCTCTCAACTATGTTACAATTAATTATGAATCGTAATCAGGCTTTTCAGTTGTACAATTAGAAACTTCGGGGATTTGGTCATTAACAAGGAAGTTGTTATGGATGAACTCCATATTCTTGGCAAATCATAAAAGTAAGAATACAAAATGTAGCAAGTTACAGCAAAAATGTCAAATTTGACTTGGATCGGGAACACTTGTAGGTGCTAAGGCGGCTGTCGCTGGGGCATCTTGTGTTGCCTCTGCCGCCGGCTTGCCTGCATTCATTTTTGCCTTCACCTTGAGCAACAATGCCTCAAAGGAGTCCTCTTGTGGTTTGACTACGGGAGCAGCCACCTTGGGAAACACATACGAGTGGTAGTTGTTGATGCCCGCATTATCTAAAAGAATATATATATAAAATAAAAGATTTCACTTGCAATTTCTTGGTTTACTCACCCAAATCTGCATAGGTGGCACGACAAAAGGCTCGTCTACCGCCAAAGCTAATGTCATACATATTAATCTGGGCATCTCTGGGACTTGTTTCAATGGCTGTAAATGCGTCCTGCGCACGTTCATAAGTCACAAAGCCATACTTCATGCTGTGCGTAAAGTGGGTAAATATTCAACTTAGAGTTTACTCCTTTAGCCTCCCCTTTACACTTACCCATTCTCCTTGTAGTGTATGGTTATCTGTTTGATGCTGCCGTAGGGCAAAAATTTGCGTCGCAGCAACTCTTTGGTGGTCTCTGACTCAATGCGTCCCACATAGACAATGCGTCGCTCCTCCACAGCCGGCTGGGATACATTCCTATCCACAAATTCGCGTCGATTGTTGTTATTAGGATTTCCGTTATTGTTGGATATGGAACGCGAACGTGAACGTCTTAAACTGCGCTGCGGACTGCGACTACGCTCGCGATCGCTGTACTCGGAGCCAGAGGTTGATAGTTGCGCACGTGACGCCTGGTTTTTTGAGCGTCGCTTATTGTAGCTGGTGCGACGTTGTCTACGCTCATACTTGCCCGCTTCTGAGTAGGACGAAGAGCTGACCGAGCTGCGATGACGATGTGTGCTACGTGAAGAGTAACCATTGCCTATACTGCTGCTGCCACAAGCGGGTAAGGCCTCTGAGTGTCGAGAGTTGGAGCGTGAGCGTGCCAGGCTGCTGCTAGTGGAGTCGTCTGAGGAGCTGGCCGACCCGGAGGTTTCACTCTGACGTTTACGATAGTTGCGGCGCTTTCTGCCACGCGACTGGCGCTCGACGGTGGGCAGCGTAAGCAAAGGAAATTCGGGCTGCAGTTCGGTTTGTGTGGACATGCTAACCAGCTGCTTGCGCACACGATCTTTGGGCAAATGCATAATGATCATATCCTCGCCATGTTGCACTTGCTGCTGATCGGCAGAGGCCGGAGGTGTGGCAGTAACCACTGGGGTACAACTTGTCTGCTTCACCACCTCGCATTGTATGCTGGCTATGAGTGAATTGCTCATGTTTTTGTTTTTGTTTGCCTCCTGGCCATTGGAGATGTTGTACAACAACACGGAGGACTTGAGCAGCGAGCGTGAGGAGGTGCGGCTTAGTTGATTTGGTGGTATCGTAATGTCCGTGTTGCAACTGGCCGAGACAATAATAATTTCCTCATAGTCCGCCTGTAGTTTGTTATGGGGCTTGGGTACAACTGGCTGCTCCGCTTCCGACTCCATGCAGTAGGTGTCCTTGACTATGTCTTTGAGCGTGGGCAACTTGGTCACGCGTGGCACCTTGGCCGAAACACGCGAATCTATAATCTTGAGCTGCTGGGCCCGCTTCATCTCTATCATGCGCAACACTTTGTTCTTGGCCACCGTAATGGGATCCATGGGTACAGCGGCAGGCTCTTTGCTGGGACACTTCAGACTGTTGACAATATTAACAATGGCCAATTTCTGTGTGGATATACTTGTAGCTGGCCTAACATCTAACGCAGGAGGAGCAGCAGCTTCAATCTTTGCTTGCTTGGGTGGAGTGGGCTTGGGTTTGGTTATGACAGGTACACCGCCACAGCGACGCTGCTTGTACTCTTCCAGATTGAGTTTACGCTTAGGTGCGGGTACAGGTGCAGGTACGGGTAGCGGCTCAGCTGCTGCTGCCGCCGCCTCCCTTTCATGCTTGAGTAAGGCCAGGTTTTTGCCACCCAAACCCAATCCTGTGACAGGCTGCTTTTTGATTGTGGGCTTAGTTAACTCTGGAGGTTTTTTGGCAGCCACTTTGGCTGTCTTAATCGTGGCTGCGCCCACTTTGCGCTTGAGAAAGTCCGATTGTTTCTTGTTGGGCATCAGGCAAATGTTGTTAGTGGGTTTGACCTTGGATGTGGTAGCTGAAGCAACTTCCTGAGTCTCGGACTGCAATGGCTTGGCCTATGTGTAGAATGTGAAGGGACAGCATTTCGATAAGTCGCTTCAGGCGGGGATCGCAACTCTTTTCTACTCACCTCTTTGACACTGATCACCGACTTCTTGGTGGACTTGGGGCACCAGGATGGATCCGATTTTACATTATCCACATAACACAAATCATCGGCCGCCGCAGCAGCCTGGCCAGCTACCCAAACGGATTCATCCACATCGATTACATCAATGGTTTCCACATCAATAATCGAATCTGAATCATCATCAGAGTCACGGATTTTGGTGGCAGCGACAACTGGTGGTTTGGCTGACACTACACTAACAGGAGCTATCGCTGGAGCATCTGGTGTACATTGGCTCAACTGTTTGGGCTCCTTCAATCGAAACGTGTTTAAATTTACCGCAAAGTCATCTTTGGTAATAAAATCCGCCAAATCAAAGTTATTCACATCAATATTCAGACCCAAAGCATCTGCATCCGAGGTTATAGTATTAGTGCTCATCGTGCGGCTCTTACGCTCTCCGTTGGTTGGCCTGACCATCTCATCTGCTGTAAGCAATCTTTGATCCTGCTCATTGTATTCGTCCTCATCGTCATCGTCATCATAGTCGCTCGAGTGCGACTCATAGTCACCAATGGAAGAGCTGTCTGTGCGTGTGCGAAAGGTGGAATTGCTGCACTGGCTCTGTATATCATCCAAACCAACCAGGGCATTCAACTGACGCTGCTGCTCGTAGGCCACATCCACCTCGCTATCGGTAATGGCCTGATAGACCTGGGCATTGAGTACATTGACATCCTGATCGCACAGCTGCTGTTCCACAAAGTCACTGTAGATCAGCTGTTTACGAGATGATTAATCTTTGTAGGCCCCACCAATCATTTCATTCTCAAGCCAAGACCTACCAGGTTATTGCTATTTTGCAACTCCTCCTCCTCTCCACCACCATTTCCAGTGGAACTGAGCAGCGATTCGTCTGTGGGTTCAATGGGCAGAATGCCGTTAAGCGTATCCGACAGCTGCAGGCTGTAAGGAAATGTTAGCCAAATGGAAGAAGTTTTTGTATGGCCAAGAAGAACTTACTCATCATTGGGGGACCAGAAATTCGGTTCAACTTCATATTTGACAAAATTTCCCTCAAAGGGATCCTCGTGAAATACATTCAGCAAACGTGAATCCATAACGTTGGCTAGAAATTAATAGAGAAATAAATATTAATAAATGATACGAAAAGGAATTATAGTCACAATTTAAATTTAGCGTATTCAAGGATACTCTAACTTGGTCAAACCAACTTGGTTTTCCATTGTTGTTGAACATTAAATGACTCTTTCAAAATTTCCACACGAATTTGGTCAGGCTATAACCTTTTGAACCGAAATTAAAATGTTTGACATCAATAATCGAGAGTAGATGTGCGCGCGGTATATGATTTCCAATTAACATAAACGTATCTATATTAGTCACGCGGGAATCACGCGTGATTTCTGACCGCAGGCCATCTTAATTGCATCGCTACTCTCATACTTTGTCTTTGCCTCCTTACACAAATATCTATGGTAAAGAAGGGAGGGGGAAACTGAGAGCGGCGCAGTCCAATTAGCTACTGCCGTCAAACAAAGTCCAGTTGGGAAATTACCAGTTAGCTTTTGCCCTCTCGCTCTCTCTTTCTCGTAAGTTCTACCAATCGCCGCGGTGTTGTTGTTGTCGTTGCTTTGAATTTTCTTTTACGTATAGCTCCACTATTGTTTATCTGATCGAAAAACGATATATGGCGGGTCGATAAATAATGAGTAGTAGAATATATGTCTAGAATGTTCAAACTGACTATCTTCAAAATTGTGGGAGTTATTACGTTTTTTTTTAATTTGCGGGGGAGGCAGGGGGCGTGTCAAAAATTAAAAATAAACTTGATCTGACTGCAGCTATAGGAATTATATGTTTCATACACTTCAAACCTCTAGCTCTTACCATCTCTGTGATCTCTTCGTTCATACGGACAGACAGACGCACAGACAGACCGACATGGCTATATCGACTCGGCTGTTGATGCTGATCAAGAATATATATAGATGCTTCCTTCAGGCTGTTACATACATTTGCACAAACCCAATATACACTGTGTACCTTCGGTACCATTGATAAACAAATCGTTCCTATGGCAGCTATAAGATATAGTCATCCGATCCGCCCGATTCCGACTTTTTGCAAAGTTTGGTCGAGATAACTTAAAAACTGAGGGAGGAGATAGCATAGAAACAGACGGACATGGCTATATCGACTCAGCTCGTCATGCTGATCAAGAATATATATACTTTATGGAGTCGGAGATGCTTCCTTCTATGCGTTACAAACATCGTGACAATTTAAATATACCCTCTGTAAGGGTATAAAAAAGTTCGTGAATACTGCATGACTTCTATTCACGAGGTATATATTAAACACGCACGAATCTCGGATGCACACGCACAAAAGTCTGTGTTTTCTCACGATCATGTCGTGAAACTTCGTGACACGTTGAAATTCACGTCCCGCACCTTGATTCGAGAGTTTGATGTGACACCGAGAATTCTCAGATAGATCAAATCGAACAGGCCTGATATTTTAGCTCAAAACGCAAGCATTTTCATTTACATTTTCAAGGGTAAATCTCTCGGAGAACTTTTCTTGAAACAAAATTGAAATTGTATTGGAAAAAAAATGCCTAAAAAAGTTGTCACGCGACGTCAACGCAAAGCAGCAGAGGCTAAACGAAGAGCCGAAGACGATGCATTACGAATTCAGGCAATGTCACTAAGAGAACCAGCGGGTGGCACTATCCAATCGCTGCCACAAATCACAGTGGAGATTAAATTGCCAGACGATTCAACATGTATTGCCACACCGTCTTCGAGTGCGTCCAAATTGTCGCTGACTCACAAAGCCACCATGACAATTATACCCAGACCCGAGAAGAAAAACAGCTCCACGCAGGTGGTGGAGACGAATATTGTGGAGCTAAAGCCACCACCAAAAGAGCCCGAGAAGAAACGGAGCCCAACCCAGGTGGTGGATAAGACTGGAATTAAGACAATTGGGAAATCTGCCGCGGAGAATCTTGGCGAGCAAAAGTCACCAAAAGAGACCGAAAAGAAAAGCAGCTCAACCCAGGTGGTGGATAAGACTGATGCTGAGAGTCTAGTCGAGCTAAAGCCACCAAAAGAGCCCGAGAAGAAACGAAGCACAACCCAGGTAGTGGATAAGACGGGTAATAAGACGTATAGGAAATCCGCTACTGAGAATCTAGTTGAACACAAACCACCGAAAGAGCCTGAGAAGAAAAGGAGCACCACACAGGTGGTGAATAAGACTGGAATGAAGACGATTAAGAAATCAAATGTGGAGAATCGTGTCGAGCAAAAGCCACCACCAAAAGAGCCCGAGAAGAAACGGAGCACAACTCAGGTGGTGGATAAGACTGGGACTAAGACGATTAAGAAATCAAATGTGAAGAATCGTGTTGAGCAAAAGCCACCAAAAGAGTCGGAGAAGAAAAGCAGCACCACCCAGGTAGAGGATAAGACTGGAATTAGGACGTATAGGAAGAACATTGGCGAGCAAAAGCCACCCAAAGAGCCGGAGAAGAAAAGCAGCACAACCCAGTTAAGGGATAAGACGGGTAATAAGACGAATAGGAAATCTACTAGAGAGAATATAGTCGAACAAAAGCCAACAAAAGAGCCCGAGAAGAAACGTAGCACCACCCAGGTGCTGGATAAGACTGGAATTAGGACGTATAGAAAACCTGCTGCGGATAATCTGATTAATCAAAAGCCACCAACAGAGCTTAAGAAGAAACTGAGCACCACCCAGTTGAAGGATAAGACAGGGAATAAGACCTTTAAGAAATCTGCTGGGGAGAATCTTCTGGATCAAAAGCCATCAAAAGAACCGGAGAAGAAAAGCAGCACCACCCAGGTAGCGGATAAGACTGGGATAAGGACCTATACGAAATCTGTTCCGAAGAATCTAGTCGAACAAAAGCCACCAACAGAAACGGTTAATAAAAAAAACGCAACCCAGGCGGTGGTTAAGACTTGGAATATGACATATAAGAAGAAATCTGCGGGCGAGAATCTTGTCGTCAAGCAAGAGCCCGAAAAGAAAAAGAACACAAACCAGTTGAAGGATAGGATAGGGAATAAGACAAATAGGCAAACTGCTGCACCAAAAGAGATTGAAAAGAAAAGAAGCACCACCCAGGTGATCAATAAAACGGGATGTACGACATATCGAAAATCTGCTGGGGAGAGTCTTCTCAAGAAAAAACTCTCAAAGGAGCCGGAAAAAAAACTGATCAATAATAAAACGTCCACCACTAGGACCATTCCAAAGACGCCACCAAAGCGTGCAGGTGGTTGCGCCTCAACCTGGTGTGATAAAAACAAATCGACACCGTCTAATCAAACAAAAACAACCAAGAAGCCTCCACCAGAAAGCAAAGCCTCCGAGCAGTCACAACTCAAGGCCGCAATGTTGCCATTTGTCACCAAGTTATGTCAACGGATTGAGAGTCGTTTGTGCTCTTTGTCCCCAACCGCTGGTCAAAGAGTGGCTGCCCTGAAATCACAACTACAGGCCAAGGTGAAAGCAGGACAGCAGATTAAAAGTCGACCCACGGCCAGTCAATTGGCCGAGCTGAAAAAAATTCTGCTAGAGAAAAAAGAGAAACAACTGGAGGAAGAGGCACTCAGGAAACTCAAACAGCGCACCAGGCAAAGAGAGGAACCAATTAATACCTTGGAGCAAAAGGAGGAACCAATTAATACGCTAAAGCAACAGCCTACTTGTAAGCCTCCTGACGAAAGCAAATCTGCACCCAAAAAGGCCACGAAGCGTTCAGCAACAGGTAATATTAAGGTGGCTACTACAACCGAGACCGAAATTAAAACGCCAACCATATACGTACCCCCTGAGGACATAACTCCACCGAAATTTTTTGCCAACACGGGCTACTTCATACTAACTGGCAACGATGAACAGCTGACGCAGCAGCTCAACAATTTGAAAGCACAAAATGTTTGCATTCGGAGATGTCTGCATCTACCGAATAACATGAGCGAAAAGGTGGAGCAGCAGCTGGAGGAGCTGGATAAGAATCGTAAGCAAATAGTGCAACAGATGCAAGATAAATATGCCATGTTAGCACCACGACGTGAACGCCGTAAAAAGAAGCCATACAAATACAGTAAATACAAACTTTTACCCAACACTGATTAAAACTACCGAGTCCGAGTGCAAGCAAAAAAAAAACCATTACAATTGTTTATTTATAGAGTTGGGGTATTGGTTTCATTTCTTTGTACTAAATAAATTAGGCAAGATGAATTGAGGGCTTTGATTTTAATGTAAAGAAAAATAAAACCTGAAAGAGGCAGCAGTAACTCATCAGCAAGTGTATATGAGCTTCAAATAACCTATCGGTCGTATAGTTATTCGTTTTGGGTGGTTCCTACTAGAGATAGAACGAGATAGGTATATCTTCAGATATAGCGAATGTTTAGCGAATTAAAATCGACTAGCCTTAGGGCTAATTTCTCATCTCCTACATAGCACTATTTGTCACATAAACTAACCAAAAACACAGTAAACTCTAAGTTTATCTGACATATAGCAGCTATATAGTAGATGAGAAATCGGCCCTAAGCCAGGTAGATTTAACTAGTACGAATTTCGCCCCATTTCATCCAGTAACCGAACATGTGCTTGTTCCTTTAAAAAATAAAAGAATTTTCATTTGTAAGCGTTTATACATAAATCTCTACAGATTTCCGTCTCACCCACCAATTGATTTTGGGAGAATAATCACTTGAGGATTGCAAGCACCATGATTATTGTAAACATATAAGATGCAATTCGTTACATGCAGATGTGTAATTCCATAAGCCTAAAAGTATGCTCATTTTATTCGAAAAAAGGTGTCAGGTGTGTAGATAATATGTCAAATATCGCTTGTTGGTTTACTGGCAAGCCCCTTAAGCTATGGAATCGCCAGAGTTCTTAAAATGGTACAACAGTTTGATAAATATTAGAAAAGTTCCCCAAAAACAATTAAAGAAAAAAATAAATTTAATTAAAATCTTGAAAAAGAAATTTATGTAGTTTTTTGATTGAGGTTAGGGAGGTCATAAATTTCCTGTTCTAGAGAACAAAAAATCCTGAACTGGTTCTTCAATGGTTTGCAGCCTTTGACAAAATAAATATTATCTAAAGTTGATTTTACTAACTAATTGGTTATTGAAATGCATGATCTACTTTCAGAAAGCAGCTCCATGCCTTTGTTTGGTCCTTGGCTAAAGTTTTGGCGAAAATGATAGTCAATTATCGATTAATCGATTTTACAAGTAATAGCTATCGATATAAAAATATACGAAAATTTAAAAAAAATTTAAAATTTTGAAAAATCGAGACTTTATGGAAAATTGCTTATACCATCCACGCTTTGCATGCAATATTATTATGGTATGATCCAAAATATTTCAAATAGAACTAGCTAACTTTATAAGAATAAAAAAATTATAGCAATTTTTTTTGGGATCAACGAATTTCCCAATTAAAATTTAGTATTTTTAACTTTTTTATTTTAAGAGTACATATCGAATCTTTAATATAATAGATAGAAAATGTAAATCGGATTATTGGTTCAGTTGTTCTGAAAGTTTATGTAAGCTTTGTCTTTTTATAAATACCCCAAAATCATATATTCGCCGATATCTGGTGAACGACATTTTTGAATTTAGCGTCCCAAACATAATTAAAAATCGACAAATATTGTACAATTTCTTTCATTCATATTTCAACGAAACTAGAAGTTGCCTTTGATTAAATTTCAAAAATCAGTTTTGAAATTGGCGCGTCATGTTCAACAAGTTGGCAGTGGTGCACCAATTTCGTCTTGCATGTTCCCCATTTGTCCCCGTTCCGCTGCCACCTGTTCCTTTTTCCCCTCAATTGGTGCTCGCTCACGCAGTTGTGAGTGCGGGTTTTAGTATTTTCGATTTTTGGTATTTGTGGCTTAAACCAACTGCGGCCGTACTGTGCTCCGAGACCGGACTCGGTCAAGTTAGTTTTAATGATTAAAATTCAATTAACTCAAAAAGGCGTAAATAAATAGGCTAGAAATTATTAATCTTAAAATTTATCAGGCCTGTTCCCATTTTCGATTTCGATCAAATCATTTTTTCTGTTTCCTTAAACCGATTATTCGGCTAATAACTTCAATTTCTCATTTAACTTCATTTGACGGTTCAAACAGTAAAATGTTTTAGCCGAATACTCGAAATGTTTCAAAGAAATGAAAGGCTCTATCAATTGAATTCGGAAACGGCAACAGGCCTGTCAAATTGAAATTATTTATCACTTTTAGCAAAAAATCATCAAATAAAACAACAAAAACAAAACACGATGCTTTAAAATTATATCAAATTTAAACTATTCATCACTTTTGGTGAAAAAATCATCAACTAAAAGAACAATAACAACAATAACAAAACACGCGCACACAGACAGGAAAGAAGAAGACAAGCCGCACATGTGTGAGAGATGCGTGCGTGAGTTTGACGAATTTGTTCATTTAAACACAACTTGATTTGGCCAACAATTCGACAAAAAGAATAATTAATTCAATTAATTATGTGATTATTGCTCCTTATGGTGTTTTTTGCCACTTTTATGCTCACATCACGCACACATCTTTAGTCCCGACCACGTGTGTGTGTTTGCATGTGTGAGTGCCGCTGTTGTGCCATGTGCTTTTTATTTTAATGCCTAACAACAATAAAATGCGATATCTTCATTGTATTAAACCATGCTCTCCCGTTTCTCACACACACGTACACACACACATCAAGCGTATTTTGTTTAGAAAGCTGTTTTCATAGGAAACACATTCACCGACACAGACGAAATGCGAAACGGAGAGCACACAGACAGACAGAGGTCCACCAGATTCAGGTGAATTTGTATTTGCACGCCGCCCGGAGCACCCCCGCCGTATGGCCAAGTCTTTAACTTGAATTTCTGATTACCTTGCGATAATTTCGACTTTGACTTGTCTGTCCTTGGGTATAGGTTTAAATATTAATTCCTTCAACTTTTGTTTTAATGTTTATATTCGCTGTGCCGTCTATTTGTCTGCTCTGCTTTAACCTCACATGTTGCGCCGCGTCTACAAAACCGAACGAACTAACACAAGTGCACTGGGTGGGTTTCCCTTCAATTATGAATTCAATTATTTAGTTAACAATGTTTTGTTTTTGTTTGGCCAGCTGGGCAACAATTAAATTCATTTATTTGCGGCAAACGTCACTCCAATTCACAGCACGTTCGGTTTTTATCTTATAACTTCTCACATTTCTGAAATGTTCACGTGGAATCGCGGCGCGGCAATAAGCCCACTTAGTGTGACCGTAGGTGACAAACGGAAAAATCGTGACTTTCGATGAATGTCAAAATACGATTTAAAAAATACTAACCCATAATTAACACATAAAAATACTTACTTGTTTGAGAATATACTGCAAAATTTTAAAATAAATACTGGAAAAACAAGGAACACAAAGGAAAGGCTTTCGAAAAGGCATAGCCTAATCGAAAAATTATATAATAGATTTTAGTGGCTTGTTAATGTGGATTATGATTCAATAATAAAAATAAATCAACCATGTTTCTGAACTATCTTAAGCCGAACCGTTTTGGAATACATTATAAGAGTATTTGCCGATCTGAAAAAATTCTTTGAAAATTAGGCGGATTTTTTAATATTTAACATTTTAGACTGTAATGGGGAATAAACTATCAATTCGGTGTTTTGAGCACGGTACGAAGTCGCACCGTTCCGAGGTGGTTTTTGAAAATCCGTACCGAGCTAGAGCAGCCCTATTCTTAATGTCGAATCTTAAAAATAGATACAGGAATCAAGTTTGAACAGGTTGAAAATCGCTGACCTAATATAAACTGGAAACACGCCAAATTTATAAAATAATACTGCGATATGGCACTAAACAACTTTTAAACCACTTGTATAAACTAGTTCGTAACACGTCTTGAACCAGTAAAATATTTAAATCCTAATTACCTACTTTCATACCGAATTTTAAATTGATAGCTCAAATAATATCTGCGCTATGGCTCGGAACTACATTTGAACCACTTTCGGAACCAGTTTTGAAAATAGTTCACTTTATATAACAAACCTACGCTCCAAATGTCAAGTTTATAGCTTAAATATTTTTTAAAATAAGGTTCTGAACTACTTTTGAACCGGTTGAAATTGGTTCAGTACTGATTTTAAAACGATAAATTATCAAACTCCATATTACCTATTCAAATGCTAAAATTTAAGTACATACATTATATATTTCCTTGGATATGGCTCTGAACTATTTTTAAACCGGATTAAAGTGGTAAAAAACCACTCAAGAAATTTCAAGTTCATCAAGTTAAAATAATTTAAGAGTTATGGCTTGGAACCACTTTCAAAACGGATGAGAGAGTTGAGAACATACTACAAAAATTTCCTGAAGATCGGTTCATCTGTTTAGACGCCCAAAGGGACCAAATTGATCCTCTTTCGATCCGAGCTTCTCTCAATCTCTTGGTTCGTGTGTCTTTTTAATTTTTGCTCAAGCGAAAGGGTCAGTTTAAAAAGTTTTTTGGAGTTATAATATAGTACAAATTTACAAATATTAGATCGGTAAAGAATACTTTAACGCTTACTTATTAGACGAACTCGCATTGTCTACTCTACAATTTGTTCGAAATAGGCAAAAAGAAACAGTATTGATGTAGTTGTCATCAATATTCTAAATATTTTATTAAAATTGTAAACAAAATTAATATCCCTGTCGAAACGGAGACTTGTATAAATCCGCGAAATAATTTGCCTAATTTTTGAACTCTTGCAAAATGTATATTAATTTTACTCAGAAGTTCGTTTGCGACCCCATAAACTATATATATTATAAATTTCTTCGGTAGGATCGATTTAATTACGGTTCTAAGCGTGGTTCAGAGCCATATCTCTGAAACTATTTAAGTTATACAGCCATGTTCTCAATTCCACTTCCACAAAAGTTTTGTGATTTGGAGGCCAAATTTGGTGCAAAAACCGGTTTAAAATCACAAAAATTTTGTGGAAGTGGATTTCAGAACATAGCTGATAAACTTGAAATTTGGTGTGTACGTTGGTTATATGGAGTAAGATATTTTCCCGAATCAAAACCGGCTTCGAAACAATATTAAACCAGTTTAAACAAGAGGTTCAGAGCAAGGCTGCAAACCTCAAACAATTTTAAAGAGGTTTGGTTCGGGGGTTCAAAACCGTGAGGAATATTTGTGTTCGGTTTGCGGACCGTTTCCTAGAACCCCAGGATTTGGTTCAAACTTCGGTTTACTTGAACAAAAAGAAAGACAACAAATGAGGCTTTTCTCTCTCTGTTTGTATGTCCTCTTGGAAAATTTTTGAAGAAATTTTTAACATCACTGACAGAGTTTTTTATTTGATATATGTTCATTGCTTTCTATTGCTCTCATAAAACTTATTTTTAAATAATTTTTTTTTATAAATATCTTTTGTTTGAAAAATTACTTATTATTCTTTTTTCTTTTTTAATAAGGTTCAAAAACGTAAAAGGTTCTGTATACGGTTCGGTTCTTGCACTTCGAAAAACCCCCAACCGAACGGCTTTCAGGGTTCCGGACCAGTTTGGAAATTATTGAAGCTTCACCGTTCTTTCCGTTCGTTCCTTCTTCAAATTTGTAACTGCTCCATATTCCCAAATGATTTTCTGTTGTTCACCCACATCCTTCAAATGAAATTTTAAAATTAGTTGGAACATATGTATTTTATTAATTGGCATGTACTTTAAATGATGCACAAGTTTAGTGACCAGAGAGGCGGTCTGCATGCTTATATATATATATATATCTGTATACGTATTCTCAATAAGCTGGCACAAGCATTAAACATATATATATCCGTAGCTGATGATTAAAGTACAATTCGTATAAAATTAAAGAAACAAACGTATGGTTTGGGTTAATTCTGATTTGTGTATGTGTGTATATAGTACGAAAATGCGGGATAACTCTAGAAATAACTGGACAAATTTAACGACGCTTCACGCTGGTCCATTCGCCTTCATCTCCGGCTTTGTTTTCTGCAAATGATTAAAGGAATTACAATATAAATTGCTTTATATAGGATATACAGGTAGCTTACCCTTGTCCTGGGGCTGTTCTCGTTTAGGGGCGGGTTTCTCTTCACGCGGAGCAGGAGCAGTGCGCCAATTGCCACCACCACCGCCGCCGCCACCACCAGCAGCAGCGCTGCCTCCATCCTTAGGTGCAGCACCGCGCACATCACGTCTTTCGCCGGCCGGTCGACGATTGTCTCGATCACTTTGACGTGGAGCATCGCGCCAGTTGCCGCCAGTCTCGCGCTGGGGTTCCTCATTGCGGCGTGGTCCATCGTTACGACGGAAGCCACCGCGATCCCGATCATCATCACGATCCCGACGTGGACCATCGTTGCGGAAGTCACGGTCACGCTCATTGCGATCCCCGCCACGCTCATTGCGTTCCCCGCCACGCTCATTGCGATCGCCGCCACGCTCATTGCGATCACCTCCACGTTCAATGCGATCACCTCCACGCTCATTGCGATCACCGCCACGTTCATTGCGTTCACCGCCACGACGCCATTTGTCATCGCGCAAGGCCGGAGCCCCAGCACTGCCGCCAGCATCCTTGGGTGCTGCGCCACGCACACGCCAAGAGGAGTCGGCACCAGCTCCCTCATTGTCCTTGCGTTCTCGATCTCCACCACGCTCCATGCGATCGCGTTCTCCACCGCGCTCCATGCGATCCCGTTCTCCGCCACGCTGCTCATTGCGATCGCGTTCTCCGCCACGTTCATTGCGATCGCGTTCGCCTCCGCGCTCCATGCGATCTCCTCCACGCTCAATACGATCGCCACCTGTTGGCGGAGCCGCAGCCCGACGCCATTCACCGGCTCCTCCAGCAGCCGCACTTGGTCGTGCCTCGGCACGTTCTCCACCACGTGGACGCCAGGTATCGCGCTCCTTGTCGCTACGTTCGCGTTCGACAGCCACCTCACGGGCCAAACGGTCGCGATCCTCCTTGATCTTGCGTTCGGCTTCCTCCTCCTTGGCACGCTGCTTCTCGTATTGAGCACGACGCTTCTCATCCTCAGCCTCGCGCTCCAGGCGGCGAGCTTCGGCCGCAGCACGTTCCTCGGCCGCCTGGGCCAGACGAATCTCTTCCTCCTTGCGCAGACGCTCCTCCTCCTTTTCGCGCAAATGGGCCTGACGGCGCTCCTCGCGACGACGAATGACACGATCGGCCAGACGCTTCTTGCGCTCCGCCTCCAGGGCAATTTCAAACTTCTTGACCTTATCCACATAGAGCGAAGCACGCTCCTTTTTGAGCGCTTCAAGAAACTCATCGCGATCGGGATACATACGCTTGAGACGCTCTTGCTGGCTAACGGCATCCTCGCGCTCGGTAATGGCATTCTCGATGCGCGTCTGCTCGGTGGCCTCCCAGAACTCCTTGTCCTTGACCTGTTTCTCGGCCAGATACTTCTCGAACAGGGGTATCTCCTCCAGACGCTTGGCCCGCTCAAAGTAATCGATTTTCTTCTCCTGTGACTTGAGCTTGGACTGCAGCTCCTTGGCCTCGCGTTGCAGCTCCTCGCTTTCCCGCTTGGCAATCTGCTCGGCATCCAGCTTCTTGATGCCCTCTTCGTCCAGCTTGGAAAGCATTTTCTTGCCGTGCGCAGTCTGTGAGATCTGCTGCACCTTCTCCTTGAGGCTCTTCTCGCGTATGGCCTGAATCTCATTCTCGTGACGCTTACGCTCGCGCACCTCTTGCTCCTGTTCGAGGCGCTTCTGTTCGGCCAGCTTGGCCTTGCGAGATTCCTCCTCCTGGCGGCGTGCTTCCTCCTCTTCACGGGCATTGTTCTGTTTCTCAATAAACTCTTTGCGATCCTCGATTATCTTCTGGCGCTGCAGGATGCGCTGGTGCTCGCGATCCTTAATCTCGTGATAGTGCTGCACCATTTGGGTGCGCAATTTGGCGCGCTGATCACGTTCCCGGTTCGGATACACAATGGAGACGGCGCGCGTTAGAACCGTCGACATGTTGACCAGCTGGGAGCGGATCTGCTCGGACGGCATGGACTGCAGGCTCGGTCCATCTGGTCGGTACTCGCGTTGGCTCTCAGTCAGATCGGTGCCAAAGTAGATGCTGTTCTTCTGGTGGTCGATGCGAATCTGCATGTCATTGTGGCGCACTGACTCCACCAGCAGCTTCTCCAGTTCAAAGATATTGCAGAAAGAGGCCAGCTCGAGGAGGCGCTTGAACTCGATGCTCTCATAGACCTGCGAAATTTGGCGGATTAGGCGCATAATGGTCACATCCTTAAGAGACTGGATGTAGGGGGCGAGCAACGTATTCTCCGGGGGTCCATGCTCTATGGTATCCACAATAGACTGAATACGCTTGCACAGATTCAAAGGATTAAAGTCCACTTCCAGCCAGTTGTACAAGTTGCGGAAGTCCTCGGAGACAAGTTGAGGCACATTCAAGCGAACCACCTCGCGGATGAGCGAAACTCGAGTGGGTGGCTGGGGCAGACCCAATAGAACGGCCAGTTTCTGCGCCTTTTCCAGTGGACTTTTGTCTGCCTCAATGAAACGATCAAACTCGGGATGGGCCGAGGGCAACGGAATCGACAGGGTGGCCAACAGAACATGGGCAGCCATGCGCTGCAGATCGTCCTTGGTTAAGTTCTTCTTCAGCTCACGCGTCAACTGGAAAAGCTTGAGCAGTGCGGCGGCATGGAAGAGCTGATTGCCAGCCTTGCTGAATACCATGGCCAGCTTTTGGTAGTAGTTGGCCATGGTCTTTGGCACCGGTGTCTTCTTGGACAGAGCCATCAGGCCATGGATATCTTCGATGGCTTTGTAGGCTTCCTGCCACAGCTCCATCTGGATGGCCGAGTCCAGCAGGTAGAGCCTGGTGTCCAGGCACAGCTGCTGCGTTTCCACCTTATTAATGGACACGCCAGTGGTCTGGTTGCTGCTTTTGCAGATATCCTCCAGATGCTTGCGCAGCTTGTCGCACAAGCGGCGGAACTCGCTCTTCCGGTTGTACTTCAGGCAGAACTGGAAGGCCATGCGGGCAATGTCGTGATACAATGCCTCACAGTGGGTATTGACGCGCAACAGTTCCAGACATTGACAGTACGACTCCCACAAAAACTTCACCCATGGCAAGAGGATGGTGCGATCGGAGCGATCTTGCGCATCTTCGCCGCACACAGCGCTCATCAGAATGCTCTCGGGCGTGGCAATGTTATCCAAATCGTCCAGTTCCAGCACGGCCACAGCTGCCGAGGACTGGGCCTGAGCAGCCTCAGTGTGCTCCTCAGCCATTTTCAAGTATCCGCGGATCACATTCTCCAGCGAGTTGACATTGACCAACTGGAACATGTTGCGGTACTGGAAGAGACCCTCCTTGGCAATGTGCGACTTCTTGAGCTCCACGCACAAGTACAGGTACTTGAACATGAGCGGCTCAATGATCGTCTCCGAGTAGGCATAGTTCCACCTCTTATTGCGAAATACTTCCTGCAGCGTGTCCAGGGCACGCAAAGGTTTGCCCACTTCGATGAATTCTGCCGGTTGAAAGAGGATAATGTAGGTTTTATTTTAGTCATAACGAAAGAGAAACAGAGAATAACCGAAGAGACCAAAGCGACCGTCTGTCACTTTGACATTTCGATTGCTCTTTATTCACCGCATGGAAAAAATTTTCATGTCCCACTTACCATTGGCTCGTTTAAGAGCATTTTCGGGACGTTGCGTGTAACGCGCCATCTTCACTTGACTGCAATTTTCTGCTCGGTCACTTAAAGGTGAGTTTTTCACTTGTTTTTGGCAGCTGGGAGGCTTGCTTTAGCTGAAAATTTATATAAATCTTCGGCTCGCCTACGTGTTGCCCAGCAAGATTTATGCAAAATGGCCGAGTTGACGTGACGCAGGGTTGCACCAAGCAATTGTTATCGATAGTTTACAATTGTATTTCTGAACTGGTTCCAAGAACAAGAAATTGTGGAAATATTTCGGATTTATAAATTATAAGAAAATTTGTTACAGATTGTTCAATAATATATTGACATGCTAAAAAAAATCGACTAACTTATTAATATAAATACGACTAACAACCACTTATAATAATTATTTAATGTATTAATTATAACAAAACTTATTTCTTCTTCTTACTTCTTAAATCAAATTTTGATTTTCCCTTGCACAAAAGCTGAAAAATCTAGTTCATTTTAATGAATTAGTTTGTTAATATTTTTCACGAATTAATCACTTTTTGAACTATAGTTAATTTTGAAATGCCAAAACTGAAGCAACTTACCACCGAATTCATAAAGTCTTAAATATAATTAATATAGCTAACAATAGTTTGACATTTATTCAAAGACAAAATAAACTATGGTTCAGAAAATGAACTATTATTCGTATAAATGAACCAGTGCTAAGCCGACTGTGTTGCCTTGTCGCTTATCGATAGTAAGCACTTCGATGGCGGCATTCATTCTATTTGCAATTAACAAAAAATAATAATAAATAATCTGCTGCACATTACAAAGGTAATCGTCTGATTAATGTTTTGAGGAACAAATTAGAATTCATAATCAATTCAGTCAATTGTAGCTATCGATAGTCTATCGATAGACAGTAAAAATAAATATCGATTGTTTAGGTAAACAAAATGCAAAAAAACGCAATAATTTTATTAAAATGACCAAATTATGGAAAAAGTACATACTCTGGTTTGCCCAGGAGCATGTGGAGTTTCGTTTAGCCGAGTTTGAGTCCCTGACCAAACTGTTTGGCCTGCAAGTCCGGCGATTATCTGAGCAGCTTTTGGTACGCTTCGGTTTGTTATTGTTTGCCATGTGATTATTAAATAATTCAATTGTTGGCTTGCAGAAACCCTTTTGGTTGGTGGAATTCCCTAATGATGAGACCGCCCTGCAGTATGCATCGCGCTCCATTGCCTTGCGTGGAGTCTTTGAACTTTATGCACATGCCCACACTCTGGCCGAGTTTCATGAGACACTTCGGGCGCACGTGGCTGATCCCAATCACCAGGCACAACTGGCGGGCTACTTTAACCCCGATACAAGCTTCAAAATCACTGTGGAGACATACAACAAGCACTTTAGCCAACGCGAAAAGATTGACAAAATCGAGACAATGGAATATTTGCCCATTGAGGGAGCTGTGAATCTGAAAAATCCTCAGGTGGAGTGGTGGTACATAGAGTTCTGGGGCTTGGATCCCACTGCAGTGCCACCTCAACCCGATGACATACTCTTTGGTCGTCTATTGGCCCAAGGTCAGCGACATTTGATCAAGGACCTTTCCCTCAAGCAGCGCAAATTCATTGGCAACACCAGCATGGATGCTCAACTGAGTCTGCTAATGGCCAATCAGGCCCTGGTGCGTGATGGTGATTTAATTTTTGATCCCTTCGTAGGGACGGGCTCACTGCTGGTGAGCGCAGCCAAATTCGGTGGCTATGTTCTAGGTGCTGATATTGATTATATGATGATTCATGCACGTTGCCGTCCCAGCCGCATAACGCAAAAAGTACGTGAAAAGGATGAGAGTATACGGGCCAATCTGAAGCAATATGGATGCGAGCAACGCTATATGGATGTGGTGGTGGCCGACTTCTCTAATCCGCTGTGGCATCCAAGGATCTCCTTTGACAGCATCATCACCGATCGTGGGTATAACTATGAAAGTTACAAGTTCCAGTACTTAATATATTTTTCAGCTCCCTATGGCATTCGCGAGGCCACCGAAAAAGTGGAGACCAAGGTGACTGGCAAAGAGAGTTCCCGCAGCGCGGATATGGCACACTATCCCTCCACATCGCACTACTCGCTGCAGCATTTATATGGCGATCTGTTAGAGTTTGCGGCTAAACATTTAAAATTGGGCGGACGACTTGTGTGCTGGCTGCCCTTTCACCGGTAAGCGGTGGCTACTTAATTTGGTTTACTTGGATTAACAACTCTTATGCTTACAGTGAGGACTACCAAGAGGCTATGGTGCCGCAGCACACGCATATGAAACTGGTGGCCAATTCAGAGCAACCCTTGACTGGCCAAACAGCGCGTCGACTACTTACCTATGAGAAATGTTTGGAATACAGTGAGACAGCAATTAATCCCGTAAAAGTGCCCACACCCACGCAGGATTTCCGAGAGCGTTATTTCAATAATGCTTTGGAATCGCGTCAGGAGCGGCGTTTGCGCAAGGCCAAACAGCGGGAACAGGGACGCCTGGAGATGCAAATGAGAGGCAAAGTACCCACCGATGGACGGGCCCAGAAATGTGAATTGAATAAAGCGCGTTTTGATTGATCTAATTTGAGTCTTGTTTAATCTCCTTCGCTTGCTCCACCAAGTGGCACTCAAAAACTTTGGAGAAATTCCTTAAGACCGCCTCAGTGGCCTCCTCGACGCTTATATGCCTGTCCAGCTGCTCACTAAGCGAGGTTACGCCCTTGCCCTCGATTCCACAGGGGATTATGTGCTCGAACCATTTTAGATCTGTGCAGCAATTCAATCCTATGCCATGGGTGGTGACATAACGCGAGCCATGTACTCCAATGGCGGCAATCTTTTTGTCGCCCACCCAAATTCCTGTATCTTGGGTGGTTTGGGCATTTGGTATGCCCATTTCCAGACAGGCATCGATTACCATGCGCTCCAGAGAGGCTATATACCAGCGCATGCTGGGCTTGAACTGACGCAGATGAAGTATGGGATAGACCACCAACTGGCCAGGACCATGGAACGTGATCAGGCCGCCACGATTGGTGCGATGAAAGTCAGCGCCCAGCCGGCTTAATCGTTGTTCATCCTCTTCTGTATAGTTCTGGGTGCGTATGCCTATGGTATAGACGGGATCATGTTCCTGAAGCACTATATAGTTGTGGAATTTGCTAAACTCGTTGGCATGTTGTGCGGTTTTGGCCAATTTATGTTGTAACTGTAGGCCAGCGGCATAGCTGTGGCGTCCAGCCCGTATAATAGTTACGAGTGGCCGTTGCAACGACATTTTTCCAGTGATGTGTAATAGAACTATCGATATTTCTCATCGATTATTCTTTGTCACTTATCTAAGATACAGTTTTCATAAAAAAAATTCGAACTAGCAACAAATATTTGTATATTTATTTATACAAATAAAACAGTTCAGCATTTTGTAAAAAAAAAAACTACTAAAAAGTTATCGGTCTATCGCCATTCGCTTGCACTCAATAGTCGGCATTTCGTAGCTGTGTAGCCTACGGTCACACTTTGCGCAAAAAGAGATAAAATAAAAAAAAAACACTCACACGCACGCATTCTTCAGCTTATTTGTGAGTTTCGTGTTAAATATTAATGCAAAAAGTGTGGCAGCCTAATTATTGATTGTTTTGTGACCATCATCCCTTTCATCGCTCCTCTCCGACGACCATTGCCACAGCCTGTGAATGGGCTTAGTGCCAGACGAATGAATTTCCAATAGGAGGACCCCAAAGAAGGGCAGACACAGGGATATGACGACACGTCAGGATGAGTGCGATGAGGTGGTGGGTGGCGCCGCCTATCGCAATCTGCCCCACAATGCGGAAATGGCCAATTTTTTGGCTCATCAGCAGCACCAACAGCATCTCCTACATCAGCAGCAGCAGCAGCAAGGACCTGGTCCTGGCCCCATGATGTGGCCGCCACCGCCTATGGGTGCTTCATTTCAGCATATTCAGCCGCATCAACAGCAACCACCACAACAGCCGCCGCCACCGCCACACATGTATAACGAATATCTATACAACTTGGCCTACTCCGGTCAGCCTGGACAGCCGGAAACATATTCGGTGCTGCCCGTGGGCCATGGCAACTTTCTCAAAGTCTATCACTGTCCCGAGAATCCCGTTAATCCCGATGGCAATGCGACCCTTTTCACGCATATCAATATGACCCCGCTTAACCAGCACCAGCATCCCCAGGCACCGCAGCCCCCTACACCACCACAACCGGCGCCACTTTATGAATTGTTTGCCACCAATCCGTTGCTACCTAAGCCAGAAATGCACCTTGCCGGAGCAGCCCAGGCGCAGTCTCAGCCCCAGCCTCCACCAGCACCGCCGGCTAATACCACGGTATACCATCAATTCGAGGAAGCACCAAGCAGTGCCAATCTGCTCATTAATAATCTGGTAAACAATTGGTCTCCAAATCTAACTGGAGGCAGCTACATCCAATTTGGAGCAGATGAGGTCAACGAGAATGTCAACAATATGAATAAACGCAAGACGCAAGCCTCGCCTATTCTACAACATCAGCAGCAGGCGCCGCCAACTGAACCTCCAGTGGTGAAGCCTGTGGTTCCTTTGCCGCCGCCCAAGCCTGTAAAATCGATAAAACTGCCCTTGGCACCCACTGCCAGCATCTCGCCCACTCCCACTGCCAGCAGCAAGTCACCAATGGTGACTAAGAAGCGCATAGTGGCAGAGGTGAAGCCCATGCCCATGTCCTACTCGGATGTATTAAGTAAGGGCACACAACCGAGCATCCCTACGCGCTCCGACAATGTCAGTAACCAGCAGCAGCAGCAGCAACAGCAGCGGCGTCAGGGTAAAGAGGATGGATTGATTGGAGGTAATCGTGAAATCAGATTGTCCAAACGTTCGCCATTACATGAGCCAAAGGAAACACCGGCGCAAGTGACTGCAGCACCTGCTGCTGCAGCTGCTGTTGGTCATGCACATGGCCAGCGAAGCAAGAAACGGGCTCAGCAGTCTAATCAAGGCATGCAGCAGAAGGTGCAACAGCAGGCGCCCCAACCACAACAGCAGCCGTCTCAAGTCAGCAAGGGAAAGGTCAATCATCAGCAGCAGCCAGAGAAAAAGCGGCCCATGCAGCCAAAGAATAACAACCAACAAAGCAATGGATTTATCCTCAAGGCCCACGAGCAGAGCAAGGCCAGCACCTCATCCTCCTCCTCCACCACCAGCAGTGGCAGCCAGGGCAGCAGTAATCCCACACCTGCCAGCAATTCCAACTTTTCCACACGAAAACCCAACAACAACAAAAGCAACTCCAATACAAATCACTCGAATTCAACTGGCTCATCCGCGTCCAACAACAACAACAACAGCAATGCAAATTCCTCTTCTTCCTCCTCCTCCAAACGTTACTCCTCCTCTTCGAATGCCAACCTCGGCTCCAATACCAATTCTGGCTATTCATATTCCTCAAAACGCAGCAACCGGAGCAATGCGTACGCTTCCTCCTCCTCCAACTCACCCTCGCATCATCCCGGCAGCAACAGCCTGACCAGCAATCGCAACTATGAGTTGGCCAAGCGCATTCTACACACCTGGTGGATATACACGCTTAAATTGCTCACTTGGCTATTCTATCTGGTCTACGATATCATTGTCCTGGGCTGTAGCATGGCCTACGAGCGCCTGACCGTGGCCTATGTGGCTGGCCTGGCCTATGCCCGGCAACTGCACAAGGAACTCAAGCAGAACTCGGGCAAGCCGAGCCTCTGGTGGCGCAACTATTGGCGTCGCTTTGATGCACGGTTTACCAAGACTTCGCGTTGGGCCTTCTGGCGTCGTTTCTACAAGCGTAAACCGCCTGAGCACACAACGGAGTCCTTTAAGACTGGACGCCTGCCGCAGACAGGTGAAGAGGCCATGTACTCGCTGCTGAATTGTAAGGGCAAGGATGCCTACAGGTGAGTGAGCGACTTGACCTAGGAAGATGAAAGATTAACTAAAAGGAGTTCTTCCATTCTGTTTATAGCATATTGGGTGTGCCACCGGATAGCTCACAGGAGCAGATACGTAAGCATTACAAGAAAATCGCTGTGCTGGTGCATCCAGACAAAAATAAGCAGGCTGGCGCCGAGGAGGCTTTCAAGGTGCTGCAGCGGGCCTTTGAATTGATTGGCGAACCGGTACGCAAACTTGAAAGAATTTAAGTTTTTTTTGAAGATTAATAAACATTTTTAATTATAGGAAAATCGTCTTATCTATGACCAAAGCATAGCCGAGACCCTGCACGCAGAGAAGGCCTGGACAGAGCTGCATGATTTGCTGTCGCAGCTGCAAACCAAAATGGCTGAGGCAGCCAACACTATTAGGTAAGTTGACAGTTAGCTTTCAAGCTAATCTTGACTCATCTTGCTTAATTTACACAGATGCAGCACCTGTGCGCAACGTCATCCTCGCAAATTAACCGAACGTCCTCATTATGCGGCGCGTGAATGCGCCTCCTGTAAGATACGCCACTCGGCCAAGGATGTAAGTGTTTCAAGTGAATTCCTTTTGCTGATAAATAACATATTTTATCTGGTTAAAGGGTGACATTTGGGCCGAGACCAGCATGATGGGTCTACGCTGGAAATATTTGGCGCTAATGGATGGCAAGGTTTATGACATAACCGAGTGGGCTAACTGCCAGAAGGGAGCGCTGTCTCATTTGGAACCCAATTCCCATATGGTTCAATATCGTATTGTGCGCGGTGCCCAACAGCAGCAGCAACAACAACAGCAGCAGCAGCAACAACAACAGCAGCAACACCAACAGCAACAACAACAACAGCAGCAGCAGCAACAGCATCCAGATCGCGGCGGTCATCATCCTGGGGCCGGAGCAAGTGGTGTGAGGTAGGTGCTAAATATTATTCCAAGTGAAGATTATAATTATAATTTTCTTTTTTTTCTCTTGGTTCCAGCGATGCCACATTGCACGAGTTCTTGGATAATTTGTACAGCGGCCAGCATCCGGGTGCACCCAATGCTTTTGCCGGCAATTCACGTCGTCGTGCGCGCCGCAACTAAGCCCCTCACGTGGCATAGTCTTAAGTGTTTTTAAAATCTCTAACCCACAATTATAGCACACATGCATACATACATAGCTACATACATATACATACATACATACATATACCCCATGCATCGCAATCGGCTGCGTGGATTTTACTCACTTATGCAGCACTCATTTTCTTCAATTTCTTCGCAGCTGAAGCCCCCATCCAAGTTCTACTTATGTTGTACAAGTTCTACAGCCATATGAAGACCGTTCTATTTTTAGTTTACGAATTGCTTTAATTGATTTTTTTATGAAATTGTTGTACTTGTCATTTATATATGTAGAGACATAAAAATTTGCCTACCACTTAGGTTACCATCTATGTTCTACCTTTTACCTTTGGCCCACTATTTATGGACAGCTTAACACGCCTAGCTCGTAGCAAAAACCAAGCTTAGATCTAAGTTACGTATATTAAATTAGCCCACGACCACACTTGTACGTCCGTTGGGCGTACAAGGCGGCAAACAATGTAAAATCTAACGCATCCAAATTCAACATAAACATAAATGTTAATAAAACAATATCGAAAGCATAACAAATCCAGTCAATGTGTAATGACGCAGGGGGATTTATGTTAACTCTTTGATAATATCGAAGCTGTGTAAGAAATCAACATATTTTTACCCCAATTTGAATATTGAACGCTATATCATTCCAATCATTTAGATTTTAAAGGGATCTAATAGAAAGATGCAAAAGATGGAACTCGTGTAGTCACACCGCCAAGAAGAAGACTGATGAGAGATATGGAAAACCCTTAATCCAATTGTATAAATATCAAAAATACAAGCTTTTTCTGTAAAACTATTCCAGTTTTTCCAGCACTGCGTAAAACTAGTTGTCAACTGGGGCCTACCACACTTTGTTTTAAACCTATGTATTTTTAAAAGAAAACTAAATAATTAAAGATCGGTGCCTAAAGTGAGTAACTCTATTCAGTTGGGCTTTTGCTCATTTTTTGTTCAGTTGCTCACTACATCACAGCATGAGAACGATCGCAAAGCATGGATTTGGATAAAATAAGGAAACAAAATCAATAAAACGACACTCTCATCATTGAATGGCCGTGTTCAGCAGCATACATCAAAAATCGAAAATCATCCTCTACGCAAAAACTTGACTGTCTATGGCAACCATTTTTTTATACTCTTCATACTCTAATCGATTTTCGCTCAATGGCTTTTGGTTTTTAGTGTAAATTTATTGACACCTCACGCTTAATTCGCAACATGTGGCAATACCAAAAATGCTCAATAAGATTTGCGATTTAACCTAACAAACAAACAGCGCTTGTCGATTTTATTATCAAAATTCGTGCTCTGCAAGAAATTTGATTTTTATGATTGTCATAGCCGACCCACCGTACAGGCTATTCAAGTTATTGTGACCAAATTTCGCAACAGTTCCACTTTATTGGACATTAATCCCGTAAGCCGTAGGAAGAGAATATTGCTGCTGCATCTGTCATTGTTAATGAAGATAGCTATATGTCAATGCATCGCCGTTCTCAACAATTGGGCTGGTGTTAAACGACCACCTTTTACGTAAGAACCTCGGTATGAAACCATACAAAATAGAGCTGGTGCCAGAATGGAGTTGAATGGATATCCACTTTACTATTGAAAAATTGTCTTTGAAGATGCTCATTGGGTAGGCCAACAAATAGAATTGCCTAATTTGGTCTGTTATACAATGTTTGGTGCGGTTTGTGGGTCGGCGGCATCAATGGATCGTACTTTCTCAAAGAATAATGAATATAGCAACGTTACAGCCAATAGAGCAAGGTACCGAGCAATGATTACAGATTTTTTTTTACCCAAACTGGAAGAATTGAACTTATTTGATATGTGGTTTCAACAGGACGGTGCCACATGCCACACGGCATGCAAAACTATGGACCAATGTGAGGCGAGTTTGGATAGGCAAATAATCTCACGCCTTCGATCATTCCCTTTATTTTTATGTGTGAAGCCTCTAGTGTACAGGGACTAGCCAGTTACAATTCCAGTCCTGCCATTGTTTAGTTGCTGAAAAAGTATGCCAAAATTGAAGCTTACGGACCAACATTTACATGAAACAAATTTTGAAAAAGTCAAAAGTCAGACAGGCATTGATTGTATTGCTCCAAATAAATATTTCATGCACTGTTTCAAATTTTCAGTTTTTTTTTTAAAATCTCCCGATAGTTTCGTCGGGTGGGAACAGTTTATGTAAGACTGCTCTAAGCTGTTCCCACCAGGGTGTAATCTTGCTTGCCTCGAAAAATTCAGTATTTTGAAACCAAAACAAGATGATTCTAATTAAGAATCACTCTTATTGTTGACTCACAGCGGCAGTTTTCTTTAATTGAAAACAAAAAGCAGTGTTTTCCGCAAATAACGTTTTGTGGTCACAAGGGTTGACATTGTATGATTAAAACATAACAAAATAAGTTGTTTACACTGCAGCAAATTTCCATACACCGATTTATGAAATGAAATAATAAATCCTTAACATAAACAGAGTGACCAGATGGTCCGAACCCATTTTAATGCTTATAATAGCAACCTATTTGTATACCCACAAAAACCATTCATTAATAAAACCAAACAATTTTAAAGAATTTTTTTTTTTTTTTGTGTTTTTATTGAAAAATGCTCCACTCCGATTTCGCCTAATTTTCTACACATTATATTGTTGTTGTGTGTTGTGTTTCAATTAATTTTGTTTTTTTTTTTTTCTTTCTTCTGTATAATAATAATTACATAATGTTTAGATACTGCTCCACAAAAATGGCTACTACGCATACAAAATGTGTATTGCAATTGCATATACCCTATAGAACCTAGATTGTGTGGGGGGGACTTACAGTCTAGATGGGGTTGTTGTTTTTTTTGTTTGTTTGCTTTCAACAATTTGCTGATTTTAACGTTCGGTTTCCAGTGGATTGAATTGTGATCTTACTCAAAATACAGACTATTGTGTGGGTGTGGGATTTTCTGGGTATGCACCGTTATTGTTATATATAGCAATAAATTGCGCCTGGCTTTTAATTTTATTTTTTTGTAGTTTTGGCGGCATCATTGAATTATAATAATAAATTAATGAACTTTGTGGGTAGTTGAGTTTCGAAACGCGGCACAAGTTGTGATATAAACGTAGTATTTGCATTTCGCCGGCTCCACTTAAATAGTTGCTCCTTGACTATTTTTTGCTTTTTGTTTTTGTTTTTATTTTGTAACAATTATTGTGCCTAATTTTAAATTACATTTTAGTTTTTTGCTCCTATACATTTACAAAACTCGGTTGACTTTCTTGGCGCCATTTAACTGCATTTTGTATATTTTCTTTATATAAATTTAAATATATAAACTAAGTGCTAGGCTTAAATAGTTGAATTCCATGCTCACACACAATTAAATTTCATAAACATTAGCTTTAGTTTATAAATTGTTTATGCTGGGCTTCCGTTTTTTTTTTTTTTTTTTTTTGTTTGTTTATAGATTTTTGTTTTTTGTTTTATACAATTCTTGAGGTTACTTATAATTTGTAAGCTTTGTACAACTAAAGTAGTTAAAAAGAAGAAAGCAACAAAAAAATGTATTTTATTTATTGTAAGTATGAATGCATTAGCAATGCCTATACATATATGTGTATAAATATGTATGCATACTCGCATCTATGTAAGTATGTGTGTGTGGGTGTGTGTGTGTGTGTGGGTGGGTGTTGTGTAAAGTTGAATATGTTTAGCAATTGCTTTTCGATCGCCAAAGGCAGCAGAATTATTAATAGATATTTAGATTTAGTATCAATAACAAATATGCCCCTTGGGTGTTTATTTAGACGACGCTTTTTACTCAACATTCCTCCGCAATGTGCATGTGTGTGTTATGTGTGGATGAGTGTATGATCTGTGTGTGTGTGCCTGTGGTTATGACTCTTGGAGCTACACAACGCACAATGCAGCTCCTGGCGCTGTGCTCCTTTGCTATGTCCTAAGCTCTGTGTTGGCGCCGCCCCGCTTTGCCCCGATATTATTTCTGTACCTTTCGCTGTGTCAGCTCCTGTGCCACATCATCCAGCATTTTGGTGACATGGCCATTACCATAGCCATTTGAAACCAAACCATTTGATTTGTGCGCACTGCCATTGGTCATAGACGCCGCCGTCGTCGTCGTCGTCATCGCTGAGCCATTTGTCAACGGTTTATATCCGTTCTTTAAGCCATTCACATGACCATTCTTGGACGTGGGTACGGCTGTAATTGGCTCCGGCTGAAGCATGCACAGATCATCGTGAGCATTAATGCTCTTACAGTAACCATTGGGTTTGGCCTGTGCCAGTGCTGCTGCTGCCGCTGCAAGTGCTGCATTCTTTTTCTGCAAAAAAAGAAGAAAAAATAAGGGAAGGATTAGTAGGAGTAAGTTTAAGCTGTTGCCTCAAATTAGGCACGAAATCGCTCCCGATTTTTATTCGCAAGTTAGAGCAGATTTTGAACGACATCAGATGTTTTATTTACCCGAACCAGAACGAACCTGATCCTGAACAATAATTTATAACAAATAGCAAACCCGATCGTATCCTACACTTGCAGAGCAGGGAATTCTAATGGGATTTTTCGATATATAAAAATCCATAATATTACATTTTAAATTCGTCTTGTGATGTCCGAAAGATTTTAAAACATTTTCCGACCTGCCTGAGAAAGCATTTAAATTCGGGTCTCGAGTTCCATCGAGCTCATCTCGAATTTAAACCGATGTTGAACCGAACCAAGCAGCACCAAACCGCTAAAACGCGAAAATTTCTGAACCGAAATGAAAGCCGCAAAAGAAAACGGCTCGGTTCATTTTACGACGAGTTCGATGAAGTAAAGTGCCTACTCCAAGACATAAATATTTAAAAATTTCGCCTACGTGAGCGCCCATCCCGCGAGTTAAACTAAAAAGAAGTATAAGAGGATTAGATGATTGCCTCCATTTGATGAATTCAACGTAACTAAAGAGTTCGTGTCATGTGCAGCAGTAAATACCAGGGCTGCAAACCGATCCGGAACCAAACCCCTAAAAAATCGGTTCGGTTCGGAATTTTAGGTTAGGTTTTTAGGATTAGCTTGTGTACGGATTTTTCAATTCTGATATTCTTGTCTCGATCCTGTCTTACACATACGATTTTAGTTTGTTATTAAATATAAAGAAAAATAATTTCAAACGTTCAGTTACTTTTCGTTTTTTCGCTGTGACATTGTAATTCCGAATTTGTTTTAACCTCTATGCAAATATATTTAATTTTCAGGTAGGATTCGTACTTGAAAAGATACTTTTCGGATGTAAAATTTTAGGACTGTTTTAATCCTTCGTACTTGTTTTAAGTACAGTCAAGTTCGACTCGTACTTAAAAATTAAATTTGAAGGTCGGAACAACTTCAGTTTTATCTAACTTAAGGGGGTATTCTACCGTTGACGAGTGTTTTATGAGTGTTTTTTAAAAAATTCTGGAGGGAAAACCATAAGAGTTTTTTCAATTTGGTTTTTTGTTTTGTGTTATTAATTAATTAAATAGTAAAATAAAAAAAAAAATTTTGGAATTCGAGGGCTGTTCAAAAAGTTATCGGCCTGCCAATTAAGGCCTCAAAAAAAAAGGTGTAGAGGTGGTGGCCATGATTCCGGGACTCCAGGTTATCGGAATTGAAAACGGTAAATGAGGTTATGATCAGAATTGATGTAATTCTGGCCCGTACCTCGATCATAAAAAAAAATTTTTTTCTAAAATTTACAAACATTTAAAAAAAGAATTAGATTTTCGACGTTTTTTTTTTGTTGTTTAGTGAAAAAAAATTATCTTCATGATTAAGGTACGGGCCAGAATTACATCAATTCTGCGTCGATTGCAACATGGCTCATCAAAATCGGTTCAGTAGAACTGGCCCAATCATGGCTACCAGGTCAAAAAACGTGGTATAGAGAAAAACGCGGTTAAAGTTTTCAGCAACGTTGAAAATACTCACATTGGCAAGAACATTGCTCTACAAAAACGGATATATCTGCTAAACTCTTTCGAATAATTGAAAATGGTTTAAAGGAGATGAAAGGGGAATGTTCAAGCTGTAATAATAAGGCAAAACAAAAAAATCGAAAAAAAATATTTTCAAAGGTAGAAGACCCCCTTAATGATTACTGTCGGCTAAATGATATGTTTATATTAATTAAATATTCTTTTAACCAATTAAGGGCCGATTTCAAATCTTCTACATAGCACTATATGTCACATAAACATACACATTACAGAGTAAATTTTCCGTTTATCTGACACATAGCACCTATCTAGAAGATTAGAAATTGGCCCTTAAAGGTATAAATAAATCGATAAAAAAACGAGATGAACCAAGGGTTCCTGGGGTTTAGAGGATCCTGGAACCGGTCCGCAAACCGAACAAAAAGATTACTCACGGGTTCCAACCTCCGAACTGAACCTTCTAAAAAATTTTGGAGGTTTGCAGCCTTGGTAAAAACAGTTCAATTCATTCTCTGAAGTTTCTGATCTCAAGCTTTCGAAAAAGAAGATTGCCATTTTATAAATATTGAATTGGCTCAAAACCTTGTTTGTCGCCTGCCTTAATGTAAGTATCTATGTGATCGGAGAAAAAAATAAACTAATATATAGATTTTTTTAATTTTTCGAAGTTTCAATCCCAAAATATTAAAAACGATCGTCTTTAGGTTAAAAGTGTCATTGACCTATTTACTAACCATTTTTCTACATTACCAAATTGGTATAGGATTACGAAAGATTTGGCGAAATATGTGAAAAACCGGCAAAAAACGGTCAACAAAAAAAATCAAAAATAAAAATTTTTTTTTAAATGTTACCCAATTAAAATTATTTTCAAAATTTATAAAAAAATAAGTTTTGTCCATAGGCCGGAAAAAAACGTAATATTGTTGACTTTCAGAACAATTATTCCATGAGTAAACATTTATGACTGATTTTTCATTTTCCATTTAGGCAGCTATGTATGTGCCAGATAAACTTACGTTTTAGGGCCGATTTCTCATCTTCTACATTAGAAGGAGATAAGAAATCGGTCCTTAGTCTGTTAATTGTAAGTAAATGTGTCAATTTTTTACACAAATAATAGCCATATTTAATTTTAATGTTTCAGGGTGCGAAACTGGACCAAACCTCGGAGTGAACCCCTTCCAAAATTAAAGAGTTTTACAGCCCTGATCATTATGCAATAATCTGCAACGATTTATATGTATTTGTTGATTTTTTGTTTTCTTTGCTTTATTCACCATTCAACTTTCACTTGTGCCGACAACGCACAACGGATGCTGTGGGTCACCGTCGACTGTCGACGCTGGCCACATTAAAGACGGTCGTTAAACGGCTTCGTTTTGGCAGCGTTTTTTTTTTATGTTTTTGTTGGGCTCGACACCCAAATTCCCCAAAAGACCTACTTGACGAAATCTTGTTAATGAATTTGGACCACAACGGCGCAGGTGCTGCGCTGCCGATGATATAAGCGTTTCGGTTTTCGTTTTCATTAACACAGACCGGAATCGGGAACGTGGTCGCCTTAATTGTGCTCTTAAGAAATGCTTTTGGGCAACGTGGGAAGGCCAGCCCCAGCTGTAGGCTTTCTTTGTGGGTTTACTAACGATAATGGGCCATATAAAAGTCTCTAATTTGAGCAACAACACCCAAAGTGCCCCTCATTTCCGGACTTACCATAAGACGGCTTTTGTAGGCTGCCTTGTAGAACTCATTGAACAGGAAGAAGAACATGACCGCATGCATGCCGATCCACCAGACAAAGGCCTTCGGGTAATTGCAGTCGATGAAGAGCAATTGGAAGGCATGCACCATGATCAGAATGAACTGGACCTGCAATAATAAAAAAACAGTTTAAGTGCCAGCTATTGACGCCCACTAATTGATCCTTACCATTTGCAGGGTGGTCAGGTACTTCTTCCACCAGAGATACTTCTGGTATTGTGGACCCATGGCCGAGAACATATAGTAGGTGTACATCACAATGTGAACGAATGTATTGAGCAGTCCAAAGAAGGTGCTGTGGCCACCTGAATTCAATTAAAGATGCACTCACTTGCAGGTGAAACAACAACATGGTCAGCTCTGTGCGTGATACATACCTGGCGTGAATTTAACACCAAACCACACCGACATGGGCATACAACCGTGATGGATGACATGCAGTGTTGTTACCTGGCTGGTCTTCTTGCGCAACACGAAGAAAATCTGTGGCGACACATAAAAGGTTGATTTATGAAGGTAATTACTATTAAAAAAGCATGGGCGCCAATTTCAATGCCCAGGCGGCAACACTTTTGAAGTGCCATTTTTGGGTACTCACCGTATCCATGAACTCTGTGAACTTGGAGAAGTAATACCACCAGCAGGCATGGACCATCTGATAAAGCGGGGCAGGTAGTAGAGGGAAGAGAATTACAAATTGATTAGCTTGATTTTGGCTTACAGGGTGCAGGGGGGTTTTTTTTATAGCATTCATTTCAACTGGTCTGGTCTCTGCAAATACCCTAACCCAAAGGATAAACGGGAAGTTTTTTCTAGCTGGCAAATTTACTTATTTTGATCAGATTTGTAGACTTGATTTTTATTCACATTTTAATGGAATAATTACCAATTAAGTAAGAACCAATCAGTTGATTAGTTTAGAAATTAAAAATAATATTGCAATATAAATGTCAAGAACAAAAAGATTTAATTCTAACATTTTTTAAGCACCCTATTAAGTTAGAAAGTATATAATATCATCAACTTGTTTACGTGTATATTATCACATATTCGTACTCTATCATTTAACTGTCACATGCTAAGAGATCATGATTGATCATGGTATAGAAATATGTGTCTAAACTATGATAATGTCAAATTAAAAACAACGGAAATTTTTACTTTGGTTTTATAAATTGTAAATTATTTGCCATAACGTTATGAAAGCGCTTAATATAATCTGTTTTTAACCTTTGAATTGCTTTAAACTAGTTCGGAACCGTTTAACTGGAAAACTTTGCAATATTAAATCACAGCTTAAACAATGCAATAGCAGCTACATTTTCAGGCTGCACCTGATTGAAAAAGTTTAAGAGAAGCTTACAATGCCTGCTTACATGTTTGCTGACTTCAGTAGCTGTAAAGGTGACGTCTGTGTAGAAGCTATAAATTTTTTTAAATTAATGTATCGAAATATATCGTATAGATCCCAAACCACAACTGGCTTCTACTTTCAGTTTCTAGATCACTTTTAAGAATTTGTAGATAGATTGGTTCGGACTTGTTTCCTACTTTTGGTATACTATCCAACATGTATTTTCGCAGTTGCATCCTTCGCGCATCCTTAAAATTAGGAAGATAGACGATATAGAAGATGATAAATCTGCCCTAAATCTAAACCCAGTTTTATTTATATCTATGTAAGACTTTATGTAAAGATTTTGAAGTAATAGGAATGCAATTTGGAACATAAATTTGAAAAGACAAAATTTTCATATTTGAAACTCGGCCTGATAATATATAATTATGAACAGAAACCGCGGTTCGGTTAGCTTTAAAGACCATATTTTAAGCCGAACCGGACAGCGTTTAAGCCGGCCCAATCTTGCATTTCCAGCGCTTTGCATCACCGGTTATATTCCATTTGGTATGAAATTTCTGATAATATAGAATTTTCGATTACTGATTTGTATTTTATGTGATTTTATAATAAAGGGGACTTTACACTTATCATATATCTCTAAAAAGTTGCTTGTCAAACTACTCTAAAAAGAAACTATAGTGAGCTATTACACTCACAAGTTACAAGTGTATGTACACAATGTTACAAGAGTAATAATTACAAGTGAAATAGCTCATCATAGATTCTCTTTAGAGTAGTTTGACAAGCAACTATTTAGAGATATATGATAAGTGTAAAGACCACTTAAGAAATTTAGAATTTAGAATTCTCTTTAAACGAGAATTCCAATGAATTAATTCTACAAATTTCGACTTTCCATTTATTTACTATTTCATGTCTTCTATCCGAGAAAAAATAAGAGATTAAAAAAAATTAGTTCTTAATTAGTTCTTTTAGCAAACTTTAATTTGTTTTTTGTCTTTCTTTCAAGGAGGGTTAATCGATATTTTCATGAAATATTTTTTTTCTGGCTAAGGATATCCGTATACATATTTTACAAAAAATCTCACGATGGGTCAATCAATTAATGCTCGAGGAAAAATTTTTCTAAAATACAATTTTTTTTCAAGTAAATATAATTGATTGAAAAAATGTCTAAAATATTGTCAACGACGGCAGATATTAAAATGTTGCTTTAAAATTACTTCCACGATTTTAGATAATTAAAATAAGAAGTTCTAAAAACATAAAAAGAATTTAATTTTGGAAAAATATTTTTCCTCGAAAATTTTTTCTTTACCAAAAAAAAATATTTCATGAAAATATCGGTAGGCCCTCTTTGAAGAAAAGACATAAAACCATTTAATTTCGCTAAAATCCTACATAAGAAAATTCTTTTTGACCCTTTTATGTTTTCTCGGATTGGAACATGAAAATAGTAGAATCACAATTTGGTTCGCTTAAATCGGATGCACTGTTACGATTCTTTTTGTATTTTTATGTTTAATGGTTTTTGTCACTTATCTCGCGAACTGTTAGTGGTGGGGATGTCCAAAATTAGGATAATATTCTCGATGTGTAGAACTTCGAATCGCGGAAAGTGATTTTTTTTTAAGTTCACATGAAATAACCCTTATATGAGATCTCAGACAAGTGAAAAATCATCTAAAGACTTTGTTGTTATTACCTACTGATTGAAAATAATTGAATTTTTTATATGTATTGGTGCTTGCTTTGTTTGGGCACCCCTGCTTTAGAGCAATTTCACTTACTATGACTATCATACCATATTTTTCAGATTCTTCTGATTATTATATTGTAAAAAAATTGAGAAAAAGCGATTTCCGGAAAATAATACTTCTGCTAAATATTTTCTAAACTAAAACCTGCAAAATTTTTAAATGTTAGAATTTTTCCCTTAATTTAAAAAGTGGGATTATTTTCCGTATTTAATCCCATTTGAATTTTGAAAGCTTTCTGCAAAGATTTTTCAGTCAGTTTCGATTTCAAATAGCGACATTCAATTCTGTTTCAATTAATTTGAAAACTAAAAACGGTTCCGATTTTTGAACAGAGACATTATAAAACTGAAAGAGTAATAATTGAGTTGAGGATCCGTTAAGTTGTTTTTGGTTCCTTAGGTTCCTTGGGTTCTTTAGATTCCTATAAATTGGGTTAGGGTTTGCAGTAATATCGGGTTTGGCCGACAATATGACGCATTCATAATTCACACAATCGAATTGTGACTCATTTTTATTAATTCTGTTAAGTCATTATCAAAAATTTCAATTGTAACATTCATGCACACGCTTCAGGGGAAAAATATAATTATATATTCATCAATTCATTATCAAAGATATTTAAGAAAAAATATAGGTCCAAAAGTACAAATAGAGAGAGAGAGAGAGAGACAGAGAGAAAAAGAAAACGTTTGAGGGGAGGAGGGACACATTCAATTATTTGATTATGATTTAATTTGGACTGACAATTGTGTGTTTTGGCATTAGATCAATTAGGGGTATGGATTTTGATTCACAGGGGGTCCAGAGTTCCTACTGATAGATGAGGTTAAAGTATAGAATCGACTATATCAAAATCGGAGACTTGTGCGTTTAGTGACACTGGGAACGTTGACAGTTATGTACGGCATACACATGCTCCAATCTGGGGGTTAGGATCTCAGTGTGAGTGTGAGTGTTTGTTGTTGTTAGTGTGCGTGTGTGTCTATGTACACCAAATTTCACCCATAATTCTTAGAATAACTATATAGAAGACCAACCCATTGAAGGCACACAAACCAAATTAAAGTGCTTTAACTACAATTATCGTTATCGTTTTGATTTAAGTTATCTTACGACTCGTTGTGAGGTTAACACATACCCTTAATGTTCTAGGATTATTACTATAGTCGACTGGCTGACATCGGAAGCTATAATGTCCAGTTAGCCAACCGGAAATGGCTATCTGCAAATGTAGAGTACAAAAGTTGTCTTTTATATCGATCTTCTGGGTGTTGGCAGGTGAAGAATTGTGAGTTTGGATGAAAGGTTGAGTTTGTGGTGGGCGTCTTGTCGTGGTGGCGATCGAAGTGGTGGGCTTCCATTTCGCCAAGGCTGTTGCTGTGGGGGGTTGGATGGATTACTCACTCAGCTTACGCTGTGGGCTATTTACACATGTGCATTTCTCGTTTGTTTTTGTTGGGTTAGTATGTAAGAACGGCGTTGGTTGATGCTCGATATTAAGTAAAAAGCATAATTATGATTATGATTAATCAAAAAGCGATCACTTTGCATAAATTAATCACCAGTTTTGGGCTAGCGTTTATATACAGCACAAAACGCGATAACGGCGCAAGTTCCCTATAAACGGATATTAGTTTGAACCAGCTACACATTTGCTCGGCACGTGTAGTAGAGGGCCATAAACGATAAAATAGTTAAATAAACTTAGGCAGGTGTATATAGCAAATATATATATATAAACTAAAAAGCTTAAATGGTTAATGTTGCAATTAAAGTAAAATGTTTTTTGGTATTTTGGTGCAGAGCTAAAAATGTATCCGAACAACTGCGAAATTTGCCTAGAGATTGCTTTGACAGTGGAGGGGACTCCCTAATTGTATATATATATCCTACACTCATTTATACGCTCAGAAATGCCAAGAATTCGGGACACTTACTCTCCGGGATGTGGCACTATCGGTGTAGTCCACCGGCTGGCAACGGAAGCTGTATGCACCCCACCAACCGCCCATTAAACACTAAAATAAATCAAATTAATTGCAAAAAAAAGAGAAAATAAAAAACAGAAAACAAAAGTTAACACAATGCGCCATGCGTAATAGTATCATCCAAAGTGGTCTCCAGTTCAGATTTCGATGACGACGACGACGATGCGATGATTGTTGTTGTTGTTGTTGTTGTGGTGTATAGAGAGAAAACGTTACGTGGAAGAGAAAATGAACCTACCTCATAGAAGAGCCACGCACTAAATACAACCTGTATGGCATTGTAGACGACTAGGGTATTTTGTAGATGAAATGGCTTTCGATTCTCCATTAACCGTGGTCCCAGTACCTGGAATAGAGAATGAAGTTGGTTTTAATTCAATTTGTAGGTCGCATTATTTTCAATAAATACAAAGCTAATTTCATTTTTTCGACCGGAATAAAACTGTCTTAACTTAGTTAGATCTGGCAACGCTTTTGTCGTTTTTGATCAGTTGGGTTTGCCATTTGATCATGAAAAGACTTAAGCCAGTTGAACGTTCGCTCAATTTGCTCAAAATAAACTGGAAGTCAAGCATTTGTTTTATTGTAAGTACTAAAGGATACTTCCTACCAGGGTTCGAAAAATACCACAAAAATTATTTTCATGTCTTTTCAGACATGAAAATAAATAATTTTACAAAAAATATTTTTTCCACGTAACTAACACGAGCGTTCTTGATACGAATATTTTTTACAGATCTTTCCAAAATTTGAAAACATTTTCGAAGTGTTCTCTTGGATAATTTTCGAAGAATAAATTTTATAATTGACATTGGTTCATTGTAGGGATGTCGGATATTTGAAAAATATATATATCGATATTTTTCGGTATTGAAAAAGTATCATTTATCATTTATCATATATCATTAGGCCGTACGTTTAAAAACTCTTTTTTTTCTTTTTTTTTTTTTATTTTTATTTTTTTTTTTATTGTTTTTTTATTTGATATTTTTTTTTATTTTTTTTTTTTTTTTTTTTATATTTTTTATTTTTTTTTTTTATTTGTTCTTTTCTTTTATTCTTTATTTTTTTTTATATATTAATTTTTATTATAAATATATTTTTTTATAATTACACTGTTAAAACACATTTTTTTTAAAAATTAGATACTTTATTTTTAATAATTTTTTTTTTACCAAAATAACACGAATTTTTATAAGTTTGACAAAGATATGTATTTCGCTCTAATATTTTATTTCCCGTGCATCTAGTGACTGTTGAGATTGCATGACAATATTATGGTCAGCAAAGAACAATCCATCGAAATTTACATCTTAAGCCGGCGATATTGCGATATTAATATATCGTTTTTTGATAAAAATATCGATATTTGATTTATCGATACCAATTCCGGCATCCCTAGTTCATTGCCTCCTATTTACCTTTTAAACTTCCTTTCTTGAGAGTCCGTCGAAGAACCATTTAAAGTTAAATTTTGAATAATCATAATATGATACTATCAATAATTTCTTTCGTCTGAAAAATTACTTAATATTGTGAACCGTTCGGTTCGGGAGTTGAAACATGAGTTTCTTTCTAAATAATTCAAACTATTTATCTAATTTATATTTACAGTGTTACTTTATACTTTTTCGAACCCTGCTCTTACTCATGCCTTTTTGCAAATAATTAGGAATCTGTGTGTGATTGATTATTTGACACCCCAAAGTCCAATATTGGGCAACTATCAGCTAATTACTTCGCCCAATACCAAATAAAATGCATTTTGTTATTACTCCGCCCTTTAATTAGAAGTTGTTGCCCTCCGCTGCTTTATATAATCGACTCCTATCATATCGTGGTGCTTGACTCATGGCCCAACTTTGTTATCTCGGTGTGGATTAAAATGCCACTAAAATGTGTTATAAATACAAATGTGACCACCAGTCAGACCATTTCCTTATCAGCACGCGACGCAATCCGGTGCTGCTTTTCCGCAGGGAAATAACACTTGAGATGATTGCCAGCGATTAGCTGACCTAATTCAATCGAAGAACACCTGTCGGATTTAGAATTGGACTTACCTTAACCAGGTAGACATACGTCATACACACAGCCAATGTGGGAAATGGTGACGACATCATGGGCCAGTCCTTTGTCCTTGAATCTGTGCGAATAGAAAATAAAAAAAAAACGAGAATTAAAGTAACAAGTATCTACTAGATAAAATGCTCAGTTTGTGCTTATCATTTTTACATCGTTAGCGTTGGCCCTGTACATCTCACGTTCAACGCCTGGCAATGGCAATGTCGCCATGACAATGATGAAGACTGACACTCAGATAATGAAGACAAGAGCACGTGCATGCTCTTGATACTCGTAATTACTTTAAATTCCTGCGCGAGCGCCTAACAATCAGTTAAATGTATCTGCAACATTTCAAACTTCATTTCGCATTCGAATCAGCGCCAAAGGGGGGGCCTTTAGATATGCATTTTGTATTGTTGATTTTAAGCATTTATTTATGCATAACTTATGCAACACATTTTAAGCGAATTCAGATTGCCCAAGATCTAATAATAAGTATAAACAAATATTTCCATATATTATTTGGAAATAACGGTTGTTTTTTAAGCAGGTTTTTTTTTTTTGGGTTTTACATGGCAAAACTCCAAAATAAATCGATTAGCAAACAGCTGGCAGCGTTTTATGGTACACACAGTTGTTTGCCAAATCGTTTACAAATTTTGGGTATTTTTATACCCGTTAGTCATAGAGTTTAAAGGGTAAACTAGGTTCAAGCGGCAGATCGAAGCGTTTTCAAACCCCGAACCGGTTCAAAAGTGAAAAGCTATTCAAAAGTAACAACAATTTTGAATATAGCTGATTCTTAAAAAATCATGAAAATATGATAGAAATCCAATAACAAAATCGTTTTAATGACTACCTTATTTTTTCAATGTCAAGGAATTCGTCTGGTTCGGCTTAGTGGATCACAGAGAGCATATTGAAAATCTGGCCTTATAAACTCAGCTCATCCCACCCTCTGCTAGGGTATAAAAAGAAATTTATTAGATAACCAAAAAGAAATTGACGAGCTCTGACAAATGGATTAATAAATCAATAAAAAAAAAAACAAAAACAAAACAAAAATGGGAACAAATACTTAATTAAATTTTTATGAAATATTTTGCGGAATATGAGAGAAAGAAAGATAGATAAGGCGGCTTATGGTCTGGTGATTAAATTCCGTTTTTGCTGAAGATTTCTTAATATCAAACAATCTATATTTTTATTCATAATTAATTCATTTAATCAGCTAACTAATAACCAGTCAGGCAGGTTTTTGGCTGAATAGCCCTTAAAATAAACACAAATACTCCCCCGCTCATATTTATAGTGGCTTTACATAAGTCTATGTCATGTTGGAACATAATTTTAGCACGTTTCTCGCCGTCAGCTGGAAATTGCGAAACATTTGTTAAAAGGGGGTGATTAGGTTAGGTATGTTTTACTCAGTAAATAAGTAGATGGAGAAGCAGTGTCAGTGTCACGTTAGAGTAAGAAACAAACAAAATACTTGCAGCTTAGTCATTGTCTCAAACATTTCAACTGTCATCATTTATATGAAAATTTTTAGGCCATTCGTTGTCCTCGAAAAAGCTTCGCTTAACCTGATCTCTTCTCTCGCTCACACTCTCTGAAGATTCTCTCTCCATTGGCCAATTAGTGACTGGGTGTCAAAAATTATTCAATCATTTGTTAAGGCTTTGCCGTTTTGCAGAGAAATGTGAGAAAGAAAAGCAACAAGACTTTGGATAAAGCTCACAAAATCAAGGTTACACAAATTAGCAGCCAAATCAACAAACATGTGTTCATATAAAAACACTGAAATAATATTAATAGAGTCAGGTCATTAATTTTTTCCTAAAGACAAAGTTATTTTTGGTACCCGAATAACAATTCCACTATAACACCTAGTATAAGAATAAAAAAGGAACAATATAAGAGTTATTAACCAACTCAACTTCAAAAATAGAACACAAATGGTTTTTATAAAGCCCTTAACACAACGTACACTCCGCGTCACTTGAAAAGCGCACCCTAAATGCTTATACTTAAAAAGATCTTGTGATTTTGATCTGACTTTTTATTGAAATGAGTTGAAAAAAAGCTTAAACGAATATGGAAAAGGGCAAAATTTATGGATCAAGCTAAATAAGAAAGATCGTAAACAATTATGTGAATACTTCGTATTATCAATACTTAAGAGACTATATTAGATAGAAATGTGGAGTTATCGCTAGCTCATCTTCTAGTCTGCGTGGGTCATAACTCTAATATTGCTTATAATTTTGTCCTTATATTGTTCTAATACAATGTATTAAAGTGAACTTGTTACATTTAGGTACCAAAATTTAAGTGAAATTGAATGGATCCTGAATAACTAATATTTACATGATTTATTTTCCCCACATTAAATACAACTTGGTACTAACAAATCGAGTATTAGACCTAATATAAGAACAATATAAGAGCTTATGACCCAACTCTAGTTATTTTAAACTGTTTCTTTTTAAATGTGCAACTAAACTGGCGATTATAATTTTTTGAAAGAAGATTAGAAACTAAAATCAATTCTCGGACCGATTGTTTCTAGGTTAGATATTAAAATTTCATAACTCTATCATACCTATTTATAAAGAATATATTAACTTGATGCTTTTGTCTGTGCTTTAATGGAAAAAATAAAAAGCATTTACGAGCAAAAGAATTTAAGTTTTCCAAGTTTTAATTTTGGTTGAAAGCAAATTTTTAAATGTTTCGAGATCAATTTTGCACACAATTAGAAAATAGTCAAGAAATAGCATGCATGTAAATACTTGATCCGAATACAAAAAATAAATATTTTAAGTTTGATTTCTTTTTCATCCAATATCACCATTTCCGAATATATGTATTAAGATCATTTCGAAATATTCGAGTATCATAAAGACCTTTAAACATTTACTTCAAAAAGCCTTAAACAAAACATAAAATCTGTGCCAAATTTTCGTTTTTAACTTACATAAAATGCTTAAGTCAATTCCGAAACAATTCATAAAATATTGAAATTTATTACGGTTTTTTGTTAAAAATAGAGTCATACATAGCGAAAAAGGATATTTTTGTATATTTTTTGAACATTCATTTGTTCTCGAGTCGAAGTGCGCGCTTGAGCGATTTTACTTTCACGTACGCACGACTCACGAAATAAAAATATCTTCACGCACGATTCACGCACTCTATATTTTAAGCGTTTTGTGTCACGCTCGATTAATGGACAATTTATGGAGAAGTTTTAGGAATTATATTATAAATCAAGTATAACGGAACATATCGTGAATACTGCATGACTTATATTCACGAGGTATATCTTGAACCCGCACGAATCAGGGATACGTGGATTCGTGAAACGTCTTGACACAACGTGACACGTTGAAATTTTCGTGACGCGTGCACATCTATTCTCGATATTATAATAAACTATTTTTCATCCAATTGAGATTAAATTATATTAAATTGATCTTAGGTTTGCATCCAATGGTGCTGAATAATGACTAATGGATATTATTTTATACATTTCAAATGAATCCTTTTTATTCTTAATTCAAGAGTTTACGCTAGCTTTCAAAATGTAATAATATAAATTGCAACCTACTTCTACTAAGCACACATCTTTTTTCGCAGTGTATATCTATATAATTTGATATTTTTACTTACCACTATGTGAGTCCATATATCTGTTTATGGTGTCGATGTATTTCATAATTAAGGCCATTGTGTTGCTGTGTAGTTGGTGCTGTTTTTGTTTTCTTTCTTTTTGATTTTTGTTTTGAGGTGGTTCGTGTCTTTGCTAACGAAATTATGAGGTTCTAACAGCTGGTTAGACGTTTAATGCATTTTGTGCAATGCAATTAAATTTATAAAACTGCAAAGAGAGAAGAGAAAGAGCAAACGATTATTAATTGTTTATAAATAACTAGACTAGGACAAAATGTGGGCACGTGATTTGGCCCAACAATGCACTCAATTTCAGTCCCAATACCCATTGCCAATTTGAATTTGAATGGCCGACACAAGTTCCCCTCTTATCAGTTGTCATTAAGCGCATACCTAATCGTACATGTATATGAACAGATATAAAGTCTGGCATATTGAGAAAAAAAAATAAAATAGACCCAGCAGCAGCAGCAACTATGGAATGAGGTTAATAAACTAAAAACCAAAAGCTGCGAGTCAGCATGTAAGCGGCATATTTACATGTTGTTTATATTTGACGTTCTCGTTTACGGCATTCAGTTTTTATTTCATTTTTTTTTTGCGTACCAATTTCAGTTTTGTTATTCTGCCGATAAGCACAGACTTTGGCCTACCCATTTTCATATCATTAAATATACTGATAGTAAATCGATAAATTGAGGAAATATGTTTATTTACACGGCAGCAGGCGTCAACGATTTGCGATATGTGAGAATTTGTTATTTAAGCAAAAAGTTCAAGGACAGCCAAAAGACAAATAAAGCAGGCTTAAGAGCACACTTCGCACCCGGGCATAAAGTAAACAAATTTGGACAGTCAGAAAGAGTGCAATAGACGCTGCCTGCCTGTCAGTGCAATTCCTCTCCGGCACGTTCTCTATTCTCAAACGGACAAACATGGCATAGCAATTGCCGAATGTTGCCCAAAAGCGTCAAAGCCACTTTAAATATCAAAATGTTGGCTTAAATGAACAAACAAATTTGAGTATGAGTGTGAAATAGTCGACTTGTGGATACCCAAAATAAAGCGACTTGTTAGCTTAGTCGAATTACGTATATACCCCGAGCACATTCCTGCTATGCTGACGTCAGTGTCATATTACTCATACGCCGCGTGGTACGCCACACACAACAAAAGGCTGCTCTGTATTGTTAATATTTAATAATAAAGCTCACAGGAATCTCTACAAAGGGCGTGTAAACCATAATTATGCTAGCTACCCACGAGGCATAACTTAATAACCCAACAAAGCGCTCTAATGGGGAATAAAGCCATGGCAGGATACACAAATATAATTAACGAAAGCGACTACTGGCGGTAGACAAAGTGTGCAATGGCTGGCTAGTTGTGGTACATAGTGGGAAAGACCAGGGTAGTAGTAGAAGTGCTTCTTCTTTGAGTGGGTGCGCCAGGATATTTGTGTGTGTGTGTACCTGTGCTATGTGCTACTTCAACTGCAGCTGGTTAGACATGGTTAAGAGAGCGAATGGTTGACATACTTGTATGGTACAAAACCATAAAATGTGTGAGTAATTGCAATAAGTCAATTTTAATTGGTGCTTCTCGAGGGATTGGCATTTTGGTATTCACCGCAAATCTAAACTTTATTACGTTGATAAGAAACAATAAAATGCAGAACATTTTTTTTTAATATATCAATTTTGTTTTAAACCCTGCAAAACTAGGAGTAATGCCTACTTAGGCAAATTATAAAAGGGGACCTTAGCTTAAGTTAAATTATGTTCAACCTTTAAAGTTTAAACGATCGGGGTTTCTTTGAGTGTTTTTATTCAAAATTCTAGAGAAAAAAGCATAAGAGCTTTTTCAAGTTGGTTTCTTGTTTTGTGTTATTTATTGTTCATATTAAAATAAAAAACTTAAAATTTTGTAATTCGAGGGCTGTTCAAAAATTTCTCGACCAGCCAATAAAGGTCTCCCGAAAAAAGATGTAGAGTTGGTAGCCCTAAGATTCTGGACTCCAGGTTATCGGAAATTAAAATTAAAAAGACCAAAATTAAATGTAATTCTGGACCTTAAAAGCTCAATTATAGAAAACAAACATTTTTTTTAAATACTTAACATAAACAAATTTTGTTTTGATTTTTTACGTAAAAATTTTAAAAAAAAATTGTTTCTTTATAGTCAATTCTGCGTCGATTCCAACATGGCCGAGCAAACTCAACATGGCAATCATGGCTACCTGGATAAAATAATGTGAAAATACTTTTAGCAAAAACATTCCTCTACTAAAATGGATGTCTATGTGTTTAACCATAACGAATTTTTTAAAAATGGTTTGAAGGGGATGAAAGGGGAATGTCCAAGCTAAAATAATAAAGCAAAACAATAAAATCGAAAAACAAATTTTCAAAGTTAAAAGAGGAATGTTTAATTGAGAACTTTGAATATCGACCAATTCGTTCTAATCAGGTAATAATAGCGCAACCTTAAACTGAACTTAAACATTTTAGTCTCTCTTTTTCTTAACATCAGAGTCTTTTAAAAATGCTAGTATTATATGAAACTTTAAAAGTTTCAATGGCAGCTATTAGGTAAACTCGACTAAACTCAACTAAAAGCAAAAAAAAATATAGATAATTGCTGAGTTTTACTCTACAGAATTATTGGGTTATAATGCTCAAATGTGTATTTCTCGGACATTAATCCACAGATTTTGAACACACGATAGCTTGTTTGACGCACAACTAATGTTTAATTACATTAAAAGAAGAAAATTAGGCACTTTTTTTATTTTTTTTTTTAAATTTTCGATTGATTTGGGGGCCCATATCTATAAACAAAAATTGGTTTCGACCAGAAGCCAGTTTGGTTGTTTCCTAGTGTATCTATTCAATATATGATTTCATAAAAAATTGGTTTTCTTTTAAAGTTTAGTAGTAATTTGAGAACCAAAATAAAAAAAATCAAGATTTTTCATATCAAAAAAGTTATGGCATTTCAAATATTTGTTACACCTAGAAAAAAATCTCATTCTAAATTTAAGTATGCCCGTGATTGAATTTAGATTGTTTTGTTCTTAATATTAAAAATATTTTTATACATTTGAAAAGTGTATATTAATTTTGCCCAGAAGTTTGTAACGCATAGAAATATTCATTTCTGACCACATAAACTATATATATTCTTGATCAGGACGACGAGCTGAGTTCAATTCCGTCTGTCCGTCCGTCCGTCTGTCTGTCCGTCTGTCTGTCTGTTTCTACGCGAACTAGTCCCTCAGTTTTTAAGCTATCGAGCTGAAATGTTGCACTGAGTCTTCTTTTTACTGCACGCAACTAATATCTCGGAACCGGCCGGATCAGATGACTATATCATATAGCTGCCATAGGAACGAATGGTCTAAGAACTAGTTCTAGTGAGAAAAACTTTTTTGTTTTCCATCGTAGCGCCACTAATCTTGGTATATGTTAGTTTTCTATGCTTTCATATAATACAGGAAAAATTTATCAAAATCGGAGGACTGTATTATATAGCTCCCATAGAAACGGTCGGTCAAAAAACTACTTCTAGTGAGAACAACTTTTTTGTTTTCTATCGTAGCGTCCCCAATCTTGGTATATATTAGTTTTATATGCTTTCACATCATTTTGAAAAAATTTATCAAAATCGGATGACTATAGCATATAGCTGCCATAGGACCGATCGGTCGGAAAATGTGTTTTACTAAGAAAAGTTTTTTTTTATGGTATCAAATTTTTATTATCAATGATTTAAAAATTTTAAATATCTGATATCTATATCCTATATATATTTTACCGGTGAAATCAGTTGGAGTAAAGTTTTTTCAAGTGTATTAAAACTTCGGCACAGTCGAAGTTAGCTTTGCCTTCTCGTTTTTTCTTGAATCACGCATAAATCAGTATTCCATTTTAAGACATAATGGTTAGAAAATAATAATGTCATCAAATTCAAGTTAAATCGACTTTATAATCAAAAAATCGAAATGAGAATTTTGTTCTCTGATTTAGAAATTCCGAACTAAGTCAGCTTTTAAGATCGTTTGTATTTGAATCTAGTTGATTCAAAAGGTTAAGCCAAATATGAAACTATTCCAAAGTGAGTTTGTGCAATCTTTAACCGCCTTTTCTTATTAACTTTAGAAATAAATGGTTTTCGCCGTGGTATTTCTTCATGATATCCCGCTCTATGCAGCGCATTCCTCACGGTATATGGATGAAAGTAATCTTAAAGAGATTTTTGCATAATTGAAAGCCAACAAATTTTCGAAATCTCCGTAAATTTGCCCAATTTTATCTGGAATTGCATCATTGACCAATCCAATAGTGCCAAGAAATTTAAAGATAACTGTTATGTTTTCAAATGCACACACAAATTGTGCCAAAATTATTTTGTTTGCATTTTGTGTTCAATCTCTTGTATTTTTATGCTGAATATGAAGTACAGACTGATTCAAAATGTAATTAAAAAATACCTTTCAAAATTGGAATAAATATATACTTCAGCCTACAATTCTTTAAAAATGTTGTTTGTGTCCATACTTTATTGAGTAAACATTTTTGTAAATTTAAATGCAATAAAACGAAGCCCTAAAATTGAAGTATTCAGTACACAATGTCAACTGCTACAAAAACAAATAACCGCAAGTCCCCTCGTTTCGTGTATGCAACCAACCACATTCAATGTTTGCCCATTGAATGGAGCTCCTCTTTGGGCTTGGCATGCAAACACAAACACAAATATAAACACAAACACAAACACCTTTGGCCATATAACTAGGCAAATTAAGCCACTGCCACTGAAAAGCTAAATTTAAACTAATTCAAAGTCAAAACAAGACAAAGAAGACATTAAAACACAACAAACAACAATGTAGAAGAAAAATGCTGTCAACAATACCAAAAACAAAATGAAAACAAAACTGAAACTGGCACGAACCAATTGAGGGACAGGTGGTGCGTGGGTGTTGAGGGGCGGCTGATGGTTTTGCCTTCGCTTGATTTAAAAGCGCAACAAAAGCACAGCAGGGTGGAGGGTGGGGGGAGTGGTATCACCCATTGCAACAATATACGTAAGCGCGCTTCACCTTCATTCAGCCCGAACGCCAAGAAGAAGGCACTGAAAAGCGTTGCCAGCAAACGACTTAAAGCCGTGCCAAATATTGCTATTTCATTGACCTGATTTCGCGATTTTGCTGTTGTGAGCGTAGACCACCCCAATCCCCCCCCTCCCCCCACATAAAAGCCAAAGCATGAAGCAACAATGTATACATGAGCATGTAAGTTGACACCCCAAAAAAAAACCAACTAAAGACCAGGCTAGGAGCCGAAGCCGAACCCCAAGCAGGCCTAGATAGCAACATGCCGCCGTTAAACCGGCGACAACGAAGGCGCCACGTTGTCACACGGACACGCACACGCACACCATCTCACGTGATGATGGACTCTCTGCTATACCAAGATTTGTTAGGGTTTCTCTTTGGGTTTTGCATTTGCGCACAAGAGCCACACATTGAATTTTGTTGAATGAATAACTTGGCTAAGAGAGAGAGTAGCTAGCTCTAAGGCCTGGCTCGCGTGACTCACTCGTCGCACCCCCAATTGCTCAGCTGCCCTCCCTGCCACTAAAAAAACAGTCGAGAAAAACGCGCTTAATACTCGCCCAACACGCCATGAATGACGCCAAAAAGGCGCGTGCCTTGTTGTCATAGTTGTTGTTATTATTATTATGTCAGGGGGAGGCCAATTCGTGCCCACTGAAAAGGTGTCACGTGAGGTGATGGGTTAGCTTAGGGGGGCGGGGCCAGTTCAATTTTCTATTGATTTCTTCGACAAATTGTTGTAGGCAAACAACTTGCCACACTTGTGCCAAGTGTGTTGACATGATCAACAGACTTGGGCTGCACAGGTCAATGAATGGACGCAAAAGTCAAGGGTTCGCCTGGACTCTCGAGTGTTCACTTTTGACAGTGATTATATTTTATCCAATTCATGACAGTAAAGTAATTGCAAAAAATATCAATTCGCGTTCAAACAAAGTTCAATCACTCGAAATTCCATTCTTATGCAAAGCAACCGAAAACTGGTTGGACTGTCTGGTATTTCAACGAAACTCGCTTCGAAAAAAAAAACTCAATTCCAGACACAAAATTCGCATACTCATCTAATCAGATAGAAACTAGTATTGTATATTTTGATTAGTAACAGAAAAAATAAATCTTCGAAATTGTGTCAAATTAACGGAACTTTTGGCGCTGTTTCGAAATGGTTTTATAATTTGCATTTGATTGGTCGCCGCCGCTGTCAATTCATAAAAAATTAATTCATATTTATGAAGTTGTGACTAAACATAAAATTAAAAGTTCGCGCTTGGATTGATTTCTATTTGAATAATGTGAATACTTTTTAAGCAAATTAACATTTTCTGAATTTGTTTTTTTTGGTAAATGTAAAATTTACAGTTTTTTTTTTTTTTACATTTACAATAGATAAATTAATAAAATTTGAACGTTTATTTTCGTATTATGATTTAGTGACATTTTATTTTTTAGTAGATCTGGCAACTAAGGCAAATTAAACTTTAGGCAATCAGAAGATTTGATTTAGGCTACCAACAAAGCAACATCTTCTTAATTTTAAAATTTTTTTTATGAATATTTTAAAATCTAAAAAAAATCATTTTTATTTTTGCCATAAACCACCATAACTTCCGTAAAATTCAACCGAGTTTTAAAATGTTCATGCGGAAGTCTATAAATAGGCCTAGAAATAAAACTCATACACTTTATAACTAATTCTAAAAGTTTTTAACTTATAAGGCTAAGAAAATCGAAAATCGGCAGCAGATTACATTACAGATTCTTTTTTTTAACAGTAGCTTAACAGAGAACTGTTTCAGGGTTTTGTATGGAACCTTTTCCAAAGGAAGGCTTGCTCAAATGTGTATATCTTCTCTATTTATCTAATGATTTTAAATCAAACAATAGCTTAATAAATGTATTTATGTCATCGAAGAAAATAAATCTATTTTCCATAAATATTTACAGTCACAAGCAAGAAGTACAAAATGTTAAGGACTTTTTTGAAGGTTAAGGTCAATCTATAAAGGATTACGGAAGTTAGGGTGAAAAGTACAAAAATGTTAAGGACTTGTTTGAAGGTTAAGGTCAATCTATTAAGGATTACGAAATTAAGGGCAAAATATGTAAAACCTTTGGCAAAATTTTAACAAAATTTCAAATTTTAATTTTAAAAATTCTTCAAAATCATAATTTCACCACAGAAAAATTAAAAATATTGTTTTTTTACAATTATACATGAATTGCTAGTACATAGTTGGAAAAATAAGTATATGTTAATAATTCAGAACTCATTCAATTCCTCGTAGGTTTTGGTGCCTAAAAAGGCTATAAGAGCCAATTTTAATATATTGAAAATTGTAGTTTTAGGGAGGATTTCTTATCTAATAGCTAGCTGCTATATGTCAGATAAAGCAACATTTTACTCTGTTATTTGTTAGTTTATATGACTGATAGCGCTTTGTAGAGAATGCAAAATCAGCCCTTAGTGAATTTTAAAATATTTCGACATGTAATCAACACCAGAAACCAAGCTGGAAATAGTACCAAAAACAACATAAACATACGGTAATTTGGTTACAAACTAATGAGGGTTTAAAAACCCATTTCTCTGTTAAGCTATCAACAGTTCGAATGGGAATTCTGTTTTTTATAACCAGCAAGCATAGGCTCAGGCCATCAATTTATTAATTGACAACAACTTCATGCTGCAGCGAGTCTTTCGCTTGGCCAGGCTTTCTAAAAGAAAAAGAACAACCACTATTGCTGTCAATTGTTCTAACAAAAGTTCAATTGTAAAGCTGAGACCAGATAAATGATGAGAGATATGCTTTAAGTGTCGAAATTAAAGTTATTTCATATCAAAATTTAGTTTCGTCCAAAAGTCAGAAGACAATCCAAAAATGTGTAACAAGTGTCAATGGCTTTAAAACTCTTTTCATGAAATATTTATTATTATTATTATTTCAAGGTTTAGCTGTTTGAAGGCCTGTGCTCAAATGAGATAAAAATTTAGTTCGGCACAAATTTCTTTTGAATAGAAACACATTCCAATGCATTGAATAACCTTTCTATTAATTTTATAAATAATAAAACCGAAAATAAGAAACAAAATTAATTCACACTTCCAATAATTAGTGTACATTTACTTATCGTTGACACATTATGTGCATAACGCGAGGTTTTCGCTCTCGCTCTCGTTTCGCCAACTTAATACAGTAATACAAACGAGTTTTTGATTGTGTTAAATATATATAAAAATATTTCTATTGCAAATAAATTACTTGAACTTTTCTGTTTATCGAGATATTTTACCGAGTTGCAAAATTTGTAAACTCATGTATTTTAAATAATGTTTTCAAATACTTTTTTTAATTTGTAAGCAAACAGAAGCATTGAAAAATTGAGTTGAGAAAGTTTAAGGACTCAAAACACAGTGGAATTTTTTTCTTATTTTTGTAAAGTATTATTCAAGCTTGTTATTTGCATTTTTGGGTGTCTCTTGCCTTTAAATACAATAAAAATCAGATTAATATATTATTTAGTTGCCTTGGAAAAGATGTTTCTTTTTTGTTGTTGTTGGACTGCTCTCAAACTCAAATTTCATGCCATTTTTAAGGGAGCATCCCCGAACATACCTAAATTGATAGAAATTAGACTGCTATTTCCTTAAAAACGATTGTTCAAATAATTGGTTTTAATGGGAAACGTCAAAAAAATATCGAAGATAAGTATTTAAGATAAGAATCGGATTTTGACAAAATTGTTGTGTGGCTGACATATAGATCATATCTCAGGAAGTAATTCGGCCATTTAATAAGAAAAGCACAAAAGCCAAGAGACTGCAGATAAGATGTTTTGTGGCCCCTCTTAGAAAGTATATGAGGCATGATATAGAAATTGGATATGTAACCCCATATAGTTAGTTCAAAACTGGCTTAGATCCTTTTGGTTTATCCTTTGCTTTCTGACGAAAATCCTTCTTTATATGTGTCAATGAATGAATGCTTTTGTTAATTAACAATCCTGCTGCTTGCCTATAAAATTTATTATCCATTTAGTTGCTGGCACTCAATTTTATTTCACGTAACCCATTAAATTGAAATGTACCGAAAATTTACCTTATTTTCAGCCTGCATCTGGTGCACTTGGGTTTTTATGCGCGAGTTGTTAATTTCCAAACAAACAAAAATCATAAACACTTAGAAACAAATTTGGCCAGAGGGCTCTAATGAATGTTTGGATGGAAAGACGAAAGCAAAATTTGCTCAGTTTCGATTTGTTTTCTTCTTTTTTCTTTGCATTTAGGCTAACATTTACACTCTTTTGCCTTTAACACACAGTGTATCCTTAAGTGCACTTTCAACTTTGCTGCCAAAACTTCAAAATGCAATTCAAATTAAATTTGGTTTGGTTTATTGTTACGCGCGGTATGGCGAATCGGAGACGAAGACACAAGATCGAGATGCGCCGGGAGAGACAAAACCGCATACAGCGACTAGCAAAGCACGACTAACTGGCTGCCACGGTGACTGACGGACTAAGGCGACGGCGGTGATGACGGCGACGACGACATCGAAGCTCGGCCGAAGTCTAAGTCAACGCCAGCAGAGGCAGAGTAAAAGCTAGCTTGCGGCGTTGAGGTTGGCGTTGCCGACTGATTACGAATTAATATAAATTTCTATACATATATGTGCGTGTGTGTGTGAGTGTATGCGTAGGAGTGGGCTGACTCTGATAATGGTTCAAATTTTTTTTTTTTTTATAAATTTTTGTGGTTTTTGTTTTTAGGAAATGGCAAATGCAATGGCCATAACTCGCCCCCTTGATCGAAAAGACAGATACAAGTATACAAACCGAAAGAATTGCCAATGTTTAATGGCTTAAAGGTCGATTTCACATCTACTAGATAGCAGCTACATATCAGGTAATATATATACTCTGTTATTTGGAAGTTTATGTGACAGATAGTGCTATGTAGGAGTTGAGAAATCGGTCCTTACTCTGTTATTTGTAAATTGATGTGCTTTTTAGGAAATTGGCCCTAATAGATATAGGGCCGATTTCTCATCTTCTATATAGGTGCTATGTGTCAGATAAACGTAATATTTACTCTGTTTTTTGACGGACGAGATAAAATCTTCTTTTTCGCTCTTATCTCTAGTTCTTGGACCCGTAACCACTCAAAGAATTGTTTAAAACTTTCAAAATATTCTGATTTTTTCGTTTTTCTGTGAATTTCAGCAAATCGGCTCAGATTTAGTCAATTTGTATTCGAGCCCCACGATATTTTATTTACAAATACTTCACACTAAAGTCTTCAGGCAAAATTTTTGTTGCCCTGCCTCTCTTTCGGCTAACATAAGAGCAAGGTATTTAAAACTTTATGGTCTACTCAATTCTTCTAAATCTTAAACCATCCTCCGACATCAATTTTAAGCTCGAATTTCCATTTTTGCTGTCCACATAATCAGTTCCACTTTCGCAAAAATCGATTGTTTTATAACCAATCTTTAATTGGGTTCTGATTTAGCGAACCAATTTGTTTTTAAATCTCAACATTTTTGCCATTTTTTGAAAAAGGATTTGATTTTTGAACTAGGCATTTTTCATAAAGTGGGGATTCAATTTGGGATCAGATTTCGGAGACCTTTAATTTATGGAACGGTTCGAAGGTTCCTTAAACGTAAATCTAATCGGTTCTCAGGGTTTCAGTTTTGGATCGGTTTGCTGCCTTGATTTCATTAGGAAAAAGTGGTAGTTCAAATATTCGGAATAGGTGAGTTTCCACTGAAGAAATGTTGCAACATTTCTTGAGAATTGAGAAAGGAGCTATAACTGCTTTGTGCTTTTGTGTTTATTGGTGCAACTTATCTCAATTTGCATTTATACAGGCCTTTACTCAATTCCACTTAAACACAACCTAGTCAGAATCAGTTTCACAAAGAATATCTTTTCAAAATTCAAAATTTTCAAATGAAAAGTAATCGCCCAATTACGCACTAGTACGGTTGCTAGATCGGTATATAATGAATTTTTCTTAATTTTTTGATCTATTTAGAAATTTTTTTTATTGAGTTAGAATTACAATAAAGTCTTTAGTTCATTTTAAATAATTTTTTTTGCTTATTGTAATAAGAATTTGGTAATCTGACTATTTTATTTTCTTTCATATATCCCGCCTAAGTCGAGATTTACACGATTTCTAAAAAGAGGTGTGGCGGGGTAGCTTGCCCCTCTACACCTCTTTCCCACAAACAAAAGCTTTTTGAGAAACTTCATGAAGTTTGCTTCATCGTGTGAATACGATCTGAGAAGGTAAAAAAATTGGTGTTTTTGTTATCATGTATACGTAGTGTTGCCTATTTATGTAGTTGGCTTTGACTTTTAAAAGGTTTAAACTTCCAGAAGGTAACTCTGATTTAAACAAGAAAAAAAGGATTCGAAACATCGTTTCATATATGCTAACGTCAAGTTCTGATGATGTTAGTTCTACCCGCTGGACCAAAGATTCAACAGTTGGGAGGCAGCGTGAATTCATATTCAAACAAGTTATGTGTCATATGGTTGGCATTTTAAATTATCAATCTCTTTCACAAAATGAACCGGACCGATTTCTTTTGCGATTTTCGGGTCGGTTCGGCATTTTTAGGCAGAGATGGATTCGGTTTGCGGTTCGGTACGGTTCGATGTAGAACCGGATTGCATCCTTAGTATTAAAGAAACGGAAAATTTAATTAGTTTTTTAAATGTCATTCTATAAATGCAATAAAAATCTTTATTCCGTTTTAAATAATATAAACTACGTGTTTCATATGAAAGCCTCGTGAATTTTAGCCGCATTTATAAGGTTTTAGAATTGTTCCGAGTTCCCTGTTTGTTTTCAAATTTTTAAGAATTCAAGTAGAGACGAAAGTGTTAAATGTTTAAGTTTTTAAAATGTACAAAAGATTTTAAACCAAAACTGAAACAGGCCCGAACTATAGACATCGGTTACATCTGGTACAACCCTCGCATCTAGCCAGCAGCAGAAACAACAGGTGAATCTGCGCTGGCGTTTACGCCAACGCCGCGTCGCTGTCACTAGCTCTGCTACGGTTTTGGTTTGGAGTAAGTGTAAGGGCCTCTGTCGGCCCCCATGATCATGATCGATTTCAGAGCCGTGTGATACGTCGCATACCAAATCAAAGCTCCGCACTTGTCGATCAATTAATTATTACGGCATTTCACACACACACAAACACACACAGCTCTTGGGTTTTTTTTGATGTCTTTCGATTTTTCATTTCACGTTTAAACTTTTTTTTTTTTTTTTGGGACTTTTGCATTCAAAATCGAATTCATGGTCAAAGTGTTTATGAATGTGTGTCGCCAAAAAAAAACAGGTAAACTTGACGAAATGGAAATTGAAACGAGCTTTGTCTTTTGTCGCAATAATCTAATTTTGTTGTTTTTGTAGGTTTTGTTATTTGTGACTGTCATTTATTGGGTCGCCGAGCGAAGAATGGCATTTCATAATTTCCAACACATGTTGTTGTTGTTGTCATTTTTTTTTGAACTGGCCGGCACGCATTTCAATTAAGATTCATTCAGTGGGTGGGTCAGTGTCGGGGATTGGGACATTTCCGCTAAACAGATTGAATTAAAGCAGCGGGCGCTGCTGGGCCCAAGATGACTTGTTGAGGAGGGGTCAGCTTGGCTATATATATATATACACGCATGTAGCAGCACCTGATGTACTCTACTGCTCTCTTGCTATTACTTGCTGCTCTTTAAGCTAAGAGCATGCTCTTCTTCAGTTTTATTCTCATTTCTTTTCTGACTGAATTGTCTTGGAATTATGTCATATTTTTACACACGCTTTACAAGAACATGTGCCAGGTCTGGGGTCTGTAACAAATCCGCTTGACATTTGTGCTATAGTGAAGATTTGATAGTCTTATCAATTCTGATTAATTGTCAGGCACCAAAAATGTTATTAACAGATAGGGGCAGGTGACAAAGCAAAGCGGACAACAGCAGAGGAATTGAGTGGGGTTTTTTTTTTTAGTTATCGTCGTCGCACTTGGGTCAATTAATGTGGGGAAGGGTAACGGGTGGGGGCAGGCTAATTGAGCGCATGCTGCACTTCCTCCCCCCCCACAGTTCCAGTTCAGATCAAGTCAAGGGGCGGCGCGTGCATCCGAGGTCTGGGGCAACGCTTGATTTATAGCACTTCCAGGAATAGAGCGTTAGTTATTAAATTTGAAGGCGGAAACCGACTGTTACGTGGATATCTTCTGGCAGCGATAACAGCAAAAGACGCGACACGACATTTGGAGGCACATAAAATTGATTATTATTATTATTATTTTTATTTTATTACTTAAGCAGTATTTTTTGTTGTTGTTGTTGTTGTAGTTTTAGGCAGCTGGCTAGGAATTAGGTCTGACTCAAAAGCGAACCAGACGAGGGGACACAACCCAAAGCGAAATGCAAACTGAGGCCAATGAATTGGGTGAAGAGAAGGCGAACCCCAGAGAGGACGCCGCCCGCCACAGCCGCGAAAATGCCGCTTGTGAGTGAGAGAAAGAGCGGCGAGTGCCAAAGAGTGTGTTGTAAGAGAGTCTGACGTATGTATCTGTAGCTGGTAGATGACCGCATGGCAATGGTAAGTGGAAGAAGCAGAAAGTTGCGTCACGCGCACTAAACAACCCACCTATAACAGCCACAGAGATACAAGCTGACTTGCGCTCTTTGTATCTGTCAGATACATTTTTAGGTTTGTAGCGCAAAAACGCCGGCTGCTCTTTATGTTGTTGATAACGCACAGTCTCCCCCTCTCTGCCACTCGCCGGATTGCTCTCACGCTCCGGCAAGTATCCGTTGGATACGACGAGGGTTGTCGCCGTGTGTGTGTGTGTGTTTTTTTTTGTGGCAAATGCGTCCTAAACGCACATGCCGTCAAATAAGTGAATGTGAGCGTATCCCAAACTGACTACTACCACAACAACAACAACAACAACTAAGACCATATTTATGTACTAGCATTATGTCATCCAAAGTCGGGGAGAGGCCTGGCGCTCTCTGTTGTTATTGCCTTTGGACTGGTTTTGTTTTGCTGGCGGTTCTGTTCTGCTTTTGCTTCTCAATTTGCTTCGGAGCCACCCCTTTACACACACAGGATACAGCACAAGCATACGGCAGGACACGGGTCAGTTGTTCTGCTTACTTACTGGGTGTGTGTTTGCAGTTGTTTTTGCTATTGCTCATTTTTTTCTGCGGAAATGAACCGGAAATGATGTTACCCCGTTCTGAGCAGTAAGCTTTCTTTTTAGCACTCTCCCGCCTTCCTGGAGGACACACAAAATTGCATAAAAGTTTTTAAAAAAAAATTGTTTTTTTTTTATGGACTTCGATTATGAGGAAATTGAGATAAAATTGGTCTTACAGAACCGTATTGCAATTGATTAGGTATAGTCAAAAAAAAACTAATGAAATATTGAAGCCAAAAAAATGAACAGAAACATTAGAAATTAGTGGGTCTAGGGGGTAGACTCCAGGTTATCGGAATTGAAAACGGTAAATGAGGTTATAATCAGAATTGCCGATAACTTTTTTAACAGCCCTCAAAATCCAACTTTTTTTTTTACTATTTTATTTAATTAATAAATAACACAAAACAAAATACCAAATTGAAAAACTCATGGTTTTCCCTCCAGAATTTTTTTTAAAAACACTTATAAACCCCCTGTTCGAAGTTAGAAGACCCCCTTAAGCCGAATCTTTGTTTAAAAAGAGACGGTACGGTACGGATACACGTTAATCAGGTATTAATATATAAGGTTCGGTTAAGGACCGGATGGCAGCTTTGGTTTCTCTCTCAAAGAATTACTAAAGCTGTATTTACACGACCTGATTTCTCTGCTCCGTGCTAGTACTACACTCGACTGCCCCAAAACGTAGGCTATGTAAATGACGTTTCACAGTACACAATGCTAGCCCCTTGAAGTATGCAATATTTATCTTGGGTCGTAGTTCCTTAGAACATATCCCCAAATAGTAGGCAATACATATTATAGTGCATTATTCCCAAGCAAACGGAAAACAGGAAATGGCTAATATAAAATGAAAATTTACTTTTATTTGACAAAAAATACAAGTCTGTATTTTCCTTTTTTTTTTACAGCAAATATCGGTTATAGTATGCAATTGTTTTGAGAAGTCAAAAAATCGAATCAAATGTACTAAGCACTTGAGAATAAACATACAAAGTGACAGTCATTTTCTATTATGTGAAAACAAAATACATTGAAATCTTCTGTTGATTTAAAAACATTTTTATTAAGCTTGTTTATATAAAATTTCGGCAAAAGAGCAACTGAAATAACATATTTATCATGATAAAAAAACATTCTATGCGAAAGTGCATAAAATGGTATTTAATAAAACAGTATACGATTTTTTTGGGTAAAATCAAAATCATTCTTAAGTAATGCAGAACATTTTAAAATTTAACACATTGAAATATTGCCACAGGTTTTTCTAAAACCGGATTTTGAATTGTTAGTCGCAAAAACCTCTTCAGTTTTTGTCCCTTGCGAAAGCCTTGCTTTTTTGCAATATTCTTTAAAAGTAAAAATTGCTCAAAATCAACCTTAGCACCAATTATAGGGCTAATAGAAAGGTATAACTTAAGGTTTCTGACATAAGAAAAATCCGGTTTTTTTTTTTTTACTTTTTTCACTTCAAATGTGTTCGACTGTCCCGTTCGACATAATGGAAATGTCTGATTTAAAGAACTTAATGATTTAAAGTGATTTTCGAATGGAATAGATGTGGTTCTGTTCGAGCTAAGGTTTGAGTAGTCATCAACAAAAAAGATTCGGTTAATGTTCCGACTCGAGGGACACAAAAAATTCAGAGCGGACAGATTTTGTGCGGTTCGGTCCCGAAACCGTCTGCTCTTTTGGTAGCTTATTCAATTTATAATGATTTCGCGAAATTTTATCATGATCGGTCGATTTTATGTAATACATACATAACATAGCTTCCATAATATCACTCTGTAGAAATATTTATCTAAGGGCATTAAACTATTGGTTATTTCGCTCTCATAAATCATTAAAATTTCTAAATGACGATCAGGCCTGTTTCGGTTTTAATATTAAGTGAAATCGTAGGTAATAAATGTTCCCTTTTCTAATAAACGATCTAAGCTAAAATTGGCTGTTACAGCCCTCCAATGGGGCCAAGCCGAGCTTCTCTCATCTCTCACGATCTAAGTAATCCCTTAATATCTTGTTAGTTTTAATTCTCCGATTACATTATACATTTTTCACTACAAGAACGGGTTCATGTTCTTCAAAATATTCAATATTCAAATTCGTCAAATCTTATCGAAAGTGAAACGGATTAAAATTACTGTACTGTCATTAGCTATCCGAATTGAACAAAATAAAATCCAACAAGCTTCTCGGATTCGCCAATTGGAAGGGTGAGCACATCCACCGTATAGCCCCGACCTTGCACCTTTAGATTTTCATGTGTTCATGTTCATATATTCACTACTTATTAGGTTCAGCACTACCATTGTCAAAAAATGGTTCCATTTACGCATAAACATAAAGTATAAATCGATATTTTCAAAATGCCATTATTACTAAATGCTGGAGAAAGTTGTTTTATTTTTTTTATATTTATTTTAAACAACAAACATTATTTTTAACAGCCCTGATACAGTGGGATCTTCATCAGCGGTCAAGTTTCAAATTAATTAGCTCATTAAATGTGCATAAAACTTGTCAACTTTAAGGCAAACAGAGTTTTAATTGTTTAAATACCGCAACGCATACGACCATGTCATAAGCAGCCATAATAACAACAACAACAACAACAGCAACAGCAGCAGCCACATCAACACAATAGTCCTAAGCTTAACAAACTATTTCAAATAACCAATTAATATTGCATTATTACACAACACAAATGGACAATAAATAAATAAATAATAATAAAAAGTCAGCTACAGCGATCACACCACAACGCACTTCGAAAACCGATGCGCATGCGCCAATGATTTCAATGATTTCGTAAGACAACAAAATGCGTAGGGGGTGGCGGGCAGCCAGGGCGTGGTGTTGTGTGGGCAGAGCGTCTTGGCCAGCTGCCAATATTCTTTGGCTTGGCAATGTCAAAACTAAACGTGTCAAAACGACTTGTGTCATCCGCCGAAGCGCTAACGGTTTATCAACCACACAAAGCCAATTTACATCTCACCTTGGGGGCCCGCATGCTCGAAGAAAATGCCCACAGAGTCAAGTGGCTATGGGGCTGATTTTGCTCGCTTGTGTGCCAGCGCATATAAATCGATTAATAAATTTCGTAAATGAAATGCCGCCATTATCAGCGCCAACGACGACAGCGCTGCATTGCCACAGCCAAAACGGAGATTGCGTCGTCTGTCACCGCCTGCGCAACTCCAACTCCAGCTTCAAATCCAACTTCCAGCGAACGGCAATTAATATTTGCCTAAATCGCAGCCGTTGTTTGATTTAATTAACGTCTGTCTCTCTGCATTAACTCTGCAATAAGAGCATTGCAAAATGTCTTAGACCGTGGGCGGCTGCTTAATTAACTAATCAGCCTCATCATCATAATCCTATGATGAGATATGCGAGAGTGTGTGTACTCAGTGTATATATGTGCGAATGGCAGCCGTAAGCGTTTTAAAGTGCCTAGGCCAATGTCTGGCCATATGCATTCTGCGCATGCGCCACGGCCAAACCGAGCAATTGAGTCAAGGGCGTGTTGACAATCAAATTTATGCAGCCAAACACGTAAAGACGAATTGTTATTTTCTTTTACTGACTTGGTGGTTTTTTTTTGCATTTTCTTCTTTTCTTGCCATTTTGGGTACAAGGGGTCGGGCAATAGAATTTTTATAGACCAAATTGAAATGGGAAACCTCTGATAAACTCACTTGCTTTTACCTTTATATTTAGACAACAATTGAAATATGTTAAGCAATTAGAAGAAACATGTCTTTAGGTTTTCCTCTTTAAAGTATAATTATAGTGCCAAATTGCATAAGAATCGCATGAGTATGGGCAACATGAGTATGATGTCAGAAGAGGCGCCCCCCCACCCCCCACTGTGAGTAGTTCATTCGACTTGCATTATTATAAGTGAAAATGCAATTGTATCAGAAATTGTTAAGTTTGGTTAGCTTTGCTCTACTTTTAGTGCTTTGTTTTGACTGTTTCTTTGACTTAGATTTACAGTCGTTGGTATTAATATTTTGACAGGCACATTCATATTTCTGTAATAGTTAAGTGCATTTTATGCTTAAAAAAATAGGAACCATAAAAAATGAATATTTTTTATTTTAAAAGAGAAGGCAAATCTAACTTCGACTGTGTTGAAATTTTAATACACTTGCAAGAGTTCACTCCACTCATAGAACCGCTAAAATATATATAGTAAATAGATTTCAGATATTTTGAAATTCAATATCATTAAGAATTTTATTGTAGACTTTAAAATTTGAGCAAGCTAATATCAACAACAAATTAGTTTTCTCAGTAAAACACATGTTCCGATCGATCGGTTTTATGGCTGCTTTAGGATATAGTCTACCGGATTCCAATAAAATTTTGCAAAATCTATTTAAAAGCATTTAATATTCATAATTGCTAAACCGTTTTCGGGTTTTATGTCAAAATTATAATGATGTTTATCACCTGCTCTCAACAGAACTCTCTCTCTTTTCCATAAAGTTATCTCTTTTTGCACATCTCCGGCAAAATCTCTGACCACATCCAGCAGGAGCAGGGGCCTAGCTTGCCGGACCGGCTAATAAATATTCCCCCACCGGGTCAGAGATTTTCCGGATGATTTAATTCATCTTTATTTTAGCTTATATTTATTTTATTTTTATTATATTTAATTTAATTTAATTTTTTCCTTTTTTTTTTAATTTTTTAATTTTAAGTTTTATTTTCATTATTGTTTAATTTTATATTATTTTTTGTTCATTCTATAATATTGTTTATTTATTGTTTGTGTTTATGATTTTGTA